>CAKASE010000072.1:1253496-2489492 GCA_916720795.1 Danaus chrysippus | reverse complement strand
CTTCGATGCCGCATTAACAGTTCATAGATAATAAAAGACGATGATATTCCATGGGCCTGAAGGAGTGATGTTTCGTTTTCAATTAATCGATATCACATTACGCTATACGCTATTCTCAAATGAGAAAATAAAACTTTTAAACGATGGGGACGTTACCTACGTCCGAAGGTAATATAGAATTCACACGTCTATTATCAGCTTAACTACGTTTATAATGTTTTATGTCCCTACGAAAGTTAGTTTTTAAGATTAACATATTGCCATCTTTAAATTATATAAACAGATATGATTATATCTAAATAAAACATATAAAACGGATGGTGTTAGCGGAAAAGTTAGAAAGGTTCGTACGGAAATGTTTAGCGACAACACGTTTCTCGTTACGGCATTACCCGATTGTTAAATAAAATACTAGCGACTATCTCCGGCTATGCATCATAGTTATATTGTTTATAATATAAACTGTGTCTGTGTGTCTGTAAGGATAGGTGTTGTGACCAAAATGCTGAGAAGAATAATAATAAAAAAAACATTAAAAAAAATGGCACAGATACCGCAGTTTGCATCTAGAAACACCGGCTCCGGCTACGCCTAATAAATAACGCCTTGCGAAGAAACCGAAAAGCAGTCAGCGGCTGGCCGCCGCGAACCGCCGCCGCTGCGGTAATGCCGGCTCCCGGAAGAAACCTAATGGCTAAACCCTCTGAATAACTCATACCACAAAGACAGCTGAAATGGTAAACAAACGCCATCAAAGAGTTGAAGGAGGCGCAAGCGGGTTCAATCATCGTTACACGTGCTCTCAAGAAATTAACATCGCCGCTCAATTATAAGGTAGGTCGATAACGGAGAAATTGGCACCGTTCGATAAGAAAAAATCTCAAGAGCGCCGTCAGCTGATATCCGGTGACCTTGATACAAGAGAACCCAATGGGAAGGGTTGCTTTCCTGTTCATGTTCAAATTTGGAATCTAATCAATCAGAAGCAAGCCAGAACCGTCCGTCGGGTGGTGGGTGGTGGGTGGTGGTGGTGGTAAGGCAAGTGGTGGTATCCGACGCCGCCGAAACCGTTATGTATGGGGCTTAGTCGCAAGCTCGTCGAGCTATCGGCGTCGAGCATCCGTTAATTAATCTAAGAAAGCCGCCCGTGCAACAGATGCATCGGCGGTGGCAGGCGAAGAAGCGTGAAGTTAGATAAGAAAGCGGTTCTTTTCCAGTAGCTGTACGTTCGTCGGCTGCATATACATTCTTCGCAGGGCCATAAGCTTAAAGCACGATCGGCGGCAAGTCGGCCAGAGATGAAAGGAAAGCGGCGAGCGGCCGCAGGCCAACCAGCAGCAGCAGCTGCCATAACAAGAAGCCCGGCCGCCGCTAAGGAAGGTTGTTCCCCCGGCGTACAGTTACAACCATAAGGCGAACAAAACGAACCACGCCTCTGCCGCGGGATCCTCACGCGACAGCTTTCTAAGGCGAAAGGATGCAGCATAACCAAAGGCCAAGAAGTAGCGCGCAACACCAACCTAATCCCACTAAGAAACCTAAAGCCCCCCCCGAAAAACCGAGACGAAGAAAGAAGTCCGAAGAATAACATTCCCCCGGTACCCCGAAAATCGAAACCCGCAGCTAAGAAAAGCAGCAGCAGCAGCGAAAAAAGTAATAATTTTTGTATTGCTTTATATCAATCAATCGCGTGAACGGAGGCGGCAGGCAGCAATCCGTGCAAACCAAAACATCGATGAGTGCTCCCCCCGCGCTCGGGGGTTTGTAGACTTACTTACGATTGATACAACAGTTCATTATAGATAAGAGTATTCTAGATCATCGGAATGTCCCTCTCTCGGCGTCCCCCCCGTAACACAACCCGGAAACTCTTCAACGTTTCGAACGGAAATCTACGAGAGTGACGTTCATCTTACAGGCACGCGTCGTCGCAGATACGAAAGAAAGAAAAAAAAATATACATATATAAAAAAAGAGCCCTTTTCAGGGCTAAACATCTATTTCATTATGAACCCAATCATGTCGGAAAACTTAGATTTCGACACAACGTTGTGTTCTCGTTTTCCGAATGACAAAAGATCGTCTCCTATAATATAATAATAATATAAAATATATATAAATAATAATCGAATACAAGATAACATTCACGAAAATAGCGAACAATTCAGTAATAATATTATAATACGATAATAACAAAGTCAGTGGTGGCCAATTGGTTAAAAGGCCGCCCGCCTCTCATGCATGAGGGCGCGGGTTCGACCCTGGCAAAGAATGACCAATGTGATTTTTCCAAGTTATATATTATGTACTTTCTTAGAGTATTTAGACATCACTCACTGATTAATGTTGATTCCCAAAGAGGGTTGTTGATATCAGGCAGGCGGCCGGTCATACATATAAACAAATAGCCAAATTATTCTTATAACATGTTAAAACAGACCCTGGCTACAGCTGGAAAAATTGCCAGGTAGAAGAAGAATAACAATACTGAATACATAGTATTAGACATATTAAACATTCTGTTATAAATAAATAAAGATATTATATTATGTTGTTAGTATTATAGAAAATATTAGTTACATTGTACATTAGCAGTACATAATTTTGATAATAATAATAATAATGAAAAACACCATATAAAAACATAATAATGTAACACTGGGTGACAATTATTTTCTTTTAACTCACTTTGGGAAACCTTTATGACTCTTGTACCATTTACGATCGAGTAATCGAAATCTTCAATAAAACTATAAGGAATGTATAAAACTATACTTTAGTACTATAACTATAAGGAATATGTAAAACTAAACTGTGTTCAAGAAACGGTAAATAAGAATTTATTAGCTGCACAACATAATATTAAAGAAAAAAAAGGATATCGTATATAAATTTAAGTATGAAACAATATATATATATATATATAATGCTTTTCCCGCATCTGCTGTGCCTAATAATTCAGATATTGACTAAAGCAATTCATTGTTTTTTTTTTGTCTGTTTTCAAAATATATGTAATAATGAATATCTTAATTACACCATATGAATTGATAAATTCCGTTTTTATTTGATATACTTACGCAGTTTATTGAAATTTCATCGCGTACGATTATTTCATTGAATTTCAAGACAAAATACTATTATTTTTTTTTTTTTTTTTTAGTCTATAGTACGATCCTCTAAAAAAAATGTCAACACTGATTGGAAAACCCTCCCGCTTCTCTCCGCGTCTACTTTAGCTCGTCATTCGTCTATATCCCCACCCCACCGATACGTGTAGACGTATATATAGTAAAGAGCCGCGCTACGGTTTTTTTTAAATTACTCTCTGCCAGTCGCGTGTGTTACGTTATTATATCAAAAGGTTAATATATTCGCAACAATGTCTGGACGTGGTAAAGGTGGTAAAGTTAAGGGAAAGGCGAAGTCTCGTTCTAACCGTGCAGGTCTACAGTTCCCCGTCGGTCGTATACACAGATTGCTGAGGAAAGGAAACTACGCGGAGCGCGTCGGTGCCGGTGCTCCCGTTTATCTCGCTGCCGTTATGGAATATCTTGCTGCTGAAGTACTCGAATTGGCCGGTAACGCTGCCAGAGACAACAAGAAGACCAGAATCATACCTAGACATCTTCAGCTGGCCATAAGGAACGACGAAGAGTTGAACAAGCTTCTATCCGGTGTGACCATAGCTCAGGGTGGTTGTACTACCAAACATCCAGGCCGTATTATTGCCCAAGAAGACGGAGAAGAAGGCCTAAAGGATTATCATTGATGATCATCGGACCGCACCACCACCACCATCACCACCACCACCATAATCATCATCATCATCATCGTCGTCTCCGTCTACATATATACTAATGTAATGGGTATATAATATGTAATGGTTGATGTGATGTTTGTTTGTATGCATGTATACATAGTCATACATCCAATTGATGTTTATTTAAAAGGCCCTTTTCAGGGCCACAAAATAAATCGTTGTTTAACGTATATATTTTATATAATATACGAACAGTTCCATCGATACGAGAGACGTCAATTATAATAAGTAATATTATTATGTATTATTATTTAACGTATGTATATGAAACTACCTAAGTATATAATTAATTACATATTATACAATTTCTTTCAAAAGCAATATCATGATAATAATAAATTAAATAACTGATAGTAATCTACTTTTCAAAGTCGATAGATAATCTCATAATGCTATTATTTATTATTAGTTTTCAAAATAAACAAAAAATAACACAAAGCACTTAATGACCGAACGGTAATTAGTTTTAAGTACAGGTAATAAAATAATAATAATTGGAAACACTGACATCATAATTTTTATGACTCTTCTATTGTTATTATTAAGTACTCTTTATTTAATAGACTGTTTTTACATACTCTTATTTTATGATTATTATGTTATGATTATTATTTTCAAACCGAAACCCCCCTCCGCCCCGCCCCTCCCCCCCCCCCCCCCGCAGACGGAAAACACATCGGACCCCACGGTCGGAACCGACGCTTCCTATTGGTCGGTCCCCGGTGTGGACGTGCGTGCTCGATACGTAACTACATACTTGAGCATAATGATACACACTAGACCCTGGGTTGGATATTTTTTTACAGAATAGCTTACAGTACTCCGTACCGAAAGCACCGTTGAAGTCAATCGTTGTTATAATAATATATCATATTATAATCAAACATGCCGCCTAAAACCAGCGGTAAGGCAGCCAAGAAGTCCGGCAAAGCTCAAAAGAACATCTCCAAATCCGACAAGAAGAAGAAGAAGCACAAGAGGAAGGAGAGCTACGCTATCTACATCTACAAGGTTCTGAAGCAAGTGCATCCCGACACCGGTATATCAAGTAAGGCCATGTCGATCATGAACTCTTTCGTGAACGATATATTCGAACGTATAGCCGCCGAAGCGTCACGTCTCGCACACTACAACAAGAGATCCACCATAACGTCCAGGGAGGTCCAGACCTCCGTGAGATTGTTGCTGCCCGGCGAGTTGGCCAAACACGCCGTCAGTGAAGGAACGAAGGCCGTCACGAAGTACACCAGTTCCAAGTGAGGAGGAGAGGAAATGAAATGAAAAATATAATATAACAAAGGCCCTTTTCAGGGCCATTAAAAGATTCACATGAAAAGAATAATAATTTATTATTATTCCTTATATAAGTTTCAACGCATCGAACTAAACATCTCGTTGGATTTTATTATAATATTTTTAATAATTACATTAAATCTTTTAAGTTATGGCGTAGAGTTAAATATATCATCGTCTTGCGATATCTATCTATGTCAGAAAATACATACTTATAATTATTAAAATCAATTTGGAATACGCGTTATAGACATTTAAATTAATATAAATGTTGTATACCTATATATTAACGTCACTGACAATATACATATATGTATATATCTATAACTACTATATACTACATATTATATTTTCTAATGCTATTACAGCGAATACGAAGACGACCGTGTCGATTTAGTGACCAGAAGCATAAACCCGAACCCCTCGAACGATCCCCGCCGACTGCCTCTACGGAGTACGTATATAAGAGCCGGTCGGTTTATTTACGGCTATCATTATAGTTCGATCCTCGCTGTAGTGCACACAACTGTAGTCCGTTGTTTCATCGCGTACCGTGTCAAAGTTATTTTTATCTCAATAATGGCTCGTACTAAGCAAACAGCTCGTAAATCAACCGGTGGTAAGGCACCACGTAAACAGCTAGCAACGAAGGCGGCCCGTAAGAGCGCACCGGCAACCGGAGGAGTCAAGAAGCCTCATCGTTACAGACCCGGTACTGTGGCACTTCGTGAGATCCGTCGCTACCAGAAGAGCACGGAACTTCTCATCCGCAAGCTACCTTTCCAACGTCTAGTGCGTGAGATAGCTCAAGATTTCAAGACCGATCTTCGTTTCCAGAGCTCCGCGGTGATGGCCCTGCAGGAGGCCAGCGAGGCGTATCTCGTAGGTCTCTTCGAAGACACGAATCTTTGCGCTATTCACGCTAAACGCGTCACTATTATGCCTAAAGATATCCAGCTAGCAAGAAGGATTCGCGGTGAACGTGCCTAAACGTCAATGAGTGTCAATTGTGTTGTTTCTTTTTATACGTGTATGTGTCTAAATAGTGGTGTGCATTTTTGAATAATGATATGTACATACACATTCAAAGATCATCATACGTAAATAAATAAACAACACGATAACAAATATTAATTAAAAAAGGCCCTTTTCAGGGCCGCATATATATCTGAATTAATAAGTTATCGTTTCATACAAACGAGAACGTCTAAACAATCATAATATTCCGTAAAATATATTATTAAATAAAAATAATAATGTTAAGTTACGCATGTATGTGAGTACACAGTATTTATTTAACACATAGCTACAGTATTTAGATTATGTAAGTAAAAACACTTGTATACAATAAACTATGATGAGACGCACAAAGTTATTATCGTAAAGGATACAATAAAATAATAAATATGTACATGCATTCTGGAAACAACAAGTCGTGATTGTCTTAGATGGCAGGAACTTCCATTGAAATACATATGTAAATATACTGCAGGTGCCTCGCCTCTCTCACTGGTCCGTTCCTTTCTGAAAACGATTTATTGATATGTATTTTATTTTATTTACATATAATTAATGAAAATAATATTTATTGCAAAATTTTACTGAGACATTACTCTAGAGACATGCGCCCGCCGCGGGGTCCGGGGAGGGCGATACAGAGTACCCTCCTCCCCCCCAACCCCGGGCCCGTCCCCGTACATAACACTCGTACGGTCCCCGTCCGCCACCCCCCCTCCCCCGCCGCACCCCGGTACACGCTATAAAAAGGACGGTTTTGTGGCCCCGTACCGATTATACTCAGAGATCTACACGCGTCGCGCATCGCGATAGGTAACAATCGTGTGTGAAGAAACAATAGCATCAACTACACTACATCATGACCGGTCGCGGTAAAGGAGGAAAGGGTCTGGGAAAAGGTGGAGCCAAGCGTCACAGGAAAGTGCTCCGTGATAACATCCAGGGCATCACCAAACCGGCCATACGTCGTCTGGCAAGAAGAGGAGGCGTCAAACGTATCTCCGGTCTGATATACGAAGAGACCAGAGGCGTACTCAAAGTGTTCCTCGAGAACGTCATCCGCGACGCGGTAACGTACACCGAGCACGCTAAGAGGAAGACCGTCACAGCCATGGACGTCGTGTACGCCCTTAAGCGTCAGGGACGCACCCTCTACGGTTTCGGCGGTTAAAGCAGCAGCAGCAGCCATATCCTCCGATATACACACACGAAGACGACGACGTGATATAAAGCAGCAAGTGAAGAGTGTGGTGGTGGTGGTGATGATGATGATTCCAGTGTGTCTCTCTCGTGTGGTGTGCAGATCATCCTATTATTCTGCCCCCCTCACCCGCCGCCCGACTGCCCGACACTTCCTTCCACTCACTCTCTCTCACTCTCCCTCACCCTCACCCTCACCCTCTCTCTACTTACTCGCTTTATATCACGACGCGTCATCGTTACTGTTGGGGAACGAGGAAAAAAAAAGAAAAAAGGCCCTTTTCAGGGCCGCATATGTATCCGTTGAAATATTATAATTATTCACGATTATCGTGAATATCGAATATAGAGTTTCAACGACGGAATAATAAAACTATATTATTATTTAATTTATAGTATATAATAGTAATAATATAAAAAAATCATAACTATCTCAACACACTTATGTTCTCATCACTCAAATCACCTATGGTCGTCGTCCATATCTTATGTTCTAAATATTATACACATATTACATACATAATATTTAACAGCATTTTAAATAAATTTAGATAATCGATACCTACTATTACTAATAATAATAATGATGATACACGTATGTACCTCTGTCTCTCTACGTGTACATTACATACATACATACATACATTGCATATTATAATATGTACAATCATCATTTCGATAATCGTATCATCATATTCATCCGCTGCTATCGTACAATTATACAATAATATTATTCATAATTATCGAAAATTATGTCCTTATATTATATAATACATAACATAACGAAGACAACAACCACTACGAAGACGATTATACTATGCATTCGTGTACGCGGCCTTTGCTTCTCTCCATACTCTAACATCCCGGTGTGTGTTTTACGAGACCAGACTTCGATGCCGCATTAACAGTTCATAGATAATAAAAGACGATGATTATTCCATGGGCCTGAAGGAGTGATGTCTTCGTTTTCAATTAATCGATATCACATTACGCTATACGCTATTCTAAATGAGAAAAATAACTTTTAAACGAGACGTTACCTACGTCCCGAAAGGTATATAGAATTCAAACGTCTATTAATCTATGCTAACTACGTTTATAATGTTATTTATTGTTCACTACGAAAGTTAGTTTTAAGATTAAACATATTGCATCTTTAAATTTATATAAACATATATATTATATTAAATAAAACATATAAAACGGATGGATGTTAGTGAAAAGTTAGAAGTGTTCGTACGTGAAAATGTTTAGCGACAACACGGTTCTCGTTACGGCATACCCGATTGTTAAATAACTACTAGCGACATCTCCGGCTATCATCATAGTTATATTTGTTTATAAACTGTGTCTGTGTGTCTGTGTGGTGTTGTGACCTGCTGAGAAGAATAATAAAAAAAAAAAAACATTAAAAAAATGGCAGATACCGCAGTTGCATCTGAAACACCGGCTCCGGCTACGCCTGCGAAGAAAACCGAAAGCGTCAGCGGCCGCCGCCGCCGCTGCGGCCGGCTCGAAGAAACCTAAGGCTAAACCTACTCATCCCAAGACAGCTGAAATGGTAAACAACGCCATCAAAGAGTTGAAGGAGCGCAGCGGTTCATCGTTACAGGCTATCAAGAAATACATCGCCGCTCAATATAAGGTCGATACGGAGAAATTGGCACCGTTCATAAGAAAATATCTCAAGAGCGCCGTCGAGTCCGGTGCCCTGATACAGACCAAGGGGAAGGGTGCTTCCGGTTCATTCAAATTGGAATCTAAATCATCAGCAGCCAAGAAACCGTCGTCGGGTGGTGGTGGTGGTGGTGGTGGTGGTAAGGCAAGTGGTGGTTCCGCCGGAACCGGTAGGGCTGCAGCTTCGTCGGCATCCGTTAAATCTAAGAAAGCCGCCGCAACGGCATCGGCGGTGGCAGCGAAGGGAGGTAAGAAAGGCGGTTCCGTAGCTTCGTCGGCTGCATCTTCGCCGTCCAAAGCTAAAGCATCGGCGGCAGCGGCCAGGGATAAGAAAGCGGCCGCAGCCGCAGCAGCAGCTGCCAAAAAGAAGCCGGCCGCCGCTAAGAAAGGTTCCGCAGCCGCGAACGCCTCTGCCGCATCCTCCGCGACAGCTTCTAAGGCGAAAGGTGCAGCATCCAAGGCCAAGAAGAGCGCCAAACCTCCCACTAAGAAACCTAAAGCCCCGAAACCGAAGAAAGCATCCGCCGGTACCCCGAAATCGAAACCCGCAGCTAAGAAAGCAGCAGCAGCAGCGAAAAAGTAATAATTTTTGTATTGCTTTATCTATCGCGACGGCGGCAGCATCGGCACCGTGAGTGGTGAGCGCGCTCGGGGGTTGTAGACTTACGATGATACAAGTTCATTATAGATAAGAGATTCTAGATCATCGGAATGTCTCTCGGCGTCCCCCCGTACTCTTCAACGTTCGAGGAATCTACGAGAGTGACGTTCATCTTACAGGCACGCGTCGCAGATACGAAAGAAAAGAAAAAAAAAATACATATATAAAAAGCCCTTTTCAGGGCTAACATATATTTCATTATGAACCCAATCATGTCGGAAACTTAGATTTCGACACAACGTTGTGTTCTCGTTTTCCGAATGACAAAGATCGTCTCCTATAATAATAATAATAATAATAATAAAATATATAAATAATAATCGAATACAAGATAACATTCACGAAAATAGCGAACAATTCAGTAATAATATTATAATACGATAATAACAAAGTCAGTGGTGGCCAATTGGTTAAAAGGCCGCCCGCCTCTCATGCATGAGGGCGCGGGTTCGACCCTGGCAAGAATGACCAATGTGATTTTTCCAAGTTATATATTATGTACTTTCTTAGAGTATTTAGACATCACTCACTGATTAATGTTGATTCCCAAAGAGGGTTGTTGATATCAGGCAGGCGGCCGGTCATACATATAAACAAATAGCCAAATTATTCTTATAACATGTAAAACAGACCCTGGCTACAGCTGGAAAATTGCCAGGTAGAAGAAGAATAACAATACTGAATACATAGTATTAGACATATTAAACATTCTTGTTATAAATAAATAAAGATATTATATTATGTTGTTAGTATTATAGAAAATATTAGTTACATTGTACATAGCAGTACATAATTTTGATAATAATAATAATAATGAAAAACACCATATAAAACATAATAATGTAACACTGGTGACAATTATTTTCTTTTAACTCACTTTTGGAAACCTTTATGACTCTTGTACCATTTACGATCGAGTAATCGAAATCTTCAATAAAACTATAAGGAATGTATAAAACTATACTTTAGTACTATAACTATAAGGAATATGTAAAACTAAACTGTGTTCAAGAAACGGTAAATAAGAATTTATTAGCTGCACAACATAATATTAAAGAAAAAGGATATCGTATATAAATTTAAGTATGAACAATATATATATATATATATAATGCTTTTCCCGCATCTGCTGTGCCTAATAATTCAGATATTGACTAAAGCAATTCATTTGTTTTTTTTTTTTGTCTGTTTTCAAAATATATGTAATTAATGAATATCTTAATTACACCATATGAATTGATAAATTCCGTTTTTATTTGATATACTTACGCAGTTTATTGAAATTTCATCGCGTACGATTATTTCATTGAATTTCAAGACAAAATACTATTATTTTTTTTAGTCTATAGTACGATCCTCTAAAAAAAATGTCAACACTGATTGGAAAACCCTCCCGCTTCTCTCCGCGTCTACTTTAGCTCGTCATTCGTCTATATCCCCACCCCACCGATACGTGTAGACGTATATATAGTAAAGAGCCGCGCTACGGTTTTTTTAAATTACTCTCTGCCAGTCGCGTGTGTTACGTTATTATATCAAAAGGTTAATATATTCGCAACAATGTCTGGACGTGGTAAAGGTGGTAAAGTTAAGGGAAAGGCGAAGTCTCGTTCTAACCGTGCAGGTCTACAGTTCCCCGTCGGTCGTATACACAGATTGCTGAGGAAAGGAAACTACGCGGAGCGCGTCGGTGCCGGTGCTCCCGTTTATCTCGCTGCCGTTATGGAATATCTTGCTGCTGAAGTACTCGAATTGGCCGGTAACGCTGCCAGAGACAACAAGAAGACCAGAATCATACCTAGACATCTTCAGCTGGCCATAAGGAACGACGAAGAGTTGAACAAGCTTCTATCCGGTGTGACCATAGCTCAGGGTGGTGTACTACCAAACATCCAGGCCGTATTATTGCCCAAGAAGACGGAGAAGAAGGCCTAAAGGATTATCATTGATGATCATCGGACCGCACCACCACCACCATCACCACCACCACCATAATCATCATCATCATCATCATCGTCGTCTCCGTCTACATATATACTAATGTAATGGGTATATAATATGTAATGGTTGATGTGATGTTTGTTTGTATGCATGTATACATAGTCATACATCCAATTGATGTTTATTTAAAAGGCCCTTTTCAGGGCCACAAAATAAATCGTTGTTTAACGTATATATTTTATATAATATACGAACAGTTCCATCGATACGAGACGTCAATTATAATAAGTAATATTATTATGTATTATTATTTAACGTATGTATATGAAACTACCTAAGTATATAATTAATTACATATTATACAATTTCTTTCAAAAGCAATATCATGATAATAATAAATTAAATAACTGATAGTAATCTACTTTTCAAAGTCGATAGATAATCTCATAATGCTATTATTTATTATTAGTTTTCAAAATAAACAAAAAATAACACAAAGCACTTAATGACCGAACGGTAATTAGTTTTAAGTACAGGTAATAAAATAATAATAATTGGAAACACTGACATCATAATTTTTATGACTC
Organism: Danaus chrysippus; assembly: GCA_916720795.1. Lineage (NCBI taxonomy): Eukaryota > Metazoa > Arthropoda > Insecta > Lepidoptera > Nymphalidae > Danaus > Danaus chrysippus. Next base: position 2,477,293 of record CAKASE010000072.1, on the reverse strand, counting down.
TTCTATTGTTATTATTAAGTACTCTTTATTTAATAGACTGTTTTTACATACTCTTATTTTATGATTATTATGTTATGATTATTATTTTCAAACCGAAACCCCCCTCCGCCCCGCCCCTCCCCCCCCCCCCCGCAGACGGAAAACACATCGGACCCCACGGTCGGAACCGACGCTTCCTATTGGTCGGTCCCCGGTGTGGACGTGCGTGCTCGATACGTAACTACATACTTGAGCATAATGATACACACTAGACCCTGGGTTGGATATTTTTTTACAGAATAGCTTACAGTACTCCGTACCGAAAGCACCGTTGAAGTCAATCGTTGTTATAATAATATATCATATTATAATCAAACATGCCGCCTAAAACCAGCGGTAAGGCAGCCAAGAAGTCCGGCAAAGCTCAAAAGAACATCTCCAAATCCGACAAGAAGAAGAAGAAGCACAAGAGGAAGGAGAGCTACGCTATCTACATCTACAAGGTTCTGAAGCAAGTGCATCCCGACACCGGTATATCAAGTAAGGCCATGTCGATCATGAACTCTTTCGTGAACGATATATTCGAACGTATAGCCGCCGAAGCGTCACGTCTCGCACACTACAACAAGAGATCCACCATAACGTCCAGGGAGGTCCAGACCTCCGTGAGATTGTTGCTGCCCGGCGAGTTGGCCAAACACGCCGTCAGTGAAGGAACGAAGGCCGTCACGAAGTACACCAGTTCCAAGTGAGGAGGAGAGGAAATGAAATGAAAAATATAATATAACAAAGGCCCTTTTCAGGGCCATTAAAAGATTCACATGAAAAGAATAATAATTTATTATTATTCCTTATATAAGTTTCAACGCATCGAACTAAACATCTCGTTGGATTTTATTATAATATTTTTAATAATTACATTAAATCTTTTAAGTTATGGCGTAGAGTTAAATATATCATCGTCTTGCGATATCTATCTATGTCAGAAAATACATACTTATAATTATTAAAATCAATTTGGAATACGCGTTATAGACATTTAAATTAATATAAATGTTGTATACCTATATATTAACGTCACTGACAATATACATATATGTATATATCTATAACTACTATATACTACATATTATATTTTCTAATGCTATTACAGCGAATACGAAGACGACCGTGTCGATTTAGTGACCAGAAGCATAAACCCGAACCCCTCGAACGATCCCCGCCGACTGCCTCTACGGAGTACGTATATAAGAGCCGGTCGGTTTATTTACGGCTATCATTATAGTTCGATCCTCGCTGTAGTGCACACAACTGTAGTCCGTTGTTTCATCGCGTACCGTGTCAAAGTTATTTTTATCTCAATAATGGCTCGTACTAAGCAAACAGCTCGTAAATCAACCGGTGGTAAGGCACCACGTAAACAGCTAGCAACGAAGGCGGCCCGTAAGAGCGCACCGGCAACCGGAGGAGTCAAGAAGCCTCATCGTTACAGACCCGGTACTGTGGCACTTCGTGAGATCCGTCGCTACCAGAAGAGCACGGAACTTCTCATCCGCAAGCTACCTTTCCAACGTCTAGTGCGTGAGATAGCTCAAGATTTCAAGACCGATCTTCGTTTCCAGAGCTCCGCGGTGATGGCCCTGCAGGAGGCCAGCGAGGCGTATCTCGTAGGTCTCTTCGAAGACACGAATCTTTGCGCTATTCACGCTAAACGCGTCACTATTATGCCTAAAGATATCCAGCTAGCAAGAAGGATTCGCGGTGAACGTGCCTAAACGTCAATGAGTGTCAATTGTGTTGTTTCTTTTTATACGTGTATGTGTCTAAATAGTGGTGTGCATTTTTGAATAATGATATGTACATACACATTCAAAGATCATCATACGTAAATAAATAAACAACACGATAACAAATATTAATTAAAAAAGGCCCTTTTCAGGGCCGCATATATATCTGAATTAATAAGTTATCGTTTCATACAAACGAGAACGTCTAAACAATCATAATATTCCGTAAAATATATTATTAAATAAAAATAATAATGTTAAGTTACGCATGTATGTGAGTACACAGTATTTATTTAACACATAGCTACAGTATTTAGATTATGTAAGTAAAAACACTTGTATACAATAAACTATGATGAGACGCACAAAGTTATTATCGTAAAGGATACAATAAAATAATAAATATGTACATGCATTCTGGAAACAACAAGTCGTGATTGTCTTAGATGGCAGGAACTTCCATTGAAATACATATGTAAATATACTGCAGGTGCCTCGCCTCTCTCACTGGTCCGTTCCTTTCTGAAAACGATTTATTGATATGTATTTTATTTTATTTACATATAATTAATGAAAATAATATTTATTGCAAAATTTTACTGAGACATTACTCTAGAGACATGCGCCCGCCGCGGGGTCCGGGGAGGGCGATACAGAGTACCCTCCTCCCCCCCAACCCCGGGCCCGTCCCCGTACATAACACTCGTACGGTCCCCGTCCGCCACCCCCCCTCCCCCGCCGCACCCCGGTACACGCTATAAAAAAGGACGGTTTTGTGGCCCCGTACCGATTATACTCAGAGATCTACACGCGTCGCGCATCGCGATAGGTAACAATCGTGTGTGAAGAAACAATAGCATCAACTACACTACATCATGACCGGTCGCGGTAAAGGAGGAAAGGGTCTGGGAAAAGGTGGAGCCAAGCGTCACAGGAAAGTGCTCCGTGATAACATCCAGGGCATCACCAAACCGGCCATACGTCGTCTGGCAAGAAGAGGAGGCGTCAAACGTATCTCCGGTCTGATATACGAAGAGACCAGAGGCGTACTCAAAGTGTTCCTCGAGAACGTCATCCGCGACGCGGTAACGTACACCGAGCACGCTAAGAGGAAGACCGTCACAGCCATGGACGTCGTGTACGCCCTTAAGCGTCAGGGACGCACCCTCTACGGTTTCGGCGGTTAAAGCAGCAGCAGCAGCCATATCCTCCGATATACACACACGAAGACGACGACGTGATATAAAGCAGCAAGTGAAGAGTGTGGTGGTGGTGGTGATGATGATGATTCCAGTGTGTCTCTCTCGTGTGGTGTGCAGATCATCCTATTATTCTGCCCCCCTCACCCGCCGCCCGACTGCCCGACACTTCCTTCCACTCACTCTCTCTCACTCTCCCTCACCCTCACCCTCACCCTCTCTCTACTTACTCGCTTTATATCACGACGCGTCATCGTTACTGTTGGGGAACGAGGAAAAAAAAGAAAAAGGCCCCTTTTCAGGGCCGCATATGTATCCGTTGAAATATTATAATTATTCACGATTATCGTGAATATCGAATATAGAGTTTCAACGACGGAATAATAAACTATATTATTATTTAATTTATAGTATATAATAGTAATAATATAAAAAAATCATAACTATCTCAACACACTTATGTTCTCATCACTCAAATCACCTATGGTCGTCGTCCATATCTTATGTTCTAAATATTATACACATATTACATACATAATATTTAACAGCATTTTAAATAAATTTAGATAATCGATACCTACTATTACTAATAATAATAATGATGATACACGTATGTACCTCTGTCTCTCTACGTGTACATTACATACATACATACATACATTGCATATTATAATATGTACAATCATCATTTCGATAATCGTATCATCATATTCATCCGCTGCTATCGTACAATTATACAATAATATTATTCATAATTATCGAAAATTATGTCCTTATATTATATAATACATAACATAACGAAGACAACAACCACTACGAAGACGATTATACTATGCATTCGTGTACGCGGCCTTTGCTTCTCTCCATACTCTAACATCCCGGTGTGTGTTTTACGAGACCAGACTTCGATGCCGCATTAACAGTTCATAGATAATAAAAGACGATGATTATTCCATGGGCCTGAAGGAGTGATGTCTTCGTTTTCAATTAATCGATATCACATTACGCTATACGCTATTCTAAATGAGAAAAATAACTTTTAAACGAGACGTTACCTACGTCCCGAAAGGTATATAGAATTCAAACGTCTATTAATCTATGCTAACTACGTTTATAATGTTATTTATTGTTCACTACGAAAGTTAGTTTTAAGATTAAACATATTGCATCTTTAAATTTATATAAACATATATATTATATTAAATAAAAAACATATAAAACGGATGGATGTTAGTGAAAAGTTAGAAGTGTTCGTACGTGAAAATGTTTAGCGACAACACGGTTCTCGTTACGGCATACCCGATTGTTAAATAACTACTAGCGACATCTCCGGCTATCATCATAGTTATATTTGTTTATAAACTGTGTCTGTGTGTCTGTGTGGTGTTGTGACCTGCTGAGAAGAATAATAAAAAAAAAAACATTAAAAAAATGGCAGATACCGCAGTTGCATCTGAAACACCGGCTCCGGCTACGCCTGCGAAGAAACCGAAAGCGTCAGCGGCCGCCGCCGCCGCTGCGGCCGGCTCGAAGAAACCTAAGGCTAAACCTACTCATCCCAAGACAGCTGAAATGGTAAACAACGCCATCAAAGAGTTGAAGGAGCGCAGCGGTTCATCGTTACAGGCTATCAAGAAATACATCGCCGCTCAATATAAGGTCGATACGGAGAAATTGGCACCGTTCATAAGAAAATATCTCAAGAGCGCCGTCGAGTCCGGTGCCCTGATACAGACCAAGGGGAAGGGTGCTTCCGGTTCATTCAAATTGGAATCTAAATCATCAGCAGCCAAGAAACCGTCGTCGGGTGGTGGTGGTGGTGGTGGTGGTGGGTAAGGCAAGTGGTGGTTCCGCCGGAACCGGTAGGGCTGCAGCTTCGTCGGCATCCGTTAAATCTAAGAAAGCCGCCGCAACGGCATCGGCGGTGGCAGCGAAGGGAGGTAAGAAAGGCGGTTCCGTAGCTTCGTCGGCTGCATCTTCGCCGTCCAAAGCTAAAGCATCGGCGGCAGCGGCCAGGGATAAGAAAGCGGCCGCAGCCGCAGCAGCAGCTGCCAAAAAGAAGCCGGCCGCCGCTAAGAAAGGTTCCGCAGCCGCGAACGCCTCTGCCGCATCCTCCGCGACAGCTTCTAAGGCGAAAGGTGCAGCATCCAAGGCCAAGAAGAGCGCCAAACCTCCCACTAAGAAACCTAAAGCCCCGAAACCGAAGAAAGCATCCGCCGGTACCCCGAAATCGAAACCCGCAGCTAAGAAAGCAGCAGCAGCAGCGAAAAAGTAATAATTTTTGTATTGCTTTATCTATCGCGACGGCGGCAGCATCGGCACCGTGAGTGGTGAGCGCGCTCGGGGGTTGTAGACTTACGATGATACAAGTTCATTATAGATAAGAGATTCTAGATCATCGGAATGTCTCTCGGCGTCCCCCCGTACTCTTCAACGTTCGAGGAATCTACGAGAGTGACGTTCATCTTACAGGCACGCGTCGCAGATACGAAAGAAAAGAAAAAAAAAATACATATATAAAAAGCCCTTTTCAGGGCTAACATATATTTCATTATGAACCCAATCATGTCGGAAACTTAGATTTCGACACAACGTTGTGTTCTCGTTTTCCGAATGACAAAGATCGTCTCCTATAATAATAATAATAATAATAAAATATATAAATAATAATCGAATACAAGATAACATTCACGAAAATAGCGAACAATTCAGTAATAATATTATAATACGATAATAACAAAGTCAGTGGTGGCCAATTGGTTAAAAGGCCGCCCGCCTCTCATGCATGAGGGCGCGGGTTCGACCCTGGCAAGAATGACCAATGTGATTTTTCCAAGTTATATATTATGTACTTTCTTAGAGTATTTAGACATCACTCACTGATTAATGTTGATTCCCAAAGAGGGTTGTTGATATCAGGCAGGCGGCCGGTCATACATATAAACAAATAGCCAAATTATTCTTATAACATGTAAAACAGACCCTGGCTACAGCTGGAAAATTGCCAGGTAGAAGAAGAATAACAATACTGAATACATAGTATTAGACATATTAAACATTCTTGTTATAAATAAATAAAGATATTATATTATGTTGTTAGTATTATAGAAAATATTAGTTACATTGTACATAGCAGTACATAATTTTGATAATAATAATAATAATGAAAAACACCATATAAAACATAATAATGTAACACTGGTGACAATTATTTTCTTTTAACTCACTTTTGGAAACCTTTATGACTCTTGTACCATTTACGATCGAGTAATCGAAATCTTCAATAAAACTATAAGGAATGTATAAAACTATACTTTAGTACTATAACTATAAGGAATATGTAAAACTAAACTGTGTTCAAGAAACGGTAAATAAGAATTTATTAGCTGCACAACATAATATTAAAGAAAAAGGATATCGTATATAAATTTAAGTATGAACAATATATATATATATATATATAATGCTTTTCCCGCATCTGCTGTGCCTAATAATTCAGATATTGACTAAAGCAATTCATTTGTTTTTTTTTTGTCTGTTTTCAAAATATATGTAATTAATGAATATCTTAATTACACCATATGAATTGATAAATTCCGTTTTTATTTGATATACTTACGCAGTTTATTGAAATTTCATCGCGTACGATTATTTCATTGAATTTCAAGACAAAATACTATTATTTTTTTTAGTCTATAGTACGATCCTCTAAAAAAAAATGTCAACACTGATTGGAAAACCCCTCCCGCTTCTCTCCGCGTCTACTTTAGCTCGTCATTCGTCTATATCCCCACCCCACCGATACGTGTAGACGTATATATAGTAAAGAGCCGCGCTACGGTTTTTTTAAATTACTCTCTGCCAGTCGCGTGTGTTACGTTATTATATCAAAAGGTTAATATATTCGCAACAATGTCTGGACGTGGTAAAGGTGGTAAAGTTAAGGGAAAGGCGAAGTCTCGTTCTAACCGTGCAGGTCTACAGTTCCCCGTCGGTCGTATACACAGATTGCTGAGGAAAGGAAACTACGCGGAGCGCGTCGGTGCCGGTGCTCCCGTTTATCTCGCTGCCGTTATGGAATATCTTGCTGCTGAAGTACTCGAATTGGCCGGTAACGCTGCCAGAGACAACAAGAAGACCAGAATCATACCTAGACATCTTCAGCTGGCCATAAGGAACGACGAAGAGTTGAACAAGCTTCTATCCGGTGTGACCATAGCTCAGGGTGGTGTACTACCAAACATCCAGGCCGTATTATTGCCCAAGAAGACGGAGAAGAAGGCCTAAAGGATTATCATTGATGATCATCGGACCGCACCACCACCACCATCACCACCACCACCATAATCATCATCATCATCATCGTCGTCTCCGTCTACATATATACTAATGTAATGGGTATATAATATGTAATGGTTGATGTGATGTTTGTTTGTATGCATGTATACATAGTCATACATCCAATTGATGTTTATTTAAAAGGCCCTTTTCAGGGCCACAAAATAAATCGTTGTTTAACGTATATATTTTATATAATATACGAACAGTTCCATCGATACGAGACGTCAATTATAATAAGTAATATTATTATGTATTATTATTTAACGTATGTATATGAAACTACCTAAGTATATAATTAATTACATATTATACAATTTCTTTCAAAAGCAATATCATGATAATAATAAATTAAATAACTGATAGTAATCTACTTTTCAAAGTCGATAGATAATCTCATAATGCTATTATTTATTATTAGTTTTCAAAATAAACAAAAAATAACACAAAGCACTTAATGACCGAACGGTAATTAGTTTTAAGTACAGGTAATAAAATAATAATAATTGGAAACACTGACATCATAATTTTTATGACTCTTCTATTGTTATTATTAAGTACTCTTTATTTAATAGACTGTTTTTACATACTCTTATTTTATGATTATTATGTTATGATTATTATTTTCAAACCGAAACCCCCCTCCGCCCCGCCCCTCCCCCCCCCCCCCCCCCCCAGACGGAAAACACATCGGACCCCACGGTCGGAACCGACGCTTCCTATTGGTCGGTCCCCGGTGTGGACGTGCGTGCTCGATACGTAACTACATACTTGAGCATAATGATACACACTAGACCCTGGGTTGGATATTTTTTTACAGAATAGCTTACAGTACTCCGTACCGAAAGCACCGTTGAAGTCAATCGTTGTTATAATAATATATCATATTATAATCAAACATGCCGCCTAAAACCAGCGGTAAGGCAGCCAAGAAGTCCGGCAAAGCTCAAAAGAACATCTCCAAATCCGACAAGAAGAAGAAGAAGCACAAGAGGAAGGAGAGCTACGCTATCTACATCTACAAGGTTCTGAAGCAAGTGCATCCCGACACCGGTATATCAAGTAAGGCCATGTCGATCATGAACTCTTTCGTGAACGATATATTCGAACGTATAGCCGCCGAAGCGTCACGTCTCGCACACTACAACAAGAGATCCACCATAACGTCCAGGGAGGTCCAGACCTCCGTGAGATTGTTGCTGCCCGGCGAGTTGGCCAAACACGCCGTCAGTGAAGGAACGAAGGCCGTCACGAAGTACACCAGTTCCAAGTGAGGAGGAGAGGAAATGAAATGAAAAATATAATATAACAAAGGCCCTTTTCAGGGCCATTAAAAGATTCACATGAAAAGAATAATAATTTATTATTATTCCTTATATAAGTTTCAACGCATCGAACTAAACATCTCGTTGGATTTTATTATAATATTTTTAATAATTACATTAAATCTTTTAAGTTATGGCGTAGAGTTAAATATATCATCGTCTTGCGATATCTATCTATGTCAGAAAATACATACTTATAATTATTAAAATCAATTTGGAATACGCGTTATAGACATTTAAATTAATATAAATGTTGTATACCTATATATTAACGTCACTGACAATATACATATATGTATATATCTATAACTACTATATACTACATATTATATTTTCTAATGCTATTACAGCGAATACGAAGACGACCGTGTCGATTTAGTGACCAGAAGCATAAACCCGAACCCCTCGAACGATCCCCGCCGACTGCCTCTACGGAGTACGTATATAAGAGCCGGTCGGTTTATTTACGGCTATCATTATAGTTCGATCCTCGCTGTAGTGCACACAACTGTAGTCCGTTGTTTCATCGCGTACCGTGTCAAAGTTATTTTTATCTCAATAATGGCTCGTACTAAGCAAACAGCTCGTAAATCAACCGGTGGTAAGGCACCACGTAAACAGCTAGCAACGAAGGCGGCCCGTAAGAGCGCACCGGCAACCGGAGGAGTCAAGAAGCCTCATCGTTACAGACCCGGTACTGTGGCACTTCGTGAGATCCGTCGCTACCAGAAGAGCACGGAACTTCTCATCCGCAAGCTACCTTTCCAACGTCTAGTGCGTGAGATAGCTCAAGATTTCAAGACCGATCTTCGTTTCCAGAGCTCCGCGGTGATGGCCCTGCAGGAGGCCAGCGAGGCGTATCTCGTAGGTCTCTTCGAAGACACGAATCTTTGCGCTATTCACGCTAAACGCGTCACTATTATGCCTAAAGATATCCAGCTAGCAAGAAGGATTCGCGGTGAACGTGCCTAAACGTCAATGAGTGTCAATTGTGTTGTTTCTTTTTATACGTGTATGTGTCTAAATAGTGGTGTGCATTTTTGAATAATGATATGTACATACACATTCAAAGATCATCATACGTAAATAAATAAACAACACGATAACAAATATTAATTAAAAAAGGCCCTTTTCAGGGCCGCATATATATCTGAATTAATAAGTTATCGTTTCATACAAACGAGAACGTCTAAACAATCATAATATTCCGTAAAATATATTATTAAATAAAAATAATAATGTTAAGTTACGCATGTATGTGAGTACACAGTATTTATTTAACACATAGCTACAGTATTTAGATTATGTAAGTAAAAACACTTGTATACAATAAACTATGATGAGACGCACAAAGTTATTATCGTAAAGGATACAATAAAATAATAAATATGTACATGCATTCTGGAAACAACAAGTCGTGATTGTCTTAGATGGCAGGAACTTCCATTGAAATACATATGTAAATATACTGCAGGTGCCTCGCCTCTCTCACTGGTCCGTTCCTTTCTGAAAACGATTTATTGATATGTATTTTATTTTATTTACATATAATTAATGAAAATAATATTTATTGCAAAATTTTACTGAGACATTACTCTAGAGACATGCGCCCGCCGCGGGGTCCGGGGAGGGCGATACAGAGTACCCTCCTCCCCCCCAACCCCGGGCCCGTCCCCGTACATAACACTCGTACGGTCCCCGTCCGCCACCCCCCCTCCCCCGCCGCACCCCGGTACACGCTATAAAAAGGACGGTTTTGTGGCCCCGTACCGATTATACTCAGAGATCTACACGCGTCGCGCATCGCGATAGGTAACAATCGTGTGTGAAGAAACAATAGCATCAACTACACTACATCATGACCGGTCGCGGTAAAGGAGGAAAGGGTCTGGGAAAAGGTGGAGCCAAGCGTCACAGGAAAGTGCTCCGTGATAACATCCAGGGCATCACCAAACCGGCCATACGTCGTCTGGCAAGAAGAGGAGGCGTCAAACGTATCTCCGGTCTGATATACGAAGAGACCAGAGGCGTACTCAAAGTGTTCCTCGAGAACGTCATCCGCGACGCGGTAACGTACACCGAGCACGCTAAGAGGAAGACCGTCACAGCCATGGACGTCGTGTACGCCCTTAAGCGTCAGGGACGCACCCTCTACGGTTTCGGCGGTTAAAGCAGCAGCAGCAGCCATATCCTCCGATATACACACACGAAGACGACGACGTGATATAAAGCAGCAAGTGAAGAGTGTGGTGGTGGTGGTGATGATGATGATTCCAGTGTGTCTCTCTCGTGTGGTGTGCAGATCATCCTATTATTCTGCCCCCCTCACCCGCCGCCCGACTGCCCGACACTTCCTTCCACTCACTCTCTCTCACTCTCCCTCACCCTCACCCTCACCCTCTCTCTACTTACTCGCTTTATATCACGACGCGTCATCGTTACTGTTGGGGAACGAGGAAAAAAAAGAAAAAAGGGCCCTTTTCAGGGCCGCATATGTATCCGTTGAAATATTATAATTATTCACGATTATCGTGAATATCGAATATAGAGTTTCAACGACGGAATAATAAACTATATTATTATTTAATTTATAGTATATAATAGTAATAATATAAAAAAATCATAACTATCTCAACACACTTATGTTCTCATCACTCAAATCACCTATGGTCGTCGTCCATATCTTATGTTCTAAATATTATACACATATTACATACATAATATTTAACAGCATTTTAAATAAATTTAGATAATCGATACCTACTATTACTAATAATAATAATGATGATACACGTATGTACCTCTGTCTCTCTACGTGTACATTACATACATACATACATACATTGCATATTATAATATGTACAATCATCATTTCGATAATCGTATCATCATATTCATCCGCTGCTATCGTACAATTATACAATAATATTATTCATAATTATCGAAAATTATGTCCTTATATTATATAATACATAACATAACGAAGACAACAACCACTACGAAGACGATTATACTATGCATTCGTGTACGCGGCCTTTGCTTCTCTCCATACTCTAACATCCCGGTGTGTGTTTTACGAGACCAGACTTCGATGCCGCATTAACAGTTCATAGATAATAAAAGACGATGATTATTCCATGGGCCTGAAGGAGTGATGTCTTCGTTTTCAATTAATCGATATCACATTACGCTATACGCTATTCTAAATGAGAAAAATAACTTTTAAACGAGACGTTACCTACGTCCCGAAAGGTATATAGAATTCAAACGTCTATTAATCTATGCTAACTACGTTTATAATGTTATTTATTGTTCACTACGAAAGTTAGTTTTAAGATTAAACATATTGCATCTTTAAATTTATATAAACATATATATTATATTAAATAAAACATATAAAACGGATGGATGTTAGTGAAAAGTTAGAAGTGTTCGTACGTGAAAATGTTTAGCGACAACACGGTTCTCGTTACGGCATACCCGATTGTTAAATAACTACTAGCGACATCTCCGGCTATCATCATAGTTATATTTGTTTATAAACTGTGTCTGTGTGTCTGTGTGGTGTTGTGACCTGCTGAGAAGAATAATAAAAAAAAAACATTAAAAAAATGGCAGATACCGCAGTTGCATCTGAAACACCGGCTCCGGCTACGCCTGCGAAGAAACCGAAAGCGTCAGCGGCCGCCGCCGCCGCTGCGGCCGGCTCGAAGAAACCTAAGGCTAAACCTACTCATCCCAAGACAGCTGAAATGGTAAACAACGCCATCAAAGAGTTGAAGGAGCGCAGCGGTTCATCGTTACAGGCTATCAAGAAATACATCGCCGCTCAATATAAGGTCGATACGGAGAAATTGGCACCGTTCATAAGAAAATATCTCAAGAGCGCCGTCGAGTCCGGTGCCCTGATACAGACCAAGGGGAAGGGTGCTTCCGGTTCATTCAAATTGGAATCTAAATCATCAGCAGCCAAGAAACCGTCGTCGGGTGGTGGTGGTGGTGGTGGTGGTGGTAAGGCAAGTGGTGGTTCCGCCGGAACCGGTAGGGCTGCAGCTTCGTCGGCATCCGTTAAATCTAAGAAAGCCGCCGCAACGGCATCGGCGGTGGCAGCGAAGGGAGGTAAGAAAGGCGGTTCCGTAGCTTCGTCGGCTGCATCTTCGCCGTCCAAAGCTAAAGCATCGGCGGCAGCGGCCAGGGATAAGAAAGCGGCCGCAGCCGCAGCAGCAGCTGCCAAAAAGAAGCCGGCCGCCGCTAAGAAAGGTTCCGCAGCCGCGAACGCCTCTGCCGCATCCTCCGCGACAGCTTCTAAGGCGAAAGGTGCAGCATCCAAGGCCAAGAAGAGCGCCAAACCTCCCACTAAGAAACCTAAAGCCCCGAAACCGAAGAAAGCATCCGCCGGTACCCCGAAATCGAAACCCGCAGCTAAGAAAGCAGCAGCAGCAGCGAAAAAGTAATAATTTTTGTATTGCTTTATCTATCGCGACGGCGGCAGCATCGGCACCGTGAGTGGTGAGCGCGCTCGGGGGTTGTAGACTTACGATGATACAAGTTCATTATAGATAAGAGATTCTAGATCATCGGAATGTCTCTCGGCGTCCCCCCGTACTCTTCAACGTTCGAGGAATCTACGAGAGTGACGTTCATCTTACAGGCACGCGTCGCAGATACGAAAGAAAAGAAAAAAAAAATACATATATAAAAAGCCCTTTTCAGGGCTAACATATATTTCATTATGAACCCAATCATGTCGGAAACTTAGATTTCGACACAACGTTGTGTTCTCGTTTTCCGAATGACAAAGATCGTCTCCTATAATAATAATAATAATAATAAAATATATAAATAATAATCGAATACAAGATAACATTCACGAAAATAGCGAACAATTCAGTAATAATATTATAATACGATAATAACAAAGTCAGTGGTGGCCAATTGGTTAAAAGGCCGCCCGCCTCTCATGCATGAGGGCGCGGGTTCGACCCTGGCAAGAATGACCAATGTGATTTTTCCAAGTTATATATTATGTACTTTCTTAGAGTATTTAGACATCACTCACTGATTAATGTTGATTCCCAAAGAGGGTTGTTGATATCAGGCAGGCGGCCGGTCATACATATAAACAAATAGCCAAATTATTCTTATAACATGTAAAACAGACCCTGGCTACAGCTGGAAAATTGCCAGGTAGAAGAAGAATAACAATACTGAATACATAGTATTAGACATATTAAACATTCTTGTTATAAATAAATAAAGATATTATATTATGTTGTTAGTATTATAGAAAATATTAGTTACATTGTACATAGCAGTACATAATTTTGATAATAATAATAATAATGAAAAACACCATATAAAACATAATAATGTAACACTGGTGACAATTATTTTCTTTTAACTCACTTTTGGAAACCTTTATGACTCTTGTACCATTTACGATCGAGTAATCGAAATCTTCAATAAAACTATAAGGAATGTATAAAACTATACTTTAGTACTATAACTATAAGGAATATGTAAAACTAAACTGTGTTCAAGAAACGGTAAATAAGAATTTATTAGCTGCACAACATAATATTAAAGAAAAAGGATATCGTATATAAATTTAAGTATGAACAATATATATATATATATATAATGCTTTTCCCGCATCTGCTGTGCCTAATAATTCAGATATTGACTAAAGCAATTCATTTGTTTTTTTTTTGTCTGTTTTCAAAATATATGTAATTAATGAATATCTTAATTACACCATATGAATTGATAAATTCCGTTTTTATTTGATATACTTACGCAGTTTATTGAAATTTCATCGCGTACGATTATTTCATTGAATTTCAAGACAAAATACTATTATTTTTTTTAGTCTATAGTACGATCCTCTAAAAAAAATGTCAACACTGATTGGAAAACCCTCCCGCTTCTCTCCGCGTCTACTTTAGCTCGTCATTCGTCTATATCCCCACCCCACCGATACGTGTAGACGTATATATAGTAAAGAGCCGCGCTACGGTTTTTTTAAATTACTCTCTGCCAGTCGCGTGTGTTACGTTATTATATCAAAAGGTTAATATATTCGCAACAATGTCTGGACGTGGTAAAGGTGGTAAAGTTAAGGGAAAGGCGAAGTCTCGTTCTAACCGTGCAGGTCTACAGTTCCCCGTCGGTCGTATACACAGATTGCTGAGGAAAGGAAACTACGCGGAGCGCGTCGGTGCCGGTGCTCCCGTTTATCTCGCTGCCGTTATGGAATATCTTGCTGCTGAAGTACTCGAATTGGCCGGTAACGCTGCCAGAGACAACAAGAAGACCAGAATCATACCTAGACATCTTCAGCTGGCCATAAGGAACGACGAAGAGTTGAACAAGCTTCTATCCGGTGTGACCATAGCTCAGGGTGGTGTACTACCAAACATCCAGGCCGTATTATTGCCCAAGAAGACGGAGAAGAAGGCCTAAAGGATTATCATTGATGATCATCGGACCGCACCACCACCACCATCACCACCACCACCATAATCATCATCATCATCATCGTCGTCTCCGTCTACATATATACTAATGTAATGGGTATATAATATGTAATGGTTGATGTGATGTTTGTTTGTATGCATGTATACATAGTCATACATCCAATTGATGTTTTATTTAAAAGGCCCTTTTCAGGGCCACAAAATAAATCGTTGTTTAACGTATATATTTTATATAATATACGAACAGTTCCATCGATACGAGACGTCAATTATAATAAGTAATATTATTATGTATTATTATTTAACGTATGTATATGAAACTACCTAAGTATATAATTAATTACATATTATACAATTTCTTTCAAAAGCAATATCATGATAATAATAAATTAAATAACTGATAGTAATCTACTTTTCAAAGTCGATAGATAATCTCATAATGCTATTATTTATTATTAGTTTTCAAAATAAACAAAAAATAACACAAAGCACTTAATGACCGAACGGTAATTAGTTTTAAGTACAGGTAATAAAATAATAATAATTGGAAACACTGACATCATAATTTTTATGACTCTTCTATTGTTATTATTAAGTACTCTTTATTTAATAGACTGTTTTTACATACTCTTATTTTATGATTATTATGTTATGATTATTATTTTCAAACCGAAACCCCCCTCCGCCCCGCCCCTCCCCCCCCCCCCCCCCCCCCCCCCGCAGACGGAAAACACATCGGACCCCACGGTCGGAACCGACGCTTCCTATTGGTCGGTCCCCGGTGTGGACGTGCGTGCTCGATACGTAACTACATACTTGAGCATAATGATACACACTAGACCCTGGGTTGGATATTTTTTTACAGAATAGCTTACAGTACTCCGTACCGAAAGCACCGTTGAAGTCAATCGTTGTTATAATAATATATCATATTATAATCAAACATGCCGCCTAAAACCAGCGGTAAGGCAGCCAAGAAGTCCGGCAAAGCTCAAAAGAACATCTCCAAATCCGACAAGAAGAAGAAGAAGCACAAGAGGAAGGAGAGCTACGCTATCTACATCTACAAGGTTCTGAAGCAAGTGCATCCCGACACCGGTATATCAAGTAAGGCCATGTCGATCATGAACTCTTTCGTGAACGATATATTCGAACGTATAGCCGCCGAAGCGTCACGTCTCGCACACTACAACAAGAGATCCACCATAACGTCCAGGGAGGTCCAGACCTCCGTGAGATTGTTGCTGCCCGGCGAGTTGGCCAAACACGCCGTCAGTGAAGGAACGAAGGCCGTCACGAAGTACACCAGTTCCAAGTGAGGAGGAGAGGAAATGAAATGAAAAATATAATATAACAAAGGCCCTTTTCAGGGCCATTAAAAGATTCACATGAAAAGAATAATAATTTATTATTATTCCTTATATAAGTTTCAACGCATCGAACTAAACATCTCGTTGGATTTTATTATAATATTTTTAATAATTACATTAAATCTTTTAAGTTATGGCGTAGAGTTAAATATATCATCGTCTTGCGATATCTATCTATGTCAGAAAATACATACTTATAATTATTAAAATCAATTTGGAATACGCGTTATAGACATTTAAATTAATATAAATGTTGTATACCTATATATTAACGTCACTGACAATATACATATATGTATATATCTATAACTACTATATACTACATATTATATTTTCTAATGCTATTACAGCGAATACGAAGACGACCGTGTCGATTTAGTGACCAGAAGCATAAACCCGAACCCCTCGAACGATCCCCGCCGACTGCCTCTACGGAGTACGTATATAAGAGCCGGTCGGTTTATTTACGGCTATCATTATAGTTCGATCCTCGCTGTAGTGCACACAACTGTAGTCCGTTGTTTCATCGCGTACCGTGTCAAAGTTATTTTTATCTCAATAATGGCTCGTACTAAGCAAACAGCTCGTAAATCAACCGGTGGTAAGGCACCACGTAAACAGCTAGCAACGAAGGCGGCCCGTAAGAGCGCACCGGCAACCGGAGGAGTCAAGAAGCCTCATCGTTACAGACCCGGTACTGTGGCACTTCGTGAGATCCGTCGCTACCAGAAGAGCACGGAACTTCTCATCCGCAAGCTACCTTTCCAACGTCTAGTGCGTGAGATAGCTCAAGATTTCAAGACCGATCTTCGTTTCCAGAGCTCCGCGGTGATGGCCCTGCAGGAGGCCAGCGAGGCGTATCTCGTAGGTCTCTTCGAAGACACGAATCTTTGCGCTATTCACGCTAAACGCGTCACTATTATGCCTAAAGATATCCAGCTAGCAAGAAGGATTCGCGGTGAACGTGCCTAAACGTCAATGAGTGTCAATTGTGTTGTTTCTTTTTATACGTGTATGTGTCTAAATAGTGGTGTGCATTTTTGAATAATGATATGTACATACACATTCAAAGATCATCATACGTAAATAAATAAACAACACGATAACAAATATTAATTAAAAAAGGCCCTTTTCAGGGCCGCATATATATCTGAATTAATAAGTTATCGTTTCATACAAACGAGAACGTCTAAACAATCATAATATTCCGTAAAATATATTATTAAATAAAAAATAATAATGTTAAGTTACGCATGTATGTGAGTACACAGTATTTATTTAACACATAGCTACAGTATTTAGATTATGTAAGTAAAAACACTTGTATACAATAAACTATGATGAGACGCACAAAGTTATTATCGTAAAGGATACAATAAAATAATAAATATGTACATGCATTCTGGAAACAACAAGTCGTGATTGTCTTAGATGGCAGGAACTTCCATTGAAATACATATGTAAATATACTGCAGGTGCCTCGCCTCTCTCACTGGTCCGTTCCTTTCTGAAAACGATTTATTGATATGTATTTTATTTTATTTACATATAATTAATGAAAATAATATTTATTGCAAAATTTTACTGAGACATTACTCTAGAGACATGCGCCCGCCGCGGGGTCCGGGGAGGGCGATACAGAGTACCCTCCTCCCCCCCAACCCCGGGCCCGTCCCCGTACATAACACTCGTACGGTCCCCGTCCGCCACCCCCCCTCCCCCGCCGCACCCCGGTACACGCTATAAAAAGGACGGTTTTGTGGCCCCGTACCGATTATACTCAGAGATCTACACGCGTCGCGCATCGCGATAGGTAACAATCGTGTGTGAAGAAACAATAGCATCAACTACACTACATCATGACCGGTCGCGGTAAAGGAGGAAAGGGTCTGGGAAAAGGTGGAGCCAAGCGTCACAGGAAAGTGCTCCGTGATAACATCCAGGGCATCACCAAACCGGCCATACGTCGTCTGGCAAGAAGAGGAGGCGTCAAACGTATCTCCGGTCTGATATACGAAGAGACCAGAGGCGTACTCAAAGTGTTCCTCGAGAACGTCATCCGCGACGCGGTAACGTACACCGAGCACGCTAAGAGGAAGACCGTCACAGCCATGGACGTCGTGTACGCCCTTAAGCGTCAGGGACGCACCCTCTACGGTTTCGGCGGTTAAAGCAGCAGCAGCAGCCATATCCTCCGATATACACACACGAAGACGACGACGTGATATAAAGCAGCAAGTGAAGAGTGTGGTGGTGGTGGTGATGATGATGATTCCAGTGTGTCTCTCTCGTGTGGTGTGCAGATCATCCTATTATTCTGCCCCCCTCACCCGCCGCCCGACTGCCCGACACTTCCTTCCACTCACTCTCTCTCACTCTCCCTCACCCTCACCCTCACCCTCTCTCTACTTACTCGCTTTATATCACGACGCGTCATCGTTACTGTTGGGGAACGAGGAAAAAAAAGAAAAAAGGCCCTTTTCAGGGCCGCATATGTATCCGTTGAAATATTATAATTATTCACGATTATCGTGAATATCGAATATAGAGTTTCAACGACGGAATAATAAACTATATTATTATTTAATTTATAGTATATAATAGTAATAATATAAAAAAATCATAACTATCTCAACACACTTATGTTCTCATCACTCAAATCACCTATGGTCGTCGTCCATATCTTATGTTCTAAATATTATACACATATTACATACATAATATTTAACAGCATTTTAAATAAATTTAGATAATCGATACCTACTATTACTAATAATAATAATGATGATACACGTATGTACCTCTGTCTCTCTACGTGTACATTACATACATACATACATACATTGCATATTATAATATGTACAATCATCATTTCGATAATCGTATCATCATATTCATCCGCTGCTATCGTACAATTATACAATAATATTATTCATAATTATCGAAAATTATGTCCTTATATTATATAATACATAACATAACGAAGACAACAACCACTACGAAGACGATTATACTATGCATTCGTGTACGCGGCCTTTGCTTCTCTCCATACTCTAACATCCCGGTGTGTGTTTTACGAGACCAGACTTCGATGCCGCATTAACAGTTCATAGATAATAAAAGACGATGATTATTCCATGGGCCTGAAGGAGTGATGTCTTCGTTTTCAATTAATCGATATCACATTACGCTATACGCTATTCTAAATGAGAAAAATAACTTTTAAACGAGACGTTACCTACGTCCCGAAAGGTATATAGAATTCAAACGTCTATTAATCTATGCTAACTACGTTTATAATGTTATTTATTGTTCACTACGAAAGTTAGTTTTAAGATTAAACATATTGCATCTTTAAATTTATATAAACATATATATTATATTAAATAAAACATATAAAACGGATGGATGTTAGTGAAAAGTTAGAAGTGTTCGTACGTGAAAATGTTTAGCGACAACACGGTTCTCGTTACGGCATACCCGATTGTTAAATAACTACTAGCGACATCTCCGGCTATCATCATAGTTATATTTGTTTATAAACTGTGTCTGTGTGTCTGTGTGGTGTTGTGACCTGCTGAGAAGAATAATAAAAAAAAAAAACATTAAAAAAATGGCAGATACCGCAGTTGCATCTGAAACACCGGCTCCGGCTACGCCTGCGAAGAAACCGAAAGCGTCAGCGGCCGCCGCCGCCGCTGCGGCCGGCTCGAAGAAACCTAAGGCTAAACCTACTCATCCCAAGACAGCTGAAATGGTAAACAACGCCATCAAAGAGTTGAAGGAGCGCAGCGGTTCATCGTTACAGGCTATCAAGAAATACATCGCCGCTCAATATAAGGTCGATACGGAGAAATTGGCACCGTTCATAAGAAAATATCTCAAGAGCGCCGTCGAGTCCGGTGCCCTGATACAGACCAAGGGGAAGGGTGCTTCCGGTTCATTCAAATTGGAATCTAAATCATCAGCAGCCAAGAAACCGTCGTCGGGTGGTGGTGGTGGTGGTGGTGGTGGTAAGGCAAGTGGTGGTTCCGCCGGAACCGGTAGGGCTGCAGCTTCGTCGGCATCCGTTAAATCTAAGAAAGCCGCCGCAACGGCATCGGCGGTGGCAGCGAAGGGAGGTAAGAAAGGCGGTTCCGTAGCTTCGTCGGCTGCATCTTCGCCGTCCAAAGCTAAAGCATCGGCGGCAGCGGCCAGGGATAAGAAAGCGGCCGCAGCCGCAGCAGCAGCTGCCAAAAAGAAGCCGGCCGCCGCTAAGAAAGGTTCCGCAGCCGCGAACGCCTCTGCCGCATCCTCCGCGACAGCTTCTAAGGCGAAAGGTGCAGCATCCAAGGCCAAGAAGAGCGCCAAACCTCCCACTAAGAAACCTAAAGCCCCGAAACCGAAGAAAGCATCCGCCGGTACCCCGAAATCGAAACCCGCAGCTAAGAAAGCAGCAGCAGCAGCGAAAAAGTAATAATTTTTGTATTGCTTTATCTATCGCGACGGCGGCAGCATCGGCACCGTGAGTGGTGAGCGCGCTCGGGGGGTTGTAGACTTACGATGATACAAGTTCATTATAGATAAGAGATTCTAGATCATCGGAATGTCTCTCGGCGTCCCCCCGTACTCTTCAACGTTCGAGGAATCTACGAGAGTGACGTTCATCTTACAGGCACGCGTCGCAGATACGAAAGAAAAGAAAAAAAAAATACATATATAAAAAGCCCTTTTCAGGGCTAACATATATTTCATTATGAACCCAATCATGTCGGAAACTTAGATTTCGACACAACGTTGTGTTCTCGTTTTCCGAATGACAAAGATCGTCTCCTATAATAATAATAATAATAATAAAATATATAAATAATAATCGAATACAAGATAACATTCACGAAAATAGCGAACAATTCAGTAATAATATTATAATACGATAATAACAAAGTCAGTGGTGGCCAATTGGTTAAAAGGCCGCCCGCCTCTCATGCATGAGGGCGCGGGTTCGACCCTGGCAAGAATGACCAATGTGATTTTTCCAAGTTATATATTATGTACTTTCTTAGAGTATTTAGACATCACTCACTGATTAATGTTGATTCCCAAAGAGGGTTGTTGATATCAGGCAGGCGGCCGGTCATACATATAAACAAATAGCCAAATTATTCTTATAACATGTAAAACAGACCCTGGCTACAGCTGGAAAATTGCCAGGTAGAAGAAGAATAACAATACTGAATACATAGTATTAGACATATTAAACATTCTTGTTATAAATAAATAAAGATATTATATTATGTTGTTAGTATTATAGAAAATATTAGTTACATTGTACATAGCAGTACATAATTTTGATAATAATAATAATAATGAAAAACACCATATAAAACATAATAATGTAACACTGGTGACAATTATTTTCTTTTAACTCACTTTTGGAAACCTTTATGACTCTTGTACCATTTACGATCGAGTAATCGAAATCTTCAATAAAACTATAAGGAATGTATAAAACTATACTTTAGTACTATAACTATAAGGAATATGTAAAACTAAACTGTGTTCAAGAAACGGTAAATAAGAATTTATTAGCTGCACAACATAATATTAAAGAAAAAGGATATCGTATATAAATTTAAGTATGAACAATATATATATATATATATAATGCTTTTCCCGCATCTGCTGTGCCTAATAATTCAGATATTGACTAAAGCAATTCATTTGTTTTTTTTTTTGTCTGTTTTCAAAATATATGTAATTAATGAATATCTTAATTACACCATATGAATTGATAAATTCCGTTTTTATTTGATATACTTACGCAGTTTATTGAAATTTCATCGCGTACGATTATTTCATTGAATTTCAAGACAAAATACTATTATTTTTTTTAGTCTATAGTACGATCCTCTAAAAAAAATGTCAACACTGATTGGAAAACCCTCCCGCTTCTCTCCGCGTCTACTTTAGCTCGTCATTCGTCTATATCCCCACCCCACCGATACGTGTAGACGTATATATAGTAAAGAGCCGCGCTACGGTTTTTTTAAATTACTCTCTGCCAGTCGCGTGTGTTACGTTATTATATCAAAAGGTTAATATATTCGCAACAATGTCTGGACGTGGTAAAGGTGGTAAAGTTAAGGGAAAGGCGAAGTCTCGTTCTAACCGTGCAGGTCTACAGTTCCCCGTCGGTCGTATACACAGATTGCTGAGGAAAGGAAACTACGCGGAGCGCGTCGGTGCCGGTGCTCCCGTTTATCTCGCTGCCGTTATGGAATATCTTGCTGCTGAAGTACTCGAATTGGCCGGTAACGCTGCCAGAGACAACAAGAAGACCAGAATCATACCTAGACATCTTCAGCTGGCCATAAGGAACGACGAAGAGTTGAACAAGCTTCTATCCGGTGTGACCATAGCTCAGGGTGGTGTACTACCAAACATCCAGGCCGTATTATTGCCCAAGAAGACGGAGAAGAAGGCCTAAAGGATTATCATTGATGATCATCGGACCGCACCACCACCACCATCACCACCACCACCATAATCATCATCATCATCATCGTCGTCTCCGTCTACATATATACTAATGTAATGGGTATATAATATGTAATGGTTGATGTGATGTTTGTTTGTATGCATGTATACATAGTCATACATCCAATTGATGTTTATTTAAAAGGCCCTTTTCAGGGCCACAAAATAAATCGTTGTTTAACGTATATATTTTATATAATATACGAACAGTTCCATCGATACGAGACGTCAATTATAATAAGTAATATTATTATGTATTATTATTTAACGTATGTATATGAAACTACCTAAGTATATAATTAATTACATATTATACAATTTCTTTCAAAAGCAATATCATGATAATAATAAATTAAATAACTGATAGTAATCTACTTTTCAAAGTCGATAGATAATCTCATAATGCTATTATTTATTATTAGTTTTCAAAATAAACAAAAAATAACACAAAGCACTTAATGACCGAACGGTAATTAGTTTTAAGTACAGGTAATAAAATAATAATAATTGGAAACACTGACATCATAATTTTTATGACTCTTCTATTGTTATTATTAAGTACTCTTTATTTAATAGACTGTTTTTACATACTCTTATTTTATGATTATTATGTTATGATTATTATTTTCAAACCGAAACCCCCCGCCGCCCCCCCCCGCCCCCCCCCCCCCCCCCCCCCCCCCCCCCCAGCAGACGGAAAACACATCGGACCCCACGGTCGGAACCGACGCTTCCTATTGGTCGGTCCCCGGTGTGGACGTGCGTGCTCGATACGTAACTACATACTTGAGCATAATGATACACACTAGACCCTGGGTTGGATATTTTTTTACAGAATAGCTTACAGTACTCCGTACCGAAAGCACCGTTGAAGTCAATCGTTGTTATAATAATATATCATATTATAATCAAACATGCCGCCTAAAACCAGCGGTAAGGCAGCCAAGAAGTCCGGCAAAGCTCAAAAGAACATCTCCAAATCCGACAAGAAGAAGAAGAAGCACAAGAGGAAGGAGAGCTACGCTATCTACATCTACAAGGTTCTGAAGCAAGTGCATCCCGACACCGGTATATCAAGTAAGGCCATGTCGATCATGAACTCTTTCGTGAACGATATATTCGAACGTATAGCCGCCGAAGCGTCACGTCTCGCACACTACAACAAGAGATCCACCATAACGTCCAGGGAGGTCCAGACCTCCGTGAGATTGTTGCTGCCCGGCGAGTTGGCCAAACACGCCGTCAGTGAAGGAACGAAGGCCGTCACGAAGTACACCAGTTCCAAGTGAGGAGGAGAGGAAATGAAATGAAAAATATAATATAACAAAGGCCCTTTTCAGGGCCATTAAAAGATTCACATGAAAAGAATAATAATTTATTATTATTCCTTATATAAGTTTCAACGCATCGAACTAAACATCTCGTTGGATTTTATTATAATATTTTTAATAATTACATTAAATCTTTTAAGTTATGGCGTAGAGTTAAATATATCATCGTCTTGCGATATCTATCTATGTCAGAAAATACATACTTATAATTATTAAAATCAATTTGGAATACGCGTTATAGACATTTAAATTAATATAAATGTTGTATACCTATATATTAACGTCACTGACAATATACATATATGTATATATCTATAACTACTATATACTACATATTATATTTTCTAATGCTATTACAGCGAATACGAAGACGACCGTGTCGATTTAGTGACCAGAAGCATAAACCCGAACCCCTCGAACGATCCCCGCCGACTGCCTCTACGGAGTACGTATATAAGAGCCGGTCGGTTTATTTACGGCTATCATTATAGTTCGATCCTCGCTGTAGTGCACACAACTGTAGTCCGTTGTTTCATCGCGTACCGTGTCAAAGTTATTTTTATCTCAATAATGGCTCGTACTAAGCAAACAGCTCGTAAATCAACCGGTGGTAAGGCACCACGTAAACAGCTAGCAACGAAGGCGGCCCGTAAGAGCGCACCGGCAACCGGAGGAGTCAAGAAGCCTCATCGTTACAGACCCGGTACTGTGGCACTTCGTGAGATCCGTCGCTACCAGAAGAGCACGGAACTTCTCATCCGCAAGCTACCTTTCCAACGTCTAGTGCGTGAGATAGCTCAAGATTTCAAGACCGATCTTCGTTTCCAGAGCTCCGCGGTGATGGCCCTGCAGGAGGCCAGCGAGGCGTATCTCGTAGGTCTCTTCGAAGACACGAATCTTTGCGCTATTCACGCTAAACGCGTCACTATTATGCCTAAAGATATCCAGCTAGCAAGAAGGATTCGCGGTGAACGTGCCTAAACGTCAATGAGTGTCAATTGTGTTGTTTCTTTTTATACGTGTATGTGTCTAAATAGTGGTGTGCATTTTTGAATAATGATATGTACATACACATTCAAAGATCATCATACGTAAATAAATAAACAACACGATAACAAATATTAATTAAAAAAGGCCCTTTTCAGGGCCGCATATATATCTGAATTAATAAGTTATCGTTTCATACAAACGAGAACGTCTAAACAATCATAATATTCCGTAAAATATATTATTAAATAAAAATAATAATGTTAAGTTACGCATGTATGTGAGTACACAGTATTTATTTAACACATAGCTACAGTATTTAGATTATGTAAGTAAAAACACTTGTATACAATAAACTATGATGAGACGCACAAAGTTATTATCGTAAAGGATACAATAAAATAATAAATATGTACATGCATTCTGGAAACAACAAGTCGTGATTGTCTTAGATGGCAGGAACTTCCATTGAAATACATATGTAAATATACTGCAGGTGCCTCGCCTCTCTCACTGGTCCGTTCCTTTCTGAAAACGATTTATTGATATGTATTTTATTTTATTTACATATAATTAATGAAAATAATATTTATTGCAAAATTTTACTGAGAC
This sequence comes from Danaus chrysippus, assembly GCA_916720795.1. Taxonomy (NCBI): domain Eukaryota; kingdom Metazoa; phylum Arthropoda; class Insecta; order Lepidoptera; family Nymphalidae; genus Danaus; species Danaus chrysippus. Next base: position 2,451,373 of record CAKASE010000072.1, on the reverse strand, counting down.
ATTACTCTAGAGACATGCGCCCGCCGCGGGGTCCGGGGAGGGCGATACAGAGTACCCTCCTCCCCCCCAACCCCGGGCCCGTCCCCGTACATAACACTCGTACGGTCCCCGTCCGCCACCCCCCCTCCCCCGCCGCACCCCGGTACACGCTATAAAAAGGACGGTTTTGTGGCCCCGTACCGATTATACTCAGAGATCTACACGCGTCGCGCATCGCGATAGGTAACAATCGTGTGTGAAGAAACAATAGCATCAACTACACTACATCATGACCGGTCGCGGTAAAGGAGGAAAGGGTCTGGGAAAAGGTGGAGCCAAGCGTCACAGGAAAGTGCTCCGTGATAACATCCAGGGCATCACCAAACCGGCCATACGTCGTCTGGCAAGAAGAGGAGGCGTCAAACGTATCTCCGGTCTGATATACGAAGAGACCAGAGGCGTACTCAAAGTGTTCCTCGAGAACGTCATCCGCGACGCGGTAACGTACACCGAGCACGCTAAGAGGAAGACCGTCACAGCCATGGACGTCGTGTACGCCCTTAAGCGTCAGGGACGCACCCTCTACGGTTTCGGCGGTTAAAGCAGCAGCAGCAGCCATATCCTCCGATATACACACACGAAGACGACGACGTGATATAAAGCAGCAAGTGAAGAGTGTGGTGGTGGTGGTGATGATGATGATTCCAGTGTGTCTCTCTCGTGTGGTGTGCAGATCATCCTATTATTCTGCCCCCCTCACCCGCCGCCCGACTGCCCGACACTTCCTTCCACTCACTCTCTCTCACTCTCCCTCACCCTCACCCTCACCCTCTCTCTACTTACTCGCTTTATATCACGACGCGTCATCGTTACTGTTGGGGAACGAGGAAAAAAAAGAAAAAAGGCCCTTTTCAGGGCCGCATATGTATCCGTTGAAATATTATAATTATTCACGATTATCGTGAATATCGAATATAGAGTTTCAACGACGGAATAATAAACTATATTATTATTTAATTTATAGTATATAATAGTAATAATATAAAAAAATCATAACTATCTCAACACACTTATGTTCTCATCACTCAAATCACCTATGGTCGTCGTCCATATCTTATGTTCTAAATATTATACACATATTACATACATAATATTTAACAGCATTTTAAATAAATTTAGATAATCGATACCTACTATTACTAATAATAATAATGATGATACACGTATGTACCTCTGTCTCTCTACGTGTACATTACATACATACATACATACATTGCATATTATAATATGTACAATCATCATTTCGATAATCGTATCATCATATTCATCCGCTGCTATCGTACAATTATACAATAATATTATTCATAATTATCGAAAATTATGTCCTTATATTATATAATACATAACATAACGAAGACAACAACCACTACGAAGACGATTATACTATGCATTCGTGTACGCGGCCTTTGCTTCTCTCCATACTCTAACATCCCGGTGTGTGTTTTACGAGACCAGACTTCGATGCCGCATTAACAGTTCATAGATAATAAAAGACGATGATTATTCCATGGGCCTGAAGGAGTGATGTCTTCGTTTTCAATTAATCGATATCACATTACGCTATACGCTATTCTAAATGAGAAAAATAACTTTTAAACGAGACGTTACCTACGTCCCGAAAGGTATATAGAATTCAAACGTCTATTAATCTATGCTAACTACGTTTATAATGTTATTTATTGTTCACTACGAAAGTTAGTTTTAAGATTAAACATATTGCATCTTTAAATTTATATAAACATATATATTATATTAAATAAAACATATAAAAACGGATGGATGTTAGTGAAAAGTTAGAAGTGTTCGTACGTGAAAATGTTTAGCGACAACACGGTTCTCGTTACGGCATACCCGATTGTTAAATAACTACTAGCGACATCTCCGGCTATCATCATAGTTATATTTGTTTATAAACTGTGTCTGTGTGTCTGTGTGGTGTTGTGACCTGCTGAGAAGAATAATAAAAAAAAAACATTAAAAAAATGGCAGATACCGCAGTTGCATCTGAAACACCGGCTCCGGCTACGCCTGCGAAGAAACCGAAAGCGTCAGCGGCCGCCGCCGCCGCTGCGGCCGGCTCGAAGAAACCTAAGGCTAAACCTACTCATCCCAAGACAGCTGAAATGGTAAACAACGCCATCAAAGAGTTGAAGGAGCGCAGCGGTTCATCGTTACAGGCTATCAAGAAATACATCGCCGCTCAATATAAGGTCGATACGGAGAAATTGGCACCGTTCATAAGAAAATATCTCAAGAGCGCCGTCGAGTCCGGTGCCCTGATACAGACCAAGGGGAAGGGTGCTTCCGGTTCATTCAAATTGGAATCTAAATCATCAGCAGCCAAGAAACCGTCGTCGGGTGGTGGTGGTGGTGGTGGTGGTGGTAAGGCAAGTGGTGGTTCCGCCGGAACCGGTAGGGCTGCAGCTTCGTCGGCATCCGTTAAATCTAAGAAAGCCGCCGCAACGGCATCGGCGGTGGCAGCGAAGGGAGGTAAGAAAGGCGGTTCCGTAGCTTCGTCGGCTGCATCTTCGCCGTCCAAAGCTAAAGCATCGGCGGCAGCGGCCAGGGATAAGAAAGCGGCCGCAGCCGCAGCAGCAGCTGCCAAAAAGAAGCCGGCCGCCGCTAAGAAAGGTTCCGCAGCCGCGAACGCCTCTGCCGCATCCTCCGCGACAGCTTCTAAGGCGAAAGGTGCAGCATCCAAGGCCAAGAAGAGCGCCAAACCTCCCACTAAGAAACCTAAAGCCCCGAAACCGAAGAAAGCATCCGCCGGTACCCCGAAATCGAAACCCGCAGCTAAGAAAGCAGCAGCAGCAGCAGCGAAAAAGTAATAATTTTTGTATTGCTTTATCTATCGCGACGGCGGCAGCATCGGCACCGTGAGTGGTGAGCGCGCTCGGGGGTTGTAGACTTACGATGATACAAGTTCATTATAGATAAGAGATTCTAGATCATCGGAATGTCTCTCGGCGTCCCCCCCCGTACTCTTCAACGTTCGAGGAATCTACGAGAGTGACGTTCATCTTACAGGCACGCGTCGCAGATACGAAAGAAAAGAAAAAAAAAATACATATATAAAAAGCCCTTTTCAGGGCTAACATATATTTCATTATGAACCCAATCATGTCGGAAACTTAGATTTCGACACAACGTTGTGTTCTCGTTTTCCGAATGACAAAGATCGTCTCCTATAATAATAATAATAATAATAAAATATATAAATAATAATCGAATACAAGATAACATTCACGAAAATAGCGAACAATTCAGTAATAATATTATAATACGATAATAACAAAGTCAGTGGTGGCCAATTGGTTAAAAGGCCGCCCGCCTCTCATGCATGAGGGCGCGGGTTCGACCCTGGCAAGAATGACCAATGTGATTTTTCCAAGTTATATATTATGTACTTTCTTAGAGTATTTAGACATCACTCACTGATTAATGTTGATTCCCAAAGAGGGTTGTTGATATCAGGCAGGCGGCCGGTCATACATATAAACAAATAGCCAAATTATTCTTATAACATGTAAAACAGACCCTGGCTACAGCTGGAAAATTGCCAGGTAGAAGAAGAATAACAATACTGAATACATAGTATTAGACATATTAAACATTCTTGTTATAAATAAATAAAGATATTATATTATGTTGTTAGTATTATAGAAAATATTAGTTACATTGTACATAGCAGTACATAATTTTGATAATAATAATAATAATGAAAAACACCATATAAAACATAATAATGTAACACTGGTGACAATTATTTTCTTTTAACTCACTTTTGGAAACCTTTATGACTCTTGTACCATTTACGATCGAGTAATCGAAATCTTCAATAAAACTATAAGGAATGTATAAAACTATACTTTAGTACTATAACTATAAGGAATATGTAAAACTAAACTGTGTTCAAGAAACGGTAAATAAGAATTTATTAGCTGCACAACATAATATTAAAGAAAAAGGATATCGTATATAAATTTAAGTATGAACAATATATATATATATATATAATGCTTTTCCCGCATCTGCTGTGCCTAATAATTCAGATATTGACTAAAGCAATTCATTTGTTTTTTTTTTTGTCTGTTTTCAAAATATATGTAATTAATGAATATCTTAATTACACCATATGAATTGATAAATTCCGTTTTTATTTGATATACTTACGCAGTTTATTGAAATTTCATCGCGTACGATTATTTCATTGAATTTCAAGACAAAATACTATTATTTTTTTTAGTCTATAGTACGATCCTCTAAAAAAAATGTCAACACTGATTGGAAAACCCTCCCGCTTCTCTCCGCGTCTACTTTAGCTCGTCATTCGTCTATATCCCCACCCCACCGATACGTGTAGACGTATATATAGTAAAGAGCCGCGCTACGGTTTTTTTAAATTACTCTCTGCCAGTCGCGTGTGTTACGTTATTATATCAAAAGGTTAATATATTCGCAACAATGTCTGGACGTGGTAAAGGTGGTAAAGTTAAGGGAAAGGCGAAGTCTCGTTCTAACCGTGCAGGTCTACAGTTCCCCGTCGGTCGTATACACAGATTGCTGAGGAAAGGAAACTACGCGGAGCGCGTCGGTGCCGGTGCTCCCGTTTATCTCGCTGCCGTTATGGAATATCTTGCTGCTGAAGTACTCGAATTGGCCGGTAACGCTGCCAGAGACAACAAGAAGACCAGAATCATACCTAGACATCTTCAGCTGGCCATAAGGAACGACGAAGAGTTGAACAAGCTTCTATCCGGTGTGACCATAGCTCAGGGTGGTGTACTACCAAACATCCAGGCCGTATTATTGCCCAAGAAGACGGAGAAGAAGGCCTAAAGGATTATCATTGATGATCATCGGACCGCACCACCACCACCATCACCACCACCACCATAATCATCATCATCATCATCGTCGTCTCCGTCTACATATATACTAATGTAATGGGTATATAATATGTAATGGTTGATGTGATGTTTGTTTGTATGCATGTATACATAGTCATACATCCAATTGATGTTTATTTAAAAGGCCCTTTTCAGGGCCACAAAATAAATCGTTGTTTAACGTATATATTTTATATAATATACGAACAGTTCCATCGATACGAGACGTCAATTATAATAAGTAATATTATTATGTATTATTATTTAACGTATGTATATGAAACTACCTAAGTATATAATTAATTACATATTATACAATTTCTTTCAAAAGCAATATCATGATAATAATAAATTAAATAACTGATAGTAATCTACTTTTCAAAGTCGATAGATAATCTCATAATGCTATTATTTATTATTAGTTTTCAAAATAAACAAAAAATAACACAAAGCACTTAATGACCGAACGGTAATTAGTTTTAAGTACAGGTAATAAAATAATAATAATTGGAAACACTGACATCATAATTTTTATGACTCTTCTATTGTTATTATTAAGTACTCTTTATTTAATAGACTGTTTTTACATACTCTTATTTTATGATTATTATGTTATGATTATTATTTTCAAACCGAAACCCCCCCCCGCCCCGCCCCCCCCCCCCCCCCCCCCCCCCCCCGCAGACGGAAAACACATCGGACCCCACGGTCGGAACCGACGCTTCCTATTGGTCGGTCCCCGGTGTGGACGTGCGTGCTCGATACGTAACTACATACTTGAGCATAATGATACACACTAGACCCTGGGTTGGATATTTTTTTACAGAATAGCTTACAGTACTCCGTACCGAAAGCACCGTTGAAGTCAATCGTTGTTATAATAATATATCATATTATAATCAAACATGCCGCCTAAAACCAGCGGTAAGGCAGCCAAGAAGTCCGGCAAAGCTCAAAAGAACATCTCCAAATCCGACAAGAAGAAGAAGAAGCACAAGAGGAAGGAGAGCTACGCTATCTACATCTACAAGGTTCTGAAGCAAGTGCATCCCGACACCGGTATATCAAGTAAGGCCATGTCGATCATGAACTCTTTCGTGAACGATATATTCGAACGTATAGCCGCCGAAGCGTCACGTCTCGCACACTACAACAAGAGATCCACCATAACGTCCAGGGAGGTCCAGACCTCCGTGAGATTGTTGCTGCCCGGCGAGTTGGCCAAACACGCCGTCAGTGAAGGAACGAAGGCCGTCACGAAGTACACCAGTTCCAAGTGAGGAGGAGAGGAAATGAAATGAAAAATATAATATAACAAAGGCCCTTTTCAGGGCCATTAAAAGATTCACATGAAAAGAATAATAATTTATTATTATTCCTTATATAAGTTTCAACGCATCGAACTAAACATCTCGTTGGATTTTATTATAATATTTTTAATAATTACATTAAATCTTTTAAGTTATGGCGTAGAGTTAAATATATCATCGTCTTGCGATATCTATCTATGTCAGAAAATACATACTTATAATTATTAAAATCAATTTGGAATACGCGTTATAGACATTTAAATTAATATAAATGTTGTATACCTATATATTAACGTCACTGACAATATACATATATGTATATATCTATAACTACTATATACTACATATTATATTTTCTAATGCTATTACAGCGAATACGAAGACGACCGTGTCGATTTAGTGACCAGAAGCATAAACCCGAACCCCTCGAACGATCCCCGCCGACTGCCTCTACGGAGTACGTATATAAGAGCCGGTCGGTTTATTTACGGCTATCATTATAGTTCGATCCTCGCTGTAGTGCACACAACTGTAGTCCGTTGTTTCATCGCGTACCGTGTCAAAGTTATTTTTATCTCAATAATGGCTCGTACTAAGCAAACAGCTCGTAAATCAACCGGTGGTAAGGCACCACGTAAACAGCTAGCAACGAAGGCGGCCCGTAAGAGCGCACCGGCAACCGGAGGAGTCAAGAAGCCTCATCGTTACAGACCCGGTACTGTGGCACTTCGTGAGATCCGTCGCTACCAGAAGAGCACGGAACTTCTCATCCGCAAGCTACCTTTCCAACGTCTAGTGCGTGAGATAGCTCAAGATTTCAAGACCGATCTTCGTTTCCAGAGCTCCGCGGTGATGGCCCTGCAGGAGGCCAGCGAGGCGTATCTCGTAGGTCTCTTCGAAGACACGAATCTTTGCGCTATTCACGCTAAACGCGTCACTATTATGCCTAAAGATATCCAGCTAGCAAGAAGGATTCGCGGTGAACGTGCCTAAACGTCAATGAGTGTCAATTGTGTTGTTTCTTTTTATACGTGTATGTGTCTAAATAGTGGTGTGCATTTTTGAATAATGATATGTACATACACATTCAAAGATCATCATACGTAAATAAATAAACAACACGATAACAAATATTAATTAAAAAAGGCCCTTTTCAGGGCCGCATATATATCTGAATTAATAAGTTATCGTTTCATACAAACGAGAACGTCTAAACAATCATAATATTCCGTAAAATATATTATTAAATAAAAATAATAATGTTAAGTTACGCATGTATGTGAGTACACAGTATTTATTTAACACATAGCTACAGTATTTAGATTATGTAAGTAAAAACACTTGTATACAATAAACTATGATGAGACGCACAAAGTTATTATCGTAAAGGATACAATAAAATAATAAATATGTACATGCATTCTGGAAACAACAAGTCGTGATTGTCTTAGATGGCAGGAACTTCCATTGAAATACATATGTAAATATACTGCAGGTGCCTCGCCTCTCTCACTGGTCCGTTCCTTTCTGAAAACGATTTATTGATATGTATTTTATTTTATTTACATATAATTAATGAAAATAATATTTATTGCAAAATTTTACTGAGACATTACTCTAGAGACATGCGCCCGCCGCGGGGTCCGGGGAGGGCGATACAGAGTACCCTCCTCCCCCCCAACCCCGGGCCCGTCCCCGTACATAACACTCGTACGGTCCCCGTCCGCCACCCCCCCTCCCCCGCCGCACCCCGGTACACGCTATAAAAAGGACGGTTTTGTGGCCCCGTACCGATTATACTCAGAGATCTACACGCGTCGCGCATCGCGATAGGTAACAATCGTGTGTGAAGAAACAATAGCATCAACTACACTACATCATGACCGGTCGCGGTAAAGGAGGAAAGGGTCTGGGAAAAGGTGGAGCCAAGCGTCACAGGAAAGTGCTCCGTGATAACATCCAGGGCATCACCAAACCGGCCATACGTCGTCTGGCAAGAAGAGGAGGCGTCAAACGTATCTCCGGTCTGATATACGAAGAGACCAGAGGCGTACTCAAAGTGTTCCTCGAGAACGTCATCCGCGACGCGGTAACGTACACCGAGCACGCTAAGAGGAAGACCGTCACAGCCATGGACGTCGTGTACGCCCTTAAGCGTCAGGGACGCACCCTCTACGGTTTCGGCGGTTAAAGCAGCAGCAGCAGCCATATCCTCCGATATACACACACGAAGACGACGACGTGATATAAAGCAGCAAGTGAAGAGTGTGGTGGTGGTGGTGATGATGATGATTCCAGTGTGTCTCTCTCGTGTGGTGTGCAGATCATCCTATTATTCTGCCCCCCTCACCCGCCGCCCGACTGCCCGACACTTCCTTCCACTCACTCTCTCTCACTCTCCCTCACCCTCACCCTCACCCTCTCTCTACTTACTCGCTTTATATCACGACGCGTCATCGTTACTGTTGGGGAACGAGGAAAAAAAAGAAAAAAGGCCCTTTTCAGGGCCGCATATGTATCCGTTGAAATATTATAATTATTCACGATTATCGTGAATATCGAATATAGAGTTTCAACGACGGAATAATAAACTATATTATTATTTAATTTATAGTATATAATAGTAATAATATAAAAAAATCATAACTATCTCAACACACTTATGTTCTCATCACTCAAATCACCTATGGTCGTCGTCCATATCTTATGTTCTAAATATTATACACATATTACATACATAATATTTAACAGCATTTTAAATAAATTTAGATAATCGATACCTACTATTACTAATAATAATAATGATGATACACGTATGTACCTCTGTCTCTCTACGTGTACATTACATACATACATACATACATTGCATATTATAATATGTACAATCATCATTTCGATAATCGTATCATCATATTCATCCGCTGCTATCGTACAATTATACAATAATATTATTCATAATTATCGAAAATTATGTCCTTATATTATATAATACATAACATAACGAAGACAACAACCACTACGAAGACGATTATACTATGCATTCGTGTACGCGGCCTTTGCTTCTCTCCATACTCTAACATCCCGGTGTGTGTTTTACGAGACCAGACTTCGATGCCGCATTAACAGTTCATAGATAATAAAAGACGATGATTATTCCATGGGCCTGAAGGAGTGATGTCTTCGTTTTCAATTAATCGATATCACATTACGCTATACGCTATTCTAAATGAGAAAAATAACTTTTAAACGAGACGTTACCTACGTCCCGAAAGGTATATAGAATTCAAACGTCTATTAATCTATGCTAACTACGTTTATAATGTTATTTATTGTTCACTACGAAAGTTAGTTTTAAGATTAAACATATTGCATCTTTAAATTTATATAAACATATATATTATATTAAATAAAACATATAAAACGGATGGATGTTAGTGAAAAGTTAGAAGTGTTCGTACGTGAAAATGTTTAGCGACAACACGGTTCTCGTTACGGCATACCCGATTGTTAAATAACTACTAGCGACATCTCCGGCTATCATCATAGTTATATTTGTTTATAAACTGTGTCTGTGTGTCTGTGTGGTGTTGTGACCTGCTGAGAAGAATAATAAAAAAAAAAAAAAACATTAAAAAAATGGCAGATACCGCAGTTGCATCTGAAACACCGGCTCCGGCTACGCCTGCGAAGAAACCGAAAGCGTCAGCGGCCGCCGCCGCCGCTGCGGCCGGCTCGAAGAAACCTAAGGCTAAACCTACTCATCCCAAGACAGCTGAAATGGTAAACAACGCCATCAAAGAGTTGAAGGAGCGCAGCGGTTCATCGTTACAGGCTATCAAGAAATACATCGCCGCTCAATATAAGGTCGATACGGAGAAATTGGCACCGTTCATAAGAAAATATCTCAAGAGCGCCGTCGAGTCCGGTGCCCTGATACAGACCAAGGGGAAGGGTGCTTCCGGTTCATTCAAATTGGAATCTAAATCATCAGCAGCCAAGAAACCGTCGTCGGGTGGTGGTGGTGGTGGTGGTGGTGGTAAGGCAAGTGGTGGTTCCGCCGGAACCGGTAGGGCTGCAGCTTCGTCGGCATCCGTTAAATCTAAGAAAGCCGCCGCAACGGCATCGGCGGTGGCAGCGAAGGGAGGTAAGAAAGGCGGTTCCGTAGCTTCGTCGGCTGCATCTTCGCCGTCCAAAGCTAAAGCATCGGCGGCAGCGGCCAGGGATAAGAAAGCGGCCGCAGCCGCAGCAGCAGCTGCCAAAAAGAAGCCGGCCGCCGCTAAGAAAGGTTCCGCAGCCGCGAACGCCTCTGCCGCATCCTCCGCGACAGCTTCTAAGGCGAAAGGTGCAGCATCCAAGGCCAAGAAGAGCGCCAAACCTCCCACTAAGAAACCTAAAGCCCCGAAACCGAAGAAAGCATCCGCCGGTACCCCGAAATCGAAACCCGCAGCTAAGAAAGCAGCAGCAGCAGCGAAAAAGTAATAATTTTTGTATTGCTTTATCTATCGCGACGGCGGCAGCATCGGCACCGTGAGTGGTGAGCGCGCTCGGGGGTTGTAGACTTACGATGATACAAGTTCATTATAGATAAGAGATTCTAGATCATCGGAATGTCTCTCGGCGTCCCCCCGTACTCTTCAACGTTCGAGGAATCTACGAGAGTGACGTTCATCTTACAGGCACGCGTCGCAGATACGAAAGAAAAGAAAAAAAAAATACATATATAAAAAGCCCTTTTCAGGGCTAACATATATTTCATTATGAACCCAATCATGTCGGAAACTTAGATTTCGACACAACGTTGTGTTCTCGTTTTCCGAATGACAAAGATCGTCTCCTATAATAATAATAATAATAATAAAATATATATATAAATAATAATCGAATACAAGATAACATTCACGAAAATAGCGAACAATTCAGTAATAATATTATAATACGATAATAACAAAGTCAGTGGTGGCCAATTGGTTAAAAGGCCGCCCGCCTCTCATGCATGAGGGCGCGGGTTCGACCCTGGCAAGAATGACCAATGTGATTTTTCCAAGTTATATATTATGTACTTTCTTAGAGTATTTAGACATCACTCACTGATTAATGTTGATTCCCAAAGAGGGTTGTTGATATCAGGCAGGCGGCCGGTCATACATATAAACAAATAGCCAAATTATTCTTATAACATGTAAAACAGACCCTGGCTACAGCTGGAAAATTGCCAGGTAGAAGAAGAATAACAATACTGAATACATAGTATTAGACATATTAAACATTCTTGTTATAAATAAATAAAGATATTATATTATGTTGTTAGTATTATAGAAAATATTAGTTACATTGTACATAGCAGTACATAATTTTGATAATAATAATAATAATGAAAAACACCATATAAAACATAATAATGTAACACTGGTGACAATTATTTTCTTTTAACTCACTTTTGGAAACCTTTATGACTCTTGTACCATTTACGATCGAGTAATCGAAATCTTCAATAAAACTATAAGGAATGTATAAAACTATACTTTAGTACTATAACTATAAGGAATATGTAAAACTAAACTGTGTTCAAGAAACGGTAAATAAGAATTTATTAGCTGCACAACATAATATTAAAGAAAAAGGATATCGTATATAAATTTAAGTATGAACAATATATATATATATATATATATGCTTTTCCCGCATCTGCTGTGCCTAATAATTCAGATATTGACTAAAGCAATTCATTTGTTTTTTTTTTGTCTGTTTTCAAAATATATGTAATTAATGAATATCTTAATTACACCATATGAATTGATAAATTCCGTTTTTATTTGATATACTTACGCAGTTTATTGAAATTTCATCGCGTACGATTATTTCATTGAATTTCAAGACAAAATACTATTATTTTTTTTAGTCTATAGTACGATCCTCTAAAAAAAATGTCAACACTGATTGGAAAACCCTCCCGCTTCTCTCCGCGTCTACTTTAGCTCGTCATTCGTCTATATCCCCACCCCACCGATACGTGTAGACGTATATATAGTAAAGAGCCGCGCTACGGTTTTTTTAAATTACTCTCTGCCAGTCGCGTGTGTTACGTTATTATATCAAAAGGTTAATATATTCGCAACAATGTCTGGACGTGGTAAAGGTGGTAAAGTTAAGGGAAAGGCGAAGTCTCGTTCTAACCGTGCAGGTCTACAGTTCCCCGTCGGTCGTATACACAGATTGCTGAGGAAAGGAAACTACGCGGAGCGCGTCGGTGCCGGTGCTCCCGTTTATCTCGCTGCCGTTATGGAATATCTTGCTGCTGAAGTACTCGAATTGGCCGGTAACGCTGCCAGAGACAACAAGAAGACCAGAATCATACCTAGACATCTTCAGCTGGCCATAAGGAACGACGAAGAGTTGAACAAGCTTCTATCCGGTGTGACCATAGCTCAGGGTGGTGTACTACCAAACATCCAGGCCGTATTATTGCCCAAGAAGACGGAGAAGAAGGCCTAAAGGATTATCATTGATGATCATCGGACCGCACCACCACCACCATCACCACCACCACCATAATCATCATCATCATCATCGTCGTCTCCGTCTACATATATACTAATGTAATGGGTATATAATATGTAATGGTTGATGTGATGTTTGTTTGTATGCATGTATACATAGTCATACATCCAATTGATGTTTATTTAAAAGGCCCTTTTCAGGGCCACAAAATAAATCGTTGTTTAACGTATATATTTTATATAATATACGAACAGTTCCATCGATACGAGACGTCAATTATAATAAGTAATATTATTATGTATTATTATTTAACGTATGTATATGAAACTACCTAAGTATATAATTAATTACATATTATACAATTTCTTTCAAAAGCAATATCATGATAATAATAAATTAAATAACTGATAGTAATCTACTTTTCAAAGTCGATAGATAATCTCATAATGCTATTATTTATTATTAGTTTTCAAAATAAACAAAAAATAACACAAAGCACTTAATGACCGAACGGTAATTAGTTTTAAGTACAGGTAATAAAATAATAATAATTGGAAACACTGACATCATAATTTTTATGACTCTTCTATTGTTATTATTATTAAGTACTCTTTATTTAATAGACTGTTTTTACATACTCTTATTTTATGATTATTATGTTATGATTATTATTTTCAAACCGAAACCCCCCTCCGCCCCGCCCCTCCCCCCCCCCCCCCCCCCCCCCCCCGCAGACGGAAAACACATCGGACCCCACGGTCGGAACCGACGCTTCCTATTGGTCGGTCCCCGGTGTGGACGTGCGTGCTCGATACGTAACTACATACTTGAGCATAATGATACACACTAGACCCTGGGTTGGATATTTTTTTACAGAATAGCTTACAGTACTCCGTACCGAAAGCACCGTTGAAGTCAATCGTTGTTATAATAATATATCATATTATAATCAAACATGCCGCCTAAAACCAGCGGTAAGGCAGCCAAGAAGTCCGGCAAAGCTCAAAAGAACATCTCCAAATCCGACAAGAAGAAGAAGAAGCACAAGAGGAAGGAGAGCTACGCTATCTACATCTACAAGGTTCTGAAGCAAGTGCATCCCGACACCGGTATATCAAGTAAGGCCATGTCGATCATGAACTCTTTCGTGAACGATATATTCGAACGTATAGCCGCCGAAGCGTCACGTCTCGCACACTACAACAAGAGATCCACCATAACGTCCAGGGAGGTCCAGACCTCCGTGAGATTGTTGCTGCCCGGCGAGTTGGCCAAACACGCCGTCAGTGAAGGAACGAAGGCCGTCACGAAGTACACCAGTTCCAAGTGAGGAGGAGAGGAAATGAAATGAAAAATATAATATAACAAAGGCCCTTTTCAGGGCCATTAAAAGATTCACATGAAAAGAATAATAATTTATTATTATTCCTTATATAAGTTTCAACGCATCGAACTAAACATCTCGTTGGATTTTATTATAATATTTTTAATAATTACATTAAATCTTTTAAGTTATGGCGTAGAGTTAAATATATCATCGTCTTGCGATATCTATCTATGTCAGAAAATACATACTTATAATTATTAAAATCAATTTGGAATACGCGTTATAGACATTTAAATTAATATAAATGTTGTATACCTATATATTAACGTCACTGACAATATACATATATGTATATATCTATAACTACTATATACTACATATTATATTTTCTAATGCTATTACAGCGAATACGAAGACGACCGTGTCGATTTAGTGACCAGAAGCATAAACCCGAACCCCTCGAACGATCCCCGCCGACTGCCTCTACGGAGTACGTATATAAGAGCCGGTCGGTTTATTTACGGCTATCATTATAGTTCGATCCTCGCTGTAGTGCACACAACTGTAGTCCGGGTTGTCCGTTGTTTCATCGCGTACCGTGTCAAAGTTATTTTTATCTCAATAATGGCTCGTACTAAGCAAACAGCTCGTAAATCAACCGGTGGTAAGGCACCACGTAAACAGCTAGCAACGAAGGCGGCCCGTAAGAGCGCACCGGCAACCGGAGGAGTCAAGAAGCCTCATCGTTACAGACCCGGTACTGTGGCACTTCGTGAGATCCGTCGCTACCAGAAGAGCACGGAACTTCTCATCCGCAAGCTACCTTTCCAACGTCTAGTGCGTGAGATAGCTCAAGATTTCAAGACCGATCTTCGTTTCCAGAGCTCCGCGGTGATGGCCCTGCAGGAGGCCAGCGAGGCGTATCTCGTAGGTCTCTTCGAAGACACGAATCTTTGCGCTATTCACGCTAAACGCGTCACTATTATGCCTAAAGATATCCAGCTAGCAAGAAGGATTCGCGGTGAACGTGCCTAAACGTCAATGAGTGTCAATTGTGTTGTTTCTTTTTATACGTGTATGTGTCTAAATAGTGGTGTGCATTTTTGAATAATGATATGTACATACACATTCAAAGATCATCATACGTAAATAAATAAACAACACGATAACAAATATTAATTAAAAAAGGCCCTTTTCAGGGCCGCATATATATCTGAATTAATAAGTTATCGTTTCATACAAACGAGAACGTCTAAACAATCATAATATTCCGTAAAATATATTATTAAATAAAAATAATAATGTTAAGTTACGCATGTATGTGAGTACACAGTATTTATTTAACACATAGCTACAGTATTTAGATTATGTAAGTAAAAACACTTGTATACAATAAACTATGATGAGACGCACAAAGTTATTATCGTAAAGGATACAATAAAATAATAAATATGTACATGCATTCTGGAAACAACAAGTCGTGATTGTCTTAGATGGCAGGAACTTCCATTGAAATACATATGTAAATATACTGCAGGTGCCTCGCCTCTCTCACTGGTCCGTTCCTTTCTGAAAACGATTTATTGATATGTATTTTATTTTATTTACATATAATTAATGAAAATAATATTTATTGCAAAATTTTACTGAGACATTACTCTAGAGACATGCGCCCGCCGCGGGGTCCGGGGAGGGCGATACAGAGTACCCTCCTCCCCCCCAACCCCGGGCCCGTCCCCGTACATAACACTCGTACGGTCCCCGTCCGCCACCCCCCCTCCCCCGCCGCACCCCGGTACACGCTATAAAAAGGACGGTTTTGTGGCCCCGTACCGATTATACTCAGAGATCTACACGCGTCGCGCATCGCGATAGGTAACAATCGTGTGTGAAGAAACAATAGCATCAACTACACTACATCATGACCGGTCGCGGTAAAGGAGGAAAGGGTCTGGGAAAAGGTGGAGCCAAGCGTCACAGGAAAGTGCTCCGTGATAACATCCAGGGCATCACCAAACCGGCCATACGTCGTCTGGCAAGAAGAGGAGGCGTCAAACGTATCTCCGGTCTGATATACGAAGAGACCAGAGGCGTACTCAAAGTGTTCCTCGAGAACGTCATCCGCGACGCGGTAACGTACACCGAGCACGCTAAGAGGAAGACCGTCACAGCCATGGACGTCGTGTACGCCCTTAAGCGTCAGGGACGCACCCTCTACGGTTTCGGCGGTTAAAGCAGCAGCAGCAGCCATATCCTCCGATATACACACACGAAGACGACGACGTGATATAAAGCAGCAAGTGAAGAGTGTGGTGGTGGTGGTGATGATGATGATTCCAGTGTGTCTCTCTCGTGTGGTGTGCAGATCATCCTATTATTCTGCCCCCCTCACACCCGCCGCCCGACTGCCCGACACTTCCTTCCACTCACTCTCTCTCACTCTCCCTCACCCTCACCCTCACCCTCTCTCTACTTACTCGCTTTATATCACGACGCGTCATCGTTACTGTTGGGGAACGAGGAAAAAAAAGAAAAAAGGCCCTTTTCAGGGCCGCATATGTATCCGTTGAAATATTATAATTATTCACGATTATCGTGAATATCGAATATAGAGTTTCAACGACGGAATAATAAACTATATTATTATTTAATTTATAGTATATAATAGTAATAATATAAAAAAAAATCATAACTATCTCAACACACTTATGTTCTCATCACTCAAATCACCTATGGTCGTCGTCCATATCTTATGTTCTAAATATTATACACATATTACATACATAATATTTAACAGCATTTTAAATAAATTTAGATAATCGATACCTACTATTACTAATAATAATAATGATGATACACGTATGTACCTCTGTCTCTCTACGTGTACATTACATACATACATACATACATTGCATATTATAATATGTACAATCATCATTTCGATAATCGTATCATCATATTCATCCGCTGCTATCGTACAATTATACAATAATATTATTCATAATTATCGAAAATTATGTCCTTATATTATATAATACATAACATAACGAAGACAACAACCACTACGAAGACGATTATACTATGCATTCGTGTACGCGGCCTTTGCTTCTCTCCATACTCTAACATCCCGGTGTGTGTTTTACGAGACCAGACTTCGATGCCGCATTAACAGTTCATAGATAATAAAAGACGATGATTATTCCATGGGCCTGAAGGAGTGATGTCTTCGTTTTCAATTAATCGATATCACATTACGCTATACGCTATTCTAAATGAGAAAAATAACTTTTAAACGAGACGTTACCTACGTCCCGAAAGGTATATAGAATTCAAACGTCTATTAATCTATGCTAACTACGTTTATAATGTTATTTATTGTTCACTACGAAAGTTAGTTTTAAGATTAAACATATTGCATCTTTAAATTTATATAAACATATATATTATATTAAATAAAACATATAAAACGGATGGATGTTAGTGAAAAGTTAGAAGTGTTCGTACGTGAAAATGTTTAGCGACAACACGGTTCTCGTTACGGCATACCCGATTGTTAAATAACTACTAGCGACATCTCCGGCTATCATCATAGTTATATTTGTTTATAAACTGTGTCTGTGTGTCTGTGTGGTGTTGTGACCTGCTGAGAAGAATAATAAAAAAAAAAAACATTAAAAAAATGGCAGATACCGCAGTTGCATCTGAAACACCGGCTCCGGCTACGCCTGCGAAGAAACCGAAAGCGTCAGCGGCCGCCGCCGCCGCTGCGGCCGGCTCGAAGAAACCTAAGGCTAAACCTACTCATCCCAAGACAGCTGAAATGGTAAACAACGCCATCAAAGAGTTGAAGGAGCGCAGCGGTTCATCGTTACAGGCTATCAAGAAATACATCGCCGCTCAATATAAGGTCGATACGGAGAAATTGGCACCGTTCATAAGAAAATATCTCAAGAGCGCCGTCGAGTCCGGTGCCCTGATACAGACCAAGGGGAAGGGTGCTTCCGGTTCATTCAAATTGGAATCTAAATCATCAGCAGCCAAGAAACCGTCGTCGGGTGGTGGTGGTGGTGGTGGTGGTGGTAAGGCAAGTGGTGGTTCCGCCGGAACCGGTAGGGCTGCAGCTTCGTCGGCATCCGTTAAATCTAAGAAAGCCGCCGCAACGGCATCGGCGGTGGCAGCGAAGGGAGGTAAGAAAGGCGGTTCCGTAGCTTCGTCGGCTGCATCTTCGCCGTCCAAAGCTAAAGCATCGGCGGCAGCGGCCAGGGATAAGAAAGCGGCCGCAGCCGCAGCAGCAGCTGCCAAAAAGAAGCCGGCCGCCGCTAAGAAAGGTTCCGCAGCCGCGAACGCCTCTGCCGCATCCTCCGCGACAGCTTCTAAGGCGAAAGGTGCAGCATCCAAGGCCAAGAAGAGCGCCAAACCTCCCACTAAGAAACCTAAAGCCCCGAAACCGAAGAAAGCATCCGCCGGTACCCCGAAATCGAAACCCGCAGCTAAGAAAGCAGCAGCAGCAGCGAAAAAAGTAATAATTTTTGTATTGCTTTATCTATCGCGACGGCGGCAGCATCGGCACCGTGAGTGGTGAGCGCGCTCGGGGGTTGTAGACTTACGATGATACAAGTTCATTATAGATAAGAGATTCTAGATCATCGGAATGTCTCTCGGCGTCCCCCCGTACTCTTCAACGTTCGAGGAATCTACGAGAGTGACGTTCATCTTACAGGCACGCGTCGCAGATACGAAAGAAAAGAAAAAAAAAAATACATATATAAAAAAGCCCTTTTCAGGGCTAACATATATTTCATTATGAACCCAATCATGTCGGAAACTTAGATTTCGACACAACGTTGTGTTCTCGTTTTCCGAATGACAAAGATCGTCTCCTATAATAATAATAATAATAATAAAATATATAAATAATAATCGAATACAAGATAACATTCACGAAAATAGCGAACAATTCAGTAATAATATTATAATACGATAATAACAAAGTCAGTGGTGGCCAATTGGTTAAAAGGCCGCCCGCCTCTCATGCATGAGGGCGCGGGTTCGACCCTGGCAAGAATGACCAATGTGATTTTTCCAAGTTATATATTATGTACTTTCTTAGAGTATTTAGACATCACTCACTGATTAATGTTGATTCCCAAAGAGGGTTGTTGATATCAGGCAGGCGGCCGGTCATACATATAAACAAATAGCCAAATTATTCTTATAACATGTAAAACAGACCCTGGCTACAGCTGGAAAATTGCCAGGTAGAAGAAGAATAACAATACTGAATACATAGTATTAGACATATTAAACATTCTTGTTATAAATAAATAAAGATATTATATTATGTTGTTAGTATTATAGAAAATATTAGTTACATTGTACATAGCAGTACATAATTTTGATAATAATAATAATAATGAAAAACACCATATAAAACATAATAATGTAACACTGGTGACAATTATTTTCTTTTAACTCACTTTTGGAAACCTTTATGACTCTTGTACCATTTACGATCGAGTAATCGAAATCTTCAATAAAACTATAAGGAATGTATAAAACTATACTTTAGTACTATAACTATAAGGAATATGTAAAACTAAACTGTGTTCAAGAAACGGTAAATAAGAATTTATTAGCTGCACAACATAATATTAAAGAAAAAGGATATCGTATATAAATTTAAGTATGAACAATATATATATATATATATATATATATGCTTTTCCCGCATCTGCTGTGCCTAATAATTCAGATATTGACTAAAGCAATTCATTTGTTTTTTTTTTTTGTCTGTTTTCAAAATATATGTAATTAATGAATATCTTAATTACACCATATGAATTGATAAATTCCGTTTTTATTTGATATACTTACGCAGTTTATTGAAATTTCATCGCGTACGATTATTTCATTGAATTTCAAGACAAAATACTATTATTTTTTTTAGTCTATAGTACGATCCTCTAAAAAAAATGTCAACACTGATTGGAAAACCCTCCCGCTTCTCTCCGCGTCTACTTTAGCTCGTCATTCGTCTATATCCCCACCCCACCGATACGTGTAGACGTATATATAGTAAAGAGCCGCGCTACGGTTTTTTTAAATTACTCTCTGCCAGTCGCGTGTGTTACGTTATTATATCAAAAGGTTAATATATTCGCAACAATGTCTGGACGTGGTAAAGGTGGTAAAGTTAAGGGAAAGGCGAAGTCTCGTTCTAACCGTGCAGGTCTACAGTTCCCCGTCGGTCGTATACACAGATTGCTGAGGAAAGGAAACTACGCGGAGCGCGTCGGTGCCGGTGCTCCCGTTTATCTCGCTGCCGTTATGGAATATCTTGCTGCTGAAGTACTCGAATTGGCCGGTAACGCTGCCAGAGACAACAAGAAGACCAGAATCATACCTAGACATCTTCAGCTGGCCATAAGGAACGACGAAGAGTTGAACAAGCTTCTATCCGGTGTGACCATAGCTCAGGGTGGTGTACTACCAAACATCCAGGCCGTATTATTGCCCAAGAAGACGGAGAAGAAGGCCTAAAGGATTATCATTGATGATCATCGGACCGCACCACCACCACCATCACCACCACCACCATAATCATCATCATCATCATCGTCGTCTCCGTCTACATATATACTAATGTAATGGGTATATAATATGTAATGGTTGATGTGATGTTTGTTTGTATGCATGTATACATAGTCATACATCCAATTGATGTTTATTTAAAAGGCCCTTTTCAGGGCCACAAAATAAATCGTTGTTTAACGTATATATTTTATATAATATACGAACAGTTCCATCGATACGAGACGTCAATTATAATAAGTAATATTATTATGTATTATTATTTAACGTATGTATATGAAACTACCTAAGTATATAATTAATTACATATTATACAATTTCTTTCAAAAGCAATATCATGATAATAATAAATTAAATAACTGATAGTAATCTACTTTTCAAAGTCGATAGATAATCTCATAATGCTATTATTTATTATTAGTTTTCAAAATAAACAAAAAATAACACAAAGCACTTAATGACCGAACGGTAATTAGTTTTAAGTACAGGTAATAAAATAATAATAATTGGAAACACTGACATCATAATTTTTATGACTCTTCTATTGTTATTATTAAGTACTCTTTATTTAATAGACTGTTTTTACATACTCTTATTTTATGATTATTATGTTATGATTATTATTTTCAAACCGAAACCCCCCTCCGCCCCGCCCCTCCCCCCCCCCCCCCGCAGACGGAAAAAAACATCGGACCCCACGGTCGGAACCGACGCTTCCTATTGGTCGGTCCCCGGTGTGGACGTGCGTGCTCGATACGTAACTACATACTTGAGCATAATGATACACACTAGACCCTGGGTTGGATATTTTTTTACAGAATAGCTTACAGTACTCCGTACCGAAAGCACCGTTGAAGTCAATCGTTGTTATAATAATATATCATATTATAATCAAACATGCCGCCTAAAACCAGCGGTAAGGCAGCCAAGAAGTCCGGCAAAGCTCAAAAGAACATCTCCAAATCCGACAAGAAGAAGAAGAAGCACAAGAGGAAGGAGAGCTACGCTATCTACATCTACAAGGTTCTGAAGCAAGTGCATCCCGACACCGGTATATCAAGTAAGGCCATGTCGATCATGAACTCTTTCGTGAACGATATATTCGAACGTATAGCCGCCGAAGCGTCACGTCTCGCACACTACAACAAGAGATCCACCATAACGTCCAGGGAGGTCCAGACCTCCGTGAGATTGTTGCTGCCCGGCGAGTTGGCCAAACACGCCGTCAGTGAAGGAACGAAGGCCGTCACGAAGTACACCAGTTCCAAGTGAGGAGGAGAGGAAATGAAATGAAAAATATAATATAACAAAGGCCCTTTTCAGGGCCATTAAAAGATTCACATGAAAAGAATAATAATTTATTATTATTCCTTATATAAGTTTCAACGCATCGAACTAAACATCTCGTTGGATTTTATTATAATATTTTTAATAATTACATTAAATCTTTTAAGTTATGGCGTAGAGTTAAATATATATCATCGTCTTGCGATATCTATCTATGTCAGAAAATACATACTTATAATTATTAAAATCAATTTGGAATACGCGTTATAGACATTTAAATTAATATAAATGTTGTATACCTATATATTAACGTCACTGACAATATACATATATGTATATATCTATAACTACTATATACTACATATTATATTTTCTAATGCTATTACAGCGAATACGAAGACGACCGTGTCGATTTAGTGACCAGAAGCATAAACCCGAACCCCTCGAACGATCCCCGCCGACTGCCTCTACGGAGTACGTATATAAGAGCCGGTCGGTTTATTTACGGCTATCATTATAGTTCGATCCTCGCTGTAGTGCACACAACTGTAGTCCGTTGTTTCATCGCGTACCGTGTCAAAGTTATTTTTATCTCAATAATGGCTCGTACTAAGCAAACAGCTCGTAAATCAACCGGTGGTAAGGCACCACGTAAACAGCTAGCAACGAAGGCGGCCCGTAAGAGCGCACCGGCAACCGGAGGAGTCAAGAAGCCTCATCGTTACAGACCCGGTACTGTGGCACTTCGTGAGATCCGTCGCTACCAGAAGAGCACGGAACTTCTCATCCGCAAGCTACCTTTCCAACGTCTAGTGCGTGAGATAGCTCAAGATTTCAAGACCGATCTTCGTTTCCAGAGCTCCGCGGTGATGGCCCTGCAGGAGGCCAGCGAGGCGTATCTCGTAGGTCTCTTCGAAGACACGAATCTTTGCGCTATTCACGCTAAACGCGTCACTATTATGCCTAAAGATATCCAGCTAGCAAGAAGGATTCGCGGTGAACGTGCCTAAACGTCAATGAGTGTCAATTGTGTTGTTTCTTTTTATACGTGTATGTGTCTAAATAGTGGTGTGCATTTTTGAATAATGATATGTACATACACATTCAAAGATCATCATA
The DNA here is from genome assembly GCA_916720795.1 of Danaus chrysippus. Taxonomy (NCBI): domain Eukaryota; kingdom Metazoa; phylum Arthropoda; class Insecta; order Lepidoptera; family Nymphalidae; genus Danaus; species Danaus chrysippus. The sequence goes on along the minus strand of CAKASE010000072.1, from coordinate 2,428,313 downwards.
CGTAAATAAATAAACAACACGATAACAAATATTAATTAAAAAAGGCCCTTTTCAGGGCCGCATATATATCTGAATTAATAAGTTATCGTTTCATACAAACGAGAACGTCTAAACAATCATAATATTCCGTAAAATATATTATTAAATAAAAATAATAATGTTAAGTTACGCATGTATGTGAGTACACAGTATTTATTTAACACATAGCTACAGTATTTAGATTATGTAAGTAAAAACACTTGTATACAATAAACTATGATGAGACGCACAAAGTTATTATCGTAAAGGATACAATAAAATAATAAATATGTACATGCATTCTGGAAACAACAAGTCGTGATTGTCTTAGATGGCAGGAACTTCCATTGAAATACATATGTAAATATACTGCAGGTGCCTCGCCTCTCTCACTGGTCCGTTCCTTTCTGAAAACGATTTATTGATATGTATTTTATTTTATTTACATATAATTAATGAAAATAATATTTATTGCAAAATTTTACTGAGACATTACTCTAGAGACATGCGCCCGCCGCGGGGTCCGGGGAGGGCGATACAGAGTACCCTCCTCCCCCCCAACCCCGGGCCCGTCCCCGTACATAACACTCGTACGGTCCCCGTCCGCCACCCCCCCTCCCCCGCCGCACCCCGGTACACGCTATAAAAAGGACGGTTTTGTGGCCCCGTACCGATTATACTCAGAGATCTACACGCGTCGCGCATCGCGATAGGTAACAATCGTGTGTGAAGAAACAATAGCATCAACTACACTACATCATGACCGGTCGCGGTAAAGGAGGAAAGGGTCTGGGAAAAGGTGGAGCCAAGCGTCACAGGAAAGTGCTCCGTGATAACATCCAGGGCATCACCAAACCGGCCATACGTCGTCTGGCAAGAAGAGGAGGCGTCAAACGTATCTCCGGTCTGATATACGAAGAGACCAGAGGCGTACTCAAAGTGTTCCTCGAGAACGTCATCCGCGACGCGGTAACGTACACCGAGCACGCTAAGAGGAAGACCGTCACAGCCATGGACGTCGTGTACGCCCTTAAGCGTCAGGGACGCACCCTCTACGGTTTCGGCGGTTAAAGCAGCAGCAGCAGCCATATCCTCCGATATACACACACGAAGACGACGACGTGATATAAAGCAGCAAGTGAAGAGTGTGGTGGTGGTGGTGATGATGATGATTCCAGTGTGTCTCTCTCGTGTGGTGTGCAGATCATCCTATTATTCTGCCCCCCTCACCCGCCGCCCGACTGCCCGACTCCCGACTCCGACTCCGAGATTAATATACGTATTTTTAGGTATCCGCCTTTTATATGATATCATACGTCGGATCTGTCACGCCGCCATCAGCCAATCAGAGACGTTGACCTTGAAGGAGTTCCTCGTCTGTGATTGGTTCTCGCAATTTCTTAGAATCAGTGTACATTTGCGTCTTGTTGGGTGATGTGTCGAAGTGAAATAAAGTCAAATAAACAAAGAAACAAGTGTTGAAATGGTGAATTCAGTTTGTGGTCATTTAATTAAAAGTAAAAGAATTGCATATTGTTTTCTTAGTAATAACACAGAAACAATTAATATAAAGTTCGTTAAATAAATATGTATTGTCAATTTAATGTACAAGCTGAGACTTTAGTCTTTGAGCGGATACTGTCTGTCATCTATCGGGAATTAAAGAGAAATTTAGAGAAGTATTTAACTAATTCATATATAACTAATAAATTGGTCAGTTGATCAGTATAAGATTTGCTTATTAAATAGACAAAAATAGTACTCTAAAAATATATAAGTATAGTAGTAACATCTTTCTGTACAATTGATTCCTTAAAAGTTTTAGAAATTCAAGAGTGAAACTACAGTTAGGTATCTATAAATAAAATATATTGATGGGAAAAAGTAACAATGACTCTTATGAACTATGTAAATCTAAATAAATACTGTACTAATAACTTTCGATAGATGTAACTCGTTCATTATGAATCTTAGTTTTAATTTTACATGTGTGTTTAATTTAAATATCTACATTATAATAATAATATAAAAAAAATATGATTCAATGAGTGAGAGATATACATGTGTATGTCCTCATGTCGCCACAGAGGTCGTTAGTGGTTATATGGATGTCGAGTATACCGTAAGGAGAACCGCTTTGTCTTTAAACATTTTCACCTTAAACACTTCTAACTTTTCACTAACAACCATCCGTTTTATTTAATATAATAAATGTTTTTTCTTGATCAGTGGTACTACAACTACTAGTATAGATATCCAAGGATAAGTTTAAATTATAATTACATATATTATTGTCAATGATTTTAGTAATAGTGATGGTTGCCAAAATATGAACCTTCCTCTGAGTGTCGGGTCAAATGAAGTTTACACTAAAGATAGGTGTAATAATATTAATACAAATACATTTATGATCTTCTAGAAATCTTTACAACATTTGTTGGCGTTTTTTGTTGTAAATCATGTGGAGAAATGTTATTTGCTATGTGTTGTTACAACCTTTGAGAAATATTTTGCTGTGAGTTTGAAATCAGAATCGACTTTATCAATTTTATCACAGCAAAACTTGCTTATTCTATATTCAGTAGCGTGAAATTACACCAGTCAGATGAAGTGCCAGCGCTACTATTACTATTTTTCTTATTACATATTATGAACGAACTTGAAAATGGACCCATCAGTCTTATAATACTAATCACTGAGTGAGAAATATACACATGTAATTACTCGTTTCCCCGCAGAGGTCACTAGTGGTCACCTGAATATCGAGTATGCCGTAAAGAGAGCCGCCTTGTTCTTAAACATTTTCACACTAAACACTTCTAACTCTTCACTAACATCCATCCATTTTATTTAATATAATACACGTGTTTTTTCTTAATCTTACTGAAAACGTCAATGATGTAGTATAATCACAAAACCTATGTTGACATGAAACTAAATTCATAAATCTTCACGCGTTATAGTATACATGTACATTATGAAATGACTAATGAGAAACAGAAAACACATCGTACGTATTGTGACGATCGAACAAGTGGTAAGATTACTTTATATATTGTTGAGAAATAAATAGAGACGACGACAGTTGTTTAATTGATGGAATAAAAAGTACGTGCTTGTTGACGAGTCTTCACTAATAAAGTTTACCTACAATTCACTGTGTAACAAAATATAATGCAAAAATATGACTCACCTGCACTGATAACAATAAGAGAGAAAATAAAACAAATCACACATTTTAACTTCACTACACTACACTACACTTTAGTTTTGTTAAGCAAACAAAAAAACAATTATAGAGAAATACAAAATATGTTTGTTAACTCCCAGCTCTGTCTACACTGAACTAAAAATATAAGATACGACGTCTACAAGATCATTAAGATACATCTGTGTGTCGAAGATTCTTTGTCTTTGTATAAGTTGTGTAAAACACGAAGCAAATACAATAGAAGAGCAATAAAAATGTTGAAGTAAAGATTTCTAATGTGTCCGTTACTTTGTACGTGGCTGTGTAAGTTCAAATATTAAATAAGAACATGTTTATTCTTTTTCGGAATTTCCAAACTAATTAGAAACAAATTAAATGCGAAACTTTCTTTTTTATAACAATAATGAAACGAAATATATAGTCACAAAGTGTATGTATATAATATGTAGAAGTGTGTTAAGATAATTATTTTAAATGGTATGTTGATAAATTTTGTTATTTTTATTTAATTCACTTCATGACATAGATGTTAGTAATTTCATTAAGAACCCATGATGTGAGTTTGAATAATAGATATGGTGATTTATGCTAAGCGCCATCTACCGTCCGTATTTATTACAAAATAATTATTTATACGGTATTTATTTTGTAATAAATACGGACGGTAAATATTATATGGCTATTATGTTTTATTTAAATTTAATAACGTCTATATCTTAATAACTTCACAGTGTACAAAAATAAAAATAAAACGGAGTCACAAAAGACATCAAAAACTCCAACGATACCTGTCATCCGGGTAAAATATAAAATAAATTTAAATGTATATTATATATTGTTCATTATCATCTTGTTTTGTTCAATGCAATTAAGTCTATTTTTGCGTTTTTAATATTTATATATAGTACATGTTTAGCGAGTCTTGGAAATGACTTTAACAATTTTAATTAAGTTTAAAATTCAGTGTTTTTGGTGTGACCTAATAATGTAGCTAAGGTTAATTTTAGTTTTTTTTTTATTCATTAAATAGGTATATTTATTCGTTAAATATATGAATTCGTTATTTGGCATTATGTTGTCGAATTTTAACGATAAAAATTCTTATCAATAGATGACGCTGATAACAATACGCTAATGATTTACCTAAAGAGCTTTTTTATTTTTCGTTTGTTTTATTTGTGACAATATTGTGAAACTGACAACAATCATCAGAATCCACAAACAGTTTATATTTAAGTACAATATTACTCCTCAGGCTGTAAGTCTTACAAATATTTTTTTAAAACTTAAAGAAACCTGTTAGCATAGCAAAATCAACATTTTGTGGAAACTGTAACATTAAAGCTTCTCAGCAATAGATGGCGCTGATAACGATACGCTAATGATTTACCTAAAGAGCTTTTTTTATTTTTCGTTTGTTTTATTTGTGACAATATTGTAAAACTAACACCAATCATCAGAATCCACAAACAGTTTATATTTAAGTACAATATTACTCCTCAGGCTGTAAGTCTTACAAATATTTTTTTAAAACTTAAAGAAACCTGTTAGCATAGCAAAATCAACATTTTGTCGAAACTGTAACATTAAAGCTTCTCAGCAATAGATGGCGCTGATAACGATACGCTAATGATTTACCTAAAGAGCTTTTTTTATTTTTCGTTTGTTTTATTTGTGACAATATTGTAAAACTAACACCAATCATCAGAATCCACAAACAGTTTATATTTAAGTACAATATTACTCCTCAGGCTGTAAGTCTTACAAATATTTTTTTAAAAACTTAAAGAAACCTGTTAGCATAGCAAAATCAACATTTTGTGGAAACTGTAACATTAAAGCTTCTCAGCAATAGATGGCGCTGATAACGATACGCTAATGATTTACCTAAAGAGCTTTTTTTATTTTTCGTTTGTTTTATTTGTGACAATATTGTAAAACTAACACCAATCATCAGAATCCACAAACAGTTTATATTTAAGTACAATATTACTCCTCAGGCTGTAAGTCTTACAAATATTTTTTTAAAACTTAAAGAAACCTGTTAGCATAGCAAAATCAACATTTTGTGGAAACTGTAACATTAAAGCTTCTCAGCAATAGATGGCGCTGATAACGATACGCTAATGATTTACCTAAAGAGCTTTTTTTATTTTTCGTTTGTTTTATTTGTGACAATATTGTAAAACTAACACCAATCATCAGAATCCACAAACAGTTTATATTTAAGTACAATATTACTCCTCAGGCTGTAAGTCTTACAAATATTTTTTTAAAAACTTAAAGAAACCTGTTAGCATAGCAAAATCAACATTTTGTGGAAACTGTAACATTAAAGCTTCTCAGCAATAGATGGCGCTGATAACGATACGCTAATGATTTACCTAAAGAGCTTTTTTTATTTTTCGTTTGTTTTATTTGTGACAATATTGTAAAACTAACACCAATCATCAGAATCCACAAACAGTTTATATTTAAGTACAATATTACTCCTCAGGCTGTACGTCTTACAGATATTTTTTTAAAACTTAAAGGAACCTGTTAGCATAGCAAAATCAACATTTTGTCGAAACTGTAACATTAAAGCTTCTCAGCAATAGATGGCGCTGGTAACAATACGCTAATGATTTTCCACAAAAATAGCCTTTTACCTTTCGTGTTTTGTTAGTGACAATATTGAAAAACCAAAAACAATCATCAGAATTCTCAATATCTTTATATTTAAGTTCAATTTTATTTCTCAGGCTAAACGTAATACAAATAATTTTATAAAACTTAAAGAAACATATGAGCACAGAAAACTTGCTTATTCTATTTTCACTGCACGTCGAGAAATTTCACTACCAGTCAGGGGAAGTGCTGCGGTAACCAGTCGTTAGTAATTCTTACACCGGTGGAGATATAGATCTCTCTTACTATTTTTGTTATTATTTTATACAAACACGAAAGTTGATTCCTGACTTATGATAAATTATTATAACAATGAGTAAGATTTACACGTGTATTCGTACTCATTTCGCCACAGAGGTCGCTAGTAGAAACATGAATGTCGAGTATACCGTAAAGAGAACCGCGTTGTTCTTAAACATTTTCACACTAAACACTTCTAACTCTTCACTAACATCCATCCATTTTATTTAATATGTCGGCGCAGTTACCATTTTAATAATCAATAATTGAGGGTAGATAAATTATCAGGTGTCGTTCGCGTAACAACCTGTCCGAGTGAAGTCATAACAATGGCTGTTAGTCATTATAAATAGAGGCGAGTTACTGATTACAGATAGTCGTGCTGGAGCCGTCGCGGGGATCAAACCTCTTGGAAGTGAAACACCGTCCCACCGGCTGTGAGGGCTGTGAGGTTACCTTCGATAACCTCAAGGGCTGACGACATTCGAGAACAAACCGCACTGGTGACGTCAGTTATGCTGACGTCACTCATTTTAAAAACCACGTTTTGGCATCCTTTCCGACAAATATAATACACGTGTTTTTTCTTAATCTTATTGAAAACGTCAAGGATGTAGTATAATCACAAAACCTATATTGACATGAAACTAAATTCATAAATCTTCACGCGTTATAGTATACATGTACATTATGATTACTTTATATATTGTTGAGAAATAAATAGAGACGACGACAGATGTTTAATTGATGGAATAAAAAGTACGTGCTTGTTGACGAGTCTTCACTAATAAAGTTTACCTACAATTCACTGTGTAACAAAATATAATGCAAAAATATGACTCACCTGCACTGATAGCAATAAGAGAGAATATAAAACAAATCACACATTTTAACTTCACTACACTACACTACACTTTAGTTTTGTTACGCAAATAAAAAAACAATTATAGAGAAATACAAAATATGTTTGTTAACTCCCAGCTCTGTCTACACTCAACTAAAAATATAAGACACGACGTCTACAAGATCATTAAGATACATCTGTGTGTCGAAGATTCTTTGTATAAGTTGTGTAAAACACGAAGCTAATACAATAGAAGAGCAATAAAATTTTTGAAGTAACGGTTTCTGATGTGTCCGTTACTTTGTACGTGGCTGTGCAAGTTCAAATATTACATTCTAATACGTTTATTCTCTATCGGATGATTATACCGTTCATGAACTAATTAAAAGAGAAACATTTTTTATTATAACAATAACTAAATGAAACATAATATGTCGTAACATTATGTATTTATCTATGTTGTCATTTATCATATTCTTTTTGTTCAAATCGATTAAGCGTCCGATTCTTGTGTATTTTATATTTATAAGTTATTTATAATTTAGGAATTAGTGTTTCGAGTGCGATTTATCGAAATAGCCAGTATGAATTGTTACATAAACCTTAATATCCGCGTTTCCAATCAATCAAATATTATCACTACATGGCACATCTAAGTAACATTAAGTCAGTGCATATTTGGTATTAAATTATCGACATCGCAACAATAAACCTTCTCAACAATGTCATCAGCCTATGAACGCCCACTGCTGAGCATAGCCTCTTCTCACATGGAGAAGGTTTGAGCATTAATCACCACGCTTGCTCAAGACGAGTTGGTGATTTCAAACTTATAATTGTGAAACTATAAGTCCAGGTTTCCTCACGATGTTTTCCTTCACCGTATGTCAGTGGTGTCTAAATAATCTCAGAAAGTACATATGCTTCCGAAAAATCACATTGGTACTTGCCAGGTTTGAACCCGCGCCCTCGGCAACGAGAGGCGGACCCTTTAACCACTAGGCCACCACTGACTATACTTCTCAACAATAGATGGCGCTAATAACCACACTCTAATAATTTACCAAAAAGCCTTTTTACCTTCATTAGTGACAATATTGTAAAACTAAAAGCTTGTTATTTAAGTAAATTATTTTATTCCAATAATTTAATTTTTATTGGACACATTATAGCATCGTCATAATATTTATGACCAGGTGATAACAAACACGTCACTCAAGATGGATTCCAGATGTCAACATGGAACAATAATAGAGAGTTTTACCTACCAATAAAACTTACCTATTATTTTTCCTTAAGACATCCGGAATCCAGGTTATTTCTACCTGGTTCATCTCGAGTATGTATAATGAGGTAAGAAATATCAATTTGTTAAAATGTGGAAGTTTCCTCCCGCCAAATTTACATTAGAGGGCAGCACTTGTACCGGAAGGTAGCGAAAACTGGACAAAAAAGGCTAAAAAGACAGGTGCTTGACTCAAGATGGATTCCGGATGTCTTAAGGAAAAATAATAGTTAAGTTTTAATGGGAGGTAAAACTCTCTATTTTAAATTACTGAACAAACGTTCATCCAAAACAATATTGACAAAATGAAAAATATTTTGTTCTTAATTCTGTATAAATAAGGAATCAATCTAATATTTTATTTGCTTGTTATTTCTCAGTTGATCTTGTCTGTACAAATGTGACAGAAAAGTATCGACATACAATATTTAAATTAGAATAAGAAAGCAGTAAAATACTACTGTTGAGGTACAGTTTCAGTCTTGATTATTATTAATGTTCATTGTTACTTCTAGTAATATCCTACAAAATGGCTGAAATACTGGCATTTATATCACAAGCTGATACTCAAATGTTGTCATCAATGAATTAACACATGTTCAGTATCATATCATACTTAATTATAAATAATTAGAAATATTGGTTGTAATATAATAAACATTTATTTATATAACTATTATATATACCTAAAATATATTTAGTAACAGGTTGGAACAATTTCATCCCGGCAATATTAACAGGTACATTAATTTATTATTATAGTTATAATCAGTTTTTATAACTAAGTCTATTTTTATAACTAATAATATCTAAGTATTACAATTTAAATGGCACAGATGATGCCACCTGTAACACATTTAAAATACATTTAATACATTTTCTAAACAATAAGACATTTTCTACGATTGTATGTATACAAACATTAATAGTATGAAGGATAAGTCACAGTATAATATATCATATGAGTCATATCATGTACACACACAATAGTATTAAATTGATAGATTAAGACTTTGAATATTTATAAAAATGTTTATAACAAACTTATTTACAGGAAATAGATACGGAGTCCCAAAGTGTTATTATCTTCATATAATATACTAGCTTTTGCCGCGACTTCGTCCGCGTTGAATAGTGACTTCCGGCAGATTTTTGGTTCTTCCCACATAGTTCCCGTTCTTGCGGGGTTTTCGGAATGGTCGAGTTCCCGTAGAATTTTCAGGATAAAACCTATGTTTTTTTTATTCACAACTCTTAACCAACAACATATTTATTTGTTTATTTGAATAAAGATTAATATTATTATGTTGATACAACTTAAACAAATCATTTCAACCAAATTAGGTACCATAAAAACGGTTTTTGTGAGTTAATCTTAAAAGATAGACATATACTATCGCGAACTGTTTTTTAGATCATTAAAAGAGCTATTATTCTTTAATACATATTTTTTGTGTGTCCTGAACCGTTTTCACGGCGCACGCAACGAAAGGCTTCAAAGATGAAATAATTTCTCCCTTTTTTACACATTTATCACTATATCTTTGCTCCTATTGGTCGTATCGTGATGTTTTATAGCCCACAGCCTTCCTCGATAACTGGACTATCCAACACAAAAAGAATTATTCAATTCGAACCAGTAGTTTTGGAGATTAGCGCTTTCAAACAAACAAACAAACTCTTCAGCTTTATAATATTAGTATAGATAAACTTTACAAGTACAAGTATTACCGGTTAATAAAAATCAAATGGATTAGTTGTTGTTAAATGTTTTGTTATATTTCTATGATATAAATTGTGTATAGCCTGGGTTTAGATATCAATGGAATATTATAATGAATAATTAAAGTTTATGATAGACATGAATAATTAACAATAAAAGCCAATGAACATAGTATTTAAATTGAACTTAAAATAAATTAGTAGGGGAGGTAGGGGAGGGATGGGCAGTTTTGCACTATTCATTGCATAAAAAATCTGATTTTATAGATAATCAACTTTTATTGCCATTTCTTATTGCGCCACACATTTGACTAGATATAATTAAAGAGCGTTCTTAAAAAATACAATCAGTTTCTACATTACGAAATATTTTATATACTAAGTCAAAAGTGCCCAAGGCTCCCTATGGTAGGGAGACTTGGGCATCCCCTGTGGGAGGCTTGGGCACAGCCTATAAATCACTTTATATCCATAATGGAATTCAAAAGTTAGTTAACAAATAAACTATTATTAAACTATAAAAATAACAGAAACCAAAAACAAAGTTTACAAAATGTAAAAACATCTTAAATAGTATCTTAACTTATCTGAGATGGGGTATAACCCATAGAGGACCATCAAATGTGTACTTAGAACTACCACGTTTGGTTTTATTGTATGTCTTTGGTACTGGCAATTTAGTTTTGATGTCGTCTAAAGGGACACTAGCTATGTTAAAAATCCTCCTAAACTGAACATAATAGGAGGAAGTATTGGGCATGCCCCACCCTCCCGCGCGCCAAATGCCCATTGCTCCCTCTGTATACATTTTCGACTTAGGTTACACATACCTTTCATTAGTTTTCTCTTTATTAGGATCCGAATCCCCAACAAAATATTTACTTTTAAGAGCCCATAACCTTCAAACGCGTTTGTGTTTGACAACTCACAGAAATGACAGATAGACTATGGATGAACAGTGCTGTCAGTCGGTAAAGTAAACTACCAAATCAAGGAAAAAATTAAATGTCTAATGAAATCAGAATAAAAAGGGGGTGCCCATGTCTCCCAACTGCCCATACCTCCCCTATCTCCCATACAGTGGCGGGGCAAGACCTAAATTTGATGTGGGCAAGACAGATTTCGCGAGGCCCTATTTTTATGGCAACTTGAAGCTCTTACTACCTGCTAGTTTTAAAAACTTAAACGTAGATACGTTTTTTACCCTTCAAGCTTTGGTTTCCTTCAAAAGATATTATAAAGCGTATTTTGTATACAAGTAATTACTGCGTTACATACTTATTACTAATTAAATATTTCTTACTTTGTGTAAAATAGACGAGTACAGGTGCCGGTGTAATTACAAATCACGAAGAAAACAATTAAAAAACGTTACTGTTTTCGGGGGCAATCAATATACTTAAACAATATCTATTTATTCGCTAAATATTAAAACATTAAACACACTATTCTTATTAAAATAGGTTTAGGTAATTAATTCTGATTTCCAAAGAGGGTTGACGTCAGGCAGGCGACCGGTCGTAAAAACAAATAGCCAAAACTAATCAGAACATGTAAGGCAGACCCTGTCTATAGCTGGGAAATTGCCAGGAAGCAGAAGAAGAACAAGATTTTTTTTTATTCTCGCTTTAAAATTTTTTGAAGTGCGAGGCCCTTTGTGCCGCGAGGCCGTAGGCGGTTGCCCACGTCGCCCACGCCTTACGCCGCAACTGCTCCCATACATGTCAAACCAAATTTTAAAGTTCAATTGATTTTCTCCGATTCTATTTTAATGCTTTCAAGAGATGAGTAAATGTTTAATATCCAAATTTAAATGAAATTTACAAAATAAAGGTAAATTAATTGTCGATTATACTGTCATAGAACTACGACGGCTCAGATAGAAACTTACAGATGTAGACGACAAACTATTATTGTGATGAAAGAACACGTAATATATACCTATTATTTAAAAGTTAAATAATAAATCTTCATTTACTTATACAAAGAACAAACGGCGCCATCCGTTGGATTGTAAGGTAACAAAATAGCTCGAGTTCCTACTTCATCTGTCATGGGTGATTGTGTACAACAATTAGTTTTGGTATAAATGAGTCGTGTCGTATACCATTACTTAATGTATACTCTATAAGCAGCATCTTACAAACCCTTTACTTGTGTGAGTTTTTACACAACATACTAATCTTTCCTGTAAACAACACGGGATGGCGCCATTAATGGCATGGGTCGAGTAGTGGATAATATGATTGATTGAATATATTTAGAATTAAAACTACTCACAGTTTTTAATAATGTTAGACACTTAGATGTATTCTTTAATAAACACTAGAGAAAGAATACATACACTGTAACTACAATTCATATCAATTGAATAATAATAATAATAAATTTATACAAAACATCTTGACCTAATTTAATATTAAATTTGCAAACTTAAAAGATAATATTAAACATTGTTTATCTTAATTTTTCTAATGATTATTTACGGACAAATATTATTTAATAATACAGGATTATGTATCATAAAATATTAAAGATTAAAACATTACACCGAAAGTTGATAACCTAGCCAGATCAGTAAAATAAGATTCTAGTAGCTTAATCCTTACATTATACATAATAAAATTTGAGAAAGTATAAATAACAATAAACACTATTTATTATTTGCGTCGGAAGTATTAATTTATAACATTATATAAAACTTGTACAGTAACTGTTAAAGATATTGTTTGACAAGTCTAAATTCAATATAAAATAACTAAGTAGCAGACAAGTTGGAGATGTGCTGCTAGGCTGGCTGTGTTCATTGTTAGTTTTCATCTAACACTTGATGATCAGCCGTCATCTCCTGATGGATGAATCTCAAGTACAGTCCAATAACACCATCTGTAAAACAATACAATATTGTTCTTATATAGAGACATACAAAGACACTTAAGTACTTCAAGGATTGTTTAACGATAAAAGTATTCGTAAGTAAATCAGAAAGCTGTAACGTATAATACATATGTGTGTTTCAAAGATGCAAATAGAAATATGAAGTTATAAAAAGGATTTAATATTTTGAATTGTTTTATCTTTTACGTATCTATTCCTATGTTTTGTGTAAAATATTATATAAATCGGTCAACATATATAACTTAAACGCTAAACCGATTGAGGTGAAATTTGTATGGAAATAGATCATCCTGATTAACCGATCCCGAAAATTCACGGGTTGAACCATGAAGTGGAAGCAGTTCAGGTTCAGTGGCCTTAGTGACAGAGAACAACTGTGATACTCACGCGGACGGAGCCGCCGGCAGCAGCTAGTTATTATTATAATTATTATTATTTATTTCTGTCAGTAAGTAACAAACATACAAAATAACATACAAGTGATGCTAAGAAAAAAAGAGTTAGAAATATTTTTAGCAAACCGGAAAGCTGTAACGTGTATACATATGTGTTTCAAATAGTCAAGTAGCAATATGAAGATACTTAAAATATTTAATACTAGCTTTTCGTCCGCAGCTTCGCCCGCGTGGAGTTCGGTTATATCGCGTTTCCAAGAGAACCTTTCAAAAGTCTGGGATAAAAACTATCCTATGTTCTTTCTCAAGGTCAACTCCATCTCTGTACCAAATTTCATTAAAATCAGTTCAGTGGTTTAGGCGTGAAAGCATAATAGACAGACAGCAGAGTTACTTTCGCATTTATAATATTAGTAGGGATTTTAAATTATGCTACATACTACGTCTCCATTTATATATTTTCTATAAATAAATGTTCAAAAAATGATTTACTATCCTTCATTTACTTATTCATTACGAAGCAACGCGTCGGAAGCTTTCAGTCGATGTATGTAATAATTGTAACCATTAATAAAAGTATTGAATAACTGAACTCAAAAAATATTCACCCTTAGGTACTATAAACAATAACAGAATAATATTAAATATTCAAAAGTACATACCGTCACACTACTATCGTACATCAGCTACATACACTTCTCTTCATAGAAGGTTTCCTCTCGTCCGCAGACCACGTCCTAACAGACGCTCCACCAACAGCTTCGACCCTCATCTTGAATTATATATTCTCACGAGTCCTGGAACGTTACAAATAATACTATTTAAGATAGCACATATTTTAGGATGTGATCAAAGATTAACAACAAAAAAGTTAAAATAAAAAAAGTAATGAATTAATTAAACCAAGCTATCAAATTAATAAGCCTTCGCCAAATATAGCGTTTAGAAAATAATAATTTTCTTAAGACTGCGGTCCTCTACAAAGATTTGTTTGGATATCATTAACTTTACTTATCTTTATATTTTGAAACAAACATATATTTCATGATCGATGGACAGACCATGTAGTGAAAACATACGACGGCAGTGAAACTATGAGTACTTTGATTGAGGAAGATGTTTCTGTAGGAGAGCTCTAAATTGTTTTAAATAAATTAAAAATAAATTATCTTTCTATGTATACGTACATTCCAGGAGGTTCTTTGATATCAATAGACACATCAAACTCGTACTGTACATGTTTATAGTGAACACACTCCTTATATTGTCTGGAGACTGTTACAGTTGATACTTCAAGTCTTCTCTATTCTAATATGTTATACTAACCGAGTCATTCTCCTCTTCATATAATTCTATGTTTCATCAATACTTGGTTCATTGTTAGTTTTCATCCAACACTTGATGATAAGCCGTCATCTCCTGATGGATGAATCTCAAGCACAGTCCAATAACACCATCTGTAAAACATAATACAATATTGTTCTTATATAGAGACATACAAAGACACTTACTTCAATTATTGTCGGTTTAAAATAAATTATTAAATGTTTAAAAAAATTACAAAAACATTCGCTTATAAAATGACAGACTAAAAGTAGCATATTTTTAATTATTCAAAATAAAACTAGAATGATACAAAAGAGATTCGTTGAGTGTGCACTTTGGGTACATGTGAGCAATTCCATTCACTTTAGGCTAAAACACATGGACGTACTCTTTTCCCATTGTGTACACTACAGTCGCCTCATATTATGATTAGATATCTGTAAGGGTACCGTTATATTAAAAAGATATGTGGTACTTTTATAACTAGCTTTCCGACCGCAGCTTCGCCCAAGAGAACTTTTCAAAAGTCTGGGATAAAAACTATCCCATGTTCTTTCTCAAGGTCAACTCCATCTCTGTACCAAATTTCATTAAAATCAGTTCAGTGGTTCAGGTGTGAAAGCGTAACAGATAAACAGACAGAGTTACTTTCGCATTTATAATATTAGTAGGGATTTTAAATTATGTTACATACTACGTCTCCATTAATATATTTTATATAAATAAATGTTTAAAAAAATGATTTACTATCCTTCATTTACTTATTCAGTACGAAGCAACGCGTCGGAAGCGTTCAGTCGATGTATGTAATAATTGTAACCATTAATAAAAGTATTGAATAAATGAACTCAAAAAATATTCACCCTTAGGTACTATAAACAATAACAGAATAATATTACCTAAATATTCAACAGTACATACCGTCACACTACTATTGTTGCGGTTGGGATGTCCGATTGGTACGATCTGATAATAATTCCTCCGATAGTAGGCGGCCGGTGATCCGATTCTCGAGATCAGTGTTCGTAGCGGGATCGTATCATCGTTCACAATAAAACCACAACTTATTGGTAATGGCGGCAGAATCACTTGGTTTAAATGACCACGTGGTCCCTAGCCACTATCTTCAAGTTCGGTTCTTCAATGTTCGGGTTCTTCAAAGCGTAGGAGTTGTTGTAATCACGAGAGCTGGCTGATGACTGACTTTTCGACTTTTTTTTTGTTATGTGTTCTTTTTTTGTAATGTGTATTGCTGTTAGCCCTGCGGCTTTGACAGCGTCACCGGAAGAGTGGGCCGGTACTGGGACCGGCCCGTTAAAAAGGGGTCTGAAGGGCCCCAGGGAACGTACGTTCTAAGGGCGCCTGCTAGTGTGAGGCTCGGACCACGAACTTAGGACGTCGTGGATTCAGGGGGGGTTTGCCAGCGACGGCCTCCGACACCCCTTTGCGAGAGACGTGCGGAAGCGGGGACCTCGCTCTCGCCGGCGAGAGCGGTGGGTGTGTGTGATGATTGTTTGTGTAGTTTCCCTACTACTATCGGACGACGCGGTGGTCCTATTACTTATAGTGATTTCATCGTCCGGATCGATGAGAATATGTTTTGGGCGCCTCCGAAGGCCCTTATGAAATTGGTTTGGAGTGTATCTGACGACTTCTTTCACCAGAGGGTTGGGATGAGTTTTGGCTCTTTCGAAGTACCTCTCGGAGAGTACTTTGAAGTGTTGCCGAATAGTGGGGAGATCGAGGTCTCTATGAAGGTCGACGTTACGCATGTACCACGGGGCACCCGTGATCGTGCGCAAGAAGCGGTTCTATAGGGTCTGAAATGGTTTGAGATTACGGTGGGCGAATGCTACGCTACCGTAAGCCATAATTGTTCTTATGCATGATTTGTATAACGTCATCTTATTTCTAAGTGACATTTTACTCCTCACGCATAGAAGGGGGGTAGAGACGGCCGAAAACGTAGGCGGCTCGATTCCTAGCTTTTCTGATGTGGGGGCCGAAGGACATTGAATTGTCTAGCGTTACACCCAAATATTTGGTTACCTTCCGCCAGGGGATAGGTGTACCGAAGATAGATATTGGAGACGGGATATCGATATAACGACCCCGTTTGAAGTACACTGCTGTGCTCTTCTCGGGGTTAAGGTCTATCCTCCATTTCCGAAACCAGACGCCTAGGGCGGTGGCAGCGGTCTGGAGGCGCCTGCTGATTACATCGGTATCCCGGGTTCCAGAAGTATAAATTGCGGTGTCGTCCGCGAAAAGGGCTAGGTAAGTGCCCTTTGGAGGCCTGGGTATGTCGCTGGTGTAAATAGAGTAAAGCGTAGGGGATAGCACTGATCCTTGAGGGACACCGGCTCTGATAGGTCGTAGAGACGAGAGCTCCCCATCCACTCGGTAGCGGAAGGAACGATTCGACAGGTAGTCTCGTATGATGAGTACGAGCCTATCTGACACTTTGTATTGGTACAACTTGTATACCAAGCCATCGTGCCAGACTCTGTCGAATGCTTTCGCCACGTAGAAGAAGAGGGCTCCGCTCCTGTTACTTTTACGAGAGTTCAAACTGAGAGAAATGTGCTCTGTTAATCGTTGCACCAATTGGGGACAGGAGTGACGGCTCTGAACCCGAACTGCTCATTGGGGATTATTTTAAGTCGTTCTATCTCCGCTTTGAGGCGGGACAGAACGATCCTTTCGTAGATTTTTCCTAAGTTGCTTAGGAGACTGATGGGGCGGTAACTACTTGGGAGGTTGCTGGGTTTACGCAATTTAGGTATACCTATGACAATGGCCTCTTTCCATTGGTCCGGAAATGAGCATCCGGTCAATAGAGCGTTGAACATGCATACCAGTAGGTAAATGAGGCGGGGAGGGAGGAGCTTTATGACTTTGTTGGAAATTTTATCGGGGCCAGGGGACTTCTTAACGTTTAGTCCCTTAATTATAGATGACACTTCTTCAGTGTCGGTTGGTTTAAGTGGGGGGTCCTCTGGTGGCAGAAGTAACCTATCTCGTACGACCTGCTCCACATGTTGGATGTGGGCAGGATTTGTCGGTTGCCTTGAGCTTGTTCGCAAATATGAGTAATTCGGGCGGATCGAACGCCTCGAAGTATTTGGAGATTGAAGACAGGGGGTTGGAGACCCCGCTGTCTTGCGCGGTTGGAGGCACGGGCGCGGCCGGTGACGTGGTGACGGTTATTTCGGCGGGTTTATTCCTAAACCAGGCATTGACCGTCGGTGCCTGGGGGGCCTGAGGGGCCTTAGGCGTTTTAGGGGCCTGAGGGGCCCGAGGGGCCTTAGGCGTTTTAGGGGCCTGAGGGGCCTTGGAGAGAGCCTGAGTGGCAGGAGCTTGAGGAGCTCTTCGGTGGGGAGCGGATTTATTCCCTCCTCGCTTTGCCCTGCGCGGGGCTTTCGGACACCCGCGGTAGTTCGCTGGGTGGCCCGATTGCTGGCACAGGACACAGCTCGGAGGGATGTCCTCGGAGGGAGTTTTCCTCTCACAATCGACCGTCGCGTGGTCGCCTAAGCATTTTACGCATCTCGGGCGTGCGTAACAGAACCTAGCGGAGTGGCCGTAGCATTGGCAGCGATGACACTGCCCAGGGATGCCGCGGCCGCGGGGGAGCTCTACCTGTAGTCCGGACAGGTAGCAGACCGTGTTTACGTTAAAAATGGCTTTTGCCTCTTTGGTGTTGTCCAAGTGGACAAGCACCATATTAAAGGGTTTCTTATTGGTCGGGCGGTACATCCGGTGTACTGCCTGGACCGGGAAACCTTGTGACTTGAGGTCACTTAATACGGATTTGGTTGGGATCTCACACGGCATCCCGCGGATCACCACCGTAAGGCGACGCTCCTCCTCTAGTGCGTAAGTGTGGTATCCAATACCACGCTCCCGCAGGAGGGCAGTCATCCTACGGTGGTTATCCGCTGAGGACGACTGGATTTTAATCCCGTCTTTAGTCGGCCGGGCTGACGTAAAATGTATTTTGAGGTCTATGAATAACTGGGACATATGGTCCCACTTATCCTTGTCTTTAAGGTTTAGTGGCGGAGGCGCCTTATCCCGCGGTGGTGCGTCGGGAGACGCGGACGGTGAATTTGCCGCGGGTTTGGGCCGCTTCGCGACGGGCGCGGGCGGGAGAGGGTGGGTTTGGTGTCCCTGAGGGGGACGAGGGGCGAGAGTTAGCGGCGGCGGCGGGGGCGTTCGCGGCGTTTGAGGGGGATTGGGGGGCGGAGGTAGACGGCGTTTTAGAGGAACGCTTCCTCTTTTTCTTTGAGACGACGGTTGTAAATCCGTCGTCGGCTTCGCTCTCGGATCTAGTCCGGGAACCGGACTCCGAGGCCGAGGCCGAAGAACACTCCATGCGGGAGTTGGGGGTGGGGAGCAGGGACTCAGATATGAATCTAAGTACCAATTCGGGGTTATTCTTCTGCACGTAGGCAGTGAAGATCATCGGGTCTAAGGTGGGCATGGTGAGTTTTTTAAAGTGGAATACTACCAATCCTCCCTGCCAGGCGGCAGGGAGATGAGTACCTAGTTGTGTCCTACGGACTCGCCTGGTGAGGGCAAGGTGTGTGCTTACAGCCTTACCTCGGGTGTGGGTACGCGGCCCTAAAGCGTCTGGCAATACGCGGCGCGCACTGGAACGGCACTACACTACACTAACACTGCACTGTAGTCTTTGCACTCGAACCACACGGCACGTGGAACAAGTGCAGGCGACGTGGCCCGGGGAGCGGACGTGCGTACACAATCCGCTGAACTCGGAGAGTGGACGTGCTGGGCACAATCCACTGACTCGGAGAGTGGACGTGCTAGGCAACAGTCCACTGACACGGGGAGCGGACGCAGCTCAGGGAGCGCGGTCCGCTGCAGGAACACACGTCCGAACGCTGAGAGTGCTCGGACGGTACTGAGACGAGGGGGTCGCCGCGTCGCTGTACAGCGTGATGCGGCGAGATGGACCGAGGTGGTCCGAGACAGTGAGTCGCTTTAATAAAGGTGACTGCTCCAGTCGAAGGTCGATGGCTGTCTGACTTTTCGACTCACAGCGGCCGTGTTTTATACGCGCTGCGCGCGCGCACCTAGCACCGCTGTGAGTCAGCGCGAATGCCCCGCCCCTTCCAAGTGACTCTACCGCCGTACGTTAGTGTCCAATAGGTTCGCATCAAGTTTACAACAGTAGACTGCGCTCTTACAAGAGTCGCTTTCCGTAGAGTCTTTTATTTATCAAGCATACAATTTCTATATAAATATTAACTTAATTTCCTTAATATTTACATCTCTTATGTTTTAATCTATTATCAATTACTAAATATTAGCTGCGTCACCGACATCCTCCCCCTTGTGCTTCGCACCATCCTCTTGTCCGGCGACGCGAAGCTGCTCACCAGCCTCACAATCTTCGAGCTCGGCCTTTTTAGAAGGCCAGTGGAGGTGCGCACGTCTACTACGCGCGTTCGCCCGTCGGGGCCTGGGTAGACCCTTATCACTTCTCCTCGCAGCCACGAGTTTCTTGGTATCGTCGAGTCCACAACGATGACCACGTCCCCCTGCTGAAGATCTGCGGTGTCGGTGCCGCCTCCAATTCGACGAGGAACAAGAGTAGGGAGGTATTCTTTCATCCACCTCGCCCAGAAGTGGTCCGCTAGATGTTGCGCTGCTTTCCAGGTCCTACCCTTGACCTCGTCTTCAGTGAATGTTCCCATCGTCGGCGCCCCGCAAGACTTCCTAATCAGGAAATGGTTCGGGGTCAGATATTCTTCCTTGTGGTCATCTACTTCTATTAGTGGCCGCGAGTTTATTATATGCTCGGCCTCCAAAAGCAAGGTATGCAAAACTTCTTCCCTTGGTTTCCTTTCTTTCAACGTCGCGGAGAGGGCCGTCTTCACGGAGGCCACCAGACGCTCCCACGCGCCTCCCATGTTCGGGGCACCAGGTGGTATGAACTTCCACCTGATGCCTTTCAATTGTGCTTCCGCTCCGAGCGCCTCGATAACTTCTTTGTTAGCCCGCACGAAATTGGTCCCGTTGTCACTAAACATAACCTTGGGCCAACCCCGGCGGGCCGTCATCCTTCTGAGCGCCAGTGTCATCGAGTCGGCCGATAATGAGGCGACCAACTCTAAATGAATCGCTCTGGTGGTGAGGCAAGTGAACAACGCCCCCCACCGCTTCTCGTTTCTCCTCCCCACGGTGACCGTCATTGGGCCGAAATAATCCACCGCGGTACAAGTGAAAGGTGGCTCGCCGTATCGGAGCTGTTCCCGCGGTAGATCTCCTGTGGGTGGGGTCTTCGGAGTGCCCTTAGGTACTAGACACCACTGGCATCGATGGGCTATCTCTCGCACCGCTGATCTCAGGCCCAGGACCCAAAACCTTCTCCTTACTTCGTTCATCACGGTAGCGTGGTTACCGGGATTGAACTTATCGTGGTAATGGGTCAGGATCAACTTCGTAATGTCATCTTTCGCGTCTAATACTACTGGCTGATTGAGATCGCGGTCGAGTTCTTCGGCGACGTCGATCCTGCCGCGGATCCTTATAAGCCCACCGTTCACGGCGATATCCAGCCGTTTAAGTTTGCTCTTCCGGTCTAGGGGTTGCTGGCTCTCCACAGCCTTTCTTTCCTCTTTGAAACATTCTTGGCTTCTTCGTAGTAGCAATTCTTACGCCTTTTTTAGCCATTCGGGCTCCAGGGGACGGTACCGCTCCTTTATTGCGAGTGGAGCTGAGTGCTGTGCCTTTGTTTTCGTTTTAATGTGTTTCTTTGTCCACACCGGGTCGCTGGATCGTGCGCTTAGAGTTCTTTCCCTGCGGCACAGTTGCACGAATTGCAGCACCCTCGCGGTCGCCCGCAGGAGCCTTACCCACCTGGAGAATCTCACAGGGTCAGGTGTGGGAAGGCTGCTGGGTGAAACGACGGCCACGAGGTGCTTGGCTTCTTTCTTTTCTTGGCTTCTTTTTCTTTTGTATGGTACCTAATTTTGTCGAAATTATTTGTTTAAGTTGTATCAACATAATAATATTAATATTTATTCAAATAAACAAATAAATATGTTGTTGGTTAAGAGTACTTCATTGTGAATAAAAAAATAAGAAAAAGAAGCCAAGAAGCCAGTGGCCTTAGTGACAGAGAACAACTGTGATGTTCACGCGGACGGAGCCGCCGGCAGCAGCTAGTTATTATTATAATTATTATTATTTATTTCTGACAGTAAGTAACAAACATACAAAATAACATACAAGTGATGCTAAGAAAAAAGAGTTAGAAATATTTTTAGCAAACCGGAAAGCCGTAACGTATATACATATCACGTGTTTCAAATAGTCAAGTAGCAATATGAAGATACTTAAAATATTTAATACTAGCTTTTCGTCCGCAGCTTCGCCCGCGTGGAGTTCGGTTATATCGCGTTTCCAAGAGAACCTTTCAAAAGTCTGGGATAAAACTATCCTATGTTCTTTCTCAAGGTCAACTCCATCTCTGTACCAAATTTCATTAAAATCGGTTCAGTGGTTTAGGCGTGAAAGCGTAATAGACAGACAGACGGAGTTACTTTCGCATTTATAATATTAGTAGGGATTTTAAATCATGTTACATACTACGTCTCCATTAATATATTTTATATAGATAAATGTTTAAAAAAATGATTTACTATCCTTCATTTAGTTATTCATTACGAAACAACGCGTCGGAAGCGTTCAGTCGATGTATGTAATAATTATAATCTTCTATATATATAAAAATGGATTGCTGTTCCTTAGTCTCGCTAAAACTCGAGAACGGCTGAACCGATTTGGCAAATTTTAGTCTTGAAATACTCCTGGAAGTCCAGGGAAGGTTTAAAAGGTGAGAAAAGTTGGAATGATTGCCGGGAAAACCCTAAAAACAGCCCTTTTTCTATTTCCCATACAAACGTTTTTTTGACATTAGATTTGACAACTAACTAATATGTCAATCATTCTGTTTGATTGAAACAGGAAAAACCTGATTATTTATGGCCTCTAAGACGGAATAGAGTTCGCCTGGTCAGCTATACCTACATATATTACTCTTGACCAAACTAACGCGGACGAAGTCGCGGGCAAAAACTAGTCATTAATAAAAGTATTGAATAAATGAACTCAAAAAATATTCACCCTTAGGTACTTTAAACAATAACAGAATAATATTAAATATTCAACAGTACATACCGTCACACTACTATCGTACATCAGCTACATACACTTCTCTTCATAGAAGGTTTCCTCTCGTCCGCAGACCACGTCCTAACAGACGCTCCACCAACAGCTTCGACCCTCATCTTGAATTATATATTCTCACGAGTCCTGGAACGTTACAAATAATACTATTTAAGATAGCACATATTTTAGGATGTGGTCAAAGATTAACAACAAAAAAGTTAAAATAAAAATAGTAATGAATTAATTAAACCAAACTATCAAATTAATAAGCCCTCGCCAAATATAGCGTTCAGAAAATAATAATTTTCTTAAGACTGCGGTCCTCTACAAAGATTTGTTTGGATATCATTAACTTGACTTATCTTTATATTTTGAAACAAACATATATTTCATGATCGATGGACAGACCATGTAGTGAAAACATACGACGGTAGTGAAACTATGAGTACTTTGATTGAGGAAGATGTTTCTGTAGGAGAGCTCTAAATTGTTTTAAATAAATTAAAAATAAATTATCTTTCTATGTATACGTACATTCCAGGAGGTTCTTTGATATCAATAGACACATCAAACTCGTACTGTACATGTTTATAGTGAACACACTCCTTATATTGTCTGGAGACTGTTACAGTTGATACTTCAAGTCTTCTCTATTCTAATATGTTACACTAACCGAGTCATTCTCCTCTTCATATAATTCTATGTTTCATCAATACCTGGTTCATTGTTAGTTTTCATCTAACACTTGATGATCAGCCGTCATCTCCTGATGGATGAATCTCAAGTACAGTCCAATAACACCATCTGTAAAACATAATACAATATTGTTCTTATATAGAGACATACAAAGACACTTACTTCAATTATTGTCGGTTTAAAATAAATTATTAAATGTTTAAAAGAATTACAAAAACACTCGCTTATAAAATGACAGACTAAAAGTAGCATATTTTTAATTATTCAAAATAAAACTAGAATGAAAAAAAAGAGATTCGTTCAGTGTTTAAGTTCGTGCAGTGCTAGATATTTCTATTCCATTGATTATGTCATACAAGGCGAGTGTGCACTTTGGGTACATGTGAGCAATTCCATTCACTTTAGGCTAAAACACATGGACGTACTCTTTTCCCATTGTGTACACTACAGTCGCCTCATATTATGATTAGATATCTGTAAGGGTACCGTTATATTAAAAAGATATGTGGTACTTTTATAACTAGCTTTCCGACCGCAGCTTCGCCCAAGAGAACTTTTCAAAAGTCTGGGATAAAAACTATCCCATGTTCTTTGTCAAGGTCAACTCCATCTCTGTACCAAATTTCATTAAAATCAGTTCAGTGGTTCAGGTGTGAAAGCGTAACAGACAGACAGACGGAGTTACTTTCGCATTTATAATACTAGTAGGGATTTTAAATTATGTTACATACTACGTCTCCATCAATATATTTTATATAAATAAATGTTTAAAAAATGATTTACTATCCTTCATTTAGTTATTCAGTACTAAGCAACGCGTCGGAAGCGTTCAGTCGGTGTATGTAATAATTATAATCTATACTAATATTATAAAGCTGAAGAGTTTGTTTGTTTGTTTGTTGGAAAGCGCTAATCTCCAAAACTACTGGTTCGAATTGAATAATTCTTTTTGTGTTGGATAGTCCAGTTATCGAGGAAGGCTGTGGGCTTTAAAACATCACGCTTCGACCAATAGGAGCAAAGATATAGTGATAAATGTGTAAAAAAGGGAGAAATTATTTCATCTTTGAAGCCTTCCGTTGCGTGCGCCGTGAAAACGGTTCAAGATACACAAAAAATATGTATTAAAGAATAATAGCTCTTTTCATGATCTAAAAAACAGTCCGCGACAGTATATTGTGGCGGCGATGTGAAGGCCAACCGGCGCACTGGATCAAATCAGAAGAGGATATTACACGTGTTTTTGGAAATGATAAAGTTAGCTCGTAGTAAAATAAGTTATAAGAATTTTTGTTACATATATTGTATAATTTTTAATATAGAAATACTTTTAAACCATATCAATAAGTACCTAGGACGATTGTGTTATACTAAGAGTAGAAGAGAATTATGTAAATATGGAGACATAATTGTAGTGTTTATAACCGCAGTCAGCGTTTGGCCAAAAATACGCATTAAGAGAGTAAATAGGCAGCTTAACTTCTCTGGCATACTAATATCTGCCTCTATTTATACTTTAATAGAATTATTTATCTTCAATGACTAATACTAAATACCTTATGGTTGGACTCTTTAACGCTGGCTCCCTGGGAACGCGACATAAAGAATTACTAGCGGCAATGATTGATGTAAATGTGGACTTAATAGCTATTAATGAAACTTGGATACGAGAAGGCGAAGAAGAACATGCCCCTGCAATACCCGGACACCAGTTTCGTCACAATCCCCGATCTTTAGAGATAAAAGGAGGGCGTGGGGGAGGAGTAGGCTTTTCAGAAAAGGTATGAATTTTACAATTTGTGACTTTCCCAATCCGGACAAGGTGGAGCAAATGTGGCTTAAGTTTAAAGTTGCTAGTAAGAAAACAATCATAGGAACAGCTTACAGGCCCCCATGGCTAGATACACATATATTTATGGACTCTTTAATACAATCTCTCACTACATTTCCCGACTACGATAACATAGTGCTGCTAGGCGACTTCAACATAAACCAATTTAACCAGCACGATAATAAAACAAAACAGTTAAACGATTTTCTTTATTATTTTAACTTAAATCAAGTAGTTACAGAACCAACACACTTTACTGAATCTAGTGAAACATTGATAGATGTAGTATGTACGGACACCGATGTGCGAGAAGTTCAAGTAAAATATATTCCCGAGTTAGGAAGTCATGCTTTAATTTCTGTCACACTAAACTTTAAAAAAGAAAAGATGGGTCCTCGTTGGAT
Organism: Danaus chrysippus; assembly: GCA_916720795.1. Lineage (NCBI taxonomy): Eukaryota > Metazoa > Arthropoda > Insecta > Lepidoptera > Nymphalidae > Danaus > Danaus chrysippus. Next base: position 2,402,571 of record CAKASE010000072.1, on the reverse strand, counting down.
TATTACAAGACCTTTAAAAGATATTGACATCAAAAATTTCGATGAGGATCTCAATAAAATTCCCTGGAATAATATTAGTTATTTAAACAATGTAGACGAAATGATGTTCATTCTAAACACTTATATTATTACTTTGTTTGATATTTACGCACCGACAAAAAAAATTATATTAAAAGATCAGTTGTGTCCGTGGATAACCCGTACGATTAAAATAATGATGACGTTAAGGAACCAAAGCCACTCTCGTTATAAGTTAACTAAGGCAGAAACACACAAAATTTATTATAAAAATTTTAAAAAACTGGTATGGAATGCAATTGAAGCCGAAAAAAGTGCTTACTATAATACTAACATAAACCAATGTCTTAAAAATCCAGTATTATTGTGGAAGAATTTAAAAAGAACTAGTGTGATTAATAAAAAACAAGAATATGAGATACCACACAATTTACGTAACCCGGATATAATAAATCAACACTTCTTAGATATACCACGCGGTAAAAACCCTACAATGTCTAACTTAACTTACTATGAATTTAATAGATATGGGGAAAAGACTTTCAACTTAAGAACAACCAATGAAGCAGAAGTATTTAAAATCATAAAAAGTCTCAAAACGAATGCTCAAGGTACAGATAAAATCACTCTTCAAATGTTACTTTTGACCCTGCCGCAAAGTTTGAGTACATTGACAGCTATAATTAACAAATCCATTACTACTTCTACTTTTCCTAAATTGTGGAAAACAGCAATAATAAAACCCTTGCCTAAGGTTAAAAATCCTGCTAGTGTAAAAGATCTTAGACCCATTAGTATCCTCCCATGTCTGTCTAAAATCTTGGAAAAAATTGTATGTGCTCAAATGACCTCGTTCGTGGAAGAGAATAACATTCTCCCTGTTCTACAATCTGGTTTTCGTAAAAATCATAGCACAACAACTGCCTTAATGGATGTCATTGATAACGTTCTTACAGCTAGAGATCAAGGAATGGGAACAATCTTGATTCTTCTTGATTTCTCTCGTGCTTTTGACTCAATTGACACCTCACTATTGCTGTCTAAGCTATCTTACTACGGTTTTGATGTTCCCACCATAAAATGGTTCAACAGTTATCTTGAGGATCGGGCTCAATTCGTAGAGATAAATTTAAGCGATGGCTCTCAGTTGGTCTCTTCAATATCACCAGTGAAAAGAGGAATTCCTCAAGGTTCTGTGCTTAGTCCCTTGCTCTATGCAATGTATAGTGCTGATATAATTCGCTGTTTTACTCATTGCAAATATCATCTACACGCAGATGATGTACAATTATATTTCTCTTTTCGGCCACGAGACACAGATGACGCTATATGTAATATTAATGAGGATCTGCAACGTATCACCAACTGGGCTGCAAATAATTCACTAATACTAAATCCAAAAAAATCTAAATATATTATACTAGGATCAACAAAAATGTGTAAAACAATTGAAAGCTTACAGCCCCTTATTACGATTAATGGTGACGTAGTACAAAGAGAATCGGAGGTCAGGAACTTGGGTGTTATTTTTGATTCCAATTTGCATTTTGAAGAGCACATCTCAAATACAATTAAAAGCTGTTTTTACAGATTGAAACTCCTGTATAGGATACGACCTTACATAAGCACTGAGGTAAGAAGTCGACTATGTGAATCACTTATACTATCGAGGTTAAACTATGGTGACACCGCATACGGTCCATGTTTATTGGAAAGAACAAAAAAGATAATACAGCGAGTATAAAATGCTTGCGCAAGGTTTTGTTTTCCGATTCCTCCCCGAGCACATGTCAGTACATATCTTAATAATGCAAGTATGCTTAACATGTCAGCTCGACGAGACTTACATTTAGCCACAATGCTCTTTAGTATTGCAACCTCTAAAAAGCCTGATTACCTTCTATAAAAAATCAAATGGGCACGAGAAGGAAAGAAATATGGAATAAGAGGTTCAGCCTATCGGATCTCCGTACCGAGACATAAGACAGCTGCATTCCGCGGCAGTTTCAGCTACGCCTCTAGCAAAATTTGGAATATCATACCTCCTCCATTACAAAATTCGCAATCATTATTTAATTTTAAAGTGAAGATTAGAGCATATTTATTAGAAAGACAAAAAAAGCGTTATCTAGAGGCGAAAACGATCGTATGTATGTCTAGTTTGACTTTCAAATTTCACTTTTATCAAAGACTTGATTCTACAATCTAAATCAACTACTTTTTTATTTGTTTATTTGATTTTTCCTTAGGTAAAAACCTTTAACAGATGCTGTACCGCTACTGGTCCAAAACATTAACAGGTGGCAACTGAAAACCAGCGCTGCAATAAATTCAAATTTATTCAAATTTAGTTGCAGCCATTTTGGGTTAAAACACTTCAATTCTGTCTCGATAAGATTAAAATAATTTTAATTTTAAAAATGGTGGTGGTTTTTTATCTTATTATTATTTTTAATGTTTGTTTTGTTTCTGTTCACTGTTACTTTTTATATGGTTTTTATTTGTAATGGTGTTTTAACTTGAATAAAATATTTATTATTATATGTCTATCTTATAAGATTAAATCACAAAAACCCTTTTTATGGTACCTAATTTGGTCGAAATTATTTGTTTAAGTTGTATCAACATAATAATATTAATCTTTATTCAAATAAACAAATAAATATGTTGTTGGTTAAGAGTACTTCGTTCTGAATAAAAAAAACATAGGTTTTATCCTGAAAATTCTACGGGAACTCGACCATTTTGAAAAAACCGCAAGAACGGAAACTACGTGGGAAGAACCAAAAATCTGCCGGAAGTCACTATTCCACGCGGACGCAGTCGCGGCAAAAGCTAGTCATTAATAAAAGTATTGAATAAATGAACTCAAAAAATAGTCACCCTTAGGTACTTTAAACAATAACAGAATAATATTAAATATTCAACAGTACATACCGTCACACTACTATCGTACATCAGCTACATACACTTCTCTTCATAGAAGGTTTCCTCTCGTCCGCAGACCACGTCCTAACAGACGCTCCACCAACAGCTTCGACCCTCATCTTGAATTATATATTCTCACGAGTCCTAGAACGTCACAAATAATACTATTTAAGATAGCACATATTTTAGGATGTGGTCAAAGATTAACAACAAAAAAGTTAAAATAAAAATAGTAATGAATTCATTAAACCAAACTATCAAATTAATAAGCCCTCGCCAAATATAGCGTTCAGAAAATAATAATTTTCTTAAGACTGCGGTCCTCTACAAAGATTTGTTTGGATATCATTAACTTTACTTATCTTTATATTTTGAAACAAACATATATTTCATGATCGATGGACAGACCATGTAGTGAAAACATACGACGGTAGTGAAACTATGAGTACTTTGATTGAGGAAGATGTTTCTGTAGGAGAGCTCTAAATTGTTTTAAATATATTAAAAATAAATTATCTTTCTTTATATACGTACATTCCAGGAGGTTCTTTGATATCAATAGACACATCAAACTCGTACTGTACATGTTTATAGTGAACACACTCCTTATATTGTCTGGAGACTGCTACAGTTGATACTTCAAGTCTTCTCTATTCTAATATGTTACACTAACCGAGTCATTCTCCTCTTCATATAATTCTATGTTTCATCAATACTTGGTTCATTGTTAGTTTTCATCTAACACTTGATGATCAGCCGTCATCTCCTGATGGATGAATCTCAAGTACAGTCCAATAACACCATCTGTAATACATAATACAATATTGTTCTTATATAGAGACATACAAAGACACTTACTTCAATTATTGTCGGTTTAAAATAAATTATTAAATGTTTAAAAGAATTACAAAAACACTCGCTTATAAAATGACAGACTAAAAGTAGCATATTTTTAATTATTCAAAATAAAACTAGAATGAAAAAAAAGAGATTCGTTCACTGTTTAAGTTCGTGCAGTGCTAGATATTTCTATTCCATTGATTATGTCATACAAGGCGAGTGTGCACTTTGGGTACATGTGAGCAATTCCATTCACTTTAGGCTAAAACACATGGACGTACTCTTTTCCCATTGTGTACACTACAGTCGCCTCATATTATGATTAGATATCTGTAAGGGTACCGTTATATTAAAAAGATATGTGGTACTTTTATAACTAGCTTTCCGACCGCAGCTTCGCCCAAGAGAACTTTTCAAAAGTCTGGGATAAAAACTATCCCATGTTCTTTCTCAAGGTCAACTCCATCTCTGTACCAAATTTCATTAAAATCAGTTCAGTGGTTCAGGCGTGAAAGCGTAACAGACAGATAGACAGACAGAGTTACTTTCGCATTTATAATGTTAGTAGGGATAAATTGCTTCCATTTATAACTCTATCCTTTTTGTGTTATTAAATAAATATCAACTTTATAATTTAGTATTTTATAACAGTGTTTATTTATTATTTTTCAAATCCCTACTAATATTATAAATAGGAAAGTAACTGTCCGTCTGTTAAGTTTTAATTCCTAAGCCGTTGAACCGTTCGTGATGAATTTTAGTATGTATATAAATGAAGCCCAGGAAAATGACTTCGGCTACTTTTTATCCCGATTATCCGATTACATAATGCCGATTACCCGATCCCGAAAATTCACGGGTTGAACCATGAAGTGGAAGCAGTTCAGGTTCAGTGGCCTTAGTGACAGAGAACAACTGTGATGTTCACGCGGACGGAGCCGCGGGCAGCAGCTAGTTATTATTATAATTATTATTATTTATTTCTGACAGTAAGTAACAAACATACAAAATAACATACAAGTGATGCTAAGAAAAAAGAGTTAGAAATATTTTTAGCAAACCGGAAAGCTGTAACGTATATACATATGTGTTTCAAATAGTCAAGTAGCAATATGAAGATACATAAAATATTTGATACTAGCTTTCTGTCCGCAGCTTCGCCCGCGTGGAGTTCGGTTATATCGCGTTTCCAAGAGAACCTTTCAAAAGTCTGGGATAAAAACTATCCTATGTTCTTTCTCAAGGTCAACTCCATCTCTGTACCAAATTTCATTAATATCAGTTCTGTGGTTTAGGCGTGAAAGTGTAACAGACAGACAGACAGAGTTACTTTCGCATTTATAATATTAGTAGGGATTTTAAATTATGTTACATACTACGTCTCCATTAATATATTTTATATAAATAAATGTTTACAAAAATGATTTACTATCCTTCATTTAGTTATTCATTACTAAGCAACGCGTCGGAAGCGTTCAGTCAATGTATCACGTCTTGTATGTAATAAGTATTATAATTTATAAAAGTATTGAATAAACGAACTCAAAAAATATTCACCCTTACTATAAATAATAGCAGAATAATATTAAATATTCAACAGTACATACCGTCACACTACTATCGTACATCAGCTACATACACTTCTCTTCATAGAAGGTTTCCTCTCGTCCGCAGACCACGTCCTAACAGACGCTCCACCAACAGCTTCGACCCTCATCTTGAATTATATATTCTCACGAGTCCACGAGTATCTTACAAATAATATTGAATATTTCATATGAAGACTACCCACTTCTTAATAAATAATTATTAAAATTAAAGATAGTATTTTAGGATGTTGTCTACGTTTTTCAAGCATACATAAAAAGAATTTAATTACAAACACCTACCTAATGAAATATTGAAGCATTAAAATAAAGAAGCCTTGTTCCCATATAGTGTTTAAAAATCATTTAAAATAATATATGTGCCTACCCTCTTGTAGACGTAATAATGACTGAGATATTAAACAATGTTTTATGTGAAGTAATAATTATATTATAATAAGACGTGTAAAGAACTCACCTTGAAATAAAACAGACGACTGAAGAAGACGCCAGAGTCATGAGGAAGATCGCAGCTGACTGTGACCAGAGGAAGGAAGAACATGAACCGGTTTGATTTAAAGACTGACTGACGTGAAGCAGTGAGGTTGGATACACTGAGGATGTTAGGACCGTTACACACGATGGATGGGGAAAAGATGTGTTGCTATATGTTATAATATAATAATAAAAATATTATTATATTACTACACACGATGGACGTGGAAAAGATGTGATGATTAAAAATAATAATTTGTTATGGTAATTATAAAAAATGAACCAGGATTTGAAACATTTGCAGAGAGAAAGTGTTGATTCTTTCATTTAATTAAAAATACAAAATAAATTAAAATAAGAAAAAGAAAAATGTATAAATTTATGGTTTTAATATAAAACAATCATCAAATATTTCTAACAAAACAAAAACAATTATACTAGGTATTACTATCTAATTTCTTAATTATTTAAATGTATACTAGAAGCTATACATGGTGAAGGTTGGCAATACGTAAAAAAAATTAACTTATGTAATTTTTAATTAAATATAACTTTTAATAAGAAAGATACATTTTACATATTAAATGAAATTTTGGGCTCATAATAATATATATTTCCTTTATATTTCGATTGATTCAAAGCAGAATGTATTGGTATTTTCATGTTTAAGCATGTGAGCAGTTTAATATATTGAGTGCGTCTGTAGGCCAGTGTACAAGCCTTTAAAATTAATGAAATGTGAAAATAAAATATAGTAGAATGAAACTTATTAGAAAAGGAGGGTTATATTATAAAAATTAAAGGAAAAATAATTTACGGGCGATCTGAGGTCGGGAAAGGTATTTAAGGGTAAAAAATGGGTTTTCTCGATTTCTGGCAAAACTAAGTCTAACTGAAAAAAGTTATATGGCAAAGTTGTAGGTAATAAAAAGATCTAAAACTTTTGTACCAACATTATTTTCACATAACCTCAAATTTTATGTGGAAAATTCGAAAAACCAAGTTTTTGGTTTTTTATTTTTATCTCTTAAGAAAAAACAATATTTTGTCACGAAATTTGGTGAAAGCGCAATGTCCATTTTTGGCCTAGCGTAAACCAGCTACTATAAAAAAAAAACAAATTAATGAAAAAAAAATTTTTTTATCTAGCCATTCTATTGTTGTTTGTGTGTACATTTGTATTTTATTGAAAAAATATTTTTAAAGTATCTTCATTCATTTGCTTTATTTGTTTTGTGTTACCAGCAAGATCAATTAACGATTGCGTCAAATCGAATCATCTCGCAGTACTTAATACAACTATAAGTATTTAATGCAAAAAAAATATATTTGTTTAAAATTAGTTTCGTCATTTTAAACGTTTTATAAACTGAAATATGAAGAATATTAAACGTAATCATATCTGTTTTCGATCGATTTTTTAATGATTTTTTTCTATTGCAACACTAATAAAACAAAAAATACAAATTGACATTGATATGTCACAGACTGATTATTTACATTCGCTTTGTTTAACTACATTGAGTGTTGATTTATTATGGATTTTCTTTCAACGATTGTTTATTAATTATGGACTCCGACTATCTTTTTCCAGTGACCCCTGCACATCTACGGACCCTGAATTTCGCTCAAACGATGACCCTGGCTTTTGTATTATGGACTCCGATCAAGGCATAAACGATGACCAACACTCACGTAATACGGACCCCGAAACTAGCTCCATCGCTAACCACGGCTTTAATATGGACATTGAACAAATTCAAAGCCTGTCTCATGATAGTCTGCACACAGAAGAAGTGACTTCTTACCAATCCGTATCTCTGAGATGCATAAACTGTGGAACTGATTTGATAGAGCGAAGACGACATAGTCTAGATCTTAATCAGGTTCAGTCTATTATAAGACAGTGGATAGCTCCTCGACGAGTAAGCGAAAATTCAATTAATTATTTAAAACACTCGTTTTTAAATAGATATGTATTGTATATGCCATTCCTATAATGCAATATGACGTTTTATTGTTTTATATAATTAGGTATAATCCTTATATACTGTTGTATTATAATAAATGAAAAGATGTTTACTTCTAACACATTAGCTGACTTTGTTATCGAAAATAATTTAAATAGAAGGCGGGCAGATTTTCAACCTATAAATGTAAACATGGACAGTTTCATATTTCAAAGAATAGAATATAATGATCTTATATTAATTGCATGTGGAACATACCAACTAAACAAGCTTGTTCGTATTATGGGCACCACATAAGAGGCGATGGTTCCTATACTATAGAAATATGTAGAAATATAGCCAGTGACCTGTGAACAGTATTTATATATTGTATTATGTGTTACAGATGGTGTTATTGGACTGTACTTGAGATTCATCCATCAGGAGATGACGGCTGATCATCAAGTGTTAGATGAAAACTAACAATGAACCAGGTAGCTATTAATGAAACATGAGTGTGTGATTACACTAGACACAATATATTAAAGACAATGAGCTACACATTATATGGAGAGGGAAGTGACTGAGATTTAAACATATTAGAATGTAAAAGACTTGAAGTATCAAGTGTAGTGTTGAAGGTGGAGTGTTGCAGCGGCTCAAACAGTCAATGTCTTTTAATACAAGCTTTATCCATACATTTGTATGTAGCTCCTGCGGGACTTGTTTGAACAATAGGTGATGAAATATATGATAGGTGTGTGAGAGGCGCTCTATGAACTGGGGATTGCTTAATGTACATGTGAAGACGAGACTTGTTACTGTATAATAAACATAATACAATATACATTTGTTTTATTCATAACAGTTATATTCATTACTCATGTGTTGTTTACACTTGTCTCACACACATCACTCCTTAGGGTCTAATCTCTGTTCAATAAAATTCTGTATTAAAATTGCTTATGTCTATCTAATTATTTCTTAACTATTATAATAATGAAGTCTACAACTTAACTGGATATAATTAATGTACTTATAATATACCTTTATCATACAACTAGTCCCGCTGTTATATTCAAACTTGTCTACTTTATATTGTGTTTGTAACAGGTACAATAACTATCAAGTATCACATTCACTGAACACGGAATAAATAATGTCAACTGTTGATACTTGTATATTGTTAGAGATCAGTGTAAGTATTCTTAGTACTGGAACTGGGATAATATTTGTAATTATTTATATAAACCACTTAATATTGAACCTTTGTTAATGTTGTGATGGCAACGTTTGGGTATCAACTTGTATTTGAAAGCTTTTAAATACTGTCTCCGCCCATGTTGTAGCACATTACTACAATAAAGACTGTACCTACCACAACGCTAGTATTTTACTGTTTTTTCATTATTCTGAGTTAACATTTTCAATCAATACTATAGTGTAACATTTGTACATACACAAGATGAGTTTGTTATGTACGTGTAACATAATAAAAAATAAATGAACGTCGCCGGGGCAAAATGGTTGTATAGATAAAATATATTCCGAGTGACGCTGCTGACTCTGCAGAACGAACACCAAGCTGTGTGAAACAGAAGATTCCTGATACAACACAAGCAATGGAATGTCATTCCTATCCTAACATCGGGGCATTAGGTTGTAAATTTTAATATGTAATTCTCATTATAATATACATTTAAGTAACTTTCGTAGTTTTCCTGGGACCTCTGGTTGCTGCCCTATATAATTAGTTAGTTTTCGTTTTACTACAATCGTTGAACTAAATATGTTTCATTTTGTCAATAATATGGATAAAGATTTATTATGAAAATACTTCTTTTTATTGTTCGTGTTATTATCTTCACATTTATACTACTTAATAATAATAAAGATAAAGGATTTAATTATTTTTATTAAAAATTCGATACAACGTTTCTTTCTCTTGTTGCCCTGTATATTCGCTATTTCTCATTAAAATGTAAACAATATAACACTTACCTTATAACTTAACCAACAAAATGGTATTTAATTTAAGATTTATTCCGGCAAATTGAGAAAAAAATTATATTGATTAGTCTTGAATCCAATTAACAAGCCAGGTGACCAATAAATCTGAAGCAAACTAAGAAATGGATAATATAAAGGAACGCATAAACAACCAAAGTCACAATAAAGTAAAATATTCTCTAAGATTTACAAAATTCACAGACACGTTGACTGAATACCATGAGAAATTGAAATTATTTTATGAACCGCCATCTATTGGCAAGTAGTTACAACTCCGCTTATTTGACGATCAACCTATTATAGGTGGCGCTGCATTCTAAACTTAGGAGTTTATTATACTGTAAAGAATTTTCATAACCCTTGTTTTTATCTCTCAGCCTGAACTGTTTAATATATGTATATGGTAAATTGAGTTCAGTCGTAATAAATAGAAATAAAAAAAAAAATATTTCATTGTTTGTTGAAACAAATCAGTTAATAATGACATAAAATTGAATTATTAATATCAATGTCCTAAATATGTTCTGCTTTTGGCTTTAGGAAGTATCAAGCTTTTAAAACAGAAATCACATTAATATAACTTAACTCAAAGAGGAATTCAAATATTTCTATTATTAAAACGCTACTTTAGCCTAAATTAGTAAAACAGTTTACAGAAACCACTACATACACTACAGTAGGTACATTACAGTGTTGTACAAAAGCTCGATATACAGTCTGTTCACATCATACGAGTCAACTTAACTAATATCTCTTCCCTTTAACAAGTGCAGAGCACTCTCTCTCTCCCCGACCACTAAAGGCGGGCTCCTCAATACTCGTTAGTCATGAGCAATATCCTGATACCGAAAACACCAACACATCTAGAGCTATTCAAGGAAGATACTTCATGGAGGTCCTACTAAGTATGTTGTCTCACAACTTTAAGAAGCGGCCAAAGCCTTTAGTTAAAAGTTATGCTTATAGAATGCTTATATGGAAGATAGAAGAAGTATCTTCATAATCAGAAACGATGTTTGGTGTCAGCGAAGGATGTAAATAATCAGTTTAACTTATCAGTTTTTTTATTAAAGTTAACATTTAAACTTAGTTTAATATTTTCTAAAGAAACGTCTTCAATCCAGTGACTTACACCAGATTGATTAAATGTAAATCTTCTCCGGGGGCGTGCACAGAGATGTGGGGTTGGATAAGCAGAATGTTTGGAAAAAAAACTATTTTCATCACAATTTCCTCCTCTAAAACATTGATTATATTCGCAGATTAAGTTACAGCGGTCCGAAAACAACTAACATCTATAATATATCGTGTACCTTGAAACAATTACGATCTGTTCATCAGCGCGGCGGTTTATGAAAATTATTTACATCGAAATATCGAGTGGAGATCCAAACATTCTTATTTGAAAAAAAAAAAAACAAACAAGAAAAACAAAACAACTTATTCGTGTGTACATAACCTGCTAATTATAACTATCATAATACTTTCATTTTAAACCTGTTCCTTTCGTCTTTTAACACTAACTTATAATCAATAGTATTTCTGTATGAAATTGTAAAAGTAAAGTCACTAGTCCATGAGGAGTAGAAGTCATTGTTAGATATAGATCCCAGTGACATTCCAAGTCACATCTAAAATTAATTTTATTATTCATCAAACAAATAATGTCTTTCAGTTCAAAGTTCAGTTTATTATTATATAAATCATATATTTAGCTTTCACAATATCTTTATAATACTTGGCGGAGGCTCTCGGGCGGCGGGTGCGGGCTGGGTCGTTGAAGTCCACCTCGTATAAACCGAATTTGGAACTGAAAAGATTATTATTATTATCAGATTATGAACAAAAGAAAATCCAAAAACATTTTGAAGTCAATATATCTCTACCGATAGCCATCGCTCCATTCAAAGTTGTCTAACATTGACCAAGCAGTGTACGCCACGACATTGGCCTTATCTTCTTCAATCGCGAGGAGAACCTGGTGGAAGATATTAGTTAGAATAATTACATATTTTTTTATTTGTCCATCTGGAATGTAACTTTGTTAATATTAATCACCTGTTCCAAATGCTTCTTATGGTAATCTATACGATCTTGATCATCTAAATCCTCGCCGCTGGTTGCGAAACCATTCTCTGTTATAAAGATCTCCATGTTTCCATACTGTTTCTTCAACCAAGATACGAGCTTTCGGAAACCTTCCGGGTACACCTGGAACACGAGTTAGTTGCTTTTTTATTGTTTCAATCACTACTTGGCTGTCTACATTACCCTTCAATAAACACGTATGACGTACGATCAGTTTCCAAAGACAGTGTACAGCCTCAATGAGTTTTACAACTCAACAGAGGCCTTTGACGTGAAGGTTGAATTACAATAAGACGGATAAGCCTCTAACCTCGACACCAGTGAGCTATCCCAACACGGTGGATAGTAGCCAACGGAAATCGAACTTAGAAGAGTGATTTTCCTCGGTAGCTTTCAAAATACAGTCCCAACAAGGTGGAAGCAGTATTTATGGCACTATCGAAGTCCCTGGGACTCGATACAAAACAATTATATTCTGGGTTATTTATTCACTATATAAAGTTATAACGTTAGCGTGATTTAGAATACAAGTAACGTCATCTATTATCATAAAGATGAACTAATGTAATGTTAGGAGTAGGAACATATTGCTGTTACAATACATTAATAAGATGAAACTTCTCAGTATTCCAAAATCAATGTAAATAAGTACTTAGTAATATTTTTAAGGTACAACAGCCTAGACAGTAATATATAGTAAATAAAAGAATTTCTTTAAATTTCAATTTTGTATTGTATATTATATGGGTAGTTAATTTATATACTTAGTTATACTATGATATATTTACATATAAAAAACAGATCTCAATGGAGCACCAACTACAAAATTTTCGAGACGATTAAAAGAAAGAAACTAAAAATATTTATCCTTCACTCATATAAATACAAAGAATATAAGTAATTTGAAAACTTTATTCCACAATAAATTAAAACTTATGTAACATAAAATAATTATAATCTAAGACAGTGTAACAATAACAAAATTATCAAACGATGATTAAATAAGTCAAGATGAAAAAATGATATCGTCGGGGATAGTGCAAATCCGCGTAACTACCTACATATCATTGGACAATTCCACGTATCTACATTGGAAGCAGTTTATCAAAAGAAAGTTAAGGCTGAAATATTAACTAAATTAACGACTTTTAAGGTGATTTTTTCACAATTAGAAATAATTACTAATCGTGAAAAAAATATTTTAAAATAATTTGGAAAATATTTCATCGAAATTATCCAATGGTAGTTCCGTGGATTATGGATAGTGCAATATGCCGAAACTTCGGCATATGCCGAATCGTTCAAATATCCAAAGCACAGAACAAAGCGACGCCACGCTTTATCCTGTGAGATTGTGGCTTATGAGTCGCCAGTTCAATAGTCATTACATAGTTGGTCGAGTGTCCAGTGGTCGAGAGTGTCCCGGCTCTAACGAGTGTCTTGTATGTCGGATATTCGTATAAACATTGCGCTAGACGATGATTTTGTTCCGGTTTCATATATATGATTGCCAATTCTGGAATTGAATATTTTAAATATTTTAGTTTTTATCACCTCATTAATATGAACTACTGATAAAGTAGTGAAGTTTTGAAATACCAACCGGTATGTAGCTCCTTTGGCCTGCTTTCTTCTAGTGTCATATCACCAGTATTAAATCTAGCACCTTCTAAAAATAGGCCTCGGACACAGCAACCATCATCTGGTTTCTTCGCTGGCGGAGCGTTAAGAACCTGGAGATATAACTTAGTTAATATAAAATATGTGCATATATTCCTTTCACATCTGTTCTGGTAACCATTGTTCTAAACTGTTCATTTAAATAAACGTCTATTTTCATTTATTTTTTATTTTTAATAAAATAAAGATTACATTTCATAGACTGACCAGCTTCGCTGGTATGCTAGAGTTTTGAGACCTGACGATATAATTACTTATAGAATTAATCGCGAGTCCTATACTCACTTTTCTATCTTATTTTCGACTACTAATCACTACTGATACTTAAACAACAAATTTTTTTCCAACCCGACACCAAAAAAAAAAAAAAATACAAACCCGCAATGGAACTTCATGTTATTCAGTCAGAAATATGTGAAGTTGAGAAATACAAATACGAAGATCACCGTCCGTGAATTCGTATGGTATATTAAAACCAAGGAGCCCAAACTTCCGTCTTTCTAGAACAACACCATGGAATAGGCATGTTATAGTGAAAATAGGAGCCACTGAAAATTACAAAAGTTTTGTTACTAATAATTCAACAGTCCTAAAACCTGAAGAAATAAAATAAAATAGCTTCTTCATAAAGTCAAATGAGAAAATAACATGTCTTTGTTTCGAAGTCATATAACAAATTTAATAAACAGAAACATTTAATACTTGTTTTTCTTAATATAAATAATATGGAGAACCTTAAAATTAGAAACTTTGCTGTCTGATGAATTGAATTATTGAAGAAAATCAGGGACTTGATTCATATATGCTTTTAATAAGTTCACTTTAATTCCTCTAGGTGGTTCCACTGTCATTTTATATCCTGAAAAATACATATATATTTTTAAAACCTTGACTTATAATTAAATATGATAATGATAATTATTACAATTAGAATTATATTTAACGTCTTATTTATATTTATAACTTTAAGTAAATAAGGTATAGTTTAAATACTTGTGTATCGTGTGGTTATAATTAACTTTATGTAAGAATAATATTTAAAATACCGTTCTGTAATAACGCTACAGGAAAGAAGGGTGAAGGTGTTGATGTGAGCCACAGCCGAAAGTCAGTAAATAAAAATACAGCTAATTAGCCTAGACAAAGTTATTATCACATTTTTATTAATATATGTACATAAAACAGATATATCATAAATACATATTTGGAATCTTTAAGAGTTAATCTTAAATTAATTTCTTTGAATTGTGATATAGTATTTTCTTAAAATTGTTTTAGATTCATTATGAAAAACACTTAAGCCGTGCTATAAGTTCTATTCGTATGATTTAAAAAAATACGAATATACTTTACGATTGAAAGGAAATGTAATAGTTTACCTGAAAAAATACTCAGTTACCAAAATCACAGCCAACTTTCATCATAGCTTCGGCTAGAGGTCCTTGACCTTGTCCTAATGAAATACTTTCAAATCTTTTGCCCATCTTCATTTTGTCGGCACATTTCAACAGATCTGAAACACGTTATACTCAATTAGTCGATAAATAATCATGTTAATAAAATCAAACCACAGTAAACCATCCACTATGTAAAGAGAAATTAGAAATGTATAAGGACTTATAACAATTAAGTACTTTGGAAAAGTTATACCTACATAGTTAGTTTTAATTTTGCATAGAATTACTGGCACACTTTTAACAAAAGCAGACATACATACATACATACATATTTTTCAATATGTTATACAACATCCAACTAGGCTTATAAAAAGTATAATTTTTACCAGCAGCTGGATCAGTACCGGTGGAGAGAATGAAAATTATGCTATATGTACAGTACTAGTTGAACTTCATTATCACGGTTATGAAAACAAATCAACATTATTTATAACAAAATATACCTATCCAGATCCAGATATATTCTATGTAAAAAAAACTTAATTATAATAAATTAATAAGATAAAAAGACGATTTTACTTATGAGGATTCCAGGCATCGTAATAATTCTTAAAGAATTTGGTTTGTTGAGGAAAATCCATCACAAATTGATGCATCGTTGGCAATAAACACATATACGAGTATGTATTTATACACTAAGCGAAATTTTAGTTAAAAATCTGCGTACATAAAATCAGTATTTTGACACAGTAATTGAACGGAAATTTAAACTAATTTGACAAAATATTCATATAAATACCAAAATTTCAGCACTCTTGATTTAAATAGCCTCCAAAGTTAATATAAGAGGCAAATCATCTACTGGAGATCCTTCGCTGTTAGACAGGCCATACAAAATATCAGATTGAATATCCGCTAATTGTGTTGCTAGCTGAGCTCGAGACACGATGAGTTGACCTCTTAATTCTTACAAATCTGGTCGCTCTTGAGCCACTACTATAGATAATAATTGTTCTGCTAAAGCCACTAGTTAAGATAAAAAAAACAATTAGTAAATAATCTGTTTGTTTAAATATATTGCATAGAGAATTTGTCAGAAACATAACACGCTCGATAAACATTCTAACTTATTTAATTTGATCTTTATTTCGTTTAATTGAATCGCGTCTGAACTTGATAAATGATTTAATTTTTTGTATATAGTTTTTAAACTTAGTGACGCGTCATTTTATACTACTTACTTCGTTTTAAAATTAATTCTTTTAAAGTAGACATTATTATTCGACGAAAAGAAACAAATGTAAGTACTAATATGTAGAATCAATGACCGGCACAGCTGATCTATTCAAACGCGACAAACACTTCACTCGAGTGGGTAATAAAGTTTTTTACATACGCTCCTCCTTTGTTTAGCGATAAACTAATTGCCTTGCACACCTGCAGAGACTGACCGCTCGCCAGTTCTCAGCGTGGCATCAACCCGCACGGCCAACACTCCCGTACGCTGAAAACGTCGGCAATATGTGGTTTAAATATATGCCTTAAATTAATGATAAAATGGGATGCGTATGAAACTATGAAGTGGTTTAAGTTTAGGTTGCGAATTGTGGCAGTGAAATTTACAGAAGTATCAGGAAATAAATTGAAATTCGTTTAAAATAATGGGTAAAAAAGTGCGTTTAAGACGTTGGAATATAACGTTAGCGTTAGTTTTGTAGCAATAGTGATACAATTGAAGTTATATGTAGTTAAGATGATTTATGTTACGATGACTTGCCAAATTTCAATTTTAACTGTTGCAATACAATTTTGATTTTACGGGATATGAGCTTGTACACTTGGTGGATAGTTATAAAAATAGTGTGATATGATAATGGTGATGATGATAGATAGATGATGATGATGAATGGATGATTGATAGATGGATGAACGGAGATTTTGTTGAAAAGGTAGACACTTATCTGATTTGGCCCTGCTTCAGCAGCGTTGATAGGTACTGCCGGCTGGTGCTTGCAAATCTTCTTAGTGGTGCTTGAGCGTTAAGCCTGTGCTGCGATGCTGTTGCGAATCGGCGATGGCTTCAAACACGATTCCGTTGGATTGAAATATTTCTTGCTTAGCTGTCCTGTCACGGTCGCCACTTTTTATGTTCGATATTTAGACAGGTTAAAGAAAACTTCTTTGGTTTTGCTAAATACCTTTATCTGAAATACAGATATTACTCAGATAAGAAATCGTAGCGGAATGATATTCAATATTGAAATATAGAGGAAGTGACGTATGTACATAGATAAAAAAGGATTACAAAATTTATGTAGAATATCGTAGTTTATATAGACAAAATGTCATATAAAATAAATGTAGTGCAGGTCCACACGTAGGCGCCAACACCTCCAGTATTGTTTTGATTCGATGTTTCTGTTATTTTCATTATTTGATTCGTCTTCTTCATTGTTACAAATGACTTTTGTTTTTCACATAACAGTCCAGTTTCTGAAAAAAAAGATTAAGCAATTATGTATTCTATAAATTTACCATTTGTAATATAGTTGCATTTAAGAATTTTCAAGCCCCAGCTTTACAGGGGTACTTTACAAAAAATATAAAACAGCCTATGTTGCGTATAATGCCTTCAGTACTTTCTTTTTGAATTAAATGACGACAAACAAAAATTACATCATCTTTCTTCGTTAAACATAAAATAAGTTTGAACTCAGAAACACTTATATTTCTTATGTTAATAATAGTTTTTTAATATAATATAATTACAATTTTTTTTTATCCAAAATTTATGACGTGATCATGTGAAAAGTGAGCTATCGCGTGGATTTAATTTTGAGAATTATTATCTTATGGTAACTTTCAAATGTTACGTCTGAATTAAATAATACAAAAATAAATTAATAAATACTATAGAGGCTTAAACACAAAGTAATTTATTTTGATAAGACTTAATACTATAATTCTGAAAATAGCTTTCCTATAATCGCTTTCATGAATAGCAATTTTCAAAATTTGTAAAATAGACATAGTACATATGTTATCCTCAAGAGATAGACATATGGTATTGTGGACTTCTCTGTAGACCTTTAATATATACCCAATCCCACCATACATTGTTTTGTTATATGTCAAAGGGTTTTAGCAGCGTTTTCGTTAAAAGATAACAGACGGCTCATTTTTTCCCGACATCTTCAACAAATATCGTTAATATACACACAAATCACTACAAAACCTTAAAAAATATTATATTAAAACCTTTCTGGAGAATAACCCTATCGAATGGTGAAGTAATTAGTAGTTTTTTTGTTTATTGTGAACAGGCAGACAGACAGACGCGGGGGGGGACTTTGTTTTATAACATGTATTGATGATGATTTTGATAACATATTCAAGAGCAACAACACATCACGATTAGACATTTTCTAGTTTATCACTTTTTGAATCAATAAAATATAATATTAATACAGACTAGTGTTTGTAATCGTTAATGAATCATTTGTATATTGAGTCGCTTATTGTTTAATGCTAATAAGATATGCACGGTGTAAGATAACGTCACTGAAACCTTTCAAGATAAATAGTAAAAACAATATTATTACTATCTTAATAATAAAAGTGTAGACCGAAACTTTGAAACCTTCCTCGGTCAGTTATACAATTAACACTGAGGATGAACCAATACGCGTGAAAACAAAGAAAATTGATTATATGTTTGTTAGTGAGCACTTTACGGTATTTATAGTACCTATCCAGTCCAAAACTTATGATTTACAATAGTTTAAAGTAAAAGCTGATTGAAATCTTACCGTTCTGTGAAGGAACTTCATACATATGTTGAAGACTATTGTTGAGGATTTTTAAACTTAACTTCGTTCTCCGAGCTATTAAAGATACAAGTATTTCCAAAAAAAATATCATATACAGAGCAACCCAAAGAGACAGCATAAATCACCAGGATTATGGCAAGAAAATAAGAAGAAGTTATGTACCTGTACACAATATCCTCATAAAATAACTATAGGTATTAATGGAAAAAGATAAGCTGCTGAAAACTTGAAATACAAAAAAATGTCGGCTTAATCGTTACTTTTTCTAACAGCTATATCTGCCAAAACTACTGTTATTGATAATTATCACTTTCAAACACAAGAACTGAATAAATAATATTATTTAAAAATAAAAGAATTATCGTACAATGTGGTGTGCTGTCGTTAAGGAGGTAGTAGAATAAACCGCTATTGCGCATTAGTAAGATTAAGAGAAAGAATAGTGAGATGAACGTAGTTAGTTTTCTTTCACTAGTACTTTTCTGATTGGTATTTGTTAATAGTTCTTTGTCAATCTGAAAGAAAAAAATCTGGTTAAGACACCCTTCATTTTAATATTAGATGAAAAATAAATCTCTTTTCTCCCAATTTGTTTGATTACTTTAATACATTACTAGCTTTTACCCTTAACTCTGTACGCGAAACTTTTAAATGAATTAAATGCATCAACAATAGATACGGAAACCAGTCCACAGCGACATCTATAGCCTGTCACATGCTTTCATATTAAAATACACTTGTTTTGCCGTAAGCCCAAAGAAACTAAAAGGGTTTCTTGAGAAACTATACTATTTTGAAGTATAAGTTTTCATTAAAATAAAGTAGTTTTGTGTGAATCATAAACAAAAATCCATACATCCAGGCATTTCCACATTCATACATATTCACAATTTTTAAGATGGTAGAGCTTCGCTGTGGTTAAGTTACGGCACCTCGAACATGAGCTGGCTCGACCGGGGAAGTATCCTATCACAGAAAATAGACGAGAAGTAGTCTTTAATGGCTGCTTTTTGCATTTTTATATGACCATCTACTCTAAATTTAATATGCCTTAAATATTTACCTCATCAAGGATCCGTATGAACCGCATTGTTCTCTGAGTTGAAGTTAACACAACGATCAATAATGCAATAACAGTTATTAAACCAGCTAATTCCCGAAGAAAATGAATCACTGATTCTGATGGTCCACTTTATTGATTAGAGTATTTACTTGTAACTGTAGCGAGAAAGACTAGAGCTGAAATATGAAAGAAAAAAAAAATATTATATAATTTATAGTATTTGACTCGACAGATAATATTAATCTTTACTATTATCGAGACTTCAAAAAAAAATATCTGGTTTAAGAAAGAAAAAAATATAAAATCTAAAATATAAATTTCACAAGAAAATCCATAAAAATAAAGATAATTTTTAAACCATTTAAGTAATTTGATTGAATATTAAAGAAAAAAGAATCTTACCAACAGTAATAGCAAAAAGTATCTCACAAAATATCCTTGGTAATGACAAGCGATACCTAGTTCCCTCGAGGTATAATGGACAAACACCTGCCATACGAGCCAAATACAAAACTACACCGAGTGCTCCTCGAACCATTATTCTTTAATAACGTACTGAATTACTAAAGAGAAATAATGCATTGTTTTAATTAAATAATGAATTAATAATAAATTTATCCTACATATGTATAATATAATATAATCAAGGTATTACTTCTTTGTTTACGGGAGTAAATATTTAGACCAGAGTATTTGAAATTTTTAGGAAGTATATACATTTTTAAGACAATCTGAATGTTGAACTGACACAATATATACATACAATGTACGTAAGATTCGAATTGTATCGCGTTACCTATGAACGAACTATTTATCTATTAATCGTAAAACACAAATATATTATTGTCTGCAACATCAAGATAAATATCTACATTACTGTATGTCAATAATTTAGTGTATGGACGTGCGTGTTCAAAGTTTTGATATAAATTATAAATTGTTACTTAAAGTTAACTACATATTTAATATCATCAATCAAATCATTAAAACATTGATAAGACCGCTTTCAAAATTGCATTATCCTTTAGTTTTAATGTCATTCAATGTAAATCGACAAAGATATGTAAATGAAATGCTGATGCTAAGGCAGGGCAGGACATTGTCTTTATTTAAAAACACTTCTATGATTAGAACCTTCTACCTTCCTCTACCTGTACGTCGTAGAGTTTAGTTGTAGTCATGTAACTACAGCTCGAACATTGGCTGACTCGAGCGGGGACGTACCACCCTCTCACAGAAGACCGGCGTGAAGTAGCCTTTAATGGGTGTGTTTCGTTCGATGAGTGAAAGAGCCGGTTGTCCTTGTTCGTTCCTGGTCTCAGTTTTGTCTATATTTTTCCACTTCATGGATCTTAGTAAGAATTGAAGCCTCTGCATCTACAAAGAAACACTTTTTTATTTCTTTTTGAACGATCATTTATAATATAACTAGCGGCCTCTAAGATTTTAAAGTAAGAAGTAATCTTTCTCTCCGTTTTGTTGTATTTTTTTTATTACACTTTCTTATTTGGACGAATATTTGCAAACCCTTCTTATACTTTTATAATAAGTGATGCCTTTACTATACTGTTTATTCCAAACTATAAAACTTATTACTCATGAAAAATAAAGTTTTGAATGTCAAAACGTTTGTGTATTCGTATTTATGTTGACTAATTTCCGTATTTAAGTTTATAGTACTGTAATTATTACTTTTATAATTTAAATAATTTAAAAAATAATACATTTACAATACTACATATTTTAAAAGTACCTCTGTTCCCGTTTCATGATAAGGTTCCACATAACATGTTATCGTGATAGCATGTAGCAATGCCGAACAAAGTGCTATGTACATATTCGCTTCCTCGTAAACTTAAAAAATATATACATATTATTATTAATCAATAAAAAAAAATAACAGAATTATAATCGCTCTCCTTACTTGAAGTTAAATAATGAGTAATAATTTTATAAGATTTCGACAGTACGGTACATTACAAATTTCTATACATTAACGAATTAATTTGACTGGATTTTTATCTGATACTTGTATATGTTTGCCTAAAAAAAAACTAAAGTTGTTACTATAACTTGTATTAGTTGCCCCTTTAACTTGTTGAATAGAACAGGAGAAGTGAATTTTTAAGGTATTGACGAAACAACGTGTCAAAGCAAGAAGTTAAATAGAAATTCTTTTTTAATATTTTAAACTATGTTAAAAGTAGATAAAAGAAAATTAAAGTTTTGGAATAGTCTCACAGGCGAACCACATATGTAAAATTAAAGGCATCTGGAACATTCTGTTCCTAATGGTATTAAAAAATATAAATGTCAATAAATGCCTAGTCGTTATTTGAAAATTATTCTATAATAACAAGTTCGTATAATACATATAAGTATAGACATGTAGTATTATAATATGTATATATGTAGATAGATACCACAGTGAGTATCACCAAAATTATCTTCTTTTAATATTCCAGTAGTTGACTGTCTTATTTTCTACTCTTTTGGTTGTTACAATGATCTTCTGTCGTAGACGTGACCGCTCGTAATCTGAAAACATAAAAATTTATGTTAGTTATTTCATTAAATAAGATTACACCTAAAAGTGCTGTACATTTTTTTACATTTCATATTTATATATCGAATACAGTCTTCTGTTCAACCGACCGACCACAAGCGAACTCAGGCCTCCGGAGAGACCCGAGTATCCCCTCCCCCCCAAGACAGCCACGGACGGCCTCCTGCCAGATCCGTGACCGTCTTACTCCCAGGGCTGTACCCCCAGCCCTCCCCCCCGTGACTGATTGCACCGGAATACACCAGTGGGCGATGGGGTCGTCACGTCCCGACTCCGGACCATCAACAATTACTTCAGCTCAGAATAATTACTCAGCAAAATTAATTCCTTTTTTTTTTACTTATGAGTAACTCCTAACTGATACTAAAAAAATATTAAAATGAATTATGATAATAATATGATTGTGTGTAGTGAGTTACTCTCAGTATGAAATTAATAATTAATAGTCACCTAGTGGATATTCCCTAGTTAGTGACTGTTATATTTAAAATTAATTACAAAGAAAGGAATACTAAAATAGGGTCGAAGAAAATACTTATATAGTGAAAGGAAACATATAAAGGAACTTATAGGAACTTATATGTTTCCTTTCACTATATAAGTATTTTCTTCGACCCTATTTTAGTATTCCTTTCTTTGTAATTAATTTTAAATATAACAGTCACTAACTAGGGAATATCCACTAGGTGACTATTAATTATTAATTTCATACTGAGAGTAACTCACTACACACAATCATATTATTATCATAATTCATTTTAATATTTTTTTAGTATCAGTTAGGAGTTACTCATAAGTAAAAAAAAAAGGAATTAATTTTGCTGAGTAATTATTCTGAGCTGAAGTAATTGTTGATGGTCCGGAGTCGGGACGTGACGACCCCATCGCCCACTGGTGTATTCCGGTGCAATCAGTCACGGGGGGGAGGGCTGGGGGTACAGCCCTGGGAGTAAGACGGTCACGGATCTGGCAGGAGGCCGTCCGTGGCTGTCTTGGGGGGGAGGGGATACTCGGGTCTCTCCGGAGGCCTGAGTTCGCTTGTGGTCGGTCGGTTTCCTCTCTGTCTGCCGTCGGGCGCTTGCGCTCGTCGGTGGGTGGTTGGAGACTGGCCGCGTGGGCTTGGGTGGGAGGGGTAAGGGGTTAACCCTCTCGCGATTAAGCAAGCCCGCCAGGCGGGGGGACACTCCTGGTCACTTGGAGTAAGCCCTCGGGGGGGAGGTGGCCGTTCGCGGCCCGCCGCCGGATCGTCGCGGATGCATGCTTCGGCGTTTCCCGTGGCGATCCACTTGGCGGCAACGGAGAGTGACCGCTGGTGTTTTAGTGGGTAACATGGGCCCTTCTGGCCGTGAATCCCACATAACCGCCTCTGTCTCCCCTAGACGGAGGGGTAGGTATAAAACCTTTCACCGCGATAACAAAAAAAAAAAAAAAAAAAAAATTGTTGATGGAATTATTGCTTTCAAACTTACCGTTACTTGATTTCATTCTACATAAATGATTAAGAGTATGGTTGACCACAATTAAACTTAGCTTTGTTCTTTGAGCGAATAAAGATACTTGTATTTCTGCTACATCTATTTTATATATTCAAAATTGCCAGTCTCACTAAATGAAAAAAAAAAAACATTAAATATTTGTACATAACATTATTCGAAAATGTATAGCCGTTACTATGATAAGATTCACGTCTTAAAATAATATATCTTTTAAAAGAAATGATACAGTTAATATTTGATAACTATAAATAAGATGTGAATAAATAATATGAGTTTGTATATATGTCCAGTTAATATATGTATATACAGGGTGACTGGTGAATTACTATTGATATTTGAGGACGTGATATTTGACGATCATATATGACAAAATAAAAATTAATATAACATAAATATTAATAAACTTCTAAGTAAAGTTAACCAAAAGTTATGTAATTAATTACGCATCGTATGAACACCCTACAGATTAGGTATACACACACACTCACACATACGCGCGCGGAGGCGTGGTGTTGTATCAGCCCACCGCCGCACGCGTCCACACTTGGAACACTTGGAACGTGTACACACTTTATTTATTTATACGGAAATTTGGTCAAAAATTAAGTACCTATTTTTTTTACATAATTCGAATGAGAATCATGTACCGAGTATGCTCCTTAAATATTGATAGTAATTCACCAGTCACCCTGTATATACGTACATTGTGATGATTTCTCGTTTTAGATGTAATAAATAAAGTTGTATCTTCGTAATACTAAAGTTATAAGAAGCAATGACAAAACAAATGTCGTTAGTTTTCTCTCACTGTTATTTTCTAATACTTCTTTATCCATCTGCAAAGAAATGAAGTCATTAAATTATTATCAAAGATATAAATTCAAATACAAAATAACATGTGGAAAAGTTTTAAAGCGGATTTTATTGTATTAACAGTTAAGAAAAAAAATGTTCTATACTTCTTAATAAGTTAGCTATTCTAGATTACATATGTATTAAATATTAACCTCATCGAGTTTCTGGAGGATCCTAATGTATAGTGTTGTTCTCTGAGGTGAAGTGAACACAACAATTAATAACGCGATGACAGTTATTATGTTCGCAAAAATTCAAAGAAGATCAAAGATTAAGGTGGAAAGAGTTTACTTTTATTTTAATTTCAGCTTTAGAATAGGGCAACGTTAGCACTTTAATATTTTTGTATGTTATTAAATTACTATTAAAATTAATTAATGTGCCTTATTGTAAAAAACAAGATATAATTTGTATTGTGCAAGCAGCTCAAACGTTATAAAATAACAGCAAACACTCACGGATATGGAAAGAAGAAGGCGACAAAACTTGAAATATTAATGTTGCTAACTGTTGTTCTTAAAAAATAGTTCATTTAAAATATGGGAATAAATCATTTTACCCATAGCTACAGCAAATATTTTCGCTCCTACTGCTAGCGGTAATGTCACGCCAAATTTCGTTCCCTTAATAGATAAAGGGAATACACCAGATATACATACGAGACACACGCAGTACAACACCAAGTGTTCCTTCTAACATCATTCTTCCTTGACGTAAAAAACTGAAATAATACATTTTTAATTTGACTCATCGACATTGTAATTACCTTTTTATAATATGAAAATACGAGCACCGCCTCAGTATAAATCTGTAATAAAATAAAATTATTACAAATGACTTGTTTAGAAAGGAAACAATTGATAATAATTAATTGATGTTGGAGGTCTTTCATAAACATTTAAAAGAAAATGTAGTACAAATAAGATCGATTAATAGCAGTTTTTAACACATTTGAGAGTTGATTTGTCTTAAAGTACTTTTATTAAAGGGAGGGATCTGAGAGATGTGACAATGTAGCTACTGTATGACCATGACTGACTAGCGTAGGAAACTCACTTAGAGGACTCCAGACAAACTGGCTATATACACTGTGGGGTCGAGAGAATGTTTCATGTTTTGTTGCGGGAATTTTCAGACAACATGCACAGCGTCTTAGTACAGGTCAAACCTATTTGTTTGTTATACTATGCGAGGTCCCGTATACGGTTCCAGTGACCTCGTTCTAAGTTTCCAATCAACATTTCTTTCGTTCACAGGTGGAGGAGTTGGAGCCGCTGGTCATAGACGTGTGGGTGGAGGCGGTCGGCCCGCCGCTGAGCTTCGCTTTGCGGACACGAGACTCTCAATGGCCGGTGCTGTGGTAAGGTTATGATATCCTGTAAATGGTAATAAATATATGAACAACTACAAATATACGAAATGTAACAATCGAAATATGTTATTTAAATTTGTTTAAACTTTAGTTGAAAATAAAGATATTAATTACGAGATATTTATCCTTTGATATATTTTTCACAAGGAAAAGATATAAATCATTAGATTAAAATATTTCTTCTATTGTATTTTGCTAACAACGGTAAAGTTATAAAAAAGGGTATCTTTAGTGTGTATAAAATATATTTCATCAGTGTCGTTTTTCGTCCTTTTATAAGACCGTGAGTATGTTGTTAAACCCTTGTATAATACCTCGGTATTTTAATTAATTCCAGGATCTCTCACTCGAGCGGCTCGTGAACATAACGAATACCTCACGCGCTGACTTGCCTGTGTATCCATGTATTGTTAAAGAAAATGGTAAAACTAGTTATAGAAATTGAATTTTTACGTTAACGCACTAGCAACTAAATTACAATGTAGAACTTTTTTAAAGATGTTGTTTATCTAAAATATTATAAATATTATTGTATTTAATATCTTAGTACATAAACTAATAAGTAACGAGAAGAAATGGGGTTATCGGTTCTAGTTTAATAATCAATACACGGGGGCCATATAAGCCTTGACGATCTTGCAATTCGGGCACGAAACCACAAACATTGTCAAGTACTACGGAATGCATGAATGGGTATCAATGGATAAATACTGTGAGCTGACGGATGGACTGAGGACAAAATCAAATAAATTTAATTGTCGTGTATCGGTAAGCGGAATACAAAGTATACCTCATACGAGCCGCGATTATAGTTAGGCGGTCAATGCGTTTCTACGGAAACGGAAAATACACCAGTATAGGTGATCGTTTAACGCGCGTTAGATAGGGGCCCCTAAAACCTACACCTGGGTCGCAAGTCCCAGGCACTGTTGAAGCTCCTCTCACTACAACGCGATGGTCCCGGCACCCGCATGATAATTCCATGGAATGCTGACATGTTTTTCTTCTTAACTTTTCTTAAAAATGTAGCCAAAACTCAGTTTTGAAGTGGATTGGAAAGGTTTGTCTGAAACTGTTACAAATATCTGGTTTTCACGCAAGATCATATTATGATAAATTTTTGATGGTAATTATTTTATTAAATATTAAACGGTAAATTTGTAACATAAGTTTTTTATCAACATTTCAGTTAATTTATAGAATCCTAAATAAAATTATGTTTTGTTATTTTTCTTACATTTTTTTGATTGTATATGTAAATATACCTGTCTGAAATTTACGGGAATTATAATTATACTTTGATAGAACAGAGCCAACGAACATATTAACTTTATGTTAAAGAAATAAGCTGTTGTATTCCAACTTTTAGTGAATTCATTGACATTTATGAAACCGCACAATATTTACGCCTTCTGAGGAAAATATAATTAATATCATCGGCACGTATGTTGCCGGGAACCAAATAATCTATACATATAATTATTAAATCTTTTTATGTACTAATAATAACACAATCATTAATATTAAAACATTGATATCATAATGAAAATTTCAGAGTTTAAACAACAAGAGTTGCCATTCCGTCTGTACCTGCGTCTTTTTGATGTATTACCTCGTGTCTGTCCTTGTCCCTCAGTTGTGAGTTTGATTTTTATGAATATTTATGTAAGTAGTTTAATAAACACCGGCTTATAGTTCTCGTATAATAATAGCAAGAAGTTTCATAGACCAAGAGGTTTCGGAACAAAGTGTGTACGTGGAAGAGATGGACACAGGTGTGGAGTTATATCTGGCAGCCGACTTTGGAATACAAGATGAATCGTTTTATCAGGTTTACATGTTTTCACTGACCTTAGCGATGTCTATATAAAAAGATTATCACAGGAGAAAAAATATGTTTGAAAATAATGTTCACGCAGGTCGCGCCGCTGCAGTTGTCGATAAAAGAGGGAGAAAGTGCCTCATTAACAATACGGTCGATTCCACGTCATGAAGTGGCGCCTTATTCCACTTTAATGCTTCGAAGTTTACCAGTCAGCGAGTGCGGGTGAGAATATTGTTGATATAATATTTTCCCGCGAGCAATACTATCATAGACTAATCTTAGTACGTATAATGCGCAGCAGTAGTGTGTAGATACAACCAAAGAATGATTTGTAGAGATGTTATCATGTAGAACGCTTTTTTTACTAAAAGTTAACTTACGAGTTAAATGCAGGCTATTATAAACAATTACAGATACAACCTTGATGTTGTGTCTTGTTTCATTTGTATGTAGTGTCGCGTGGTACCGCCCTCCGCCACCCGTCCAGTGCGTGGTGCTGCGTGAAGCTGAACAACACTCCGACCTCAGAAACACTCAGTCCGAGATACGAGTGACATGATGTGCCCTGGAACTGATGTTATGAGGCGAGCATAAAATATCAAATATAACAACAATCTAGCTTGGAAATAATAATCGTATAACATACGACTACTCCTATATACTAACATACAACAACAAGACTGAATGATGTATTTAATTTCCAATTAGAGTTCGCAAAACGGTGAAACTTCAGAACATTTGAGAAGGGCCGTTAGAGATACGGCTAACACAGCAGCGCCTTGGATGTTGGGACTCACCAGACATATCTGTAAAGCTCACTGTATCGAGAGTGACAGAACAAAGACAGAGAGTATAACAGTGAAAATACAACTGAGAAGTTGTATTGAAGTAGGAATATGTAATGTTGAACTTTTCTCTCTAGTGACATATCAATTCATTAATCATATAATATTTTACAGATTTAACATTTCACAGATGGTCGTACAGCTCAGTTTGAAAACCAATGAGGTGTGGCCTTCAAGAACCACGATTAAGACTGAGTTGTGCTTCTCCGATCACGAAGCAATTATGTTATTAGTATTAAAACATTTCAAGTGATATCACAAATTAGAGACTTTTAGTTTTAACACTTGTCGGAAGTCTTACTTCACCATCAAACATACCAGTCGTAAGAACTCTGTTTTCTTAGATAAATCTTTTCAAAATTAAAAAATATAATAAAGCACCTGATATAACAATCAGCGTCCGCTGTTATCGAGCTGGTGACGAGCTGGTCTGGTGACAGTCAGTTCGATCTCTGGCCGTCAAGTCTTTCTCTGCGACCTGGTGTGAGTGAACATGTTTATCTTCAGTTCACAGCTAAGTATGATTCATTAAAATTATACAATGTAAACAACAACAATATATTGTGTGGTTTAATATCTGTATCGTTCATGATCATTACAACATGTCATACGTGTTAGTGTATGGTGTATGGCTCAAGGTTAAATTTATAATAATGCTGCAAGAAATTACACGAAGTAAAAATAGTTTCTTGATATTTTTGTTAATTTCTAATAATATTAACTCTGCTCCGTTATTCGTTTTATCAATAGTCGTGTAAAAATAATGACACATACGAATTCTCGTAACAGTTTTCATTTTAATTATTTATTAAGTAGGTCAAATTTAATTACGTCCGATATAACTCAAACCAAAAAACAAGAAACAAGAAACTACTTCTGCTTAATTAAACACCGTTACGTTAACTTCATAATTTTTAAGAAATTACAGTTTCTACACAAAAATTATGGACGATTAAAAAATATAAAAAGAGAATTACAAGATGTTAATTGACAACTTCAAGGACCACATACAAACACGGACCTAAAATAACTTTCATGTATATAAAAAGTTTTTTAAAGTTACAAAATAAAAATAAATAAGATTTAAATATCATAGAATTTCATATACATGACTATACTATAGTTATTACGTTGAGATATGATGTTCGAGGTATACTCGTACTATCGTAAGATTACTCTGTAAATGTTTTAAAATTGTTTTTAGATATATATAACGTTTTTCACATGTCTAATTCAACATTCGTTTTGTTATATACAATTTGTGTCGTGAAAGAATTAAATGTCAGACTACATACCCGTACTATCCTCTCAATTGGATGGAGGGCGCCGTCTCTTGTGGGGAGGTCGTGGTCTGTTCTCGAGGACCAGCAGGTGAGTGGTACAGGACGAGGGTCAGATGATGACAACTTACTGCCTTCCTGAAGACATACATTGTTATACCAGCATCAATGTTAAGAGAGAACAGACAGAAGATCACATGTGTGTTTAATAACCTTTTTTTATATCTATACTAATATTATAAAGCTGAAGAGTTTGTTTGTTTGTTTGTTTGAAAGCACTAATCTCCGAAACTACTGGTTCGAATTGAATAATTCTTTTTGTGTTGGATAGTCCAGTTATCGAGGAAGGCTGTGGGCTATATAACATCACGCTACGACCAATAGGAGCAAAGATATAGTGGTAAATGTGTAAAAAACGGGAGAAATTATTTCATCTTTGAAGCCTTCCGTTGCGTGCGAGGTGAAAACGGTTCAAGATACACAAAAAATATGTATTAAAGAATAATAGCTCTTTTAATGATCTAAAAAACAGTCCGCGACAGTATATGTCTATCTTTTAAGATTAACTCACAAAAACCGTTTTTATGGTACCTAATTTGGTCGAAATAATTTGTTTAAGTTGTATCAACATAATAATATTAATCTTTATTCAAATAAACAAATAAATATGTTGTTGGTAAAGAGTACTTCATTGTGAATTAAAAAAAACATAGGTTTTATCCTGAAAATTCTACGGGAACTCAACCATTCCGAAAACCCCGCAAGAACGGGAACTATGTGGGAAGAACCAAAACTCTGCCGGAAGTCACTATTCCACGCAGACGAAGTCGCGGCAAAAGCTAGTATTACATAAACTTTACTGTACACTCCACGTTCATTGACAAAATCTATTTAAAATAAAGGTTCAACAAAATAAAGCCCGAGTTTAAGTACACTAAGTCAATTCACACATGTATGAGTATTCGTTATACATATATGTACATATATCTAAAGGTACTCTTTTTATTGAAACTCATTTTGAAAACAAAATTAAATTAACGTTAATAAAATACATTATGTAACGAAGTCAAGACCAAATAGACTTTTGATAAACAAAAAATAGTCAATGAGACGTGTATCATCCCCATGAGCTGTCAGAGTGTGTCGGATATATGAGAGGTTGGTACGGAGCCTATCTAGGCGATGCTGCAGTCACAATCACTGTTTACAACATTCAGCTTATCCATCTTCATTTAACTATGAATACACTCACAAACACTGTCACTACTTTATTTCAGACTTTAACTATGATTTGTAATTAGATTTACATATTTGATTAACATTTAATACTAAGTAGTTACTTATTAAGTACCCTTTTTACTAAAAGTTACAGAATGATTAATCGTCACATATTACAAATCTCGGGACGAATTAACTTTTACTGTTCTTTAATACAAATCACACAACGATTTCTAGAATAAATAATTATGTTAAACAAATCACTGACACAATGACGTTAGTGATTTGTTTATGTCACATCTACCCTCTAAAGTAAAATACTTATGAAACAAGTACCCCTTATAAGGGTTTTAAATATTGTTGCGCCGAGAAACACATACGAATATATGTACTAAGAAACAGTGTAGCACAATTACATCTGCAAAAAAAAAACTAAATTTATCTGGTTAGGTTAGAAAATACTAATAATTATGGTTATTTAATTAAAAATAGAATAATAAACACTGTATAACAATTTTAATTAGTCTGCCTTAGCAAGCTGTAGTCTACCTTTCCAAGAGATATATTGATCAGTAAATCACAAATATCAAGACGATTTGTAAGTACAAGTACCATCACAGTTAGTGGTGGTTCTCAGCGTCTATATCCTGTTGAACTCAAATTATTTGATTCAGGTTGTAGGATAAAACAAATTACATATACATATATGATTCACCCGCTGCTACTGTGTGAGGTGAGGTTAATCTATAGAGGCATGTGCTGCCAGTCATGATAAACAGACACTACTTATTGTATGGAGCGGTACAAGCATCACTAGACGTTATATAATAGGAGTGTAACTATCATAACATGTAGTCCCCAGTGATCACTCCATCAAAGTGTTTTATATAAACGACTGTATACACACAACCATTCGTAATCACTTTGAAAATCCAATAATATTAACTGGAAAGCTACTATGTGTATTAAATGGTATAAATTGATTTTGGTTTATTTTGTTTTGGTTCAAAAAAGAACGGGACTGTATCCGTTAAATTGATTAATTATTTTCAAATTAAAACAACAGAGCCTTACTATTATTATTTCAGCATTAATCGCCACTTGAAGGAATATCATAAAGTTCTGGATTCTAACTTTAATATTAAACACATTTTTTGAGTCAGTTATTTATTTTTTTGAACTAAATGATTTTATGAATTATTTATGTCAATACAAATATTCTTTTTATGCACTGTTTAACAAAAAAAAAAGGTAATATTATTTTTATATTGGTTCATAATGATTGTTCTCAGAGTGTTATTTTTTTTCAAATCAAATATTTCTTATCTTGTTTGAACCTTTATAGTTATAATTGTTAGTGCCTTTCTGACATCAAATATTTATATTAGACGCAATAGAAATAACACGTGTCTCATCGTCTGTTCATCTGTTCGTATGGAGGTTTGTGTGTAAAGTTAAATGTTCAGAGATTTATAAATAAGTTACAGTTATATTAAAAAAACAGTAATGTTACATAATCGTATCGTATAAGCATAAAGTGAGCTCTTTAGTCAAAGCAATACAATATTCAATATGTTTTCCTTTCGCCAAGTGGAGAAAGACGTATGTAGTAACAATTGACTTACTTAAAAGTGTTATTGGATGAAATTACATCGTAATATTCACGATTCAGATGAAAACCTTCATTTACATGAACAGGATACATGAATACATATTGCCTTTCATCCTCGTAGTTGCTATCGTGAACAATATTTGTTGCTTTTTTACTGAAGCAGATTTCAGTGAGTACTGTCATAAAACAGATAAACAGAGACGCTTGGTGTTTAACGACTCATATGTACTGTTTAACGACTCATATGTACTCATATGTACAGTTTGTACATATGGAGAATGTTTGTGAATGAAACACTTACTATTTTAAAATATTTTCAATAGAGTCACATTAAACAAAATCATCTCAATACGTGTACAGTAAGATATTTCGTTATTTTTATAACAAAACTGACTCAGCAAATATTTCTTAAACCTATAAGTGTCGTATAAAGCTCAGTACTCGGGATATTAATTTTTTTAATATGCTGATGTGAGCTCAATAACACTAGCTTTTGACCAGAATCTAAATATATATTTTTATTAAACCATTTTACATAATATTATTTCGAAAAAAAACTTACAGTTGCATGTATGTATATAGTAAAGGCTATCTCGAATGGTTATCAATCAGAGGCCGTGTGTATAAAATATATTAGTATAAAACAAATATTTTTATAATACTATTTGAAAAAAAGTATTCATAAAAATAGAATAACTTT
Source organism: Danaus chrysippus (assembly GCA_916720795.1). Lineage (NCBI taxonomy): Eukaryota > Metazoa > Arthropoda > Insecta > Lepidoptera > Nymphalidae > Danaus > Danaus chrysippus. The sequence continues at coordinate 2,368,918 of CAKASE010000072.1, read as the reverse complement.
AAAGTACAGTTGTAATATAAAATGTAATAGTTCTCTTGAATAAAACGGTGAATAAGATAATAAATAATAATAAGGTTAACATTCACTTAAGGAAAGAATATATATTTTATACCGAGTGTAATAGATCTTATAATAAAGGTAAGCATACTCGTAAATGTTTAAGTAGGGAAGTACCTTCAATGGTTATAAATTTTAGGAACATAAGAGAATAGTACCATTTTAATCAAAATAATTTAACTTCGCAATTTTTAAACGTTCTACAAAGCATTTCATGAAATATTTTCGGAACAAAAACAAAAACTTGAGAGAAAATATTTCCTTTAGATCTTTAAAACTCTTGTTTCTACATATGTTTTTAAAAAACCTCCGAAATAAAAAGAGATTTAAGAGAATTAAACTCACTTAAGACGATAGTAACTGATGGTCTTGAAGGGAGCGTGATGTAACTTTGTTAACAAAATATATAAAAAAAATGGATTTAATGAAAATAATCCAATATCCAAAATATTACAATTTTAAGAAACGTTCTTCCAAAAACTACGTTCTAATATATACATCATTAGGAGCTGTCTTTGTGTGATTTTTTTACTTCCGTAAAGTATGTTGTATGCGTCTTATTTGAAATCTTGCGATTCTTCAGAATATTTTCTATAGAAGCTAAGAATAACGATAAAGATAATTATTCTATTTAATGTTATGAATGAAACGAGCTGCCATAGTGGTAGAGCATCATTAACTCTGAGACTGAGAGTTTGAATTAATTAATCCATTGCTTCTGGGAAACTTATATTTTTTCTATTGTGAAGTACAATTTTTATTACAAAGTGGTTACTTTATATAAAGTGTAATGCAAATATTATTCCGGGTATTTCATTATAACTCTTTACTAATTGCAAGTTTATAAAATATAACAAGTAAACAATAATTCCGTTCGTTAAGTTATAATTTAGTCATTCTGTATGTACATATATTCTTTTATATAATTTCCGTTAATATATTTCAATTTTTTATTTATTTTAAGCTAACAGAAATGTCCGCTTCATAGTTGAATTAAAAAGATTTTTTTCGTCGAGCCTCCCAAAGAGAGCTTATGTCTCTTTTAAATTAAAATTGAGCCGACATCGGAATTTCGAAAAAAAACAAGTAATGAGACATTTATATTGTTCATAGCACAAATAACAACAAAACAAACTGACATACAGATGTAGAGGAATACATGAATATTAATAGACATGAATGTTTACCGATTTATTATTAAATCTGAAATAAATCATTTTGTATTTATCATAAGTAGCTAATAGCACCCTATCTTGGGTTTTGAGGTCAAACATATTTTTTTTTATGAGACTGCTATTTTTTTATGAATTTTTAAAATGATTTTAATGAATATACGAAAGGTTATTATTAAATGATATCTTCGATATATAATGCCGACTCACTAATAGGACGACCTAACCTTAAATAGTGTGTATGATGAACACGCTAGGTGTGAAGCACGAAAAATAAATATTATTTGAATAGAAAGAATTGGCATTGAGTCATGCAATAACATGTCTCAAAAACAATCAAAAACTTAGTCTGATACAAGTGAAGACGCTGATATTGAGGAATTAACTACTTACTGGATGGAAAACGAGTCGCTCAAGTAACTTAATATAGAACTTCAAGCAAGATATAAGATTTTCGACTCTCTCGTTAGTAGTGACTCTTACATTAACAAACCCCAAAGCACGTATTCTTGTGCTGTCAAAAGCAACAAACATACACACACACACACGTATACATACACACAATATTGATGTAAGAAAAACAACATTGTTGCAAAAGCCAATAAAGTATTATGTAACAAACTTAGTAATGATTATAGTGTTGAGATTAAACATTCAAGATTATATTACTTCCACAGAGGTAATAATTTTCATGAATGTTGGAAATATGACTACAACATACACATTTATTCTGTATCGCTCCTCCCTTATACATACAACGCATCATCTCCGTGCCGTAAATATTATATTATGTTTATATATATATAAACATAATATAATATATATATATATATATATATCATTTGATGTCGTTTTTCAAGTTCTTTTCACTTACAAATATTCGAATTTGTATTTTCGTGCGTGTCCATCCACGTTTTTATACAAATTTGAATGTATTTATATACATATAAATTATATATATAATCCTAAGATTGTATAATTCGTTGCTTCATGAAATACTAAGTAACGATAACACTTCATTAAACATATATTAATTCTTGAAGAAGTTTTCATTAATTACATTAATAATTCTCTGAGTTTTGACGTCTCTGGTTCAAACGGTCATGAAGTAAGTCGTGTGGGACATTTTTTTTTTCAAATAGTTTAAAGTTTTCTAAAACCTTCACAAATCCATAACATGATGATATACATGAAGAGGAAAACATCAAAAATTTATAAACGATAAATACGTATCAATTACGCACTACTAGGGTTCAAGAAAAATATGGAGACTTTAGCGGCGACAGAGAGGGAACAAACTTGATCGTTTTTAATGCTGTGTGATAAGTATCGAAAGAAATATAAAAAATAACCTTTGAGCGAATTGTCATATCTATTTGTCTTATTTTATAGAATGATTAACTCACATATTTTTAAATTAATAATGTATTAATATTTTTAAATTAATAATATTATAAATTATTAATATTAAATTTGACCCTAAAGTATCAACTAAAAGACGTAAGGATATTAAATTACCGTGCACATTTCCCCCGGCAAAAACTAGTTTTACTAGAAAATAATTTAGAAGACAAGCTACCTACTTATCTATATACTAAAATAAACCGTAAAGTGAACATCTATGGTATGAACACATATAATTGCAAAAAAACGTTAAAAGACTGGTTAAAAAAATTGGATTACTATGAAACTGAAAACTTAATGGAAATAATTACATACTTATTTAAAAACTTAGATCTAATTATTTAAAACAGTACAACTGACTATCACACACAGACATTCACAAACACACACACAGTTTCTTAATTTGTATAATAATGTTACCTTTTCATTCTGTTAACCTTGATGTACTTGATTCCGTTTGTGGAAGAGCGGGGACTCCTAACACAAGTTAATTCTATTACTTAAAAGGAGCTCCCTAGCTGTATCTGTTGTATACCTATGTATAAGTTACAGAAATAGATAAATTTTATTTTTTATTATTTTATATATATATATATATAACGCAGGTAAATAATGCTCTGCAACACGCTTACAAGTAAAAAAATTTTGGTGAAACTATTTTACTTTGTTTACTTTAACTGTTATACCAACACACCACACGATTAATGTTTTTCTCATATGTTAATGTTATTTTCATTTCTTTATCTTCTTTACTTACAACTTATTCTAATTTTACTCAAACTTTTAAGAATCCACTCGATGCTATTAGTTGATTTATGTTTGTAAGCATGTCCGGGAAAAATATATCCTGTTAATAAATAAGGCGACCAAAGATAGGCTCGAGGAACTTGTAAACTTATCAGAGAACTTATGGTTAATACACGACATGGACTTTGATTAAATTAGAATTATCATTAATATAATATTGGGTGAGTAAATCGCTATATCTTATCGTACAATAATTCCCAAAATGTTCCAAACTCTGAGACAAGAAAACATTTCTTTATAACGAAACGACATCTAAGAGTCAACTTATAACTGACGCCACACAATTACCTCTAGTAGGTCACAGATTTTCCAGTAAGACTTTCGAATTTCGAAGGTCTTTAGACTTGTGGTTATGAGTGAGTAGTAAAAGTAGTTGTAACCGTTTAAAGTATGCATAATAAAACGATTCACAAACACTCCTGTAAGGATAGAAAATGACGTAATACCAAGACCTCGTCATCTGATATAGATGTTTCATGACATCCTATAGAAAATAGTTCAACAAAATTCTAATATAAAGATTAAGTAAGTTTTTGTGTTTTGCTGGAACCTTAAGTTGATGATGATCATCGCCAGCATCACTAGAGAGGAAACATTATTAAGATCTGAAATAACAAACATATTACAAAAAGAACAAACTGAACTACAGTTAGTTAATGACACAAGACGCTGACAGAAACATTAGAACATGAATTATGTTGGATGTCGACTCATTTGTAACTACTTAATATAGTACTTATTTACAATAGTATCGAACGTCTTTTATATTTTGATAAGAATATTCATATAAAACGTAATTTTTATTCTTGAATTGCAAAAATAAAAAAATTCTAATGTAAGTGGGTGCGTAAGGGAAGCTACTTCTGATTAGTAATGCTGTTCTGATGAGAAGAAAAAAATCTATACAAAACCCCATGAACCAAACTGAATACATCGAAATAAATGTGTGAACTAAATAAAGTTATATTGTTATTCTGAATATTATATGAAACTCATTTAATGTTTACAAAGATTCATTGTCAACCTCGGGGTTAATTTACAGGTAGATCCTAGCTGTGGTTAAGTTACTACAGCTCTAATATGGGCTGGCTCGACTGGGAAAGTACCACTCCCTCACAGAAGATCGGCGTGAAGTAGTTTTTAATGGTTGCACTTAGTCCGATGAGTGATAGAGCCTGTTGTGCTTTTTCTTATCTTACTCCTTCCTCTCTCTCTCCAACAACTAAGGCTGGAGCCGCATCTGTAACATCCTTTATGTTGTACAGGTCCACGGGCGACGGTGACTACCTGCAATCAAGTAACCCGTCTGTTCGTTTGCCACCTTTGAAATAAAAATAATAATTATCATCTTTATATTACAGGGAATATTTCTCCCTGAATGATATATAATTATATTATTCAGGGAGAAATATTTACTTTACTTTTTGATTCAGTCAGAAAATTCAGCTTTTGTTACACGCAAGCATTATTACTTACATTATGAATTTAATTTATTTGTGTCATATTGTATATGTTGTTTATATGTGTATATGAATAAGGACTGTGTATACATATTTAGTAATACAGTGTATTCAACTTCCTTTTGACCCGCGGCTTCTATCATGTAAACAGTTCATTAGTTCGGTTTTGGTTATGGTTGGTTATTAAACTATTTTGTACTGAGCTTTTCATTATGACGATGTATTCTTATATTATCTACGTACTGAATAAATCATTGTGTTTACTTAAGACTGGAAAAACTTAAAAATATACTAACGGAAAATCAGCAACAGAATAGCCAATTAATGATATATTTTATTTCGAAATTATATTAAATACATTTTCACCAAAAGCAACGACTTATATGAGTTGTACAAAATTATTTTTTATATTATTTAATAAAATTATGCTGTGTCCCAGACAGACTCGGGTCTGATTATTTGACATAAACTAATGAGTCAAAATTAAAACTACGGTTACTTTTTATTTTGACCACGATTAATAAATTCAGTTTTTTTTAATGAACCTTCTAATGCAAATGAAACAATCATAAATAGAACGCGTTTTGGAGAACAAATGGTCTGTAAATAATAGAACGAAAACTACTACGTGGAGTACTGAAACGAAATACGAGACAAAAACCTGAATATTATAATTAATGACAATAAGTTTCAAATGAACAATCCGGTTGAAATACTCTGAGGTGTGTCACTGTTTCATAAGAATTATTCTCTTCAGACATAGAAGACTTGAGACTTTTTACATTTATACCTACTTTATATGTAGAATAAAGTTAAGAAATGTATGTATTCATTAAAGGCGTTGAATTGCTGATTTGAGAGATGTTCGTTGTACCAAAAAATACTACAAAAACTTTACAGGCATTTAACATAATAATAAACAGTAAAAGTTTGACACTTGAAGTTGAAAACGGTTCACATTAAAAAAACATATATAAAATAATTTAAATAAAAATTATACAGACTGCAGACTAGAATAGAACTTTAATAAGAAAATAGAGTCTACTACTCCTTCAGAGTTCAATAAAAAGTTTTATGTTAGGTAAAGATGTGGTTGTTGTTAATATTGAACAATGAGGAATAACTGAATGTAGCTCAAGAAAACTCAAGGGAAATTAATGTTATGAGGACACGGAGATGAAATAATTAGCTTAGGATAGCAACGTCATATACAGATATTAAATAATTAATCTAAAAGTTATAAAAAATTATATTAGCGATTCCAAACGTTTTAATTTATGCAAATAAATTTACCACTTCATGTACACAGAGATCTGATTTGTATGAGTTAAAACGACTCGGACTGTTGTTAATTAATTAATGCAGCTACATAGTTCTACAGTAAATATTAAAACAACTTTTAATAGCTTGGAACATGTTTAACAGAATATTAAAAAGATTTCTTTGATAAAATCTACAGAAATATAAAGTCTATTTATGTCCAGTAATAAAAACATTCCCCTGTTAGCTCGTGATAAATAAGTAGCGGTAGGAATGAGGGCTCCATAATGTGAGGAACATTATAATGAGCGAACATTGTTGACAACTTCAGCCGTCACGGAGTAATTGAGCTATAAAATAATTTAAAATATACTTAAAACGTGACCAAAAACCAAATTCATAAATTTTAAATAATATCGAACAATGTTTGAATCAGAATAAAAAGATAAAACTGTAATGATGTTCTAAAAAGCTTAAACATGTTTTAGAATTTATCTTGTTTATATTATTTTGATAGTGAATTAAATAAAAATAGCTTTATCGCATAAACTTGTAAAATTATACAGTTTTTAGTAGTCAGCCAAACCTTCTTCACATCCAAATTACTGAAAGTTATAAGAAAAAAAACAATACGAAAGATTGTTGGGGTCACATGATGCTCAGAGTGATGAAAGATTTTTATTCACTAAAATACAAAAATAACTTTATAGAAAAACGTAGCTTCAGAACCAACGGACAGAGTCGTGGGCAACAACTAGTGTCATTCGGTTTGCTTCAGTTTTATTTTGGATTACTATATTTAAAAAAGGTAACTAATTCTATTGCGTTTATAATGTAAGGTAACTTTTTTAAATTCTTTTTTTCTTTATTGTCAACAGAATGTTGCAACAACGAGTGATAATTAATTTTATCCGTTTTTCAGTAACTGTTGCATTAGTAAAGTTGTTTTTATCTTTACAGAACAGCTTATGCAAAAATAATTAAACGTGAAAAAAAGTTGCCCTAAATATTTCTAAATACATCAATGTATTACTGGGTTATACAATACAGGAGAAATATTAAACAGAGTTTATTCCGTGTTCTTCACTGTAGCTATAGATCACACATCCACAATAGACTCGAGAGAAAGGAAAGAGCAACAAAGGATGAAGAATCATAAGATGTAGGATTGAAAGGATTGTTGTAACAGGTCGCTAGGAGTTCTCATGTACTTACAGTGAACAACGAGACCTATGACTTATAGTTACAACACACGTTACAGATGAAACATTCTTAGGTTAAGTTGTCGGTTTATAGTGACATCGGTTCATTGTTCCTTATTATGCAGAGCTGCTGTTTTTCTAACTTTATCATTAAAATCCTCAATATTTAAGGATAGTTCAAGTATTTTTTTTATTTCCTGAACTCATACAAAACATATCAGAATTGTTTAAGGGTTGACATATAATAATATGAAACACAAAAATTAATAAATCTAACTTATAAATCACTGTTCCGCTATTTCGATATAGAATTTATCCATCGTACAAAGACAAATAAATGCAAAAAAGAAAGGGGAGCGTCCATTATCAGTTATTTAATGTAGGTTTGTTTATAAGACATTATCATTAGAATTATTTATCATTGAAAGGTTTTCTCTTCATGTTTATTGAAGAAATAAAACCATAATAATGATTCTTCGTATCCCTCTCTCTGTTCATAACACACTCCTCTTCATATAAAGGAACACTCTTCAATGTTTCAATTCTCGTGATGTTCTTTCATCTCTAATAAAAAAACGGGAGAACAAACATTACAAGTTTTAATTGTTTTTGAAACTGTTGTTATATTAAATAAAGCTTCGGTGTTGTTATCAATGAACACTCTTGTATTAACAAGTTTTAATGATACAACTCTCATATAGTAAGTTTCCTTCAATTTTGATTGATTTATAAAATTGCTACTCGTAAAAATAGACCAGTATGGGTATAAATATGAAAGTTTTTAATAAACTACGTATATATATATATGTATATATATATAACAGTACAATGTAAGAGACAACATAATTTCACCGAGTCTAAGAGTTTCTCTAAACATTCTGCTCGTGTATTATACATATTATAACAAGAGTCTCATTAAGTACCCACGGATTACTGTGAACTGTTTGAAGTAGTCTATATATTTTTTAGAATATTATGTTTAATATGAGATCGTGAATATGAAGCGAAATAAAAAAGAAACACTGCTTTAAACATAGGTACATACCTAGCTCCATTTGAACAAAAAGAAAAATTTACAAGACTGTAAAATAAATAAGATATTGAAGTTAAGAATAGTTTTGTCGTAATATAAAATGTAAGTTCTACCACAACCATGCCGAGCGTGGTGACAATAATGAACCATGGTAACAATAATGTATAAAAGGTTTTATGAACCTTGAGAAATATAAAATGTAAATGTGAATAAGAAAATAGGTACGAATCAAATGAAAAATACGTGAATTTTACTTAAACAATTCTATGGAAGAGTCTTGAAAACTGGACACAATCTATATATATAAAAGAAAGTCGTGTTAGTTACCCCACTTATAACTCAAGAACGGCTGAACCGATTTAGCTGAAAATTGGCAGGGAGGTAGTTTAGAGCCACGAAATTGCGATAGGATACTTTTTATCCCGTTCGACAGCATTCCCGTGGGACTTGACATGAAACGTCAATCACTATGAAACGTGGAATAACGAAACACAATTGACAGCTATGCAATTGACGTATAATGACAGATATGTAATGACGTAATGATGACAACTAGATATTTGTAAGAGATCTACTATATAAAATAAGTCCGGTCCGGAACGAACTAATTTCCACGGTTTTGATTTCGTTGGAAAGGTCTCGGGCGCCGTGAGGTATATAACAAAAAATTTCAACAGAAAAGCGGGAAAATCTTTTTTTACATACAGCGCCATCATACATAACATGTACTACAAATCAATATTTTAAGTAAATGGTGCCGGTGCATAATACATTGGTTGACAGCTACTCTTTGTTCTCTGCTCTGTTAATTTCATGTGACGAACCGGAATTGTGTTTGTAGTTTGAACTCTTAAAACCATTTAGTATTTGCGGTAAAAATTTAGAAAACATTGTTTTTCATATGGGCGTTATATTTTGCGTGTTCACGAGTTTGAAAACTATCCGCTTTATTTGTGTTAAAGTTAGACCAAAAAACAAAAAATGTGGTTTACAAAGGGCCACTTCAATGAAACGGATAATTTGCGGACACGTATAACGCTTTGATTCGGTATCTACTTTGGATTCACTTTCATTTACTTAGAGAAGTTCAACTAAATAACACTTCATTTTTGTAATCGAAATGAATTCATTACTGTTGTGAAATAAAATAAAAATTTTCCTTTTCAAATATAAAACAAAAAAAAATCTTCATCTTTTAATCACCCAACGAAATGTTATATAAAAGCCTTCTGGTGGCGAAACGGAGTTCGCTAGGTTTACTAGTATAATATACTTACAATTCACATTGAGGTTATATCTATAATGTGAAAATATTATTTATTGTTCTTAAAGCGCAGGTTAAAATTTCACATATTTGTTTTAACGGTTTGAAAACAAGTGATTTAAAGTGATCAAATCTGTTATGTGATTCTGTTGTGTGTTCATTTCTATGGAGGGTTGTATCGTGTTAGAGAGGAGCGGAGACACATGTCGACCCTAACATGTATGACAGAACAAATATAATGTGTCAGTTACAGTATTAAAGAGTTTTATATGTTAAGAAACACGCCCTTCATTCAGAAGAATCAAATGATGAATTCACTTTAAATTGTGTGATTACTATTTTCTAACAAAAGAATCAACTATGCCTCCACACTGTAGTCTCCGACCAGAGCATGTCTCTTCAAGAAACATTTCATTAAATCCATTACCTTCTTAGTACTAAGTTCCTCAGTTGATAGTAGTCACATGTGATACAGAAAAATAACTGATAAAACCTCGAGTCCCTTCACAAATGAAATGTATTCAATGAACATGTTTCAACTCATACGTACCTGCTTTGTTTACAATCAGCTACGTATATTATATGACAAAGAAAGATGTTGCAATATGGTTGCGAACGAAATAAATTTAGGAAATTAACAATTTACTAACAATAATGAATAATATTTCGAGTTTGTTTTACTGGTCGGGTCATAATGACACAGTGTATCGTATACCTGGCAGTAACAAAATATATATTAACTAAATAATTATTGCGTCTTTTAGTAAACCGTGACCTCTAAATATGTTTATTGAGACACTGAATGAGTTAAAATTCTTAATTTATTCTAGAAGCTCATTAAATATTTAAAAAAGTTTGTATTTGGTTTTTAACTAATTCGTTTCCTCAGAACTATATAATATCTTTCCTTAAGATGTTGCCAGCTGTTTGTTCAGTAATCCTTTATATTCACCACTGCAGTCGCGTGGAAGACACCGCTGACCACACCTTGATGGAATGTCCAGCGTGGATATCCGAGCGTAGCCAACTCATCCGCGTGGTTGGCGCAGACCTTTCGTTGCCGGCAGTGGTCCAGGCCATGGTCGGCAGCGAGAGGGCATGGCAGGCGGTGGCCGACTTCAGCGAGAGAGTCATCTTGCAGAAGGAGGCTGCTGAACGAGTGAGGGAAGACGACCCCTCCTCGGCGCCGCTGCGCCGACGAAGGCTGGGTCGAAGGCAGCGGGCTTATGCTCGCGACCTGCCTCCCCAGTGAGGAAGCCTCCGGGCGTCGGTGGGGAACCGGCGTCCGGGTAACATAGGCTAGAGGAAGAGCGGCGTGTTTGGCGTTCCCGGCACGCTGCTCTTGAGTCGGAGGGGTGGTGTGGTCAGCCACTGATACCCCTGCCGATGGCGGAGTCCCTTTCGGGACTCGTGCGTAGTGAGCGGAAGTATGGCTTGCCGTTCCCGCTCACTAGTCTACGCACAGCGCAGAGAACGTCGAGGTGGTTTAGTGGGTGGAAATCCCACATGCCCCTGTCGCGTTTCCCCCGCGGCAGGAAGTCTTTAAAAGATTCCCCTCGTAGAAAAAAAAAAAAAAAAAGTAATCCTTTATATTTGGTTTATTATAACAATATTATTGATGAGGACAAACGTAACTAACAACAGTCAACAACATATTATTGTCAGTTATATAATTAATATTGAAATAAAAAATATAGAATAAAAATAAATCGTCACGACTAGGGTTTGAACCTGTGACCTTCAACATGTGGACGGAGCTGAGGTGACATCTATTTGATTTTCTTATTAAAATACTGATCAATATTCTATAAGTTCACTGCATTTAATAAACATCGTGATCCGCCTACTATATTAATATATGTTGATCACGACATTAACACTCAAGCCATCTTGTACTTAAATTGAATTTTCAATTTTCAATCAATCAAAGAAAGAATTCTTAACAATTAGAATAGTACAGTTATACTAAGTCATCGTGATATTGTGTCAGAATATTATTTATATATTGTAATTATTGCATCTAAATAGTTTAGTTAATAAAATAAGACAGGAGTACACTGTCGCTTTTAAACTCTGCTCAATTGTAAACCTTATTGAAGCCTCTCCGTCATCTAAGTGTTGGCAAAGGGAAAACTATACTCAAGTAAAAGTTTAAATTGAAGATCACTTAACGTGCAACATACATATGTACAGAAATACTAGAGATATCTTAGATACTAGAAGAGTACCGACCGTAGGTATGTAAATAAGTGGTAAATAAATGTTTTCTACAAATAATAAATTTACTAAACTGAATCGTTTCTTATTTTCTTGAGTATACTTTCTCTTCTGAAAAACATAATTTTCCACTGAGGTTCAAGTACTTTTAAAGATCTTATATTTATAAATCAGAAGAAACATTCGTCCTGGGAATTTATATAAATTGTGAAATATTTTCAAAGTCGAATATATAATATTGTGGTTCAAAAGACTTTATATAAAGTATAAAAAGAGTTGTTTATAACAGGTTCGTCACTTGTTACCAATCGGTCTGTTTTCGAACTAATACACATATTAGTATTTGACTTGCATTTCTCTAAATGATAATAATTTTTTAATTAGTCTGTAGTAACTTAGAAAAATCAATCTCAGGACTGAAACTTGCAACCCATCGTTAAGAACATTTGATTACTTTATTATTAATTTTATATAGAAATGTTTTCATGTGTTATTGTTTATTTTGCAGGGCACCACTAGTATTCTTGTGTTTCTAATAAACACAAAATAGTCAGTCATAGATACTCACTATAAATAGACATATCTACATCACTTTTGAAATTTAATGGTCATAACAATAAATACTTAAAAATAATGGAAATTATTAAATACTTTATAATAGTGTACTAGCGTCATCTGTATATTAGTTATAATATATCTGTATATAGTAATAATTGTTAATATAATATTTCTTCATATGATTTAAATGCCCAAATACTAAAATATTGAAATTATAATTTGTAATCTTTTATTATCTTTTGGTAACTGTTATGAGGAACAACTTACGATCTTTGTATGATATTGTAACTTATCATGAACTTAATCTTGTAACATTGAATATTATAAAAGGAAATACTGAACTGGGAATTCTGTGTTGAGTTGTCTAGTTATAAATATGGAATTGTAACAACTGTCTCCATTTATTCCTCAAAACGTATATATCCTCAATCGAGGTTGAAATGTCGGTCCTATTTTATATACACTTTGTATTTAATTAAAATTTTATATTTCTTTATTTTATCGCTATTTTAAATCTAAAAATACATAGTAACTTTCTGTCAATTAAGTTGAATCAACAGAGCATGATACTAGTAGGAGTACTTTTAACTCAATTCTCTGTTTCACAAACTGAATGTGTGTTTTAACTTGTGTTGAACCAACAAACTGTCGGTATAGTTTAGTGTTATAATTATATGAAAATTGTGTTTTAAGATAATAGAACTGATCATGTTGAAGGAAATATAAAAATAATATAATAATATATTTGAATTAATATACCTATGGTAGTTTAAACATACGTGTTATTTTAAATATTAATTCTTAGTAACTTACATACTTAGGTTTTAATTTATTTTCACATTTTAGTCACTAAGTTCTTTAAACCCTTAATGAACATTTTAAATTATAGTTTACTTTATTTACAACCTATAAGCCTGCACACGCGACGGAAGCTTAAAAAATGGAGTAATTTCTCCCGTTTTTCCAATATTTCCATTCACTGCTCTGCTCCTATTAATCGTACGATAATGAAAGTATACTATAACCTGTCCAAGAGTATGAAGAATAATGCTGAGAAATTTCTTTAAAATCCGTCGAGTAGTTTTTGTTTCTATAACGAATATACAGACAGACAGACAGACAAAAATTTTACTGATTGCATTTTTGGCATCAGTAGCCATCCCTAACCACCCCGTGATAGTTATTTTTTAAATATATTTTATGTACAGAATTGACCTCTCTACAGATTTATTTTAAGTATAGATTATGAGTTTTTATGAACCATTTAATTATTTTGTAACATTGCTTAACAATAGTCAAAAATAATGAAACAAAATAATAACATATATATATATGTACCTATTTTTTTTCTTTTTTTTTATTTAAGTTTACAAAACTGACTTACAACTAATGCGTACAAAATAAGATCTAAGCTAAAACAGAGTGTCATTAAGTTGCAATCTTCTAGATGTAAACCTAGCATGCTTTAAAAACATATACCTTGCTTAGTTAATAATAACAGTAGTTGTGTAATTACTGACTAGGTAATTATTTGATTATTACATAAAATAATGTGATTTCATTTTAAGTTTATTTTTAAGAGAACCAACAGATTCACTGAAGATATCTAGGTGTTGACGACTACAATTCGCAAGCGAGCAAATACGGAAAATTAGCGAATGTTGACAAAGATTTGATTTGACATCAGGCAGGCTAAATATTTTACGATTTTCTAAACGGCTACCTTGACGCGGAATGTAGAAACCAATTTTAGCAAGTAGATCAGGTGCATCAATATATCCATGCAATAATTTGTATAAAAAAAGAAAGTTCGCAGCTTCTCTTCTACATATATTTAAGAGTTTGCACTTTATAATTAATTAGGCGTGCGTCGTAAGAATTAAAATTCTTTTCATTTAGATCTGTATACGCTAAGTAATATAGAAAACGTTTTTGAACACGTTCTATTCTGTCAGAGTGCACTTCATATCCAGGACTCCAAGCAACTGAACAATATTCTAGGATACTCCTTACTATACTATTGTATACTAATATTGTCAAGCTTGGATCCTTAAAGATTTTCATTAATCTTAACACCAGACCAGATAATTGCGAGGCTTTTAATATGATGGAATCAATGTGATCTCTAAAGCTTAAGGTTTTATCACCCCGAGATCCCTAACACTCATTAATTCCGTAAGGGGCGTACCGTCGATGTACTAAGTGTGTTTTAGTTTATATATTAATAAAGAGGAAAGATTTGTTTGTTTATTTGTAATGAATAGGCTCCGAAATTACTGCACCGATTTCAAAAATTCTTTCACCTTTGGAAAGCTACGTTATTCCCGAGTAACATGCTCTATATTTTATTTAAAATAAAATAGGGATCCTTACTAAAACTCCAATAATGTAACCCAAGGTGTAAAATAATGACCTGAAAAATTCCCTACGTCACGTGCGCTGCGAAAACTATTGATGATAGAACAAAATCATTTACTATGACTTTGCAGAACTCATCATTATATACAAAATGAGTGTCACGACAGCATTTGTCTTAATATTATAGTTATGTCACAGTAAGCGGTTTTTTATCCTAAAAATTTTATTTATATGCCACCGCCTGAAAAGGCTGTTTATTTGTACCTTGGTATTAATCCTTATCAAAATAAATTACTTTATATTCAAGACGGCTTCAATACCTTTTTATAAATAAGTCCAAAAGTAACAATCTGTCTGTCTGTTACGCTTTCCCGCTTAAACCTCTCAACAGATTTTGATGAAATTTGGCACAGACATTCTTTAGACGCTGAGAAAAAACATAGGCTACCTTTTATTGCGAAAAAGGGGACCAAGAGGTTGAAATAGGGGTTGAAAGTTTGTATGGGATTTCTTAATTTTAAAAGATTAAACCATGAAACTTTATATTTAGGCACATGATAGGATATATTTAAACATTTGTTATAGCGTTTTTGAAATTTCGACCAGTGAGGGGGTGAAATAAGGGTTGAAAGTTTGAATGGGATTTCTTAATTTTAAAAGATTAAACCATGAAACTTTATATTTAGGCACTTGATAGGATATATTTAAATATTTTTTCTAGCGTTTTTGAAATTTCAACCAATGAGGGGGTGAAATAAGGGTTGAAAGTTTGTATGGGATTTTGTCATTTATTGGGATAAAAACATGAAAATTTATAAGAAATTTAAAAAATACAATTTGTTCTAGCGTTTTTGAAATTTAAAATCGTTTCTTATTTTAACCACCGTAGGGGTGAAATTCTACACACGGAATTCTACGAAGCTAAAACTTTTTTATACACAATTTTAATCACTGAACCTAGGAACATCATATTTAGAAGTTTTGGGTGTATCAAGTTAAAAAAATTGGCTTTTGAAGTTAAAGTTCCTTTTAATGAATAGGTAATCTGCATCGCCGCCGCTGCCGTCGGTCATCGTCGCCGCACAGTGGGAAAGCCCCATACAAGGCCGTCTCAAAACCCCTTCACATGAAAGTCGTTGTTATGGAGTAAAATTAATTTATTAATATAGTCTTACAAATAAGCTTTCTTTATTTTTTTAATTATTTTTTGCAAACCCTAATATATATTAAAAGGCATCAAAGTTAACTCATGTACAATGGTGTTACTTTGGCCCAGTACATTACTTCAATTCAACGCCACATTACTTGAAAGTATTGCTAATATTATAAATGCGAAAGTAACTCTGTCTGTCTGTCTGTTACGCTTTCACGCCTAAACCACTGAACTGATTTAAATGAAATTTGGTACAAAGATAGATTTGACCTTGAAAAAGAACATAGAATAGTTTTTATCGCAGACTTTTGAAAGGTTCTCTCGGAAACGCGATATAACCGAACTCCACGCCGGCGAAGCCGCGAGCGGAAAGCTAGTATAAATATACATATATACTTTATTAAATACATACATACATAAATATATACATAGAATATATATAATTAAATAGGAGATATTAACTTAACAAGAAATAGACAACAACAACGTCTGCTTAGAACTAGAGAGATAAGTAAAGGTCCTTAACCATATTTTTAAACACGGCTAAAGACTGTGCGCGCCTTACAGATAAGGGTAATGTATTCCAAAGACGAGAAGCTTCTACAGTGAAGGACTTAGTATAGTAAGAAGAAGAATGGGAAGGAATGGAGAGAATTAAATTTTCACTGGAGCGAAGAGCACGCTCATGAGTCTCCCTAAGGAGAGTGAAACGCTCTTTAAGATAGAAGGGTGTCGCTGGATTAAAAAGAATAGAATAAAGAAGAGATAAAATGTGAGTAATTATCATAAAAATATTTGTGATACAAATTGCTTAACATAAAGTTGTTTTAGGACCCCAAAATATAAACCGTGTCTTTTTTGTTCGGAATTCGGTACAATGATTTTTTTTTACTGCTAGTATAAATTTCATACATTTTCGAGTGCGATTTAATGCTCAACAGAAAATATTAAATCCTTTTATGTTTCACTAGTTTTTCCCGCGGCTTCAATTATGTTCGTTTCAGTATAATAATGGACTCGTATAGCTGATCGGAGGAACTCTCATCCTTAAAAGCAATAAATAAAAATATTTTAGTTTTTATCATCTTACTTTTTCTTTATCGATCAGATGATAATTTTTCTATATCCTTTTCCTGGTTCTAATCTATCTCCCCACCAATTTTCAGACAAAGTCGCAAGGCTGTCCTTCAATTATAAATAGTGTGACTAACACAACTTCCTTTTGTACATAAAAATTTATAAGTTACCCAAATATTATTACAGTTAACTTTATTTCTATATTAACTTTAAGTTTAAAGTCAAATAACAAAAGTCATTTCAACTTTGCTTAACCCTATGAAACATATTTTTTTTACTTTGCTGATTTAAAATTGAATAACGCTGTAAACGGTGTTTTACTTGTCGGCAATTAAGAAAAGCATTTCATATTAATTAATTTTAATGTTTAAAAGCGTTCAGTTTTATAATATTTTTACAGACGACTTGTATAATATAAACTATAAAGAATTATATATTATCATGTGAAGAAAAGACCCTTTTATTTGTTACACTTTTAACATGAATTAGACTGAAAAATAATTATAATATTAAAGCATTAGGATCTATATTGAGGGGATATTAAAATTATCCTTAATTATCACAAGTAGATACTGAAACGTGTTGTGTTTTAATGTTATATTTTGATGATTAGTATGTAGTTGCGGCTTTGAACTGACTTTTACATGTATTAATTTGAAATTCAGTGAAGGAACAAGGTAGTTGGATAATTAAGTTTACAGTTTTGTTTTATGTCGTTAATCTTTAATTCATATATCTATGAATTTTAAAATTTAGTGAAGAAAAATATATTTCTCTTACATTTTACCCAAGAGCCAGTGAACCTTTTTTATTTGAGGCCTTTTAGTGATATTTTTTTTATTATTTTGTACTTTAGGGTATCATAATTGGTTTTTAATATTGACTTCGTAATTGCAAAGTATTAATGATGATAGGAAATAAGTAATCGATCAAATATCAAAGGTACATCTTTTTCTTTCAATCTGCCTATAAGACTTGCCTATCAGAATAAATCGATAGTAGACTTATATTTTGAAACTTATAGTAACCTCAAATTATTCACTGATGAAAATTTACAAATACTACAGGATATTTCCTCAATTGGGGGAAAATATAAATGAAAAACATTGCCATGTACTCCTGAGTGCTCAGAAGTGCGGCTCTCACCTATTTTCCGCATATAAAACGATATGTAGGATATAATCAAGCCTGTAGCAATAAATATTAATTACATAATTGTATAACACGTAATATTGTTTACGAATAGTGATGAAACTTTGTGTTTTTATCCTCTGTAAGTCGTAAATATAGTACTTACTTAACCTAAACGCTCCTTGGATTAATGTATCCATTAAGCTACTAAGTGGAACTTGTGTTATAATGTAACAATTTTAAACTCTCTTGCGGAGAACATACACGTATAACGTATATCTCAGTGGCTATGCAAATTTAAGTTCATGACAGGGATACGAGTATTTCGAAAACAAATCTTTTTTTTTATATTATACATCTTTGATTAATAAATTTTTACTATTATTCTAGCATTTAAAGCTGCAAAAGTAAACTTTATTGAAATAAGTATGACTAAATAAAAATATATTGGATCAAGTTAACTAACTATGTACTAACTAACTACTACTAACTACTCTACTCCAATAAATTAATAAGCTCAATGTCAAATTATCTTCACCATCCATCATGCAAATTCTCATAGGCTTGTTGTGTCACAGCCCGCTTGTTTTAAAATCCTCTAGCAAAAAAAATCTCTAAATCGGCATTCACTTTATAATTTCTTCGTACACATGAATAAGGTAACTAATTGCGATTGATTTTTGAAATACAACAATCATGAAAAGTTAAATAATATATAGTTTTTGAGTTATTTGATTCACGCTATTGAGTTACAATTTTATAGTGACACTGATATTTAAATACAAAAAACTTTGACGTTTAGTTTCTTCTGAAAATATCTTATTAATATCATACTACTCTCGAATATGTTCATATTCTTTAAAAATTTAAAATTTAATGTCTTAAAAATTAGGAGAGACGTATTTTCTCAGTTCTTACTACATACTTGTTCGCCATCTTCCTAATATTAAATTTCCTCTCTGAAATTTATAAAGGTTAAAAAATTACTAGAAGTCGTGTTACGTAACTATATCATAAGTAATAGTACTATTTTGTTATTTAAAAATAATTTATTATTATCATTATACATTTTCTATATTTACAAATATTCTTATCAGTCAATAGTCAACAGTATCACCACCTGTAGTTAAAGCTACCCAGACCGCCGTATTCTCTGCGCATGCCGGCCTGTTTACCGTACGTTCCCTGGAGATAGAAGTCACCATTCTTACCGACCGACCATCTCCCACCAGCTGCTGCTTGATACTGGAATTATGTATTTAGTTGTTATACAATACTACTACATCAAGACCTGTTTCAATATAAATTGTTATGTTAAATGTATATGTACTCACTGAAGTGCCGCCATGTATCTGTTTGCTGATGTCAAAGGAGGCGGCTGCGTTAGGGTTCTTCCAGTTGAGTGCTCCTCCGAGGTGCGAGGAGTCCCCCGGCTGGTCCAAGGACGCGGGTTCCGTACGCCTGTGCATTTAGAGTTCCGCGGTGATCATTGAAGATCTGATGCTCATATCCACCCTTACCCTACATTATAAACATTAACAATTAAATATCACTGCCTTATGGATGGTCCTCTATAAAGTTTATAGACTAGGTTATTTATTATTATATAATACTTAATATTGTTACATACAAAGAGTCCGTTATCGTTTTGTCCGAGTGTTCCAAACACTTTTCCGTCACCGATCTGTTTATCAAAAGTGACGTCACGACGAACTCGTTGCCCACGTACCATTCAGGATAACTAGAATATAAAACGAAAGCAGTCAGTAGTAAATTGAACTTTAATACATTGTAATAGTGTTTATTAAGACAGGTGATGAGTCAAAGATTAATATTGAATAATTATAAGACTTACGGTACCACAAAAAAATCTGGTTCAATAAACTCCTGAGCAGATGCTGAGAATATGACGCCAAATAGAATATACAGAAATACATTTTGATCTGAAACAATATATAGTATGTAAGATGTCGAGAAACTAAAATATTATGAAAAGAGGGTGCTTATTGCTTAACTTTTCTTATTATTATTTTTAACAATTCACATTTATCTATTAAACCTGTTATAAGATTTCAGATACAACCGATGCTGTTGCAGTTTCAATAGTGATTAATACAAGACAATTCAAAACTTCATATTTATACAATGGCAAGGGGTTCCCTGAGCCTGCGAATTCTCGATACTGTGTGATTCCCCTAAAGAGTGATTCTTACTTTCTAGTGAGCAATGATATCATAAAATATATGAAAACAAAACTGTAAATTATGCTAAGTTGCGTGGTGTATCACCTGTTTCTTAATTTAGTTACTGGCCGGTAAGCCACTGAGATTCAATGAAGAATGTGTCAACATTATGGCATTAAAAAAATAAGGGAGATATAGACAACAATGTATTTATTTCTTTATAACTGAAATTAAACAAGATTTACAAGATTTTCGGGTTTTATTCCTAATAATAAGACTCGCAAGTGTCTCAATTGACAACAGTATATTTACGTTATATGAACAGATTTTTGAAAGGATTTAATGCATATGGACTGATGTTTAAAATAGACAGAATATACAAAATCCTGCTTCCAAAAGACTACAAAACTATCTGCTTATGATATATAAACTCATTTCTTACAAAATTTGGCTCACTAATATATCACAGCGTTCAAACAGTATGCTGCTTGTGAAGCTAGCGGGGCCAGAGCAAACATTTGATTACACTTTGAGTTTGAGTTTGAGTTTTAATAACATACATACATTATTGAATACGCGTTTACAAATAGTGAAATAACAAAATTGACTTACTTTAGAATTTGCAAAGTAATGTATCAAATATTTATGATTCATACTAATATTTAACTAAAGATTAAAAGGAGAACTTCCATAACCGTTAACAGTGTTATGGACTGATAACGGTGGTTACGTCTTATCAAATGAGATGTGCATAAATATTGTGTTACAGTGATAATAAAGAATATGATTCTACTCGTTTTGATTTTCTGCGTTTATATGCTTAGATATCGCTGAGCTATATATTGGGTTATTTATGTTTAATTTTTAAATAGAAATGTTTCATTGACTTTTTGTGATAATAAACAAGTTAGGCGTCTTAACGGTTATGATATTTAGGTTCAACTTCAATGCCCGGAATTGAAATGTTTAGTTTAATTAATATAATATATTTCCATATGAGTTTTATAATAATAACGATTTATACTGTTCCTCCCCATATAAAATTCGTCTGAATCCAATTTTAGGTTTATTGTTTAAATAATTGCAAATCAGATTTTAAAACCAAATATTAGTAGGTAATTGAAACTTAATAGATACTGTTATACAAAATTTCAATGAGAAATCTTATCTTTATATATATAACTAGAAGACCTGGCGAACTTCGTATCGCCCTATAATCAAGAAATATCTATTACCTTTTTTTATTTATATTTTTGGAGTTTACCTGTAAGACATAAATTGCCGTGTTTTTAAGTGCGACAGAATGATTGACATATTAGTTATTTGTCAAATCTAATGTCAAAGAAACCGTTTGTATGGGAAATAGAAAAGGGCTGTTTTTATGGTTTTCCCAGTAATGAATCAATTTTTTTCAGCTTTTATACCTTTCCTGAACCTCAACGAACATTTCAAGACTAAGATAAGATAAATCCGTTCAGCTGTTCTCGAGTTTTAGCGAGACTAAGGAACAGCAATCCATTTTTATATATATAGAAGATTGTTCTGTGAGTGTATGTATATGTTACTGAACTTCTCTCAAACGACTGGACCGATTTTGACGAATTTTTTTTGTGTGTGTTCAAGGGGATCTGGGAATGGTTTAAATTCACAATTTTGTCCGCTGGACAATGTTTTTTTAATTAATTTTTAATTTATTAGTAGTTGTTGATACAAACGTTTTTTTTTGACATTAGATTTAACAACAAACTAATATGTCAATCATTCTGTCGCACTTCAAAACACGGAGATTTATGGCTTCAATAGGTAAACTCCAAAAATATAAATAAAAAAAGTAAAAACATAACAGATATTTAAATGAAACTAATATTTTCGGATTTTACTTCGCGTTTTATTTTTGATTAGAAACTACATAGATCTCATTATAACAGATATTTCTTGATTATAGGGCGATACGAAGTTCGTCGAGTCTTCTAGTCCCTACTAATATTATAAATGCGAAAGTAACTCTGTCTGTCTGTCTGTCTGTCTGTCTGTCTGCTACGCTTTCACGCCTAAACCACTGAACTGATTTTAATGAAATTCGGTACAGAGATAGAGTTGACCTTGAGAAAGAACATAGGATAGTTTTTATCCCAGACTTTTGAAAGGTTCTCTTGGAAACGCGATATAACCGAACTCCACGCGGCGAAGCTGCGGGCGGAAAGCTAGTGTTATATATTTTTTGAAGGAGTTTGAAAAGCAGTAGTTAAAGGGTATATTATTCACGTACGATCAGAAATATGGATGGTGTGTCCGCAGGTTTCGCAAATTCAGTCCTAAAAACAGAATGTACTAATTTTTGGATAGCTTCAGTATGCTTAATAAGGTATCTAACACTTATTTTGATTTTGTTTACTTAATATCCACACAAAATAAGCGTTTGAACTAAACTTTTATTTACATTCGAGTATGAATTTTAGATCAAATAGATACGAAAGTTTTGAAAGAAGAAAAATAATTTAATATTTATATAAATTTTAAAGCCTACGATCAAACAATTAACTTTTTATATTAATAAAGTAGATAAATCGATCTCTATACAGGGTGACTGGTGAATTACTATCAATATTTAAGGAGAATACTCGGTACATAATTCTCATTCGAATTATGTAAAAAAAATAGGTACTTAATTTTTGACAAAATTTCCGTATAAATAAATAAAGTGTGGACACGTTCCAAGTGATCCAAGTGTGGACGCGTGCGGCGGCGTGCTAATACAACACCACGCCGCCGCGCGCGCGTGTGTGTGTGTGTATACCTAATCTGTAAGGTGTTCACACGATGCGTAATTAATTACATAACTTTTGGTTAACTTTACTTAGAAATTTATTAATATTTATGTTATATTAATTTTTATTTTGTCATATATGATCGTCAAATATCACGTCCTCAAGTATCGATAGTAATTCACCAGTCACCCTGTATAAATTTATTGAAAACGGACGTGATTCTACAATCTTTATATATTATTCCCTTTCCTGCCATTAAACTGAAACAAGGATATCACAAATCTAATTCAAACAGGACATAAATCTACGGCAAGAGGAAAACCCGGCCCCAATAAATCTCAACGAACGTGGAATATTCATGACAGTGAACTATCTCTACATATGTAAGCTTGATCAGGATGGTTTTTATTTAAATATATGTTAGATGTCTGTCATGAAAATTAAGTTTATTATTTTATTATTGATGAAGAAGTTGTTCAACAGGTTTTACTATTTGCAATTTTGAAATCTGTACTATGATTTATGCATTAAAAATAAGACTGAAAATAACACCTGTATACAGGGTGACTGGTGAATTACTATCAATATTTAAGGAGAATACTCGGTACATGATTCTCATTCGAATTATGTAAAAAAAATAGGTACTTAATTTTTGACAAAATTTCCGTATAAATAAATAAAGTGTGGATACGTTCCAAGTGTGGACGCGTGCTGATACAACACCACGCCGCGGCACGCGTGTGTGTGTGTATACCTAATCTGTAGGGTGTTCATACGATGCGTAATTAATTACATAACTTTTGGTTAACTTTACATAGAAGTTTATTAATATTTATGTTATATTAATTTTTATTTTGTCATATATGATCGTCAAATATGACGTCCTCAAGTATCGATAGTAATTCACCAGTCACCCTGTATATTAGCATAATAAATTAAATGTTTATCGATACCATATAAGTAATGCTGCTAATAAAAATTCAATGATATTTTCTCCATTAAAATGGGGTGGTTACAGCTTCAATCGCTTTTTCATATAAAATTCATTCAATTTTTCATAAAAAAATAGAACCAAGTTTTTTCGTAAACAGAAAGATATAGTAAAAGCTGTTGCTTTAGTGACTAGACAGCGACTTGGGTTAATGTACCCACTCGGTTTCTAATGTAGAATTCCCTTATACTGCCGGTTCTTTATGTTGAAACCCTCTCATTGCTTTAATATAAGTTTTAAAAACTATTTATTTGCTGTATATTTTAAAATGTTGTATAAGTATGGTAAATTATAATGTGATATTATAAGACAAATAGGCTTATAGAAAATGAGAGCGATGTTAAAATATTGCTATGTGAGTAAACAAAGATTTATAAATTTATTCTATTAAGTGGTATGAAATATATTAGTCATATTGTATCTTAATATATTAGTCATATTGTATCTTAAAGGTAAATTTCGTCACCGTTGTAATAAGTAAACAATTTTTGTCAAAAATTTTACTTAAGAAATATATTGCGTTGTTTCATCTATTATCGAGGGAAATTGCCAAAAAGCCTTAAGTCATTTAATCCTTAGAGGTTTAGAGATAATTGCTGGGAATGGTATTCTTAAAATATAATCTAATTATACAAAAGCCGATCTTTTAAAAAACCATGAAGTTGTTTATACAGAAAAAAAAAATTTCAATAACTATTAAATTATTATTCGTAACAAGTTGTTTTGTAACATATAATATAGATAGATACTAATATATAAAATTTTTAATTATGAGAATGATAGATTGTTTATTTTGAACATTGTAAATTAAAATAAATATGAGTAAATTGATTCCGTATAAGTTTATATTCAAATGAATATTTTACACAAACTCATTTAAAAGATCCATAATTATATCTTATTTCGCGAAGCCACCTAATATGTTCACAAAATATATTAAAATATATCTTCAGAACATACCTTATATTGAAACCACATATAAAATTATAAATGTAATTGTATAATATCTAAAAATAATAGTTTTGAAGATATTAATCTTTTAAACAAAAGTTAAGAATATTATTAATCTTAATTAATTAATCCACACCCATAACATTATTAATTAATGTATTCTCTGGGGTTTCCATTAATATATTTTATAACGCCATTTGTCATTATTTCTATGTTTCAGCTTAATGAATAAACATGTTTTATTTCTGGTTCACTATATTTCTTTTTCATAAGTATGTGATAGCCCTAAATAAGTATTAAATGACAATTTGTTTTCATCATAAAACTAAAGAGTGATTGATAAAAATATAGTTTTTGGATAATATCCGTAGCTTTGATTTATAAATGAAAATTTGTACAATTGTCTATATGGACAATTCACATTCGTTATTTAACAAAGCAATCGGATTTTTCTACATATATCTTTTTCGTCACGTTTTTATGAGGAATGCTTGTAAACATTAATTCAAAGGACTTTTTTTATTTACACACTTAAATTGTTAAATTTGTTTAATTTTAGTAACTTGAAAAGAAGGGATTAACGATTTTTTTTTTCAATTACTGTTCAGTAGTTGGGTTGTAAATGAAAGCGCCAAATAATATTTCAAAACTTTCTAAATATCAAGACTCGAAATGTAAATTTTATAAGAGATTTATGGACTTAAATACTGTGAAAGCTTTTTAAGAGCTGCCTTGCTCTTATAAGTAAAAACATTAATTTATCCTTTAAAACATTTTTTGCTTTCTGAGTAATGATTTTTACTTGTTAAATAAAATAATAAAATCTCATATTACTTTGAATATCTTACTATTTTTTATAAATGTTTTGAATAATTAATAACAGGAACGCTAGTGAAATTCCTATTAATCATGGATGCCATTTAATGGAAGTTGTTTTCTGACTCTTTAAATCGTTTTACATGATAACTAAAAATACATATGCTGTGTATAGTGTTGAACTAAAATCATTCAATATGAGGGTGAAAATTGCATTTATAAATTGAATAAAATATGTTAAAAAAGGTACGTTAACTTCACAATAAACTGTTTGGTTCCTGGCGTTACCTTAAGAAGGGCGCCATAAGGTAACTTTAACGTCTTTAAACGATTTTAATTTTGAAAAAGTAGTAAGTAAGAAATTATTACGTTTTTCTTAAGCTCAAAAGATACCTATATGTTTTATTTTTACAAACATAATTATATTCATAAGGCTTATAATGATTAAGAAACGAACAAAAAATTCAAGAACATACTCATATTTATCGAAATTCTGAAAATTAATGACAATAACATAAATCTATAACCTATATAACAAAAGAAAATAACGATAAAAGAACAAAGCACTCGAAAACCTTGACTGTGAGTTATAACAAACATTATGATCAATACGAACTCCTAATCTTTATTTGTTGCAAGAAACGAAATAATACATTTATCAACAATTAGCAATTAATTAGTTAAATAAAAATTTGGTATTGAGGAAAATAAAATCTATCTCTGTAGTAAACATTTAGTGTTTAAGTTAAATAAGAATGAAGTGGATCGATATAAAAAGGAAAAAGTATTAGTTAGAAATATAGGGTATATAAAATATGGGGTTAAGCATTGCAATAAACAGAAAAGAATTTTATACTAGCATACTGCTAGTTATTAGATATAAATGTAAAATATGGTCTAGAGATCACAGCAATAGAAACTTGAATTCCATGAAATTACTGCAAGTTCCTTGAGTTACGTGGCAACATAAGGTATTTTAATTAGAAATGAAAGTCTCCTTATTTTCATAAATCTAAACTTACGTCAGTTAGTGGTGGCCTAGTGATTAAGGGGCCCGCCTCTAATTGCCGAGGGCGCGGGTTCAAACCTGGCAAGTACCAATGGGATTTTTCGAAGTCATATGTACTTTCTGAGAGTATTTAGACATCACTGACATACGGTGAAGGAAAACATCGTGAGGAAACCTGGACTTATAGTTTCACAATTATAAGTTTGAAATCACCAACCCGTCTTGAGCAAGCGTGGTGATTAATGCTCAAACCTTCTCCATGTGAGAAAGAGGCCTTGCTCAGCAGTGGGCTCTGATAGGCTGATGACAAACTTACGTCTCAGTTAACAAAGAAGATTTTGGCTTACTATAATGTATTGATTCTTTTTTTATAAATTAATGAATTTTTTAATTTATCAAAACCTATAGCTGATTAAATAGCTTAAATTATTATGAGCATAGAAAACATAGTATGCCTTTGTAATTGATGTTAAGTGTCGGATAATGAAGTCAGTACTACTGTGAAGGTCGGAAACTAGTCCCAAATAAATCTTCAGGACTTTAAATTTTTCATGGAAGGTCTCTGTACATATGTAATGTGCATCATTTTATCACTACATTTATGACACACGAACTGTTATTGTTTTTCTATATCAACATACAATTTTTAAGAGTTGGAAAATATTATTCATTAAGTAAATTTAATTTTTGCAGCATCCATTTACCGTAAGATCTTTAGGCAATGGTTATTCATTTTTTTGAGTGGCATATATTTACGGACCACTGGCTCACTGCTTAAAATATCAATAGCGTGAAGTGGAAATTAATGATTTTTTATGAATGGTTACAAGAAATTTTTAATAAAATTGTAATTATAACACTAAGTAATATGTAATCGTAGAAATCAAAATCATTACTATGATGCGTTATGTGTGTCTGAGTGCAGCTATCAATGCATATCTAACAATAAGTGAGTATTGCCTGATATTTATATGTACAAGTAACGTTCTATGGAAGGTCAAAGAAAAACCATATTAATCTAAGCTAGATTTATAAATTAAAGTTAATGTTACTATTTCATGTACACGTGTACCTTATCGACGTAAGCCTGTTAAATACAATGGCTAGTCAAATTATAATGATGAATTTTATATTTAATTCATAAGTTGCAATTTCGCATTCCGGGTAAATAAATAGTATAGAGCTTTTTTCGACGGAAATCTATATAAGCTGTCGTGAATTCATATGAGTAAACATTCATATAAAATCAAATAAACCAGTATTAAAACAAATGATTCAATTTCAGAAAATATTGCCCAACTTTCTCTTCTATCCATGGAGATTATTTAATAGAATTAAAGCATTCGATTCTAAAAGATTAAGAGATAAGAGCTAATGGAAAAGGGATTCTAAAGATAGCTCAATCACTCTAATATAAAAACGAAAAAAAGACTTCCAACCTATATTGTTTGTTTAATATAATCTCCAATTGAAATCAATGAAATAAACGAAATATTGTCATGTAAGTAACCGTTTTTAATAAAATATATTTCTGTGGTTACTCTCAATGAAAAATTACATAAGTGCATCTATGTATTTTCAAATGAAATATTTAAAAATATAAAATATATTTCAACTATTTCAAAACAAAATAACAGTTTCAAAGATATAATATTTGAATAACCGCTGCCTGAAATATTAAACAGAACTTGAAGATATCTCTTATATATCTTAATGAATTAATCCACGTCCATAACATTATTAATGATTTCTCTGGGGTTTTTATCATAATAGCGGTAATCTTCGATATTAAAATATTTAATCTCAATAAAGATATGTTATATTTTGTTCTATACTACCTTACAACGTGATGTTATCTAATTTTATGATGGCCTTATTTTCCGTCGTCCTGGTTTTATCAAAAGTCTTAAGATTTTTTAACCGTCAAATTAATGATTAACTTAATTAACGAATACTGATAAAAAATATCAAATATTGAAGAATTTTATACATATTAAATATATTCTAACCCAGAAACTTCAATCTGCAATCTAATAACATTATAAATTATACGTAGATTTATCAAGTTCTTGTTAAAATATTTCAATATTTTGTGGAAAATGCGTAATCTTGACCTCTGTTATTTAAACCCAACAAGTAAACGCTAAATTCAATAATTTGATGAAAAAGGTTTATATCAAGTTATTTATAAGAAAAGGAGTAATCTATTAATAATTTAGTTCGTTACTGAGTACTTAAGATGTAAATACAGTTTAATGAACTTCTAACTCTAGTAACGTTTTAAGGGTTGCGAGAAACTTTAACGTGAAATGTGAATTTTATGAGAGACGGATAGAGTTGGGACTTTTTAAAAGCAGATTTCTTCTTACTTTTAATAAACCGATCTGACTTTTCATGTAAAACATATTTGGTTAATTTAGTAATATGTATTTCTCACTTAAATATTATAAGTTTATTTATAAAGAAAACGTAGTATCACAATACTTTTTTCATACAGAGATCAATGCCAAAAGATTTTTATTTTGATAAACTTACTACTAAGAAAGATGTAATGAAATCTTAAGAAATATACAAATAAGAAAACCAGAAAAATACGCTTACATAACACTTACATACTGTCAACTTATAAATTTAAAGAGTTGTCTCTTAAGACACCCTAAAAATATATATTTTTTTTTATGAATCTACATAGCCTCTCAGCTTAAAATAAGACTTTGGTCTGACTATACACTGTGTTATGGTATAAGGTAAATGGTAATACAATATTCGACATTTATTTCATTACATATTTAAACAAACAGTTGCCTAATATGAAATTCCTTTATAATTAGTTTTAAGTTACGTATAATAAAATCAGTGCCACTATAAATAGTAAGAACTGGCTCCAAAAAATATTTCTCTGTGAAACAGAAGTTTTCCTTTTTAATAATTATATTCAACACTAACAAAATATCATTATTATTTTATAAAGTTTTGACTTTTTTGTATTAAAATTTTTGATAATTCTTATTTATGGATTGAAATGTATGTATTGAGATTTTTTTCAAAACAAATTTATCACTGGATCTTTTGGTCAGTGTCTAAATTTTATAAAAATTTAAAACTGACGAACGGACGGTTACGTTTCTAAGAATTGAAAAGAAAATAGCACAATATAGTACAATAAAAAACTAGAAGATATTCACAACAAAAATTTCTTTAATCGGCAGCAATATTTATATATTCTCAGGTTTATAGACTTTATATTTAATAAAATTGGAAAGGTTTAACATAAATGTGCAAAAATATGTGTACACTGATATAACAATAAGTGTTAGGCGTTTATTTGAGTGTAGCAATAAAAGTAGTCCGTGACTATACAGGGGGACTGGTGAATTACTATCGATACTTGAGGACGTGATATTTGACGATTATATATGACAAAATAAAAATTAATATAACATAAATATTAATAAACTTCTAAGTAAAGTTAACCAAAAGTTATGTAATTAATTACGCATCGTGTGAACACCTTACAGATTAGGTATACACACACACACATACGCGTGCGGCGGCGTGGTGTTGTATCAGCACGCCGCCGCACGCGTCCACACTTGGAACACTTGGAACGTGTCAACGCTTTATTTATTTATACGGAAATTTTGTCAAAAATTAAGTACCTATTTTTTTTACATAATTCGAATGAGAATCATGTACCGAGTATTCTCCTTAAATATTGATAGTAATTCATCAGTCACCATGTATATGAATTTAACCTGCCTTAAAATATAGCTCTTTACCTTAGCAAAGCTATTGTTGTTGGAACAATTTCTCGTTTACGAAACTCAACTGGTTATTACAAAAGTTGTAAAAGTAAAGCAATTTTAGGAATTTAATTTTTCCAGTTATACATCAGCTATTACTTGAATATTATCAACAAACTCTTCTTAGTGGCAGGTTTGTTTAATCACAATAAAAAAAAAATATTCGGAAACAAGTTAGTAAGATGATATTGTGAGAAATATTTTGAGCACATTGAATTGTTGAAAGATAAACTCTGGAACACTCCTTTTTTATATAGAAGAAGTAGCATAATATTAGCTAAATTTATATTATAATTGATAGCATGTAAAGTTAATTATATTTATAGTATGTAGACATCACTGACAGACGGCTAAGGAAAACATCGTGAGGAAACCTGAACTTATAAATTGAAATTATAAGTTTTAAATCACCGACCTTTTTAATTTGCACAAACATACATATGTACATATATGTATCAAATTAAATGATATTTCGGAAATCATAAAGACGAAAGGATTTTTTTTATAATCCAAAGGTGCATACAAGCAGGAGCCTACCTGAGGGGAAGTAGTCACCGTTACTCATGGCTATCTACAACATAATATGAAGTATTGCAGATTCTTTGCCGAAAAATTTTGTATGTACGAAAAGTATTATATAAATGTGATTCTCTCAGGGTGGATGTATGAGCGGTTATCAGAATAGAGAAGGGGATTATCATGAAATTGGTTTAGGAATTGAATTTATAATCATATAAAGAAAATCAAAACAAAACAATCAATTTAAAATTAATTTATCTTCTGTAAGATTATATCTAAAAGAGCATATAAGAAAAGACTGTAACAATTAATCAACTAACAAAATATTCCAATATATGTATATGTATAGTGACATTTAAAAATAAAATGGTTACATACAAATGAAATTTAATGTAAGTTTCAATGGTAAACAACCTAAACATAAAACTAAATTATTTCTGAACATTTTAAAATATCAGCTCACGATATAAACCATTACTTACCTCTTATCCAGATTGTAAACTAAACGGAACAAAGAGAGTCGGAGTTGTATTTTTCTTTAAATTTCAATCGCCACAAGTCTATTGTTTAAATTGAAGACACTAGAAGCGATTTTCTCGAGTTGAACGCTCTTGATAATGTGTCTGGTCGTTTGTACAAAGTTGTTTCTCAGACCTAAACTACTTAAAATTAAAACTTTTGCCTCTTAATCCATGACTGCTCTAATAGTTTAATATAGAAGGGAAAGTTCTGATTTCAATAAAATGTATAACGATTGAATATTGTTACATATCAATGTTTCTTTAAAAAATTTATTTAGAATAAGTTTCTTATAGACTCATATAATTAAGTTTAAATGTAAACAACTGGATTGTTTCTTCATTATTTTTAAGTATGCGCACTAGAGTAGTTTATTTATGTTATTTAAGTTAATGTTATTCAGACAGCGGTTACTGAGACAGGAATGGGTTTGACTTTAGCTAAGAAATAGTTACTTCGTCTAACTTCTTGTTTACAAAACTTGAGGTCGAATTAGAGCAGTTACTAAGAGAATTAAATTACAGCAATAATTTATCTTACTTTTGTTACTATTATATCATGTCACTATTATTACTATCATGTTAAACAGAATTCAGAATGCTTTTTATCATAAATTGAACTGCTTTTATAATTAAGTATATTCTTTTTCTTAAACATTCAGGTTTTGGTATAAACAACCGGGACTGTCAATTTTGTTATTATTTAAAAAAATAATTCTTTCTCAATATTTGTGTAAAAAACTCCTTAATAAGCAAAAATATCATACAAAGATATATAATACAAAGATATATATGTACAATTTATCATTTTGTATAAAAATATTCATTAGGTATAATAATTATCAATATAAGTTCTTTATTTTACCAGAATAATCACCTGTCTACATTTAATTACCAATTTTACCAATAACACTCTATCTGTCTATCCATTTAATACGCTTCCAATTGAACTTAAATAGACAAATTGATTCCAAAAAAAATACGAACTAAACGAGTGAAAATGCTCGAAGGCTTTTTTAGCAATTGTTTTTAATTCTCATGTAATTCTATGTATTAAAGTTAGTTATTAAGTTTAATATAGTTTAAATAGCTCTAAACTATATTAAACTTATTAACTTGTAATGTCAATAGGCTCACATGACCATAGGTAATCAAAATGTCGGTATAGGAATCATAAAATAATTAAAATTCTTACAGAATGATAGTTTCAAGGTTCTACATTTTGGTTTGAATTAATGTTTAGTAAATTGAACTGATTACTATTTTGGTATTTGTTACAGAAGCTGTTGAATTTGGTAGTCTTTAAAACATTCTTATTCACTATCTCAATTATTTGCAATATAAGTGTATATGTTTAATAGATCTTAAAATAGAAAATGTAAATTACAATGTTAGTTATTTTTCTAAACCATTGTTTAGAATTTAATAACATCATTAACTTCATTGTACTGGACGCATGTTGACCATGAAGTATTAAACTAATAAAAATTAAAATGTAATAACATTACTTCTATAGAAGATAAACTGAGCAAAGGTTTTAAAAAATATAAAGAAATCGTTTATTTTGTATGGACCCGTGAATCGATTGTGACAGAAGAATCGTTTATTTTGTAGTTTTGAAATAAATAATTGTGCTTCATCTTACTTTATATGCACAACGTTAAAACTTTTCTACTATTTCTCCAAACACAAAACCTATTACCTATTATTTTACCAATAATTTGACGCACCTCTAAAACCTTATACTGAGTTTATCAATCTAAATATATATCAATTAATTATATTGATTATTTTTCACATTCATGACTATGTACCTTGATAGAAACAGTTGTAGGTAATAGTCAGCGGTGAGAGTAATATCAAAGCAATGGTTGACGATAATTGATGATTGATATTTCGTCATACTTGCTTGGATCTTTTCTCTTTAGTTTTACATTTTTACGTACTTAGTCAGTTTAAAATGTAATTCGTAAGTTGAATTGGTTACTAAGAAGAGAAAATATCGGTTTAATTTTAATTTAGAATTGTTTTGTTATAATTATGTTTTATAATACTCTACTTCTTAAATTATTATATATAAATAATAAAAAATCCCGTTTTACATTAAAATAATTTGGTAAACTTATTTAGCAAAGAGTTCAAACAACATGCCTTCAGCGAAGCCCCTGAGGCCTGAGCAAACATTTGAGCAAGCTTTAAGAGATTGGCAGTTTTTTGTTCATTATTTTATCCTAAAAACGTCTAAGTTCGTATAAATCTGAAATTTATTATATGGGGATGCAAAAGCTTAAGTAATAAATAATGGGTAAAATATATTCTATATGTATGTGTTAAAAAAAAACGAAAAAAAGAAAATGTTTCCTATCTATATTATATTCCCTTAATGCAATACATATATCATGAAAATGTATATTAAATGGTAACTTAAACGTAAGAAATTACAATCACCATACAAAGAAAAATAATTTAATTATATTATTAAGGGAAATGCAAGTAGACGAGCTGATTTTCTTTTTTGGTATATTAAAGTGATAATAATTTTCACAACTTGTAATTGATATATTTCTATATTCATAACTTACCGAGTTTAAACTCTTTTGATAACGTTGCTTTTTAAAATTTCATAATTTTTCAACTTATAACAAAGCATTACAAGTTAAAATATTTTGTACAAGTGCGTTAAAGCAACATATGTTTAAAGACTTTTGTTATTTACAAATTTTAAGTTTTAAAATTACTTTAGGAAATAAATGGCTTCTGATTGCTGTGTATTATTCAAATGTTATCGTTTGGTACAATTTAGTTCAGGTTCTGAAGAATTCCCTCGTGACCTTTCACATTATAAAGTGTTGATAGCAGTCATTACATATTACTAGCATCACATGTTGTGTGCATAGATATCTCATAGCAACAAGCAGTAATAGTAAAAATATGGTACTGTTTCGGAAGTTTTTTTTTTTAATTCAACATATAAATTATTTTTGAATATTTAATTTGAATTTAATGCAACCCAAAGTGTTTTATTAAGCAAATTAACAAATTCTTTTTGGAGTTTTAAAAACTATTATATATCTGAAAATACTCCTACGTATACAACATTTATATCGGTAATTTTAATCCCAAAGTTGATAAACTATAATAATAAATAAATTAATAATTATTATGAAACAATAACTTACGGGAAGTCACTAAAATTGTCTATGAGACATATTATATAATATGCACGTTCAGTTATAAACAATAGTAAAACTGGATTTTCTTTCTAGATCTGTTTAAGTATATAAACGATTAAATTAAGAAGATTTATCAATAACTAAGAAATCGCTGTTAGAAACAACACTCATAATGTTGTCCAAAATAGTATTTCTGGCAGTACTGCTAGCTGGTGTAACCTGTCGATATATTTTACTAACAGAAGATGAAGTTATGAATCATGTGGTGCCCGTTACGGACAGAACGAGAGTTAAAAGAGCTCAAGGTACAATGACCGCTGATAATAAAGGTAGAGTCGGTTTAAGTACTAAGATCCCATTAGCTCATAATGATAAAAATGTCTTAAGTGCGTTTGGAAGTACGTCTCCGAACGGACAAAGTTATAGGTTGGCTTTGGATAACATGTAAGTTAATGTTACGTATTTTATTATCATTTACATCAAAGAATTATAAGAGAAATAAGTAATTTTTTTCGATTTCAGAAAAGGTCATTCTCTTAGCGTGTCAGAATCACGTATTCCAGACTTTGGCAAACAGCAGACATTAGCGGGAAATTTAAATTTGATGAATACGGAGAAGCATAATTTGAACGATAACGCATTTGTTTCTCGAAACATCCCGAAATTTCCCGAAGTCCCTAATTTTAATACTGTTGGAGGAGGGGTTGATTATATGTTCAAGTAAGCACTGACATATTTTCTTTGTAATGTAGAGCAAAATTATTTCTTGTAATACATTTTTCATTATCTTATGGATGATATAGGGGAGAGTCGGATATATCGTACCACTTTTCACTTTAACTCAAATATTTTGACTATAACACGTCTTATAATAATTAATACATATGTAAAATAAAGTTTCATATTTTAGTTTCCTAAGAAAAAGAGAACAGATCCTTGCGATTATTCTAACATTGTTAAAAATGCTTTTTTATAGAGGCTTGCCATCGGTACGATTTAGCCGACTAGTCGTTTTAATCGTACCACTAAGTCTTTAAATCGTACCATGGGTGTTTAAGTCGTACCACTGAATGAAAGACATTAAATTTCTCAATCAAATTATTTATTTTTAACTGTTAGGTAAATAATAAAACAACATTATTAATATCTTTTAGGTAATAGAAACTTAATTTTTAACTCTTAGGTTATATAAAGGAACTAGGTATAAGCTTTCTCAGTAAAATAACATGATTATACTCTGATAATGAGATCAATCAACATAACTAATAAAAATGAGACAAAAAAAAAACAGTAAACTATAATAATAAAGTAATAGTTAACAAGAATGTTATTTGTAATATAATTATTGTGCATATTTCTTAATGGAAAAAATAATGACAAATGTCTGGATTCGAAGTACATGTCTCATGTAGCCACCGTTTACAGCGAACGCATTGAACTTTTGGACCCTTCTTATCGTAGTAAGAACAATTGCACTTTCGACATATATTTTCAAGATAATCATCGCTGTCATCATCATCATCTAGTTCTACAACAAGTGTCTCTCCTGAATCATCGCTACTGGTGATGGAATGAGATCGTTTCCTCTTATAACTTTTGTTTTTGGCCTTAGGTAGTACTTACTATAGGTACTTGCGGTTGGTAGTCGGGTAAATCGTACCAGTACAATTTAACCAACTGCAAGTGGTACGATTAAACCAACTAAGGCATTTCTAAAACATAAGCAAATATCCGGCATAAACTCAAAACTTAGACACGCAACAAAAACCCCCAATAATCTAGTATACAATTGTGGAATAATAAAAAAAAACTGAATAACTATAACTTACCTTGATTACGAGTTATCTCCTTACGAATGTACGACAATATTTATATTAATTCCTACAAAAAATGTTTTTCTTTTATTACGTGCACAGTTGTTAACTCACGTCGATTTAAACTAGTGGGTGAAGAGGGATGGTACAGGGCCACGATTTGTTGTTGTCAGTGTAGAAAAAAATATTCATTAAATGGGAAATTTAGAAGTGGTACGATTTAAATGCTAGTACGATATAACCAACTCTCCCCTACATGGTATATTTCTTAAAAATTAAAACTTTGATCGTGATCTTTATTCATGTTCTGTATTTTATTCACAGTAAGAAGGTAGGCGCCAGTTTAGACGTGGCTCACACTCCCTTCCTTCAGCGTATTGATGTTAATGCGATGGGAAAACTGAATCTCTATCAAAATCCTACAACATCATTAGACTTTGGTGCTGGTGCTTCTAAATCATTCTCTCCTCATATACCTAACAGTTCTTGGGAACCAAATTTCCGTTTCTCATAATCGAAATACTTTTAAATAAATACTACTATATTCGTTTGTCATTGTGAATAAATTATTTTTGTAATTATATATTTAGTATTTTTAATTTTAATAAAAAAATATCAAAATGAAACATTTGCTTTCTTTTTAATTTTGTTTATCGGAATGAAATGACTTGTTTCACTATGATTAAACGCATGCTACATGGTATAATATGGAGGATAAGATTTTTTTCTTTGAATTATTGAGCGGTAGAAAACAATCTCATATTTATAAAAAATCTTCTAACGCCTTTTCTACAAGGGGAAAGGTTTATAACCACTTTATCATCATTATAATAGGTTGAATATACATATTTCACGCGGTTCTAATTATAGATATCAACAATGTCTTTCAATTTAAATGCAGTTGAGATTTGCTCTGAAACTTGTATCTACATATACCAAAAAATCTGGTTTAAAACGGTTTAGTTCAACTATTTTATATACAGACATATATAAAGTTTATTATGTGTGAATTACTTCATTGCCTTTCTTGAATAAAGTACGTTTATTCAAGAAAGGCAACGAAGTAATTCACACTTGAATAAATTGTATGCTTAAAAATTGTATGATTGAAATAAATTTGAAATTACATGTACATTTGGTTACTAGATTTATTAGTTAAATTCTTATTTATATTATGATATTTGAAAGGCATTTTTATCAGTTTTCCCTCTTAATGGTGAAAAAAATCGCAAATACTTACGGAATATAATTGATGAGAATGTCCGTGTATTCAAACTAATAGGAACTTCTCTTTTTAAACAAACAATACTGCTGATTTCAGGTAAATACTATGTAAAATATTACTTTTAGCGATGACCTTAGAACGTTTACGAGCGTTATTTATTTATTAAAATATGTATTTGCGATATTATACTCTTTTATAGAAAAAAAAATATTTAAAAATTATATTTTAACATGGTCTAAATAAAAAGAACATATCACTATTAATGAAAGAAGGCGATAGTTCCATTCCATCAAGTTTCTTAAATATTTCGAAGCAAAACCTTTTATATGTACTTTTACATATGTACTTACTTACAGTAATACCCCGGTTAACGCGACCCCGTTGTGCGCGGTTTCACTATAACGCGATATTCAAAAATTTATTCAGGTTGGGACATTGCAGAGTATAGACAATAATGATGACCGTGTCTTGAACGTGTGTCAAACGATTAAAAACAGTGTTTGGTGTTATGAACGTATTTTACAAGAACGTAAACAAAACGCTACCCAAAAGACAATACATGTATTTTTTCGTAAAAAATAGGAGTACCTATGTATTGTATAGTGTTCTTAGAATTAAAGTGGTGTATTAAAATGATTTTTATATTTGTTTATTAAATTTTGACTGTGTTTAATCATAACCCTCGATATA
This sequence comes from Danaus chrysippus, assembly GCA_916720795.1. Classification (NCBI taxonomy): domain Eukaryota; kingdom Metazoa; phylum Arthropoda; class Insecta; order Lepidoptera; family Nymphalidae; genus Danaus; species Danaus chrysippus. The sequence goes on along the minus strand of CAKASE010000072.1, from coordinate 2,330,305 downwards.
CGCGAATTTCAGTTAACGCGATTTTCTTCGGAACGTATCCCTCGCGTATAGCGGGGTATTACTGTATTATAATTTTATACTTATGATCTCAAATTTATTGGTGATATTTATTTGTTTATCTTAGAAGAGCCATTGGCATACACAAATATAAAATAATAATATCGGAGACAAGCTGTCATTCAGTGTGATAGACCACTACAGGCAATTACATAGATTTTACATTAAATAATAAAATAAGCAGCAACTTAACAATACACCCATATTAATATAAATGAATAAAAAGTGCTTGTAAACAGCTGAGAAAAATACAGTAGATAATCAAAACAAAGTTATGTAATCCAAGGACATTAAAATAAGACAATAACAATTAAAATACTTATAAATTTAAATTTATATGCCGACATTTATCGATATTTAGTACGATTTTATTATTATCGCACCATATTTATACAACATTTGAGCCACGTTGACGCACTGTTGAGTCACTACCTTTTCTTTTAGTTTATACAGTTTTAAATAACCGACAAAAAAACAAACACTCACACTGATTAATATAATCTGGGAGGTTGTTTATGAAGAAAAGGAATATATAAAGGGTTGTGGTGGAAACCATGTAGTACGATCAAATAAACAAGAAATGTTTGTGAAAAAAACCCATTTACTACGATTTGTTGCAATTTGTCTTTCAGGTAAGACTCCAACCATCTTAGAAGTAGTAGTAGTTTAAAGTATAATCTCAGTATGACATACATATATGTATGTATTGTATATCTATATATATTTTCTTTGAAATCATTGGAAGCAATATCACTAGGAAATAAGAAAGTGTATGCAATATTTTAACATCCAAATCAATATTAAGGTATGGTGTCATTGTGAAAATAAGTGAAATAACTTAAAAATATGCAGAAATCGTTTTTTCTAATTGTAATGATAAGTTTGATGTATACTTAATTTAATAATTACAGTTTGAGACTTTATAGCTGCAATGTCTATATCAAAAAACAATGAGTTATTTACGCTAAAAAAGAGGCTTACTAAAGTACATTAAAAGATTAATATGATCAGTACCATTTTATTAGCATATTTCGATTAATTTTGAATTTCAATACATATACGTACATACGAGTATAATCAAAACTCTCGAAGATCCGTAAAAATATTTTTATGGAAAATACCAACCGATCAGGTAGAATTCAATGTTGTTCTGAAAATATATTAAAATTATATCTTCTATATATATAAAAATGGATTGCTGTTCCTTAGTCTCGCTAAAACTCGAGAACGGTTGAACCGATTTGGCTAATTTTAGTCTTGAAATACTCCTGGAAGTCCAGGGAAGGTTTAAAAGGTGAGAAAAATTGGAATAATTGTCGGGAAAACCCTAAAAGCAGCCCTTTTCTGTTTCCCATACAAACGTTTTTTTGACATTAGATTTGACAACTAACTAATATGTCAATCATTCTGTTTGATTGAAACAGGAAAAACCTGATTATTTATGGCCTCTAAGACGGAATAGAGTTCGCCTGGTCAGCTATACCTACATATATTACTCTTAACCAAACTAACGCGGACGAAGTCGCGGGCAAAAACTAGTATGAAATAAAATATTTACACTATCTACATACTTTAATTACAGAAATCGACCATTGTGACAAATAATTGATGTCGTTATAACTTCAATGTAATTCCTTCTTGAGAAGGTCCAGTTTTAATTAAAAATATTCTAGGTTATTGAGATAAACATATTTTAATGTGTAAATTGGTATTTAACTTATTTTATAACTGTACTATAATCAAAGTGAAGGAGACCTCAATACGGTATGAAATAAATTAAAGCTTCTTAAAATATATTGACAACAATGCCTTTCCAAAGGTAGTGTTAATTTGATGAAAGGTAGTCTTACACTTACTTTATTTATAATTTTTAATAAAATATTTTGATTTTCAATAATTTCTAGGTTTCCGCTACAATGTTATACTGTTTCTGTTTTAGTTTAAATAATCTATTTAATTTTTGAAATGCACAACTCAACATTGCTTTTTTTGAATGTTATGTTTTGTATTTGCCCGTTGTTTAATTTTAATATGTTTACTTTTGGTTTTTCATAATTGTAAACTATTTGATGATAAAATAATCCAACATTTCAGGTATCTAAGCGAATTGTAAGTCGGAAGAAATGTTAATATATTGAAAAATTCTTGATTTTTATAAATAAATATTATTTTGGTGTTTTATTAAATGAATTTCACATACGACGGTAATAGTATTTCCTAATAATTTATGAGTAATATCAGTGGTAAAACTGTTTTGAGTGCATTTATAGATTTGAATATATTAACAAATTTTTAATATAAATAAAAAAAGAACTATTTACTGGAAATTGTTTATATTAACCTTAAATTCTGAATGTTTATACTATACATGATCTAGTATTTGTTATGATTTGTTTTCTATACGCCAAAGAAGTATAACTTCTAACGCGTGTAAATAAGCACACACACACTTTTTTATCTCAATAGAATGATGTATTCTTCAATATAGGTTACCTTATGTAAACATTGAATATTGTTCTCTTAATAGATTTTATACAAATATTAAGAAATATTATATATTTTTTCATTTTCCAATTTTATAACTTTTTTAAATCCATGATCCCTTCTGTTTAAAATATTACCGATGTAAATTATACTAGCACTAACATTAACTATCTTTTATTATTACATTAGGTACTTCATCGTTCACTTTCCTAGAAAATGTTACTATTAATTTTTAATTATTATCTTTTCCTTTACTAGATGTGAATATAAATTATTATGTAAGCTCTATCCTCGTTTATTTTTATTAAGTAATAATTAATAGTAAATTATATTCTTCAGAACAACATTTTCTCATTTATACGATTCATTGTTTTCCATACATATAGCCTGTGAATATAGTTTAAGAACTAACTTTGATATAATATACGGCTTATGGTTCATAAATCTGACGTAATATTAATCCAGTGACAAAAATAACAATCGAACTCAGAAATAGGACTGTATAGTTAGTTACTACTCTCTTTCTAATACTATGTGATAAAATTTATGTAGTCTTAAGATATTTGTGCAGCAGCTCATAAATTACTTCTGTTTATTAGAATATTTAACAACATTAATTTAATATTTTCAAATCATAAAGAAAATTTAATATTGAAGTAAAAAATTAGGGGCTGAACAAAAGTTGTAAAATAAACTGTAAATCATATTTTAACTTTAAAGGTTAAAAATAATCCACACCATTCATTCATATAAGTTAGAATAATATTATCGTTCATTAAAAATTACAGTTCAATTTGTTTATTTTATATTTGTTTCGTAATGCAGGTGGTGTACGAGGTTGCGACCGAAAAGCAAACAATACGTGAATTGTACTTTAGTACAAGTTCCCCACAACATTTTAACACAAACAGTTATATTTTGATATTAGTAACTTACCGTAACACAAGTAAATCTTATGAAAGAAAAGACGTGAATAGTGATAGTGTTCAGATAGTTAAAAACATACGTAAGATGAGGACGACGTATATAATACCAAACTAGAGCAAGTAGGTTAGTGATAACAAATTTTATTTCAAGGTTTATTAACAGACATTAATAAGACAACAGTAATTACCATATTTATGTTTCACCTTCTTTTAATTTTCTTATAAATTTGTCATAGTGAAATAGTATAAATTAAGTGATTATACATTTTTTCCTAATTACTTCGAACATGTCCACAATGTGGCAACCACGGGACATAAGTCAAATTTGCTCAGAAACGCAATCAAACTTAACGCAATGTTCTCCAGCCGGGTTTATGTATCTGGCACTGCTAGTTCGTCTTTTCGGTGGAGTGAATTATACTGTTAATGAGGATACTGAACGGTCAAAGGAAAATAAGGAAAATAAATTTAGTAGCGGAAAAGATAAAGATGAGACAAAAGAAAGCCATGAATATGATTTCATTATTGTTGGGGCTGGATCAGCTGGTTGTGTGTTAGCAAACAGATTATCAGAAGAAGAACAATGGCGGGTAAAAATTTAATTTAAGTTTAAATTTTAGAAAAACACTGAATGAAATAGACTCTATTTGGATAATGTTTTATCTTTTTTAATTTTTTTGTGACTACAGTGTTCTTCACAATTTATATATGTGAATAACTCTAAATAGTAAAGGATATTGAAAGATTATAAACGTAATTGTATTTTGCGTGCTTGAGATTTACTTTTGAGATACTCCGTTTTACCAGTTATAAAAGCTTATTAATTGTAAATCCAATATAAATTTTATTCAAATGTGTTAACCAAGTTTTAGTGTTTTCAAGTAACGAGCGTGTGAAAACACGCCATTATAATTATGAAATTTTTACAATGTGAATAGTTTAAAAAAAATGTACTTGTAATACCTTTTGAAAGATACTCTTGATAGAAGCTGGATCTGAGGAACCAGATATAACAATGATACCATCATTATACAAAGCATTAAAAGGATCTTCGTTAGATTGGAACTATAGCACACAACCGGAAGAAATGAGTTGCAGATCCATGAAAGGACATACGTGTGATTTTACTCGGTAAAACATTAACAATTACATAAAAAATTAATAACTGTCAATTTGACCCAAGTCTAAATCTTAAAATTTACGTTGACAACAGTGGAAAAACCATGGGAGGTTCGAGCGCTATAAATACCCTTTTGTATATGAGAGGTAATAGACGTGATTATGACCATTGGGAGGAAATAGGCAACTATGGATGGGGCTATGATGAGGTACTAATGTTCATGACTAAAATTCTTATCTTTGTAAACAAAATGTATATTACAACGTTTTGTTTCAGCTCTTGCCTTACTTTAGAAAATCTGAAAATAATAAAGCTGTTGAAGCATTTGATACGTATCATCACGGAACAGGTGGACCTATAACTGTAGAGAGATATTCTTATTATGATATTAATAATTTTATGATTCTCGAATCATTTAAAGAATTGCATATCCCAGAAATAGATTTAACTGCAGAAGATAATATTGGTGTCAACATAGGTTTATCAACTTCTAAAGACGGAAGAAGGGTATCAGAAAATGTGGCTTACATCAAACCCATTCGTGATGTAAGAAAGAATCTTGATATTATAACAAACGCTTTTGTGACCAAATTAATTATAGACCATGAAACAAAAACGACCTTAGGTGTTACCTATGAGAAAAATGGCAAATCTTACAATGTTTATGCTAAAAAGGAAGTGATATCTAGTGGTGGAACTGTTAATTCCCCAAAATTATTGATGGTATCTGGTATTGGGCCTAGAGAGCATTTGGAGAGTTTGAATATATCTGTTGTTGCTGACTTATCTGTCGGTCATAACTTACAAGACCACGTTACTACAAACGGTTTTATTATGTCTCTGTCGAATAAAACTGCCACCAACGTTAGCTCTGAGCAATTGTTAGAAGAGGTGCAACGGTACCATGACCAGGAACCGAAAAAGTATGGACCATTGGCGACAACAAATGTTGCCGGTACTACTGCGTTTATAAAAACTAAGTACTCTCGTGAAAGTACACCAGATATACAATTTATTTTTGAAGGTATTAATAATGTTGCAGAGTTTTATTCTGATCCGCAGGCTTATTTAACGAGTGACACTTTTACTGCTTCTTTTGATAGACTTTTCTGTAAACCTCTTTTAATAAAACCATGCAGTAGAGGTATCATTTTGCTTAATAATAACGACCCTGTTCACGGGAACCCTCTAATTTATCAGCGTTTTTTTACTGAGAAGGAAGATATAGATGTTCTTATAGAGGGTTTTAAGTTTAGTGTAAGTTTAGAAGAAACTGAAGCATTTAAAAAATTTGGAGCGCATTTTGTACTTACTGAGTATACTGCTACTATTTATCATCCTGTTGGAACTTGTAAAATGGGACCTTCATCGGATAAAGACGCAGTTGTCGATCCTAGATTACGGGTGTACGGTGTCAAACGGTTAAGAGTTGTTGATGCATCTGTAATGCCGTTTATACCTAGAATCAATATAAATATACCAACAGTCACAATAGCAGAATATATATCGGATCTAATCAAATCTGAATATAAGCAATAATAGCTATATGAATATAAACACATATATATAATCTTACATATATATACATATATACATTAAGCTTGCACTTTTAGCAACAATGTGTTTTCTGATATTTAACTTTCAGAATTCAATATCAAAGTTTTTATTCTACAATATTATTTTTGGTTATATTGAAACGGTTCAATCATAAACAAAATCTTGATAAATAAATATGTCTTAAATAAAAAATTTTAAGAATTCTCACACTCGCACACTACCTTTTTGTACTTGATCTGGTTATGAGTTCCATATCAATGTGAGCCTTTACTCCGCTATATGTATTTATTTTGTGTAAAATTTCATTAACGATAGTTACCATCATAAAGTAAGCAGCGCACCAAAAATGTTTAATTACAAATTTGTCCATAGTATTAGTATATATGCAAGCAAAATGCTATACGGGTAAAAAATTAAATAAAAAATTAAATGAAAATTAATTAAAATAATGTTCCACAATCTATTTTTCTAATTAATTATTAATTAATTCAAGTATATCTTATAATGAAAAGAAAATATGTACTTGTATTGTAATTAAAAGATTTTAATGTTTAATCAAAAGCCTAATATTTCTAGGAAGTTCTTTACGCAAATCTGAAGTAGATATAAAATTTATTTTAAAAGATTTTTACAGAATTAATTGATTGTAATAAAATTCCCACTTGTTATTATCAATATTAAAACCTTTTACTCTCAAAGAAACCCATTACTTTTACATCTCAAAGTGCGCCATCCTTCAGAAAGTTTGTGTCACAGAGACAAAAGTTTCTTTAGAGTCATTGAGAAACTTCAAGTATGTTTTTCAATAATTGTGTTTTCTGTTAAAGATTAAAAAGTGCTTTTTCAATCTCTGCTTCTTACCCTTATTTAAATATTTAATCTAATAGAGTGATATTACGATACGATTATAAAATGCATTTGTATGGTTGTCGCTTTTATGTTCGTTATGCATCCTAGCATTACAAAAGTAATAAAGATATAAATGTCAACATATGAATACATAGTGACATATATCGTATATAATACTATATTACATAAAATATATTATACTCTCATGTCATCATCGTTGATTTATAGAACTGTTAAAATGGCAATTTTCATATATATCATTCAAACCGGTTAATGAAAGAATAGTTTTATAAGCATATTTGTTTCTCACTAAACTAAATATTCAGCAGTAGGTATTGTGTAAGCTCTAATGGTAATTAGTATTATTTAAGAGTAATTTATCAAGTTCAGTCAATCTCTAAAAGAAAGATATAACTATTTGAAATGAATTAAGGTCTGCAATTTATTGCTGAAGTATATTGGGAGCAATGAATCTGAATAATGAATACCGATCAGAATTGCCGTGAGGATTACGAGTAGGGTTGACTGTGGTGTATGTACGTTCAATTCTAACATAAGGATTTAAAATTATATCATTGTTCATAATTATTAAAATATATGTTTATTACAAAGGTACAGTTATTTGACTTGCTAATAACCTTACTATACTATAATCAAGAAAAATATTGAGTATGAGTGGAAACCATAAATATTTACTGGAAAAATACGTATACAAACATCAATTAATAATTTGACATATATTATTTCGTCTTTAACTGATAGAAAGAACTGTTAATTGTTTTTCGTTCATCAAACATAAATGTCATGAATTAATTTGTAACTTGTGTATACGCGTAAATTATTTCTGTTTGATATAATATGTCAGATCTCAGCACTAACCCTAATTTTCTACTATAAGGGAAATCGATACTACTAGTTTAACATTAGCTCTTCCTAGTGTGGCGAGACTTCAAATTGCTATTAACTTAATAAACTGCACTTGCCATGTCATTAAAACACTTAAATAAACAATAAAAACAATAGTGGTACAACAAAAATATTCAAATGTATATTTATATTCATTTGTATATATATATATATATATATATATATATATATATATATATATATATATATACAAATGTATATATATATATATATATATATTATATCTCATCCCTACTATTTTTTTAGTATCATTCGTATTAAAAGTCATTTCAAAAAAAAATCCGATCTATAGCAATTCCTAAAGGGTTTCCTAGAAAACTATGATTGCGAGTAATGGGAATTCAAACAGAAATCTGTGAGAATATTCTGTCTCGCTTCCAATTCTTGTTTACTCTGATATAAGTTGTTTCTATTTGACCGAGCACTTAATTAAAAAACTTGAGAGACTCGAAAATATGGAAATGTAGTTCATGTTTTGTTTACGAAAATATGAACGCTTCTCCGAATTTCGTCGCAATATCAAAACTGGATTCCTAAACGGTATTTCTGAGATTTACTTGTTGTACAGACATAGTTGATGATCAAAACCAAAATTCAGATTTATGGTTATAAGCCATAAATAAAAAAACAAAATTAAATTTTCTTATATTTTACTCATACATATAACAGTATGAGATTTATGCTGTATTAATAATAATAATAATCAAATTCTGTCTTAGAAATGCTACTTTTGATTTAACGATGTAAATTTTGTCTTATATTAATATTTTCTATTTCATAAAGAGATATATAATAACAAAAAATAATTCTAATAAAAACATTCAACGAAATAATTCTCTTGTCAGTTGTTGATTTTAACCACTAAAATTATACATGAGTGACAAACCGAAACTTTCCATCAAAGTATAGAGTAAAAATCTGTCGAAACAGCGATATGGACTTAAAGTCTGATTATTCAATTATTCAAAAAAAAACCTGTCTTTCTGACTGCCCTTATATTATTTATAGTTCCATATCTCTTAAAACAAAACAGTTGTTTTCTACAGTAAACACGAATTAATTTTTTAAATTAAAAAAGAAGTAGTCTTCACAGCAGTTGTATTTCTTTTCGCTTATAATGCATCTGAATAACATCAGTTTTCCTTCTCGCCAATCATCACCTAGAGACTAGTAAGCCTCTGTGGCTCTCTTTGAAAGAAACGAATATTCTACGTTAGCTGAACGGCTGTCAGATTGACTGATTATTATTATTTGTTTCTATGTAAGTTTACTAACGACTCTGTGTAGAAAATAATCATTTTTAATTTGTCACCAAGTTTTTCCCAGTTAGTGAGGCGGATTCAAGGATGCCAGATGTGAATGATCATACTGTCAATAGCTTAGATCTTATTCTGTTCATAGCAAATGATGAAGCTTAATTGACAAACTGATATCAAAAGATATAATTTTAGCTTCACCTTCATATTTTAAGCAGCTCTTTTATGTATATATAAACATACTTTCCATGAGATATAACATTCACTTAAAAATCTATATACTTTTTTATAAATAACATAATGATAAATAAAATAAGTAAGGTATTACTTAAATGAATAAAAAAATAAAATCTGAGGTTGAAACAATTCCAAAAAAAAAATTATTGAAATCTCAAAGTTTTGATATAAGTGCTACTAAAAAAAGAATTTATAAGATATTATTCATTTATATAAGAAAATATTTTTTCAATACAACATAAAAACACTCATCATAATTTCTAATAATGCAAAAGAATTGAATCATTTAAGGGATATTTTTTGTACCAATTACTACATCATAAAACGCTAATAATGTTTTAAATATTAAAAGGAATTCATATTTTTTTCTTTTAGACGATAACTTTACGCGTATCTGTTTGTGAAAATATAGTTGTTAGTAATAATTAAATCGCAACATATATCCTTATTACATATGCCTTCATCTCCAGTCCACGGCCTAAATCAGTTTTCTTGTACACGAAACAGAGCGATGCCTCCCATGTAAGTTGTTATATCTCCAAAAGTGTAATTTTACAGTAAAGCGATTCAAAGATTGAAATTAAACCAAAATCTGCATTTATCGATGAATCTTTTTAAAATTTCGTATTTAACATAATAGTCTCCTTAACTACATTAAAAGATATTTTAATTAATATGCCTATTTGCGAAGATATTGTTGTTATATTGTTCATACAACATTTTACTCCGGAGTAGAAGCTAAAAAAGGCGTTGTATCTGATACTTACAACATTATACCGCGGCGCCCAGGTAGCCTCACTTGTGGTATATGATAGTTACAACTGTATACGTTGAAAAACATAAGTCTTATTCTGTTGTATGTAACTCATACGCGGCGTGAGCGCGTGGTTTTACCCACCTCACGCCCCGCGTAAACAATTGCATAGACATATACATCAGTTTAGTCCGTTCGCGTTTGAAAATTATAACATTATGCGTCTGACAAATCCTTTAAAAATAGTGTTTTTGTTGTTTTTTTAATTTGAATGGATATAATGGTCCATAATAGGATATTTTTTAGTAAAAAAGCAAAATCGTATTTTTGTGGGATACAACAACTTACGTGGGAGGTATCGAGAGTATAAACGGTATGTTCCATATTATGTAAATTTATCAAAGTTGAAAGCTGGGTTGAAATATTGTCTAAGTCATTTAAAAATACAAATTACCAATAAAGTTCATGTTTAATTTTAAATGTAATAGTTACGAAGTACTATGTTTCAATAATTTTTAATAAATAGTCTGAAAAAGTTCTGAATTATTTCAGATATTAGTTTTTTTTGATGACGTAGTGGAAACTCTTTTTACGAGCCGTCCAACCGGCCTTGGTGGGACCGGAAGGGATGTGTTAGGCTCGGCCTGGGCAGACCCCTACTCACTAAAACCACTGCGAAAGCCATCGGCCGCTATGTCGGTGTACCCCGGATCTGTCAGCGACAGGGCACACCAGCGACTGGCCGGTCCTGGCAAAGACCGGACTTACTCCCTCGGAGAATGGGGGCGATCCCGGCAATTAGGACCACCCCGACGACGCCGGGCTTTCAATAGGGCCGGGTTACCACGCCGACCCCAGCCCGGAACACAGGGGTGCTATTGGAGGCGTAGGAATTGCCTCCGTCGCACCCCCGTACGTCGCCTGCGGGGGGAGGGAGCATCAGCCGAGATATTAGCTACTTATTTGAAAAAACTGTAAAGAGTGTATTTTTATATCTATTAATTCTGTACTATACTAAGAGTGCTTTCACATATTTATATATATATATATATATATATATATATATATATATATATATATATATATATATATAATTCTTCTGTGAGTGTGAATGTCACTAAACTTCTCTCAGGCGACTGGACCGATTTTAATGAAATTTTTTGTGTGTGTTCAAGGGGATCTGGTAATGGTTTAGATTCACAATTTTGTCCGCTGGACAATATTTTTTTTATAACTTTTTAATTTATTAATAGTTGTTGATACAATCGTTTTTTTTGACATTAGATTTGACAACTAACTAATATGTCAATCATTCTGTCGCACTTCAGAACACGGAGATTTATGGCTTTAATAGGTAAACTCCAAAAATATAAATAAAAAACGTAACAGATATTTCTTGATTATAGGGCGATACGAAGTTCGCCGGGTCTTCTAGTATTTTCATAAAGTCAAAAATACGAGCAAGATATGTATGAGATTTAAACAAAAAAAGAAAATAATTGTAATCAGTACAATGAGATTCTTATGAAATTTATATTAAGTTAGTTAAGTTGAATTACATGTTCATAATTTTTACTCTTCATAATTAAATATTTCTTGTAATGATATTAAAGATTTTGTTGATATATACATTTTTTTTTGGATAGTATGCGTTTTTATGATTTTGGAACTAAACGAACTAAACTAACACAAAACTGATCACCTGAAAGTTACCGCTTCATCTGTCCTCAACAACAGTTACTGTAAAGGTTCCTAGACAGGATGAAGTTAGGAAATAATATACAATATATACGTTCTATTAGAAAACTTTAGTTTCAATTAAACATTTTCTGGGTTGAAATCTTGTGAATGCTCCTCTTATCAAAAATATTATCTAATCTTACGCATTCTCGTATGTTCTAATAGGTTTACAGATATAAAATGAACAGTATTTATTCCATAATAATATGAAATAATAGTCTCAACAACGTAAGGTTTGAACAAACAGAACCTGAAATATTAAAAGAAACTTTAAGGTATTATTTATCTTAATTAATTAATCCACGTTTAAAACATTAATTAACTCTCTGGGGTTTTCATAAATATAACTCCATATTTTGTTTTAATAACTACATTTCAGCATAATTTATGTATTTTAATTTGTATTATGATTAGACATAAAACATAATTTCAATTTAAATTAGAAAATATGGAATTAAAAATTCATTGACTCGTGTCTGGCTTTGAATCTGCAACCTCTGCCTTACAGATTTTTAAACATTGCCTTAATGTTAAAACCATACTGGCTTAAAATATGGTATAGTCATAAGTAATTTTATTCTATCTTTGTATTCCTGGGATATGTATAAAAATTACCTTAAGTACAAGATAATATTAAAAAATAAACATGACGTATCATTTCAAATTATAATTCAATGAAAGAGATTTTATGTATTAGTTTCTAAAAGGTCCTAAATTTATTGATCAGTTAATTTAATTACTTAGTAATTCAATCGTAAATAGAGCTTAACGAATCGCTAAGTGTAAAATAACGTTTCAAAGTACAAAATAGAGCGTGAAATGTAGATTTTATTAGACATTGCCTTTAATATTGTGAATGGTTTTTAAATATACTTTAGTCTTGTATGCATTAAAAGTTATCTTCCTTTTGAATTTAATAATATTAAATTAACTATGATACATGAAAAAAAACATTAACACTCATATATTTTTCACTATAGAAAGTTTGTTTTTCAGTCAAAACTCATTTATATTAGTTAAAAATGTATTTTAAATCATCATCATCACATCAGCCTATTGGTGCCCATAGCTGAACAAAAGCCTCTTCTCATATAGAGAATTAGCATTAGATTAGCAATTTCACTTTCATGATTTGAAATTATAAGTCTAGGTTTTCTCATGATGTTCTCGTAAGTACTCTTAGAAAGTACATAAAAATTGGAAAATAATACATTGATAATGTCCAGGTTTTGAAACAACGTCCTCATGCTTGAGAGGCGGGCCTTAACCTCTAGTCCATCACGAGTCACGACTACTATGTATCAATCACCTTCAATACAGTATATTTTCACTTAATTAGCATTTGATTGCTTTGGTATAATAATTAATTGGAGTCCGTTCTATGTATATGCATACCTGGTTTGAATTCTTATCTATAAATTTCTCTGCGTAATTTTTTTATATTAAATTTTTCTATTCAAATTTTAAGACAAAAATACGCAAAATTGCAAAAATTAAGCTTTTTAAAAGCCTTAAAGGATATAGATGATATACAAATATTCAGAAATAGTGAAATTAGACACAATGCCGATACAAGCTACATATACGTGAATCGTGATATGTCAAATTTATGCTAGTTTTCATTTTTTTGTAAAAATAAAGATTTTCAGATTTGCTACGCCTTATTTTAAATTTTAAAACAACGTTAAGTACGTTGTTTTAAATTTTAAAATAATAAAAAGGCGATGTTTCGGTTACTTAGCAGCAACCGTGACCACGGGCAGACGAGGTGAAATGGACAGACATTTTCATCTCATACGTTGGAAGTATGTAGTTTTAAAATGATGAAAAGACGCGTAGTATATTCAAAATTTATTTTTTAGTTAGTAGATTACATTCATTTATAGGCTGTTATTATCAACCAAGTTGTTATCTAAGAAAACGCTCAAAATAAGTTAGAAAATAAGTGCAAGAAGAAAAGGAAGCATCATAAGTAGTCATGGATGTACCCAGACAACATAACAAAATATTTTTATCAGTAAAGAAGAAAGATATCCAAAACAGATGACTTTTAGTTATAATAAAATTAATTTTCGTTAGTTATAAATCAATAATTAATCTTCATGCAAGTCGAATGCGTACAAATCAAAAATCCCCGGCGAAAATAATATCACACAATTAAGTAGTTAAGTTCTGTTAACATAACCACAATATAAATAATCAAAGCAATCCCAAATAGTTCAAAGAAAAACTGATTTCCATCAGAGATCATGGAATATAAAGATAAGTTAGACCTAAGGGCAAATTGAGATGCTGAATCACGAAGAATAAAAATAGATTTGTTTGCATGAATCCTGTCAGCTTAGCGTAATAAGTGTGGCATTTTGTTATATATTGTTTCATTTACCTAAATTTGAAAACAGGTTTAAATGAAAATAATACACGTGTCTTGGGATACTACTGAAAGTATGTACCTTTCATCTCGCCTGCCTATAATCACTGTTGATGTAAGAAAACTGAAACTACGTGATTAAGTTGTCGAAAATAAAAAAACGCGAATAGATTAGTTTCTTAGACATTATTATTACTTGAAAACATATTGTTTGATAACAATACGTGATAAACCAATTCAATTATAATGAAGAAGAGTAAGTAAATATAAAGGGCTTTTGTAATTAGTGTTGAGTGACGAATAATAAAGTCAGTACCACTGTGAAAGGTAGATACCGGCCGCTAATAAATCTTGTACGGTTTTAAATATTCATGAACGGCCTCTGTGCATAAGTTATCCGTCCCATTACTTATTTTACAATCATAACTTACAAAATGTAATTGTTATTTTATATGGAGAATGGACTGAGTAATAAATTAAATGTCATATACTTTGAAGCGAACTTATTTATGAGTTTATATTTATTCAAGTCTTAATCTTTGTATTCATCCCTACTAATATTATACACATGAAAGTAACTCTGTCTGCCTGTCTGTCTGTCTGTTACGCTTTCACGCCTAAACCACTGAACTGATATTAATAAAATTTGGTACAGAGATAGAGCTGACCTTGAGAAAGAACATAGGGTAGTTTTTATCCCAGACTTTTGAAAGGTTCTCTTGGAAACGCGATATAACTGAACTCCACGCTGGCGAACCTGCGGGCGGAAAGCTAGTATTCTATAAAACTGAAACATAGAAGATGCTTTCGAAAGCATTATTAATGTTCTGATCTTTTCAATTTGATGGATTCGCTTTAAAGTTCCCAAACATTTATCCCAAATAATACTTTGTTGAACTGACACTCAAAAAACAAAAATAAATAACGAACCTTCATAAAAAGTGCCGCAACCGTTGAAGGAAAATAATAATGCATGTATTGTTTGTTTAACTGATTTTCTATAAACTTTACGTGGAATGTCATTTCAAAAGGTGCCATCAGAAACACAGAATTTTATATTAAGATTAGTTTCATTTGAATTGAACAATTGTGCAATAGTTACCAGATTATATGTATATTATGCAGTAAAGAAAATGGTGCAAAAGTTATAATAAAAAATAGTTTTATTTTTTTAACGGTTCTCCTAATGTTCTTTGTTTTCAGAATAGGTACTTAAGAGTTTTTTAACACATCAATTTCATTTTAATACCTTGCGAACTCAGTGGGACATTAAATATAAATTGAATAAATTAGAATTTTATTAACCTTATTTAATTGCTACAAAAACGCGTATAACAGTTGCAGTCTTACTAAACGGAGCGATGTAATTTTAAACTGGCTTTCAATTCATGTTTTTTTTTAATATCATATTTAGTTGGTCAGTTCGAGCTGCAGTAATTTTAACACAGGTAGGCTCTACTACCTATCAAAATGTTTCCGTACGTATCGCGTTATTAAATATTATTTATGTTATTGATTTACATTAAAAAAACACATCCAGAAGGATTGACAGGTTTCTGAAACACAAACTCTTATCGACCAGTATAAAAGTATTTCAATTTTACAGTATAATAATATTAATTCAAATTCGACAACAGTTTAAATATACAGCACTCAACTTTCGCTAAACTATTGTTGCTGGAACAATTTCTTGTTCACGAAACTCTACTGGATATTACAAAAGTTGGTGACGAAATGAAATATTAGAAATATAATTATTTCAGATATCAGGTAACTTTTCCTTGGATATTATAAAATAATAGAAACTTTTGAGTGACTGCTCTGTTTTATAACTACGAGATCGATATTCCACAAAAAGTAAATTGAAGTAAATTATTGAGACAAAATTTTACGAAACTGTTTAAATGCATTGATTAATTAATATTTTTTATACATATTTACTTTCTTTAAGATTTATTATTCTTATATTTTTATGCTTAAATATAAAATATAATTTTTATAAAGCTTTAGCACATTTCATGGAGATTAATTATAGCCAAATTGTTATAAAATGAAGGGAATATGTAACAATGTTTTAAAAAAGTTATTATAATTATGTTTCCTTATTTTATTTTTAGAATAAGAATGTATAGCTTACTAGGCTTACGATATCAATAATTAATTAATTATCATTCATATTTCTACAACACAGTTTTAATACGTCAAGTTGACGCTGAATGCTCTGAAATATGTAGGCCGTTTGTTTCCAAGGTTTCTAATGTTCAAGCAAAATCATTAAAGAGTGTTCTGTAGAAAACACATTTTTGTGCTTCTTAAGAACTTACTCGAAAATCTGATTAATTATTTTAGTTACAGTTGTAGCTTAGTTGTTCATTAGATGTAACGTGTGAATAGATGAATCCTCATTGTTATAGATATATGAAAATAAAGAAACAAGAATTATATGAAAATATTATGAACACTACTAAAAATAAATAAAGGGAAAACGACCGCAATAATTGTTAGTATTGATTATGATAAAAAATAACTGAAATTCTTGCAGATAGTTCCATTTATAAAAAAGTTAATAAAGACCCGACTAGTAAAGTAGTTACAGAAACCAATATCTTAATAAATAAAGATGTTAAAAATATATATTTAGATATCAAATCATTCGTACTATCGTGTATAAAACCATTAAAATTCTTTTAGTTACCCAAAGTCCATAAAAAAGAATTAACTATTGCCCTATTGATTTACTAACTCTTAATCTGGCTAAATTTCTTTCAAATATGTTATCATCACTCCGTGGTCACTAACAATCATTTGTTAGGGATTTCTATCACTTTGTCAATGATACAAAACATGTAAAATTTAGAAACAATTACATAATGGTATGTTAGTTTTGATTTAAAGTCGTTATTTCCTAGTTTCTTTGTTCTTGACTGCATTGAGATTGTAAGCGGTAAGTTAAAGGATAACAATATGCCTATAGAATATATTGAGCTCGTTAAACACATAAAATCCGATGTCCATGAACACACCGGAAGACCTTGAGAAACAGTTTCGCATTCTGCAGGCATTCAGACACATTCGCATCTCGTCTGCTTGTGATCACGGTTGCTGCAAAGTAACCAAAAAGACGGGATTATGTCGTTAAAAATAATTATAAAAGCGTAGTAAATCCCAAAAATATTTGTTTTATTTCCATGAAAACTCGCGAAAGTCATAGATTTCATTATCTATACTAATATTATAAAACTGAAGAGTTTGTCTGTTTGTTTGTTTGAAAGCGCTAATCTCCGAAACTACTGATTCGAATTGAATAATTCTTTTTGTGTTGGATAGTCCAGTTATCGAGGAAGGCTGTGAGCTATATAACATCACGCTACGACCAATAGGAGCAAAAATATAGTGGTAAATGTGTAAAAAACGGGAGAAATTATTTCATCTTTGAAGCCTTCCGTTGCGTGCGCCGTGAAAACGGTTCAAGATACACAAAAAATATGTATCAAAGTATAATAGCTCTTTTAATGATCTAAAAAACAGTCCGCGACAGTATATGTCTATCTTTTAAGATTAACTCACAAAAACCGTTTTTATGGTACCTAATTTTGTCGAAATAATTTGTTTAAGTTGTATCAAAATAATAATATTAATCTTTATTCATATAAAGAAATAAATATGTTGTTGGTTAAGAGTACTTCATTATTAATTTAAAAAAAACATAGGTTTCATCCTGAAAATTCTACGGGAACTCGATCATTCCGAAAACCCCGCAAGAACGGGAACTATGTGGGGAGAACCAAAAATCTGTCGGAAGTCACTATTCCACGCGGACGAAGCCGCGGCAAAAGCTAGTAACATATAAGTTGACAACTTTTGGACTAGTTAAAAATATTTATTGTCGACTTTTAACGGAAAAGAAAAAAGAATTTTGACGTCAAAATTTATATTATTTTTGACGATAAATAAAAAACATATAGAATATTTCTGAATATCCAATATTTGCGCAAGAATATTGTTTATTTTACTGTAACCGTTGTTAATATGTGATATGATCCGTGACGAATAATTTATAGCAAATGGTTTCCAGCGAGATATTTCTGTCTTAAATATAGTTTACAATGAAGGTGTCCTGGAACTTGACTATATTTTAATTCAGTGATATTTATTCAGTACTAGTTTTTGCCCGCGACTTCGTCCGCGTCAGTTTGGTCAAGAGTAATATATGTATGTATGTTGGTATAGCTGACCAGGCGAACTCTATTCCGTCTTAGAGGCCATAAATAATCAGGTTTTTCCTGTTTCAATCAAACAGAATTATTGACATATAAGTTAGTTGTCAAATCTAATGTAAAAAAAAACGTTTGTATGGGAAATAGAAAAGGGCTGTTTTTAGAGTTTTCCCGGCAATTATTCCAATTTTTCTCACCTTCTAAACCTTCCCTGGACTTCTAGGAGTATTTCCAGACTAAAATTAGCCAAATCGGTTCAGCCGTTCTCGAGTTTTAGAGAGACTAAGGAACAGCAATCCATTTTTATATATATCTTCTATATATATAAAAATGGATTGCTGTTCCTTAGTCTCGCTAAAACTCGAGAACAGCTGAACGGATTTATCTTATCTTAGTCTTGAAATGTTCGTGGAGGTTCAGGGAAGGTATAAAAGCTGAAAAAAATTATTCATTACTGAGAAAACCATAAAAACAGCCCTTTTCTATTTCCCATACAAACGTTTTTTTTTGACATTAGATTTGACAACTAACTAATATGTCAATCATTCTGTCGCACTTCAAAACACGGAGATTTATGACTTAAGATATAAATTAAGAAACGTAACAGATATTTCTTGATTATAGGGCGATACGAAGTTCGCCAGGTTTACTAGTCTATATATATAAAAGAAAGTTGTGTTAGTGACTCCACTTATAACCCAAGAACGGCTAAACCGGTTTAGCTGAAAATTGGCAGGGAGGTAGTTTAGAACCAGGAAATTGCAATAGGATACTTTTAATCCCGATCGACAGCATTCCCGTGGGACTTGACATGAAACGTCAGTCACTATAAAACGTGGAATAACGAAACACAATTGACAGCTATGCAATTGACGTATAATGACAGATATGTAATGATGTATGGATGACCATTGGATATTGGTAAGAAATCTACTATAAAAAAATAAGTCCGGTTTTCCATCCTAACTTTATAACTTCAGAACGAAAGAACCAAGAAAAGGGGGAAAATCTTTTTTCACATATAGCGCCATTATACATAACATATACTACAAATCAATATTTTTAAGTAGACGGTGCCGTCGCATGATACATTGTTTGACAGCTACTCATTGTTCTCTTCTCAGTTAATTTCATGTGACAAACCGGTATTGCGTTTGTAGTTTGAACTCTTAAAACCATTTAGTATATGCGGGATAAATTTAGAAAATCATTGGTTTTCACACGGGCAGTTATATTTTGCGTGTTCACGAGTTTGGAAACCATACGCTTTATTTGTGTTAAATTTAGAGCAAATAACAAAAAATGTGGTTTACAAAGGAGCACTTCAATGAAACGGATAATTTGCGGACACGTGTAACGCTTCGATTCGGTATCTCCTTTGGATTCACTTTCATTTACTTAGAGAAGTTCAACTAAATAACACTTCATTTTTGTAATCGAAATGAATTCATTACTGTTGGGAATTGAAATAAAATTTTCCTTTTCAAATATAAAACAACAAAAATTCTTCATCTTTTAATCACCAAACGAAATGTTCTATAAAAGCCTTCTGGTGGCGAAACGGAGTTCGCCGGGTTTACTAGTAGAAGATATATAGAAGATTAATGAGTCCGTCTCGAACATTATGTTTAAAGTAAAGTTGTTATTATATCATATCATTTCAGTTTAATAACATTTGGCGCTGAATTAAAACGCTTGAGTGTATATGCTATTAATAATAATAATATTCTTTGTTTTGCTAATAGGCACTAAGTGAACATATTGTGTACTTCCCTTATCTTTCTTAAAGGGTTCAACTAAGATGTTTCAAGTTTCTTTACTTACTTAGGGAAGATTTATACTTTTAAGTCATCTTCATACAAGTTTTTAGTTCGCTACATTTGTGCCATTAAATTATTTTAACCTTTAGTACAGCTGTTTAAGGCTCTTTTAAGTATTTAGATTGCATTATTTTTAATTTATGTTAGACATTGTATGGTAGACAAGCTAAACCAACCAAAGTCAAATGATTTCGACGCTTTAGAGAGTTTGTCGTTAAATCGAGTAACGTTACATGGAGTTACACTGTACTTTACAGTGATTCTTATTTATGAATTTACATTTATAAATAGTAGTTGTAGGTACGACAATGTTTATATATACAGTATACTTATTATGTAACACAGGTTCCGTTGAACTCGTTAATATACATATATCACTAATAGATTTTTATAATGGCGGCATATTGAATTATAAAGACACGTAGTCGGATTGTTATCAGTAAACATACCTAAACATTTTAAATGTATGTTTAGTTTTAGCAATAACACTTAACCCGTCTTAAATGTATCGCTTACAAAGAAACGTGTCCCTGAGGTAGGTACTTATTCGCAAACAGTAATTTAAAAAAAAAACTAAATTCATGTATCTACATATCTAAGCCTCGTTTCAATAACATTTCAATTAAAATACAGAGAATTAGGCCGAGTAATGAACGCTGGGTGGTGGGGCAGCAGCGCCTTTGAGTTCTGCCGACACTATGGCGACGCATCGCCGTTTTCGCGCGCTCGTGGCCACAATATAAACAAATACTAGTTAATACAGTAGGTATACTCACGGAAACCTGGGCTCCCCCTCAAAATGCCTTAACACGTTCTCTTCCTGCCGCACTGAAATCACGGGTCGCGGGCCACCAGAACGACGCGGCACTACCGGCTCCTTATTACGCATACGCACCAGGGGACTCTCAATTATTACACGAGAATTCCGCGGTTGGTGTGCATCTGAGAGGTATCTCAGCTTACATCCTCAGAGCATTTGCACTGAATTGATAACGCGACATCTTTCACACGAGAAGGACCAAAGATGTAGCAATGCGAAAATAATGGACGTCCAATCCCGGTCAGCGCGTGAGATTACTACCGAATAAAATTATGTTGACGTTTGGGGGAAGGGGGCGGGGCGACACTTTAATATCGTAGATCAATCGATCAATCGTCATTCATAAATAAATTGAAACGATGCCGTTCTTTAACTCTGCGTGTACGGGGCGTTACTTTTATGTGTGAATTTAAAAATAAAAACCATTTTGTTTTCGATAGGTAATATATTTTTTGGCATGTATGGATGTTATATTATTGCGGATTAACGGAAACGCACTCTGTTAGTTAACAAACTTAACATATTGTGTATATATGTATATATTAAAGAGTATTAATTCCATGCATATTGGTATTATGAATAGTATTATATATATGAATTTCTATTCTGATGAAGTTAGTATATCCCAAAAGAGAATACTTAAATGTATATTTCTTAAAAGTATTTTCTACAAGGTCAGAAATCAGTTTGAACATTTATATTACAATGATACAGATGAAAATAATATGTTTTAATATTATTAACAACTAAACCTTTTTATTTTTTTGAACAATTTAAAGCATTACCTTAAGATACGAACTCAAGAATAACTTCGTAAATGCAAAAAAATTGTCTTTAAAATATAGTTTTATCATGCAACTTAAATAAATGCATGTTCTTATAATAGTTATAATTTAATAAATTCTATGTCACGAAAACAAAGTAAGTAATAAAAATAACTAAAAAATATTCTAATTTAGTAGGAAAGGGGATCAAAACTATTTCGTACAATTCTGGGCCCTAAATGTAAAGACATGAAAAAAGTATCAATTAAAGGTTTAAAACTAAAAGTTTCTTCATTGAAAATTCTATAGAAATTGACAATCAGATAGCTGAGTTATTGGAGGTTTAGTAAAAGTGAGGTTATATTGCATTATCTTTAAGAGTTAGATGAATACACGTAAAAGTATGTGAAAAATAATAATTTTATTTAGAAGAGAATATCTGATAACTCAAAACAAGGCAATAAAGACTCAAAGGCAAACAGATATATCATATAGGTAACATTTAACAAGCATGGAATTCTACCAGGAACAGGAGTGAACTATGTGATAAAAGTCATAAAATAAAAGAAATAATTTTTATTAAATATTTTATTCCTCTTCAATAATAATTTAAATATCGTCTAGGAACTGTGCAGGGAGTACAATATTGTGGTGCCTTGCCCAGCTAAGGTACCACTAACAATTCCAAGTCAAACGTGCAGGCGATCGTCGGTGTCAAATGTGAAAGCAAGGGTCGTAAAACGTTAGGCGGTTTCGGAGTCCGTAAAAAACAAAGAAGTGGTCGTTGAAAACGTAAAATGATCGGGAAGCACTCGAAACGTATCAAAAAACACGAAACAAGTGGGACTCATAACAATGCATCTGATTACTGATATGGTAATTGTTAAGCGTCAATCATCAATGTCATGTTGCCATAGACTATATACTGAATGATTTCGATCGAATGGAATCAAATGGAATCGATAATCGAAAAGGATGTTTTAAAATAATATTTAATATTATTATTATATTAATACACGTTATTAAAAGTTATTTTTATTGAATTGTCGACATATATGGTGTAGTTTAAATGAAGTTACTATAAGTTTAAAACTAGGAGTGATTTTTTATTTTGTAGTTAATCGAATAATAATTTTTTTTATTTAATTAATCGTTAATCGATTAATTCATAAAAACAGTTATTTGCATATTTCTTCGCTTGTAGATTGAGAATTTAAGTAGATTTTTGGTATTTCATACAAAAAAATAAAACTAATTTTTTAAATCAATTTTGAACTCATTACATTTTGGGCCCACCAGTTTCCATCTCCTTTTTTGCAAAACTATATCTTTAACATTATTTATATGCTACTTATACCTCTGACAGCACTTGCATTGATTTTTGATGTTTAAAATTTTTTTATGAATGCCGAGCTAATTTCCCGTAGACATATAATATTTAAGTGTTTATGGACTTTTTAACAGAATTTACCTAAGCTTTTTTTATTTTTCTTTTAAACTATAGATAGTTTAATTAAACCAAAATATTTATATTACATATTTTTAACTTTAAATGTAAAAATATTCTTGGAGATATCAGTTAGTTTTAAGGCTAGATAAGTATGTATACCTCATTTTTCTCTAAACGTAGACAAGCAAGATAAACCTTTATGAATAGATGTTAAGACTTAAAATGAAATTCCTTAAATCCTAAAATCTTCTCAATTCTAAACCATAAAAAATACTATAAGTAAATGTTAAAGGAATTTTAAAACACGAATTTCCCTAAAAGAACTAAGGAATTGGAAGATCCTTAACAAACCATACATCAAATTAAAGAGACTGCAAGAACTTAATATGTATGACATATTGAAATCAAATAATGTAAAATGATTTAAGCATTATTGTAGCGGAGCTACTTAGATTATGTTTTGTATTGTAAATTTAATTTTATATTTATTACTATATTTGTGTATTAATTGTTTAAAAATTTAATATTTTTTATTTCTTGTGACGGACCAACTTCTTATTAAATTGTATATAGCGAGGATGCACGCTGCGTCTATTGTTCGTGTCCTCCCCCCCTCGCACCTGTAGCCCCGTTGGCCCCCGCTAGCGGTCCGCGGGCCAACTGACCGGGCACTGCGCCGGGCTCGTCACTCGTCAGTCCGCATAGACTTTAGCTGTGGAATGCTTGTCCGTCATCGCTACGGCGACACTCGCACGCGCACCTCGCTTACGAAAATTAATCTCCTTCTGTTTTCATAGTAGTTTAAATTGCTAAAGCTTGTTTAATCTGCTAAATTACTTAATTTTAAGATTATTTTATAGCACAAAAGGAGTGTCATTGTCATTGGTTCGATAAAAAATAGGTTAGCAATGAAATTCAAAGTTTTTGTTTCGTTGGATTTGTCTCCGCCCCAAATAGCAGAATAAATTTAAAAATAAAGAAAACTCGACGAAAACATAACTATAAAAGATGAATCATTTTTCCTTTGTGCCTGTCATTTGTAGTTCATTTTGTCAAATACTATAAGTAATGGTTAACATGAGTTCAGAAATATTGACAAATGATTAACGTTTACGCGTGCGTTCTATAATTTATTTTGTGTAAATTAAAGATTATATTCTATAAAACAATATCTAAGATATTTTAAACATTAACGAAAACGTAAATATCTCTTTATGTTGTTTATAATTTTTATAGCTTTATTATAATGCGCGGTACATAAGCCGAGCTTGGCATTTGTCTGACTTTTTTAGTCTATGATAAACTGTTGTCTCTGTCTTAAAAGTTCAGTTAACTATTGTTTCAAAATTCAAATTGTTTGCAAAGAGTACATATATTTTTTTGTTTTGTGTGGTTATATACGAGTACATATTCAGTTTCACTATTTGTGGCCGGAGTTATAATAACAAAATACCTACGTAATTCATTTACCATTTTTTAGTATAATTTTCACATTGGTTCCTACAGGATAATTTGTACTATGTTTTTTTCTGAAGTGTTCTACAAGGTAAGTCAAATTATTAAAGTGTTGGAAAGTTTTGATAGACTATTTTGATACTATTACAAAATAGAAATAGAATAAGAAAAGTATTTTTTATTTTCAGTTTAATTTTTGTTTCAAAAAATGCCGGCAATTAGACGTACAAACTTAAGTCGCAGAACCAATAATGCCTCAGGTCAAAGATATAGAACAGCAAGTCTAACTGATGAGCAACGTGAAACGCGAAATGAAGTTGAACGGAATCGATTATAACAAAGAAATGGACTATAGTACATTAAATTTTACGCCAACTTTTAAGGTAAGTGTATTGAAAAACATATACCACTATTGTTGACAATTTTCAATTGTAATGGTGTATCATTTGAAATGACTTAAAGTACATTTGTAGCTCTGTGAATTACTTTAAGTAGCCAGAAGGAATTGTGTTAAAAAAGTTGATGGGGGAAATGGTAGTGCTTACAAAGTATTTTGAGTGTCACTTGGTGGTTTGAACAATTCACTTTACAATATGTATATGTAATACAGGAATGTTTACCTTTACAGATTCAAGGACAAATATATCATTGAACTTATTAGTTATCACAGTACTCGTACTACAGTGATTATACATTTTGGCAAATTTATTTCATGGGCGATTCAGGAAGACAAGTTGATCAGTGTTGTGCACACAACAATTCTATGAAAAGACCAGTTGTGGAACAGCTCCAATTATGTTTCCATTAACAAAATGTATTGGTTGCATTATTCAAGACCGCATTAGATCTCATGCCATCTGATAATCAAAAATTGTTATCAAAGCCTACAAGATGCCTGCAGGGCCACACATAAGACATTTTAATGTCCCAACAATCAAAGAAGTTGCTATTGTCATTGTGGGTGAAAATGTAGATAACAATATTGTTTTACACCAGTGTAACAATCAACTGCAGTGTGTGTCTGAAACACATTGATCACATGATGCTTTACAATGTCTTATCTTATTTTGGTAAGGTAAAGATGGGTATTATTTTTTAATGAAGATTATAAATCCAGTCACAGATACTTAAACGTTTTGAAAGTTTATCACAGCTTTAAGTAATTTATTCTATTTTATCAAAAAAAAAAAATGTTTTTAGGTGCAGATAGTTTGAGAAGTTGAAGTCAATCACATCTTAAAATGTTAGCGTCTCTTTCACCAATACGCTGTCAATATGTATTTAAAAGTAGAAACTGAGTGATTAACATTTATCAGGTTGAACCAGGCAAAACTCCATTCAGAGGAATAAGGAAATTAACTTCATTCAGATATAAAGGTAACAGATATTTCTTGATTATAGGGTGATACGAAGTTCGCCGGGTCAGCTAGTATAAAATAAATAAAAGGAGAACATAATAAAAAAAGTAGATCAATAACCAAGATTAAATAAATTAATACATTTTCCGATTGTCACCTTAACTTTTGTTTCGTGATATATAGATATCAAATGTAATATCAAAGATAAGGCGGCCAACTTTCCGAAAACTGAATGCGGGACGTAACCTTTCGTGAATGGCGGCGGGGTGGGGGGGGGGGTTAGGGATTGTGAATGTCATAAAAATCTTCGCAACTGTCCATATTAAATTTAAGTACTCTCTTACGCGTCATGAGTTCAGAAGAAAGAAAGAAAACGAGATTATCGCGGGCGCTATACGCTTGTCCCTATTATAGGTAATCTGTGTTCCTACACTGTTGGCCGTGGTATGGGTGTTGTGTAGAAGTGTCGTAAAAAAGTAGGGATGCGGGACATGCGGGACGCATACAACGTTTTCCGGGACTATTTTACGAATAATTTCAAAGCGGGACTTCGTCTAGAAT
Organism: Danaus chrysippus; assembly: GCA_916720795.1. Classification (NCBI taxonomy): domain Eukaryota; kingdom Metazoa; phylum Arthropoda; class Insecta; order Lepidoptera; family Nymphalidae; genus Danaus; species Danaus chrysippus. The sequence goes on along the minus strand of CAKASE010000072.1, from coordinate 2,303,582 downwards.
TGCGGGACGGTCCCGCAGAATGCGGGACGGTTGGCCGCCTTAATCAAAGATATACACCTTATTTGTTTTAATTAAATCAATGAAACAATAGAGTAGACGTAATATTTACTCCTAAATTAATTTGTATTTATTTGATAGGCTAGTAAAGTTGTTGGGTCAGAATAAAATCTTCACTTCACTGTAATAACAACCTAAATATTCTGATTATTTAAACGCCTCATTTGAAAAATGTATTGGTTCTTCGAATGGCGGAAGCTTTTAAGAATTTTTTTTTTTATTTCAGTTCGACGTTTGAGCGATCGCGTAAGCGTTTGAAGATATTTGTACTTACTGCGCTGCGGAAACTCACTTAAAACCTTTGGAAAATTTGAATAAATATGCTTCAATTATATTTATATTGGGTATGTATTTTTAGATAGAATTTCCATTTTTTTTTCAACTAAACTAAATTCCTGCAAAATCTTTAACTAGAATGTAATATTCTGATGTTAGTTACAATCTTTAATTAAGACATAGAATTCCACTAACTTTGTTTTCTTTCATGAGGAAATGTACTTTCGTATAAGTGTGAAAGAATTAGGTTAAATTGTATAGAAATAATAAATTATTCTTTTATCATATAAAAACTCGCTCGAGTTAACTCTGCAACTAACTCCAAGTATTATACCGAAAAAAATTCGAGTTTATTCTTAAAATTAAATTTTGATATATTTGATAGATTATTAAGACAGCGATGTAAATAAATTACACTTCCTTAGAAATACTCATGACACTAATGGGACACCAAATGACGATAAGTCTCCGCATATTATACAAATTGTAATAAATTTAAGTACAAAGAACATTGTCTTCTTACGTACTGTATTAATATAATAAATATAATAGCATACTCTTCTGGTGATTTAGAATGTTATTTGTACTGCAGATAAAAAGCATGTTACAATTGTATAATTGTCTTTCAAATCGTGTTGCAGTTATATTTCATTGTTTACTTAGTTCCCTTTTTATTTAATATGTTTTTTATTTCCTTTAACAATAAATCTAAAAGAAAAGTCAATATATATCTGTGTTGGAATTGGTTTTAGTGTCACTCACTTCAATTTTCTATTATCCTTCGAAGGGAAAAACAGTTAAGCAATAACAATCAACGAGTAATACTGAAGCAGTATTTATTCATAGTCACAAATAATCCTCGCTGGGGCTCTTTACCCTCTAAATAACTACGTTTTTACAGCATTGTCTTAAGACATAATATTTTCAGTAAATTAACATTCAATTTAGAATATTTGACTATAAGTGATATATTTTTAATGAGATTTCCTTAAAGATAAATTAATTCTTACCTTCTTATTATAAAACTGAAACGGGTTTGTCACAATTTATTTATTCTGATGAAATATAAATGTGGGGAGAAAGAAACCAGGCCACAATAAATCTTGTTGGACGTTGAATATTCATAAAGGAAACTAACTGTATGTGTAAGCCTGACCACGCGTTTTAGTTAGGTACATAGAAGAGAAATATTGTGTGGTTCCTGAACATATAGCTACATATAATGTTTCAGTTAATTCAGAATGCTGTACATTTTACGTTAGCTTAAGAAACGTTTGAAGGAAGATACTAATAGTAACATAACTGAATCTGCCATTTAAAGTAGTATAGAGAAAACAAATAGCGATTACACCCTGTCAAATTGATGAAAATGAGGTCGTTCAAAGTAAGTTTACTATAATTTAAACCCTGAAAATGGTCAGAGCTGAATTTCTTAAGATAAAATCAAATCAATAGTCGTACATGAGAGCGAGAGAAAGCCTTTATGGATACAATTAGTTTGATTAGTGAGAGTCCTGAAAATTCTAAAAAGATTTTATTTCCTTCTACCCGAAAATTAATTTCCTAAATCTTTCCTACTTAAAAATCTTCTGTGTCTATGGCAATCCTTCAAGAATATCAACGCAGTTTAAATAAACGCAGGTTAAATACGTGTTTTACTACTGACAATAAATATCGTAGATTTATACATATATAACTCATAAGGAAAATTTTGTATAATAGTAGTTAAAAATAAAGTCACATTTCATTATAAATATATGTTACCAGAAAATTTAAGTTTGGTGTTCGAATCACTTGGTATAAATAATTCTTAGCAAAGAATCTGTTGAAGTTTAACTACTTCAAAAACTTTTAAAACTCCTAATGACTAAATATTTCTCCAATCGAAATTTGAAGAATCCAGTTCCTGTAAAAAAAAAAATATCAAGATTTCTACACGTTCGGGTATAAAAATGTTTAAAGACATAAAAAAACATACCTAATAGTAGTCTCAAATATTTTAATCTTGAACTAAAATATTAAACGCAACTGAAGAGTATTATTTATCTTAATTAATTAATCCACGTCCCTAACATTATTTATTAATGTATTCGCTGGAGTTTGCAGTAATATATTTCATAACGTCATTTGTCATTATTACTACATTTCAGTTTAATAAATCTAATTTATTATATATTAAATTGATTTTATTTATAATATGATTTAGATTTAGATAGTTATTAGTTTGCGTATAAAATGTTAGTTATGAAAGAATTAAGAAGCCTTATACAAATTAAAGTAATGCAACACTTAGGAAAATATGAACAACCATATTAACGTTTTATTGTTTATAACCAACAACAAAAATAAAAACTAATTCAATAAAATAGATTTCGGGTCAAAGTGGTTCCAAAGTATATATTTAAATACAGCTTAACGAATAGTTAGTTGTAAAATATCGTTTCAGAACTTGTGAAATATTATAGCGTGAAATGTGTATACAGGGTGCGGCGGCGTGCTGATACAACAACACGTGTGTGTGTGTGTGTGTATACCTAATCTGTAGGGTGTTCACACGATGCGTAATTAATTTCATAACTTTTTGGTTAACTTTACTTAGAAGTTTATTAATATTTATGTTATATTAATTTTTATTTTGTCATATATGATCGTCAAATATCGCGTCCTCAAGTATCGATAGTAATTCACCAGTCACCCTGTATAGAGAGCTCTAGACTTAAATATGTATTATGAAAAGTATAAATTTTTAAGATGTGCTTTTAAGAAAATGTTATCATTTAAAAGGTATTTAAGTTAGAAAGAAATAAATAAAAAAGCCTTGTATGAAATAAAATAAGATAATTTTTATTTACTGATAGTGTTATTTATAAATGATAAAAAAGTGTTTTATAAAAAAGAATGTGAATGCAAGTTATCCCATTTAATTCATATAAAAATCGTTTTCAAAAGTTTTTAATCTAGAAATTTAATTTTATATGTTTATAGTTCTCAAAAAAAAAAACATATAAATGCATTATAAATTACTTAGCCCTGTAAGATAATATAAAAATTAAAGGCATACTGGTATACTGTTCTGTGAAATATTTGAAAGGAAATTAATATTACCGATTTTCTTTGCGATTGCTATAAAATAAGTTTTATTTATAACCATTCGATTAAATATTTTTTGAGTGTTTCTCTCCATTTTCTTTATTCTTTTATTTTAGGAGACTATAAATACGGTCCTCCAACTCGTAATAGTCTCTTAAGACCGTCCCACAGTAGCGTCGTGTGTCCCCTTTTCGAGATTATATTAATCCTAATAACATATCGCCGACTATTGGAAGTACGCCTGATTTCTCGTAATGGAAAGTAATTTATCAGGTTATTTCAATAGGATTTCTGAATTACATTATTCAAGTGGTATATTAAGTTATAAAGTGGCCGGTGTGGAGCTGGAAATTCGAGCCACAACATGCTATATGGAGACTTTCATATTCTGAAGATCACTAGCTATATACCAGTCCTGTACTTTGTGTTTCCTGAAAGAAGCCTTAGGTTATGGTAATCATACCGTCCTGCTAAAACCACTAAGCTTTTTCCTCTGCCTACTAATTTTCATTATAAATGATGAACCATGTTCACCCATGCAACAACACAAATTAGAGTTCATTAATAGTTTTTTAATTCCTTTATTTAAGGCGGTTACTTTTTTTCCAAACAAAATCTGATTAGGCCTATAATTTTTGTTTTCCAAATGCCTTGTACGATTTCCATTATAAAATGAGTTTCGTCCTGCAATAACAATGCACCAACTTATAGTATAGAAATGTGCCATTCATCAATTGTCATTCCTATTCGGGTTCCCGGGCAATCTGCCAAATAGCTATGCAGTTTACAGTGAAAGCTAAAGAAAATAAGGCACAAAATAAACTTTTTGCCACAACGTCACTTAACTGAAATCGAATTCAAATGTTTCTTTGTTCTTATGTTTGGTTGCATATCCTGTGGTACATAATATTGAATGAAAACAAGTAACTCTTGCAAATAATTCAGACATGCATATGAAAAAACTTTTACTTGCATAATTCAAATTGCAGTAGAGGCATATACTTGGTTACATATGATTAAATCTAGGAATAATTTTAATAACTCTTCACTTAAAATTTAAAACTTATTTATTTGACTACTTGACAAATTTATTATGGACGCGCATAGATAAATTCCAATTATCCCATACCTTTTGTTAATTCGTTTTGCATTTCACGCACAAGTATGTACCCTTAACATTTTAACAAAAACAACATACTACTTTTGAGAAAAGCCTAAAACTATAATTGTTTAAGAGAAAAAGATGCTCGTATTTAAGACCTATTAATTCATGCATCGCGAACCGAAATCTCAAATATGAAATGCTATCGAAATATTCATCATTCATAAGCAGAGTGTTGCATATTAAATATTAATATAATTGCTTAATTGATGTGAGAGTTTCAATTGCAATTCTGTAGTTAAAATAAAAGTTATATTTATCTATACATATTTTTTACATTTGTTGGAAACCTTTATATATATAAAAATTTCTTGTCACGTGTTTGTCCGCGATGGACTCCTAAACTACCAAACCGATTTAAAATTTGAGTTGCATTCCGTATGCATTTTGATCCAACTTGAAAGATAAGATAGTTTACATCTCAATTTATAGTCACAATATTATTTTATTGCAAATTATTTGTCTATTAAAGAAAATTATTTGCCATTATTACAATTATCTGTTGACTGAGTTAGATTCAATAGATGGCGCTATGTTAAAAATACAAACTTCATATATGAGCGACTATTTAATAATATAACTAAATTTATTTATTTAAAAAAACGTAACAGATATTTCTTGATTATATGGCGATACGAAGTTCGCCGGGTCTTCTTGTAGTGATATAGAATTGGCCTCTGAGTAAATAAATAGCATGTTAAGAGAAGGACCCAGATATTAAATATAAGGATAACAATATTTACATATACGCCAATTCTTTTAACAAGTCTTTTTTATCCAATCTATACTAATATTAAAATACGACAGAGTTTGTTTCGTGTATTTATTTGTTTGTTTATTTGAACGCACTAATCTCACAGTTCACATATTCTATTTCAAAAATTCTACCAGTGTTGTATATTCCATTTATCGAGGTAGGCTTTAAATTATATTTTATATTAGGTCCGTAAAAAAATAACAACTTTATAATCCAAGATGTGAAATAGAAAGCCTAACTAGGTAAGATAGATAAATATGCATGTAACGCCAACACTATTGCAAACAACAAAACAATATATTACGACCTAGTGGGTATCAAATAGATCAAGAAACATATGCGCGAGAGCATAAATTTTGCACGAGAGCATTAAGCTTTTGTATTAAAAAAAAATATTAAATTGTCTGAAGAAAGAAACTAAGTTAAATATGTAACATAATATTAAAAGTCATGCTAATTAGGTATTATGTTATCAAGGTAATCTATGAAAAGTAATATGCTTTTATTTTATTAGAATCGGACTTCGTTCAGTTATCACGAGTATAAAATGCTTAGAATTGGTAATTCATAATCGATTATTATTTGTGAAAGTATTTTATCCATGTAATAACCTAATATTAATCCTTAGTATTTTGACAATTGAACAAAATTCTTATTTAAATCATCAAATTACTTAATTTCAATTAAGGTCTTAGAATAATATCAGTATTAATAATATAAATGACAGAGTAACTGTCCGTTTGTCTGTTACGTTTTCATGTCTAAACCACTGAATTATTTTTGATGAATTTTGTTACAGATGTAGATGGGACCCAGAAAGACAAAGAAAGATAAAGGAAAAATTTTTAATTGATCCAGAATCAAATCCTAAAGCAAACAAAGCAATGTTTGAAAATAGATTTTTTTTTTAAATTTAGAGGTAAAGGAAGCCTTTTTATTTATTAATTATACACATCCTTTTAATACACAGAGATAATATTATATCTTGTTTTGTGATCTGCACTTAAAGCCTAACAGACCTTTTAAATAATAGTGCTTAAATAATAGAAAAACATTTCCTTTTAAAATGTTTTTCAAGATTTTTACTATCAAGAATAATATAAAACTTGTTCAAAGCAGTTGATTTTTCTAATAGTTGCTTGCAAGTATTAGTTATAATTTTAAACATAACCTTTTGTTCACATATGTATGTATATGGATCCTGGGAGTCTATTTGTTCAACAATTCATTTGATAAAAAAGATATACCTCTAGAACGCATTGCTTTTGCAATAGTATGCTGAAGCTGCTTTAGTTTGATGAAACTGAATAATGCATAACTTGAATATTGACTTACAAATAGACTTTATAATGCTTGTCTCTAAATTATTTAATATGTTATCTATATACAAAATTTTCCTCACTCATTTCAAAAAATAATTAATATAAATTTAGAAAAAATAACTGGATATGAAATGCAATAAAAACGATTTTTTATACGCGGTTGTGATATGCAGATGATATGCAGAATTTTTGTATGTTGTGGACATTTTATGCACTTCTATAACAGCATAATAAAATCCCAAACTAAATTTGATACATTTACACCAAACTACATATCTACATTAGAACAATAGAAATATTGATATAACACTTATATGTACATACATAGAAGTATGGAGTTAAAAAATTTAAATTCCCTTTCTAAAAGAAATGTATCAAGTCAATATTATAATACCTAAGTCAATATTATATTATAATTATATAAAAGGAAAAAAAAAATATAGTAAATGCCATCTTATAAAGGTATTTATGACAACTAAGACTATTATAACTTAAATATATCAACTGATACTATTCTGAGTTTATCAACTTGCTTTGCAATCATAGCTTTGTTGTTGACTAAGTCTACAACGAAAGTCATTATAAATCTATTACCGAAAATTATTTTTCAGTAAGCTTCAACAAAAGTTTTAGATTTCTCGCCAAACCACAAAAACATAGGACGTATGAATGTACTTATTATACAATATACTTTTTGTTACTAAAGAGTTCTAAACCTGAAACAAAAAAGATTTCGTTAGCAATGTTTCAAACTAGCCAATTCGTAACATCTTTAGTGTAACTCATTTATTAATAAATCTTTATAATTATTTTCCAGAGTACTAAATCGTCGTGTAAACCGGACAATTCGACTCAACAATGACAGCATAGCAAAATGCTTGAAACGATATTACAGAAGAAGAATACTGCAGAATTAAAAACGAGAAAAAAACTAGATGTCGCACTATTGAAATTTTTAAAAATAAGCAATGTTTTGAGTTTCCTTCTTAAAAGCTAGCAAGAAATAGAAATACCATGTATGTATTTTATATAGTATATTAAATTGTAATATCAAAAACTCATAAATTCAATTACTGTTGAAGTTAAAGAATCTAAATTTACCTATATTAGAAACATCATTCACACTTTTATATTATTTAACAAATAACCATACACATGTACATGTAATGAAGAGATGTTTCAAATATTTTATTTAATGTACCTATTTTTGTGCTTTTGAAACATTAATATAAAATATAATATTCAATTTTGCATTACCTATTAAGTTAAAACATAATTTATTTTAAATTAGATATAATAATTTTATGAACTCATATAGGACTTATTATATTACATGTAAAAAAACTGCTATTGTTGTAATGGTTTGTTTGAATATGTTTTACATAGTCATTATAAAATATTTTTATGAATCATCGTGTAGCTGAAGAGTAAATAAATTAAAACATATACAGGGTGACTGGTGAATTACTATCAATATTTAAGGAGAATACTCGGTACATGATTCTCATTCGAATTATGTTAAAAAAATAGGTACTTAATTTTTGACAAAATTTCCATAGAAATAAATAAAGTGTAGACACGTTCCAAGTGTTCCAAGTGTGGACGCGTGCGGCGGCGTGCTGATACAACATTACGCCGCCGCACGCGTATGTGTGTGTGAGTGTATACCTAATCTGTAGGGTGTGCACACGATGCGTAATTAATTACATAACTTTTGGTTAACTTTACTTAGAAGTTTATTAATATTTATGTTATATTAATTTTTATTTTATTTACATATATGATCGTCAAATATCACGTCCTCAAGTATCGATAGTAATTCACCAGTCACCACCCTGTATAATATGCATTCATTAACTTCATTGTCTACCATCTACTACTAAAATTAAAAAAAAGACAGTAGTTACAAATAAAAGCAATTTATTTTATAAAAATAAAATATTATGAAGCTAATGAAATAAGTCTAGTAAGAGTTTATATAATGAACTACATATTTACTAGCTTTTGATTTTGGCATGCATATACAATTCAGGAAGTTTTATAAATTTTTAGAAGGAATATTAAAATAAATTGACATAAGTGCAGAAAAAGTCCTTTAAATTATTAAAATATTAAAAATGTATTAAATAATAGAACCTCAACCTAATTCTACCATGTAAAGAAAATAAATGTATATATAAATTAAGTGCTCAGAATCTTGATTGAATGTAGCTTTATTAAAATTCTGATATGTTCTCATAGAAGGGAAGAAAGTGTGAATTAAAATATATATCTTTTTCAATTCTTTTCATATTGAATATTTTATAGCTAATTTAAAATTAAGATAAGTATACTATGGTAAATAAGAAACCAATTATGTATATTGATAAGGACATATAATGATTTTAAATTAAGATTCATCAACAGAAGGTACAATTTTCATACATTCGTGTTCTCAAGATCTGAAAAGTACGCACGCACGCACGCACGCACACGCACACACACACACACACGCACACACACACACACACACACACACACACTGCGCTGACCAGACAATGTTCTGGTAACACAGTGAAAATAAAGGTAATGAATACGAGTAGTATTAATTAATCAGTTGAAGTTATTGTGGTTTGTATATTTACTAGTGTATGTAAATTTGTTTCTTGCTCCATTAAGATCTTAATACATTAAATGAAGTAGTTGTTTAATGCGACATGGGAAAATGTTAGCTTCATGAAAAAATATTTTTAAACAAGTGTCCATATACTTAATGTTATAATTATGTTGTTTTTATTGCGTTAAGAGATTTTCATTTCGCTGAGATAACGCATATTTTATTAATGAATTGTTCGAAATAAATACATAATCAATTTTTATGTTGGGTTTTTACTAGCGCTGGCTAAGGATAGTAGGTATGGCTTAAACAGTCTCTCTTGATATTACTCGAATGTTTGTTACAGATATTAATATCATAAATAATTATAATATTGCAAAATTTTATTCACGATTTTAGCTTTTACACATTTTTCTTCTCAAACACACTGCCTAAAGAAATGTTCCATAGGTATATTCTTTTCATTTCAGTCCTTTAATCGTTTACACCAATTAATATGTATGAGAACGTATAGTATGAATTGGTCAGAATACTTGAATCCATTTCATAATACATACAAAACCGGTTTGTAAACGCTCCTTCAATGGTTTTCTTCTATATTCTTCAAAGAAATTCAAAAATTTAGAGATATATAATGTAAAGCGAAAATTTTCCTTACAGTCGACACTTTTCACTTCAAATAGTTATTTTATCAAAATATTGTAAGACAAAACTTGTAAGTAGCAACTTAAAGCAACTTGAAGTCCAAAACAAGTTTAATAAACATATAGGATTTAGTTATTATTCGGAACACCTGTGAGAATCGTTAAGTAAAAATATAATTTAATTAATATAAGTACATCTTTATATTATATGTTTCTTACACAAACGTGAAGTTCGTAAGACTCACTACATAACGTGTTTAATTTATTTTTATATACAGAAGATGAAATGGGAATTTTCAATTTTAGTTTTTGTATTTTAATTGAAAGCGTTTGCTTAACAATAATTTTATAAGAATGTTGGATAATGATTTTGTGTATAATTTACAAATAGTAAATATAAATTAACATGTGTTTAATGGATCTTTGGTTTATGTGTTTACATTTGTAACATGTGATTATTTTTCATTGTATATAAAACATATCTTTATATAATATTGTTCCTAAAATCTGTAGTTTTTCCTGTTATAAGTAATTCAAGTCGTCGTGTTCCGACTTACAGCGGCGGGTGCGGACCGTCCAGTGTATCACGAAACAAACAGAAATATTTATATACAAATGGGGTTCAATGTTTTGATAATTTTCTCTGTATGTTATTTAAATGACTTTATGTATTTATATTCATACAGTTTTATTTATCAAGTCAATTCCATATTCCTAGATTATGTAACACTATGACCTTGAGCGTTGATATCTAAGAGATCCGAATCCGAAGAATTATTTAAAATAACTCCGATATAAAATTCATCGCGCCGCATGATGTGTAAAAGAGGACGCAGAAGTATCTACTTTAAAATAAATAAATATGTTCTTTAAAAAAAACTAAATTGTGTAAAGTAATAACAGAAATTGACGCGGATAAAGTCGCGGGCAACAAGTATAATTCATAAAGATGAAGACGTTGTTTGCAGAAAGAAATATGATGCCCGAAATAACTATTCCACGCAGACGAAGTCGCGGGCACAGCTTGTAAGATATATCGTTATTAGAACATAAATAATACTCATCATCATTAGCCTATCAGAGCCCACTGCTAAGCAAAGGGCCTCTTCCCACATGGAGAAGGTTTCATCATTAATACCCACATATTGAACCCGCACCCTCATGTACGAGAGGCGGGCCTTTAACCTCTAGGCTACCACCACTACTACTAATACTGAAATAATATACCAATACAAATAATTCTGAAGAGTGGAAAAATAAAGAATTAAGGAAGCAATATCTTCATATATATACTTGTATAATGTATATGTTTATGATATTTATACATCTATACAGCGTTCCCGATTTCTTATGTTTTGTAGATGACACCAAAATTTTTTTAAACATAAAATCTCTTCCTGATTGCCTCTTAGTTCAACGACCTAGATACTTATGCAAAATATTGCGATAGTAATAGAATTACAAATAATATATTAAAGTGCGCTCACATAACCTTTTCTCGTAAAATAATTAAGTTTAATTATGTGTAAAACATTAATAACATTGAAAATTGAAATTACCAAAACCAACTCTATACGCGATTTCTGAATTCAGTTAGACTACTCGAAATTGTTAATGAATGAGCAGTTACAAATCGCAACTGATAAAGCTTATAGACATTGTGGATATATAACACGTGTATGTCAGTCTTTCTCTAGTATTGAATGTATTAAAATGTTATACTTTGCATATGTTCGCAGCTTATTAGAATACGCATGTACAATTTGGTCACCGCAGTACAATATTTATAAAGACAGAGTTGAAAGCATTCAAATATTTATGGAGTTTCTTAGCTACAAAGACCATAAAATATTTGATAACTATACTGAGGCTTGCCGCCATTACCACATGGATACGTTAGAAAGGCGTCGTAAGCACTATGATATGATGATGCTTTTTTCACTTCTGTCAAACGAAATAGACTGCAACGAATTGTTATCCTTGGTACAATTCCGACTACCAAATCGACGTACTCGTCGGACAACATTATTTAGTACACCGGCGATGAGCTTAGTACATCGTTTATGAGCTTAGTACATCGTTTAGCCACTACCTATAACGACTTATGTTCTCACTTAGACATATTCAAAATGAAGAAATCAGAATTTAAAAAAGCTTTAAATAAAAGTGTGTCATCTTAATTTATTATTAAAACACACAAATGCATGCACACTGACCTACACACGCACACACACACATACTTACACAAGCGCACACACACAACAAACAGTCTTGCTAATTCGTTAATCGTTTTGTGATCCCTTATTAATTAGTACTTAAGTTATGTTTACGTTTATACTTTTACTTTTAACTGTGTAAATCTGTATTGGTCTTAGTATTGTTTATCTATATATTAACATATCATTATTATAAGCACTGTTGGATTACCGAAATAAATATAAATTATTACACTTCACTTTGTAATTAACTTCACTATCACTTCTACTCTTATAATTTGACTAAGACGGCCAACCGTCCCGCATTCTGCGGGACCGTCCAGCGATTCTAGACGAAATCCCACTTTGAAATTATTAGTAAAATATTAAATGTTTAAGAGACCAGATCATCCTAATTTTTTTCCAGTTTAATAATTAGCGATTGTTAATTAAATATAAGTTATAATACCATTTTTCTTCACTTAAAGGATCGATGATATCCAGGACAACTCTTTAGTTCGTCGAGGAAAACCAACAGCACATTTGGTCTACGGTGTTCCCTTGACCATAAACTGTGCTGTTTAAGTAACGGCGGAGTCAATGCAAATATACCTCGAGTTAGTACCAGATGCTTCGGTCTGATTATAACTATTTATTAATGTAATTAATAATTAACAGAAGTAACTTAAAATAAAAATTGTAGAACGAAACCCTTTCATAAAGTGTTGTTGAAAACTGTAGAAAATTTTAATGATGCAATGTAGATGCAATGTAGACTACATATAATAATTATGTGAATAATATATATTTTTTACAGAAAGTCAAGGGATTTGCGGATCAAATACACGAAATGTGGCAGGAACAAGGCACTGAGATTTATTGGGAGCAAAACTTTATTTGCCCCACTGAGGATCAATACAAAAAGATGACACATATGAGTAATCTATAACTTATACATTTTTCTAACCTCTACGTTTTTACAAATCTGTCCTATATAAATATCGTTACTATCAGATGAACGAACATCTGATAATATTATACATTAAAAAGAATTTATATTTCCAACAAATTTAAATTTATCTTAACAATTTTAGAGAAATTTAATTTAAATGTGAATTTTTTTCCAATTAACGATGATATATTTTATTTTGTTTTTAATAATTGTTCATTATATGAATTAGTCAAAACTTAAAGGGTAATCGGTAGAAACGATAATAAACATAAATATATTGGTACAATCTTTTCCTTAGAAACCGCTACAATTATATTGCTTGGAGTCAGATTACTACATATAAATGGTCAGTGATCATGACAAAACCTATGACGATCTAGTGCGGCTTCTTGGACACTACTCTCAGCTTCGAAATGACTATTGTAATCTTCGTGCGAAGGAGGTTGTTATTGTGTTCCTAATATAATTGTTTTATATCATTTTCTTCGAATAAATATATATTATATCATATTTATTATGTGTATTACTATTCCAGTTAAACAGCAACGGCAGTTTCTGTGAAGATTTATCAGAAGGAAAGATCACGTTATCCATCATACATGCATCCAAAACATCAGTGGGAAGCGAAGTTTTACGTGAGTACACTAAAACTCAGTTACTTATTGTATACATACGAGAACGTATTTGTGTGGGTCAAACATAGCAGATTTTTCAGTAACTCTTCGATAAATACGGAATCATTATCCCTACTAATATTATAAATGCGAAAGTAACTCTGTCTGTCTGTCTGTCTGTTACGCTTTCACGCCTAAACCACTGTACTGATTTTAATGAAATTTGGTACAGACATAGAGTTGACCTTAAGAAAGAACATAAAATAGTTTTTATCCCGGACTTTTGAAAGGTTCTTTTGGAAACGCGATATAGCCGAACTCCACGCGGGCGAAGCTGCGGGCGGACAGCTAGTTCTTCATAATTGCATCAGGTTATTTTATAAAATTGATGAGTTACATATCAATTTAAAATGAAGAGTTTTGAGAACTTCGTGTGATTTTTTTACTCGTTTCATGAGATCAGGTCCGCTTACGAAGTTGCTTCCTTGATCCTCTGTTTCTAATAAAGATTGGTGTTACTTTTTGTCATTATTTATGGTGTTTGGTAAATAAGTATAAACATAACCAGATTTTATTTCAGTGATAGTAAAGTTTTTTGTGATCATATTTTTATTACTTTCAGGTATCTTACCACAGCGCACCCGTGATGTTGACCTGAAGGCCTCGGCCTCGAATTATGCGGGCAGCGGAGCGGCGGCGGCGGCGGCACGGCAACGCATACTGTTCTCCAAACTAGCGGGCAGCGGGCACCGCTGTATTCCAGGGTCGGTCCATTTGATTATACGCGTAAGATCCTGCCGCTCCCGCTGCCGCTCCGCTGCTCGCAAAATTCGAGGCCGAGGCCGAAGAAATACTGTATGTGTTTGTTGTAGAAGGCGGGCAGCATACAGTACACGAGAAACAGACTCAGTGAACTTGATAGAGAAGCTCGGGCTGAGGTGAATCTATACAAATATTATAAAGCTGAAGAGTTTGTTTATTTGTTTGTTTGTTTGAAAGCGCTAATCTCCGAAACTACTGGTTCGAATTGAATAATTCTTTTTGTGTTGGATAGTCCAGTTATCGAGAAAGGCTGTGGGCTATATAACATCATGCTACGACTAATAGGAGCAAAGATATAGTGGTAAATGTGTAAAAAACGGGAGAAATTATTTCATCTTTGAAGCCTTCCGTTGCGTGCGCCGTGAAAACGGTTCAAGATACACAAAAAATATGTATTAAATAAAAATAGCACTTTTAATTATCTAAAAAACAGTCTGGGACAGTATATGTCTATCTTTTAAGATTAACTCACAGAAACCGTTTTTATGGTACCTAATTTGGTCGAAATAATTTGTTTAAGTTGTATCAACATAATAATATAAATCTTTATTCAAATAAACAAATAAATATGTTGTTGGTTAAGAGTACTGCATTGTGAATTAAAAAAAAACATAGGTTTTATCCTCAAAATTCTACGGGAACTCCACCGTTCCGAAAACCCCGCAAGAACGGGAACTGTGTGGGAAGAACCAAAAATCTGCCGGAAGTCACTATTCCACGCGGACGGAGCCGCGGCAAAAGCTAGTCAATTATATACACATAGTATTCATTGAAGTATAGTTGTTTTAAATTGAAGTAGGTATACAACCTAGGTTTCTTACAGATCGCCCGTTTAGGCGGAAACCCACTACTGGAAAAATGTTTGAATGATCTCAGTAGCTGGAAGGATGACGTAATGATCAAATAATTATTACCTATTTTGTTACACGGGACACTGTTAGCCAATAATATTTAAATTAGCTGGCAGTCGTCACTGGCAGCAGAGTCATACCGAGGAGGCCTTGGTCCTTCATGGCCTCCCTCTGAAAGAAGGTCGTCGTTTCAAGCAAAGCACTATTTAGGAACAGGACTTTGACTCTTATGGCTCTTAAGCCGATACGATATTGGAATAAGAGCAACTTTGATGTACTTGTGCTTATATTATATTAAGGATGCTCATATTTTCTTAGTACCTTTATCGTGGTTGGAAAATTTTGCCCTAGGGTCAATAGCGGAGGAATTAATAGTAAAAGTGACCTATATTTTATGGATCTTTACAATAATGGGACGAGTTATAGTTGAAGACAAAGTATACAAATGTGTTCATGTGTATATATCAGATTAAAACTATTATCAAACTGTAATACACAACAACATTAAATAATATAATTTACATAAAATTTTAATTAGAATTTAAATTTTTTAATTTGAATATTTCTTGAATTTCTTTATATAACAAGTAACTAGATATAAACGTTATTTGTATATTTAATTAACCAATTTTAATTGTGACAAAAAAAAATTATAAAGTTAGAAGTGATTCTTAGTACTAAAAATATGTTTTATTAATAATAATTAGGTCCACATAAAACCTTATTAATATTAATCAGCTGTCAGCCTTATTTTATCTTCTTCGTTAGTAATAAATACGTTCCCACATCACAAACTGTCCACTGTCCAAAATGAAGTTGTTAACGACACTTCTTCTAAGGTGAGTGAATTAATATAATTTGTTTAATTACGATGAATATTTTGAAGATATAAAAAAATACATTCAAATTTTTTTCTAAATAATATTTTAAGAATATTGTTTTATTCTAGTCTGATAACCCGTTTTCGTTTTTAAACCTAAGCTCTTATGATTCATAATCACTTACCTACTCTTTTAACGTAACGACTATTGAATCATGAGAATTAGTGATGACAAACAGTTTAGTTAGTACAGAAGAATGTCATTACTAAGATGAGGAGTAATAATATGTATATACATTTACAGCGCACTGTTAGGAGTTGGATTCTGTAGAAGATTTCCAGCCGGGTTTAAATTCGGTGCAGCCACAGCTGCTTACCAGGTCGAGGGCTCCTGGAACGTCAGCGGTACGTTTATGTTCGTGTTTTTAATATTGAATTTAAATAACACTAATAATCATTTGATTGACAGACAAGTCTCCAAGTATCTGGGACACGTTCGTTCACACTAGACCAGAGATTATAGTCGATGGCTCCAACGGGGACGTCGCCTGTGACAGCTACAACCAATGGATGAAAGACGTGGAAATAGCTTCGGAGTTGGGATTAGATTTCTACAGGTAATGAATTGATTCTGGTGTTACAATACTTTATTGGTTGCTATGAAATACCAATTAATATTTTTTAAATCAGTGGTGGCCTAGTGGATAAAGGGCCCGCCTCTCGTTGCCAAGGGTGCGGGTTTGATCCTAGTAAATACCAATGTGATTTTTCCGAGTCATATGTACTTTTTGAGGGTATTTAGATACCACTGACAGACGGTGACGGAAAACATTGTGAGGAAACCTGGACTTATAATTTCAGAATTATAAGTTTGAAATCACCAGCCCGTCTTGAGCAAGCGTGGCGATTAATGCTCAAAACTTCTCCATGACAGAAAGAACCCTTTTGCTCAGCAGTGAGCTCTGATAGGCTAAAAAAAATTATTAAATTCACCGATACAGATTATTGTACTATTGTTTTTCTGACCAAGCAACTTGGTTAAAATGTACCAAAAGACACGCGGTCCCTCTCAGTCCGATTTAATATATAACAATAAGTATTACTTGATAGTAAATATTTTATTACTAGTCTTAATTTTTAATATGATATCTAATTTGTTTATATATTTTTTATAGATTTTCTCTTTCTTGGCCAAGAATTTTGCCTCATGGTTTTGCAAATAAGACGAGTGAAGACGGAGTAAAATTTTACTCCAACTTTATAGATGCTTTATTGAAGAGAGGAATCGAGCCTGTCGTTACAATATATCACTGGGATTTACCACAAAATTTACAAGATCTTGGTGAGTTTCAGAAATGTGTCACTGTTGTTAAAAATAATTAATACAAATGCATTGCTCTTTTACTATATAATATAGAATAAATAATAAAACAAAAATATAATTAAACAAAAAAAAGGGTTCAAAAGAGGTTTTTGTACTAAAATAATAAACTACTTATTTTATTAATTTTAATTATATTAAGTTCATTTTTCATGATAAAAATGAAGACCCCATTTAAATTTATGTTTTTCAGTAACAACACATTCTTTGCAACTTATTTCTTCATTCGCATACTAAACGAATACTTAACTTTGAACGGAAAATCATATTGATGAACAAGTAATGAGCTCTCATCTTATATGTCAGGAACTTAAAAAGAATCTTGTAAATTCAATGTTCTCTGTAATTCATTCTTAGTTAACAGAATGTACTGAATCCATGTTTCAGTACATTCTATTCAAGCTTGTAGGACTATTATGAAATGTTAGTTAACCCAAGGTATAATTCACAGGCGGCTGGACCAATCCTTTAATATCAGATTGGTTTGCGGACTACGCTCGTGTTGTGTTCACTCTATACGCTGACCGAGTCAAAACTTGGATCACTCTTAATGAACCGATGACGTTTTGTGACATTGCTTACACTTTTGGAGTTCACGCTCCAGGAATAGTTAGCACTGGAGTAGGAAATTACATCTGCAGCAAGAACACAATGTTGGCACACGCTAATGCATGGCGGATATATGACAAGGAGTTTAGACGAAAATATAAAGGTAAAAGAATTATATGACTTTATAAAAAAACTTTAGGTACTTGATTTATTGTTAATTAATAAAATCTCTAGGTTCTTCTGAAATAATTCTGCATACATATGCAAATGTATTACATTATATTTTAAAGGCAAAGTGTCCATCACCAATCAAGTCATGTGGTTTGAGGGAGATGATGAAAATGAAGGAGAAGCGGCTGAACTGGCTCTACAGTTAATGGTGAATAAAATACAAAAAGTGTCCAAAAATAAAAGTGTAACTAAATACTTTTGAAGTTTAATTCAAATGATTGAAGATATTCATTTACTGTCGCATAATTTCAGGGAGGACTGTACTCACACCCAATCTACTCTAAGGAAGGCGGTTGGCCGAAGAAAATAGAAAACCTCATAGCAGAAAAGAGTAAACAACAGGGATTCCCGAAATCCAGATTACCAGAATTCACAAAAGAAGAAAAAAAACTTATAAGAGGTGAGAATAAAATGTAAATAGTGTAATCGTTACATAAATTAATACCAAAACTAAGATTTTCTATTAATAATTATAATTTATAAGTCAAGTTAAAAGAAAGCCATATAAATAGCAATAGGCGTCCCTTTCAAAGTTTTTTTATTGAATTTTTCAAAGGCACGTATGACTTCTACGGTTTGAACTACTACACATCACGAACTGCTCGCCTCGCCCGAGGGGAAGCTGTTGGTCCTTGGCCATTCTACGGTGGACCAGACATTGATGTAATAATATCAGTGAGACCAGAATGGCCGCAATCTGGCTCCATCTGGTTCTATGTGAGTGTTGTTGTTACTATATACAGTTGTGAGACTCATTGAGGCTGAACACTGTCTTTGGAAACTGATCGTACGTCATACGTGTTTATTGAAGAGTAATGTAGACAGCCAAGTGGTGATTGAAACAATAAAAAAGCAACCAACTCGTGCTCCAGGTGTACCCGGAAGGTTTCCGAAAGATCATATCTTGGTTGAAGAAACAGTATGGAAACATGGAGATCTTTATAACAGAGAATGGTTTCTCAACCAGCGGCGAGGATTTAGATGATCAAGATCGTATAGATTACCATAAGAAGCATTTGGAACAGGTGATTAATATTAAAAATGAAATCAAGATGGATAAATAAAACAAGTATGTTATTATTCTAACTAATATCTTCCACCAGGTTCTCCTCGCGATTGAAGAAGATAAGGCCAATGTCGTGGCGTACACTGCTTGGTCAATGTTGGACAACTTTGAATGGAGCGATGGCTATCGGTAAAGATATTGATTTCAAAATGTTCTTGGATTTTCTTCTGTTCATAATCTGATAATAATAATAATCTTTTCAGTTCCAAATTCGGTTTATACGAGGTGGACTTCAACGACCCAGCCCGCACCCGCCGCCCGAGAGCCTCCGCCAAGTATTATAAAGATATTGTGAAAGCTAAATAATATGATTTATATAATATTAAATGAACTTTGAACAGAAAGACGTAAAATTTATTTGATGAATAATAATATTATTTTTATGTGTGATTGGAGATGTTACTCGGATCTATATCTCACAATGATTCCTACTCATTAACCCATTAACATCAAATTTCTCAATAATATAATTAGTAATAATATAAGTAGGACCTGCATGAAGTATCTTCCTTGAATAGCTGTAGGTGGTTTCGGTATCAGGATATTGCTCATGACTAACGAGTATTGAAGGAGCCCCTGAGAGACTCCCGCCTTTAGTGGTCGGAGAGTAAGAGAGTGCTCTGCACTTGTTAAAGGGAAGAGATATTAGTTAAGTTGACTCGTATGATGTGAACAGCCCGTATATCGAACTTTTGTACAACACTGTAATGTATATAATGATTTCTGTAAACTGTTTTACTTATTTAGGCTAAAGTAGCGTTTTAATAATGGAAATATTTGAATTCCTCTTTGTGTTAAGTATTATTAATGTGATTTCTGTTTTAAAAGCTTGATACTTCCTCGAGATAAAATCAAAACATTTTAAGGACATTTATATTAATAATTCAATTTTTTGTCATTATTAATTGCTTTGTTTCAACAAACAATGAAATATTTTATTTTGTTGCGTTTCTATTTATATATTACGACTGAACTTAATTTACCATATACATATATTTAACAGTTCTGGCTGAGAGATAAAAAACAAGGACTATGAAAATTCCTTACAATATTCTATACTCCAAAGTTTAGAATGTAGCACCACCTATAATAGGCTGATCGTCAAATTAGCGTGGTTGTAACTACTTGCCAATAGATGGCGGTTTATAAAATAATTTCAATTTCTTATGGTATTCAGTCAACGTGTCTGTGATTTTTGTAAATCTTATAGAATATTTTACTTTATTGTGACTTTGGTTGTTCATGCGTTCCTTTATATTATCCATTTCTTAGTTTGCTTCAGGTTTATTGGTTACCTGGCTTGTTAATTGGATCAAGACTATTAATCAATTTTTTTTTTCTCAATTTGCCACAATAAATTTTAAATTAAATGCCATTTTGTTTGTAAGTAATGTGCTACAACATGGGTGAAGACAGTATTTGAAGCTTTCAAATACAAGTTGATACCCAATCGTTGCCATCACAACATTAACAAAGGTTCAATATTAAGTTGATTATATAAATAATTACAAATATTGGTTTCATGTAATTAATAACTATTTTTACTATACAGAAATTTAATTTAATTTCATGTTCCCACTATTTTGTCCCAGCAATATCCACAGGTACCTACATTAATTTATTATTAATTATAATCAGTCATATAAATAATTCTGAGGACTATAGTATATAACAATTAGTACATCACAGAATGCGCCACTTGTAAGTTGTAACATTAAATGTCATAACTCCTCACACTTCGGAGTTGGTTCTATGACATACAAACAGCAGAATAACATGTTTTACATACGAGTATTTAATCATTTAAAAGAAACTAATGAAAGAAAACTAGCGACGTCTATGTCATGATATAGTAACTGATTCTCACTTATATGTTGCAACATTAATCATTATAAACTAACTTGTGAGTACTGTACTAGGACATTCAGTTATTAGTTCCAGTACTAAGAATAATACATACACTGATCTCTAACAATATACAAGTATCAACAGTTTACATTATTTATTCCGTGTTCAGTGAGTGTGATACTTGATAGTTATTGTACCTGTTACAAACACAATATAAAGTAGACAAGTTTGAATATAACAGAGGGACTAGTTGTATGATAAAGGTATATTATAAGTACATTAATTATATCCAGTTAAATTGGAAGACCTGAGTTTTATAATAGTTAATAAATAATTAGATAGACATAAGCAATTTTAATACAGAATTTTACTGAACAGAGATCAGACCCTAAGGAGTGATCTGTGTGAGACAAGTGTAAACAACACATGAGTAATGAATATAACTGTTATGAATAAAACAAACGTATATTGTATTATGTTTATTATACAGTAACAAGTCTCGTCTTCACATGTACATTAAACAATCCCCAGTTCATAGAGCGCCTCTCACACACCTATCATATATTTCATCAAGTCACACATCACCTATTGTTCAAACAAGTCCCGCAGGAGCTACATACAAATGTATGGATAAAGCTTGTATTAAAAGACATTGACTGTTTGAGCCGCTGCAACACTCCACCTTCAACACTACACTTGATACTTCAAGTCTTTTACATTCTAATATGTTTAAATCTCAGTCACTTCCCTCTCCATATAATGTGTAGCTCATTGTCTTTAATATATTGTGTCTAGTGTAATCACACACTCATGTTTCATTAATAGCTACCTGGTTCATTGTTAGTTTTCATCTAACACTTGATGATCAGCCGTCATCTCCTGATGGATGAATCTCAAGTACAGTCCAATAACACCATCTGTAATACATAATACAATATATTAATACTGTTCACAAACAATATTGTTCATATATAAAGACATACAGAGACAGTTACATCAAGGATTGTTTGAAAATAAAAACATAATATTTTATATTAATCTTAAAATATCCACAAATAAATTACACTTCATATCACTAAGAAGGTTTATTATTCAAATAAAACCATTCTTTATACATCAGTCTAGTTAGCATCATCATTAATAACATACTGTATAATGTATGGAATTATTATTATTATTCTGTTTGAAATATATTGGATTCCTAAAAAAATTATAAATGTTTATAATTAAACTAAACACATAAGTTGATTTTACTTAAAAATTATAACACTATTTAAACACTTTTATAATAATCGATTATTCTAGAAAGACGCCATATGGATTTCATCATATATAATATCAACAGCACATGAGGAATTATAAAATTAATGTGTCGATAACGGTTTAATCAATATAAGAGATACATTATGGAGAAATAAACATTAAAATGTACAATATAACCAAAAACAAAGTAACCAACAGACCTTAACGTCACACTACAATCGTACATCGGCTACATACACTTCTCTTCATAGAAGGTTTCCTCTCGTCCGCAGACCACGTCCTAACAGACGCCCCACCAACAGCTTCTACCTTCATCTTGAATTATATATTCTCACGAGTCCTGGAACGTAACGAAGGATTCTAGTTTTTATTATGACAATAGATTTCTTACTTAAATATTCGACTTACAAGAAGTCGCATTTTAGAGTGTGAAAAACATAATAATAAAGAAGGCCATTGAAACGATATAACTTTGAAAAACCCTGCGGTCAATGTTACGCTTAGAGAATAATTCAAAACATACTATTAAAATAAACTAGTACCTATGTGCAAAAAAAAAACACTCACCATGAAGATAACCGATAAAACATATACATCATAAGGAAGGCCGCGGCCGACTGCCACCCGAGGCACCAGAAGGAGCCGGAAGGACTGGAGAGACATGAGAAATTAATTTTGAAAGCAATTAATAGTAAAATCATAAAATGTAAATTAATAAAATTTAAAAACTAACAATAAACGAGCCGTCAGGTTGGCCACACTAAGAATCATGGGGAATGGGGATGAAACCAGTGCTGCCAACTTTATTTTTTAGAGGAACGATGAAAATTTCAATAAAACTGCGTATCTTCTATATATATAAAAATGGATTGCTGTTCCTTAGTCTCGCTAAAACTCGAGAACAGCTGAACGGATTTATCTTATATTAGTCTTGAAATGTTCGTGGAGGTTCAGGGAAGGTATAAAAGCTGAAAAAATTGATTCATTACTGGGAAAACCATAAAAACAGCCCTTTTCTATTTCCCATACAAACTTTTTTTTTGACATTAGATTTGACAATTAACTAATATGTCAATCATTCTGTCGCACTTCAAAACACGGAGATTTAATGCTGACAGGTAAACTCCAAAAATATAAATAAAAAACGTAATTGATATTTCTTTATTATAGGGCGATACGAAGTTCGCCAGGTCTTCTAGTATCAAATAAAAATGGAAATTAATTCAAAGTTTCATTTAACATTAATCATCAATTAATATGTGGAATTAAGATATTCATTAATTACATATATTTTTAAAACAGAAAAAAAAATAACTGCTTTAGTCACTATCTGAATTATTAGGCACAGCAGATGCGGAAAAAGCATTATATTTTTTGTTCATACATACAAACTTAAATTTAATTTGCTCAGCATATCGTCACATGGCTTGAAGTTTATACACGATCCTTTTCCTTTAATATGTTGTGCAGCTAACAAATTCTTATTTACCGTTTCTGGAATACAGTTTAGTTTTACATATTCCTTATAGTTATAGTATAGTACTAAATATAATTAGTTATAGTTCTAGTACTAAGTTTAGTTTTACATATTCCTTATAGTTTTATTGGAGATTAATTTTTTCGTAAGACTTCATTTAAAATATCGTATATTTTGCGTAAGATTTCGATAACTCGATCGTACATCGTACAAGAGTCAAAAAGGTCGTATAAATACGATTTATATTGTACGTTTGGCAACACTGGATGAAAATGTCATATAATTAACGTGTTTAAGAAAATAATGTATAGAAAATGCTGCCATCTAACGAACAAAGCACAACAACTTTGACACTATTTTCCTTCATAACTTCATAGATGTCGTATGTAGCTCTCAAATTGATTTGACATTAGGACATATTTTAAATTATTTCAGTTGTTCATTTGCCGTCGTTTACTGTTCTTGTGCTGTACGTTCTTTTTCAAACATTTGACCCGGCTTAATATATCATTGACTCCTATTTCTACGCTTTTGACGATCGACCCCAGCTTTTCTCAATTGGATTTTGATTGCAAACTACGAATTTGGATTATCGATAAGTTGAAAAAATGCCACGAAAATCGGCTTTTAAGTGTTATTTTCGGTGTGCGACTAAAGGTACGATACTTATTAAGTAAAATCTATAAAATTATTATTTGTCATATATACAACCAATTACTACTCTTGTTACATCAATTTCAATCGTAACAGTTCTAATAAAAAACTTTTCAGGTCCTTTTCATCAATTTCCTAAACCTGAATACCAAAATTTGGAGAAACTCATTCAATGGAAAAATATTTTAAATGAAGACATGAAACAAAAGGAAGATTCTTATCGTGATCGTCATTTTGAACAGTTTTACCATTCTTTAAGTAAATGACTCACTCGAAATGTTGTACCAACTCTATACTTAAGTAAGTATCTAAAGTAAGCAACTTCCCAAGTAGTTATAGGCACACAATACATACTACTAATATAAAATAACTATAAATAATCAATTATACTTTATAACTATGGATAATATTTTACATTATTATTATTTTACTTTAGAAATTGATACGCATAATTAAAAATTAAAAACAAAAAAAATAGATTTAATTGAATATAATGAAATAGGTATACAAATCATCTTAACATTTTATATACTTACATGTGATTTGATAGATTTATAATGTGCGGTCTTTATTACCTTTTTTTATCTAAATAAAGGAAAGTGCCTACAAACAGTATCACAAAATATCTACTTGTGTCACTTCTTTACATAGGTAAAACAAAAACAAAGTGTTCTAAATATGCAGAGATCATAATTTCACTGGATAACTACAAACCAAAAAAGTTGTTTATAGTTTTTTATGTAATATAAGAATGGCAGTGTTTAATTCAGTAAAAATTACAAGTCTATTTACATTCAATCAGAAACTCTAAAAGAAACAAGGAAGGAAAATACAATCAAGACAATATTATGTTATCATTCAATTTTAAGATTTGTCATTTAACTTTTCTTTTAATACCTATATTTATTTGTATTAAAAAAAATATTTTATTTAGCAGCATCAACATTTGAGACTTTACACTCATCACATTCTGTTGAAACTGAAAAAAGTGTTGATACACAAAAAGAAGACAATGACGCATCTTGTAGTCACAACTTTGGTTTAAATATGAATCAAGTTCAGCTACAAAGGAGTTCTCTTAATTCCTCTCAATTATTTCCTAAAGGTAAGTTGCAGGCATATGACTAAGCTTTAAATTAACTATCATTGCTATATTAACTTTAAAACTGTAAAACAGCATAAAGCATTTTAAATACAATATAAATTTAAGCCACAGATTCACTAGATTTGCAAGTATTGAGATTTATTTCATATATTCTTCTGCAAACATTGATGGTAGGTTTGTTGGTAGTCATTTATGAATTATAATTGCAATATATTAAAAATTGTATTCAATAATTATGTCTGTAGGTAATTTGTACACAACAATAAATATGTATATTTTTTGTCTCTTAATAAACATTAATCCCGGTTTTAGATAACCTGATTCCTTTTTAAATAAATACAGATGTAAACTCAGATGAGTAAACATTTAAACCTAAGATGTTCAAAAATGTCTTCACATCATTTAATTGATTATCTGAAATCCCTTATGACAACTATTAGTCCGTCATTAGAGATACTACTGTATACATAATTAAACATATTAGGGTTTTTTAACGTTATCGTTTTGATGGCTTCCTTTTTTTTATTTTAACTATTATCTTTACAATTTTCGGCCACGCCCTGAAATGCGACTTCTTAATGTAAGTTGGTAAGTTTGTTAACAATTAATGTATCGTCTTTATAAAAATAGTATTATTTGTAACGTTTCAGGACTCGTGAGAATATATAATTCAAGATGAGGGTAGAAGCTGTTGGTGGAGCGTCTGTTAGGACGTGGTCTGCGGACGAGAGGAAACCTTCTATGAAGAGAAGTGTATGTAGCTGATGTACGATAGTAGTGTGACGGTATGTACTGTTGAATATTTAGTATTATTCTGTTATTATTTATAGTATTAGGGTGAATATTATTTTAATTTAATTATTCAATATTTTTATTACATTCACTGAATGCTTCCGACACGTCGTAATGATTAAATAATTAAATGAAAGATTGTTATTATAATAGTAACTGTCTCTTGCCCGCGGCGCCGTCCGCGTGTACATCACAGTTCTCTGTCACTAGTGCCACTGAACCTGAACTGCTTCCACTTCATGGTTCAACTCGGTTGGTGGTGGTTGTATTGGGATTGGGGTCGGGATTGTGTCAAAGGATAATCGGGATAAAAAGAAGCCCAAGTCCTTTTCCTGGGCTTCATTTATATCCATATTAAAATTCATCACAAACGGTTCAGCGGTTTAGGAATGAAAACTTAACAAACAAACAGACAGTTACTTTCGTATTTATAATATTTATTATTATAATCACTAACTAACAGTCATTATGCTATTAATAATGGTTTACAAAACAAAACCATCTGTAGTTAGCGGAACTAATGAGTTGAAAATAAATACAGTAGGACCCCGATTATCCGGACCTCGGTTATCCGAATTCGCGATTATCCGGACTGCCAATCGCGACGAGTTTATTCTAATATTAACATGTCAGAACTTGCATAACGCCACGCCACTCGTGGCTTGTTTGTATTTCTTCTTCTTCCTGACAATTTCCCAGCTTTAGCCAGGGTCTGCCTAAACCTGGCAATTTCCCAGCTATAGCCAGGGTCTGCGTTACATGATGTGAATAGTTTTGGCTATTTGTTTTTACGACCGGCCGCCTGCCTGACATCAATCCTCTTTTTGGGAATCAACTTTAATCAGTGATGTCTAAATACTCTTAGAAAGTACATATGATTCGGAAAAATCACATTGGTACTTGCCCGGGCCAGGATCGAACCCGCGCCGTCGGCAACGAGAGGCGAGCCTTTAACCACTGGGCCACCACTGACTATTGTGTGGTGGTTTATTTGTATTTCAAGATTACCTAATGCAAATTACCAAATACATACGTAATTATTGTAAGCAAATTATACGTACATTATGTACAATTTTTTAATAAACGTTGATTTTCGCTCATATGTATTTGTTGTTTTAAATAAACACCTAACATTACATATGTGTGGTACTGACTACATATGTACATATGCAAAAAGCCCGTTTTTCTTCATACATTGGATTATCCGGACTTTCAATTATCCGGATGCCTACCGACAACAATTAGTCCGGATAATCGAGGTCCTACTGTAAATGATTAATAAAATAAAAACACTTATATTTTGTTAATCATTAATTTATATTCAACTGAATGCATAATAATTACAAATATGCTACTTTTTAGTTTGGTATTTTATAAGAAAATGTTTTTGTAATTTTTTTAAAACATTTTATAATTTATTTTAAAGCCATCCTTGAAGTAAGTGTCTTTGTATGTCTTTTATATAAGACCAATATTGTATTATGTATTACAGATGGTGTTATTGGACTGTACTTGAGATTCATCCATCAGGAGATGACGGCTGATCATCAAGTGTTAGATGAAAACTAACAATGAACACAGCCGGCCTAGCAGCACATCTCCAACTTGTCTGCTACTTAGTTATTTTATATTGAATTTAGACTTGTCAAACAATATCTTTAACAGTTACTGTACAAGTTTTTTATATAATTTCTTTTTTATTGTATTTTTTTATTTAATCCAATCTACTTGATATACTGCTGTGATACGATTCAATTACTTTATTGTTATTTATAATCTGATAAATAATTGCTCATCTTAAATGTTTTATTTCTGTATGTACTAATTATGCTTATCATACTTTTTTCTCTAGAATAATTAGTTTTTAAAAGAATAGTATCTCTTATGGCACTAGAGATGGCTAAAAGTTTTTGTTATACATAATAGATTTACCTTGAATTGTTTTCATTTATAATATTTATATAAACCACATTTATCATAAAGAGAATTATTATTATTGAATTGAAATGAATTATTGTTATTGTTGATGTATTGTATATTCTTTGATTTTTATTAACCAGTAATACTTGTACTTGTTAAGCTTATATATATGAAGATAACTACACTTTTGGACTCCGTATATACATCCTTCAAATGAGTTTGTTATAAACACAAAACATAATATGACATGAGTAAATATAATCTTCAAATTCAAAGTCTCAAGCTATCAAATAAATACTATTGTCTGTGTACATAATGTGACTCATATGATGTATTATTCTGTGACTTATCTTTCATACTATTAATATTTGTATACATACAATCATAGAAAATGTCGAATTGTTTAGAAAATTTATTAAATATATTTTATTTAATACATTATTATGGTTGTGGAACTGAAACATGTAAATAACAAGAATAGGGTTACAAGTGGCGTCATCTGTGCCACTCTAATTGTATTATACTATAATTCTTAGAATTAATTTTGACTGATTATAAATAATAATAAATTAATGTACCTGTAGATATTGCCGTGATGAAATTGTTCAAACCTACTACAAACTAAATGCATGTTAGATAGGTAGCAGTTATATACATAAATATTTGTTGTATATTGTAAGCCATATTTGTAAATATTTATAATTAACTATAAGATTTCGCAAAATAAATTATTAAAAACATTGTTCCATCTAGATTATTACATGTCAACTAAAGAATTATATAAACGTACAAATGTATTATCATTTAACCAGTTATACAAATATAAAACATGCATATTAATTAGAAATATACTTACAAAAGCAATACACACACAAATAACATTTAAAACTAAAACATATAAACATAAACACAAACTTGAAGTACCTAAGACCAGGACCAAATATGGAATTAAAACTATAGAGTTTGAGGGAGCGAAACTATATAATGGCTTGCCTGACGAAGTTTTCGATGAAAAAACGTTGCGATTTTTAGAAGGAAATTATTGTGTTATTGTGGGGAGCACTTGGATTAACCACCCTTGAGTTGTGTGGTTCGTTGCTACTGTACTGAATTGTTGTTTCAATTGAATTATTTTAATACATCTTTTAATTATTGTAATACATCTCATTCAAGTGAACATTGTTCTTTATGAGAAATAAAGTTCTTTAATCACTAAGACCCCCTTAATTTAATTTGTTGATGACAAAGGTTTGAGTATCAGCTTGTATTTGTGTAATAAATACTGACTTCAGCCATTTTGTACGACATTACTAGAAGTAACAATGAACATTAAAAATCAAGACTGAAACTGTACCTAAAAAGTAGTATTTTACTGTCTCCTTATTCTAATTTAAATATTGTATGTTGATACTTTTCTGTAACATTTGTACAGACAGGATCAACTGAGGGACAACAAGCAAATAAGTACAAGATGAGTTTTCTTCATTATTTATACAGTTGTAGGAACAAAATATTTTTCTTTTTGTCAATATTGTTTTGGATGAAGATTTGATCAGTAATTTTTTTCTTCATCTCATTATCATTGCATTTAAACTAGGTATTTAAAATATGTAATACTTTTTTTTGAGAATAGTTGTAACCGACAGTAGTCACCGTCTCCCATGGACAGTGTTAACGCTCTTGATTGGGGAAGAGGATAGGAAGGGGAGGCAAAAGTAAAAGGCCAGGAAAGTGTGGGAATAGGGAAAGGACAGCCGGCTCTCTCACTCATAGGACGAAACGTAGACATTAAAGAGTACTTCACGCCGATCTTGGTACTTCCCCGGTCGAGCCAGCCCATGTTCGAGCTGTAGCAACTGACCACAGCTAGACTCTATCACTTTCAATATACTATAGATGAGGGATTTAATTATAAGGATTTAAAAAATCAGACTTCTGGATAAATTTAAATTAAATTGTATACAATAAAACACTAAGCCTGTAACTTACAATCAAAATGTTATTTAATTTAAGATATATTCCTGCAAATTGAGAACAAAGTTTGCAATGTTTAGTCTCTTATTCAAGTAAGGAGCCAGGTGAGAAACAAACTCAAAGGCTACTAATAAATCCATAGATATAAAAAATACATTAACATTCAAAGTGGCAATAAAATACATATTTTCTATTACTCAAAAAGTTCAAAACAATGTTTACTGAATCATAACAAGAAATTCAAAATAGGTTACTGAGTTGGTTGTTTTATATACCGCCATCTATTGGTACTTATTTACAACTCGACAATAATTTGACGATCATCCTATTATAGGCGACGCTGCATTCTATCTACACTTTAAATTTTTGAAAATGTAAGATTTTGGATACTGTGCTGTATATGAATGTTAAATATAAAACTCTACTTAGGTATGAGGAAGTATGAAGCTTCTTAAACTGAAACCACGTTAATAATACGTGAGCCAAGGAAGAATACAAATATTTTTATTATTAAAACACACTACACATCTAGCCCTATTCGCGGACGACACCGCGGTGTGTACTTCAAGCGAGTCCTACTACATGGCCTCTCAACTTCAAACTGCGGCCAAAACCTTAGTAATTAACCTTAATAGTTTTGCTGATGGAAGATAGATGTGTATCCCATCGTGAGTCTTGGTCACGGTTATAACAATGTTGATGAAATTAAGTATGCTGAGGGTTTTGTGCGTCATTTATAAACATACTTTGGGGTTGATTTGTAGTAACACAATATGTTTATATCTTCTGTAGTAGTCAATGATGGGTTCTAAAGTATACAGGGTGACTGGTGAATTACTATCGATACTTGAGGAAGGGATATTTGACGATCATATATGACAAAATAAAAATTAATATAACATAAATATTAATAAACTTCTAAGTAAAGTTAACCAAAAGATATGTAATTAATTACGCGTCGTGTGAACACCCTACAGATTAGGTATACACACACACACGCGTGCGGCGGCGTGCTGATACAACACTACGCCGCCGCACGCGTCCACACTTGGAACGAGTCCACACTTTATTTATTTATACGGAAATTTGGTCAAAAATTAAGTAATTTTTTACATAATTCGAATGAGAATCATGTACCGAGTATTCTCCTTAAATATTGATAGTAATTCACCAGTCATCCTGTATTAGAATACCAAGAAATTTGTCAATAGATAGCGGTGTAACCAATCACTTAGGCAATGGATGTTTAGTTCTGTTAAAATGAAACTTAAGACTAAAACTAAAATAAATAAGACGCATAAAATAAGACTAAGACTAAAAGACTTGGGCCTGTCCGGAACTAACATCAATTCATTCTTAGAACGTATTTCGAAGGCAGCCCCTAGTAGGTTCGTTTAAAATTTGGTAGAGAGAGGAGCTTGTACGGTGGAGGTGAGCGTATAACGCGCGTTAGATAGGGGCCCCTTAAACCTACACCTGGGTCACAAGTCACAGTCACTGTTGAAAAACACCTCTCACTACAACGATGGACCCGTCACCCGCACCGTGAATACATGGAATGATAAGAGGTTTCGTCTCTAAATAGCACTTGTATAATGTGTTTTGTATTTGATAAAATGTTTTCATAATATACAAATTTCTGAAGAAGCCTTTTACGAAGTTTAACTTGTTTGTCATTTAACGTAACAATATTAGATGACATACATTTGTGTCATACTTATTGCAACATTAATATATATTTTATTTTTAAGTATAATATTTAGTTGTAGATATACGTTCATACATCTTCTTCTTCCTGGCAATTTCCCAGCTTTAGCCAGGGTCTGCCTTACATGTTGTAAATAGGTTTGGCTAATTGTTGTTACGACCGGTCGCCTGCCTGACATCAACCCTCTTTGGCAGTGCATTAATCACCACATTTGTTCAAGACGGGTTGGTGATTTCAAACTTATAATTGTGAAATTATAAGTCCAGGTTTCCCCGCGATGTTTTTCCTTCATCTATGAGTGGTATCTAAATACTCTTAGAAAATACATATAACACGGAAAAATCGAATTGGTACTTGCCAGGATCGAACCCGCGCCCTCATGCATGAGAGGCGGGCCTTTAACCACTAGGCCACCACTGACTTTATACGTTCATATTTATATGTATATATTAATAAATTATTGTATATTCGACATCACATCGCATAAATAATGAAAATAACCAAACAACACACAAAGATAAGATCGAATCGATATTAATAAAAAAAATATTACGTATTTCGTATTAAAAATAGGAGTTTTATGAGAGTAATAAACAAAGTCTTCGGCATCGTAAAAGTAATTATCAGCATTTACCCGATAGTAATGTGTCATTTACAGTATAAGCACGTGTTTGGAGAGTAGTAAATAAAGCGAGGCGATAGATCTACAAGAATACTAGCATTATGCTGTCATTGCATGATAGTGGACTCACAGAATTACGTGAAAAAGGTGACATGATAAAGAATTTGATAATTGGTGATGCCTAAAATCACAGTTCATTGGGCTAGATCCTCTACATTACATGACCTACCTCAATAGACTTTTAAGTTTTATAGATTTCACTTAAATCTGTCAAAAGTAACAAGAGGGCGCAAGTGGAACTTTGATAGTTTTCTTTAAATGTATCATATCAATTTAGTCGCAAATGTTAGATAAATAATGAGATGTAAGTCTTTGCGAGTATTCATTTATATATATATATACATATATACATACCTATATACAGTAACATTTATACATTATATAGGTGTTATTGGTAAGACCAAAAAAGGTAATATAAATAATTGTTCCACATTACACATTAGTAAACTTACTTTGTCTTTTCATATTCAATAATTTCATATACAAAGTAGGTTAAATTGTTATCTATATGGTCACCGGTGCATTGTGATTCACGTAAATGGATTCATGGCATCTTCAATAATAAATAACTTTATAAAAATTATAAAATTACTTTAAAAAACCATACTTTTTGAAGTGACACATCTATTATCAGTTGTTATCTGATTGCTTAGAACAAATTTGCTTTTTTACGCTACCCAAGACTTTGTTCCTCATTCAATAAGTATGAGATTAATAAATGAAAAACTGTTTACGTGAAGTTTAGGGTGTGATGATAAACACTTCTGGTAAGCATAATGAGTCAGTCACTTCTCTAAAACTATGTATCAGAATTATTAAAGAATAGGTCTCGAGGAAATCTAAAGATATAAAAGATTTAAATCAAACTAATATTTTCGTATACTACGAGATTTTTATTTTTGACTATAAACTACATACTTCCGACGTTTCGGTTACTTTACAGCAACCGTGATCACAGGTCCATATTCAATCATTCAAATGAAATATGAATACTCGCGAAAATCTTAGATCTCATTATATTAAAGATTTTTCATTAGGAAACATAGCTAATATCCATTTCTAAGATGATTTTCAATTCTATAATCAATAAATTGGGTTTTCCATCCAACAATTTGTTTTGTATGTAAAAATCTTTAGAACCCGCATTCCTATTAAATTCTTCAGTAATTCGAGTTATTTTTGCCATGCCCTATAATACTAAAAATCAACGCAGCATTATATTATTTTTATTTGTCTAACTAAGACTGTCAAAGCAAGAAATGCAGAAGCTATTTAATTCAAGAAACAAAGTATAAAAATATTTTAGTTAAAAATGAATTTCTTTACATCAGTACCAAATTGTAAATAATTACTTGTTCGTAGATAAGAAAGTCATGTTTTATAGAAAAACTCATTTATATAAAATAGATTAAGTTTCTATCGCTACACTACAATTTATTTCAGTTTTTCACTATAGTTCTAGCTTCTTAAATCTTTGTACAATATAGTGCTACATCTTTATATAAAGGAAAGTCGTGTTAGTTACATTATTTATAACTCAAGAACGACTGTACGGGTTTAAATGAATATAAGTGGAAAGATAGATAAGAACAAAGGAGAGACATTGGATGCTTTTCTTCCTATTGAAAAACAAAAAATAAGTTGATCAAATCCAAAACCTTCTTATCTACTTTCTTCAAGGAATGGAGTTCGCCCGGTCAGATAGATCTCTAATTCTGAAATTAACGCAGACGAAGTCGCGAGTTAAAACAAGTTAATTTATTATGACTGTGCGTCGATTTTAAATTAGTTTAATAATAAACTTAATAGGGAATTCAGTTGATTTGTTACATAAAAATTATGAGCGGCCAGTGCTGAATAGGGTAGTGATTATCACTGAATGCTATGGGCAACCGTCAAACGAAGTGAACGAGCCTAACTTATGACTCATAATCTATTTTCATCTGATTATTTAAATGTGATTTTAAATACAACTGTAAAGAAATCGAGTAATTAGTTATTGTACAATACAAGTGTGTTTTTATTTATGAGTTCTAATTGTTATAACACCCATGATGGATATGAAAAGCCAAGACCATCGACATATACTAATGGACATGCCTTAGATTTGAGAATTGTGGCACTCCGAAAGAAAGAGAGGAAACGAAGTTTCGGTCTATCTTTATCTCTCACAAAATAGTACCGTACTTAAATCCGTGTGTGAGGAAAGAGATAGTGCTAGACCGAAAGCATAGGCCATCTCTCTCACTCTCCTGACGCTCCGACATATGTATGTAAATTAAGTAAACGGAACATATTTTTGTCGATCGTTTCCTTTTAGTTCTAAATGGACATATTTGTTGGAATTTTATCAAAATTTATTGTTCAACGTCCTGATAAAAGGAACATAAACATTTATTAGTGCAATATATTACCCTCTGTACTAAATGAACTGACTTTTTTATTTTATTTTATCTGATATTTTTATGATAACAATAGTGTAACCTCATTTGTTTTCTTTTCTGAATCTCTCGTTACAGCTGAGTTATTCTCAGTACATTTTATAAATAATAATATTTTTTCGAGAATATTAAATATTGTGATTTTCCCAAAGAGGGTTGATGACAGGCAGGCGGCCGGTCGTAAAAACAATTAGCCAAAACTAATAACAACATGTAAGGCAGACCCTGGCTAAAGTTGGGAAATTGCCAGGTAGAAGAAGATTTAATATGTATTGTGATTTAATAAAACAAACATTTTCATCAACTACGTATACAAATTAATTCTCTTCAAGACATACAAACATACAAATATACAAATATGTCATAAGTATTGTTACATGTCTTTTTATTATATATACACTTTAAAACTTTTTATACTTAAACAGTTTCGGTGCTAGCCATCGTTTGTAAGGCTGCTTACTGCGTGGATTTTTAAACGTTTTTTGTTTAATTTGGTCTCTGTATATAAATTTTACAAGAGCTTCTTTTGTTCATCAAGTGCTCATAGTAACTTAGCAACAACTAACAAGGCATTACTTGCTTTCGTAATTTTTCTGCTTGACAAGCCTGAGTGTTATACTCATTTCGTAATCGAAATAACGTTTGCTGAAAAGTAACCTAAACGTTTGGAGTATGTACTGTGTAGTCTTTACAATAATAGAATATAAAAGTAGATATTAGTTTCATTTAATTTTGTTGGTGAAATATTTTAAGTCTCGTTGTACATGTATTTTCATTTCCTAATAAACTTGATTGAAATCTCTGGACCAATATAGCTAATAAAGTTACCTAAACATCAAAATTTTCACCAATACACTGTAAAAATTCACATACATATTTTGTAATCACTAAAATTATATTGAGATTTAGGTCTCAAATAGTACACTATTTTCTGTAGATAATGTAGAAAATTAAGATAATTTAATTAATCTCGTGTAGATTTAATTGGAATAACTTTGTTTTGAGTTAAATAAGTTGATACAGAAAATAAAGATTTTTTTATTGTCCCAAAGGGGCAAGCGAGCAGACGGCCTACCTGATGGTAAGTAGTCGCCCATAGACATCTGCCACACAAGGGGTGTTGAAGATGCGTTGCCGGCCTTGTGAAAATGCTTTAAATTAAGTAACACACTGCAAATATTTTATTAAAATAATGATATATATGGATTGTGTTTGTTTTACGAACGAATAGCACGCCGCCATTTTATTGTCTTTCAAAGCACGTGTTTAAATATTTTATTTTAATATGTTTGGACAGGCTATTAACCTCTCGGCTAGTTCGTTTAGCAATATTTATTTTATTCTATGGCTTCATTCACACTGGAATTGTTGAATATTATGACGATGTTAAGATTTTAATAAAAACAGTTGGTTAGGTAGGGAGAGGAGCTTGGACAGTGGAGGTGAGCGTATAACGCGCGTTAGTTAAGGGGCCCCTTAAACCTACACCTGGGTCGCAAGTCCCAGTCACGGTTGAAGCTCCTCTCACTACAACGATGGACCCGACACCCGCACGGTGAATCCATGGAATGCTGAGAAGTTTCGTCTCTTTATCAAATGGTATAAAGACGATTTTCTTATTTAAATATTACTTATATTTTTACTAACGCTTAGAAAAACAAAAATTAAATATATATTTATATAATAAAGAGAAAATTAAGCTTTTAATTCATTAGATTTAATTTTATCCAGACAAAAGAGTTTTTTTTATAAACAAAATGTCAACGTACCACCTGTCATTGGCAGTTTAACATTTTCTTCGATACGTAAAGGTCGGTACACATTAATGTATGTATCAGAGAATTAATGAACTAATCCGACAATTAAAAACATGTAATCCGTGATAAAATAGATAAATTATGTTATTGTTTATTATTAGGAATAATGTGATGCGAATTATTAGATAGAAAACATGTTTAAAAATCATTATCTATAGATATATTATCTATATTGGTTCAGGGAGTATTCCGATTGTAATATTTATTTTATCTATATCTGTTCCCTGACTTTACTCGTCATTATTTAACAATTTCGCTTAGTGTATTCTTGTGGATTTGTCTGTACTTTCGTAGGTTTTGTTAATCATGTGATAATTGCCTTTAAGTCCGTGTGTTTCTACTCTATAAGATATTTTGTGTTCAGAAATTAATGACTGGAATAGTAAGTTCGGTTATATTGCGTTTCCAAGAGAACCTTTTAAAAGTCTGTGATAAAAATTATCCTATGTTCTTTCTCAAGGTCAAGTCTATGTCTGTACCAAATTTCATTAATCAGTTCAGTGGTTTAGGTATGAAAGCGTAACAGAGAGACAGACAGAGTTACTTTAGCATTTATAATATTAGTAGGGATTCCTTACAACACGACGAAAGTTTTTCTTTGGTTGTAAAAATAATAGTTATAAAACTTTAAATAGATTAAAAGAGGTATTATCCTTATTATTAAAAATCTCAATTACAAGGAAAATATTGATAATATAATATTTGTACAACTAAATATATTAAGGATTAATCACTTATATATTTCGAGGTATCATGACATTCGACGTGGTGACAGGAGACGCTAACATTTGCTTCAAAAATAAGTTGAATGATGTAATTTTAAGGAAAATAACAGAAATATTTAGTATAAAATTATTATTAAGTTTAATTAGAATTTGAATATTTCTTGGATTTCTTTATATAACAAGTAACTAGATATAGACGTTTATTTGTATATTTAACTAATAAATATTTTACTGTCAAGTAAAATGAAGAAATTTTAAGGGTTTTTTTTAGTCTGTATATCAATAATTCTTACAAAATCTCAGAGTATAAATTTTTCTACACAAGTTAAGTGTGATGATAAATATTTATAAATTTAGAAACAATTCTCTTCAATTACTGAAAAAATATGTTTTATTAATAATAATGAAGTTCATATTAAAGCTTATTAATATTAATCAGCAGTCAGCCTTATTTTATCTTCTTCGTTAGTAATAAATACGTTCCCACAACACAAACTAGTCACTGTCCAAAATGAAGTTGTTAACGACACTTCTTCTAAGGTGAGTGAATTAATATAATTTGTTTAAATACGATGAGTATTTTGAAAATATAAAAAAAATATATTCAAAATATACTTTTTCTAAATATTTTGATACAATATTCCATATATATGATAAACGTTAATTTTCTTATAATCAATATTTATTGATGTAATATAATAATCATCATTAAGTCAGTTTCATATTAATTTCGTGTATCGTGTATACTAAAGACATTGTATTAATATATTATAAATATGTGTACTCGGTTTGATTTGACGAAAGTAATAATTGATTTTTAATATAAATAATTTAAATTAAAAATATTCTTTCATTATATAAAATACGGTCTTTTCTAAGTATCGTAGTGTTTTTAAACTTAGTAAATTTCTTTGTGATATAGAAAATATCCCCTTCAGAATCCGGCAAGAATATTAATTCCTTAATATATATATTACAATAATCATTAGTGTTTCATAAAGTACCTCATATTTTTATTTGTTTTTCTTTATATACTTGCAAGTGTAATTTCTGTTACTTATTAATAAAAATATGCCTAAACTATAAAATATATAAGTCGTCAAAATACTATTGATTACATCTTGTCTGTCTGGTCACGGTCGCTGTGAATTAGCCGAAACGTCGGGAGTATGTAGTTTATAATCAAAAGAGACGTAGTAAATACGAGAATATTGGTTTCATTTATTGATTACAACTTTGGTTGAAATCCAAATATATTTTCTATATTTATATTTTTTTTGTATAGTCAGTGGTGGCCTAGTGGTTAAAAGGCCCGCCTCTCTTGCACGAGGGCGCGGGTTTTATCCTGGCCCTGTTAAGTACCAATGTGATTTTTCCGAGTCATATGTACTTTCTAAAAGTATTTAGACATCACTGATTAATGCATTCCCAAAGAGGGTTGATGTCAGGCAGGCGGCCGGTCGTAATAACAAATAGCCAAAACTATTCACAACATGTAAGGCAGACCCTGGCTGTAGCTGGGAAATTGCCAGGTAGAAGAAGAAAATTTTTGTATAAACCAACAATGTTTCGTTATTTGTTTTTCTACGATCCTAATGATTACCCTTTATCACGAAGTATAAGTAATAAAATAATTTTTTCGTATCTTTTGTATATTTTATTGGCAAAATATTTTAAATATAAAATCTTCAAATATAATCGGTTTTGTCATATATTACGATAAGTTATATTTAGAGAATTAACAGAGGAAAAAGGAGTACTAAAATTACAAAGTATTTCATAAACTGGTCGATCTTAGAATAATTTTGTTTACTAAGATTATATATATACTAGTATTTGCCCGCTACTGCGTCTGCGTTAGTTTCAGAATTAGAAATGTAACTGACCGAGCGAACTCTATTCCTCCTTAAAGACAGTAGATAAGAAGATTTTGGATTTGATAAACTCATTTTTTTTCTTTTGCAATCGGATAAAAAGTACCCTATGACCTTTCCCTTGTTCTAATCTATCTCTCCACTAATCTTCATCCAAACCCGTACAGCTGTTCTTGAGTTATAAGTAGTGTAACTACTACGACTTTCTTTTATATATATGTAATTTTGTTGATGTCGGTCTTATCTTTGCCTTTTAACGTGTACATAAATTATATACAGGGTGACTGGTGAATTACTATCGATACTTGAGGACGTGATATTTGACGATCATATATGACAAAATAAAAATTAATATAACATAAATATTAATAAACTTCTAAGTAAAGTTAACCAAAAGTTATGTTATTAATTACGCATCGTGTGCACACCCTACAGATTAGGTATACACTCACACAGACATACGCGTGCGGCGGCGTAGTGTTGTATCAGCACGCCGCCGCACGCGTCCACACTTAGAACACTTGGAACGTGTCAACACTTTATTTATTTATACGGAAATTTTGCCTATTTTTTTTACATAATTCGAATGAGAATCATGTACCGAGTATTCTCCTTAAATATTGATAGTAATTCACCAGTCACCCTGTATATGTGTGCGTATATTGCGTTATAATTCACGTAACTCGTATCATTTTTTGCAATACACTTAACAATAGTCGGTATTCAATTAAAAATTATATAAGAAAAGTATTTATAGTGTTAATTAACACAAAAAATGTTAATTAACATTCTGGAAAATGATGCGAAATGTAGTTACTTTCAAGTGATAACCTGATGAACTTATATTTCACATACCTAGTAATATGACAATGATCTTTGAGATATTATTTGAGGTGGAAAATCGTCAAAACCTTAAACGTCTTTTATTTCCTTGCCTATGCTCTAATGTCCAAAATACGGTTCATTGTACCCTAAATTGTAACCTTCATGCTATTATTACCATAGCAAGTTAGCAACCAATTAGTTTCAGGCCTCTTGTTTTAATTTTAAGAGATATTTCAAAATAATTTCGGTCTTTGTTTGATTCTATTCGTGAGTTAAGATCGTTATAGAAACATAATGAACTACGTAAATAACTTAAATATTATGCAAAATCAAGAAAAATGCGAACGAATTTTATGAACTATATAATTATTTATATAAAATGCCTAAAGTCACTTATATTTCAGCCACAATGAAAGAATCTTTGCATATTCATAATTTTAATTGCAGTTGAGAAAAATATATATTTGAAACTAAGCATAATTTTCCGGTTTAATATTTTTAATTCGTCTACAGTTTCGAAATTCCAACTAAACGTCTTTATAACTCAATACTTTTGAAAGCAATAATATCTTATATTTGAACAGTTGTCACTCTGTCAATTTAAATTTTCTGATTCATATTCCATGTTTTTTTTGATAACATGACTATTAAAATTTATGAGAATCAGAAATTATTAACAGTTTAGTTGATAAAGGATATCATTAGTAAAATAAGGAGTAATAATATGTATAAACATTTACAGCGCACTGTTAGGAGTTGGATTCTGTAGAAGATTTCCAGCCGGGTTTAAATTCGGTGCAGCCACAGCTGCTTACCAGGTCG
Source organism: Danaus chrysippus (assembly GCA_916720795.1). NCBI lineage: Eukaryota > Metazoa > Arthropoda > Insecta > Lepidoptera > Nymphalidae > Danaus > Danaus chrysippus. The sequence goes on along the minus strand of CAKASE010000072.1, from coordinate 2,262,270 downwards.
AGGGCTCCTGGAACGTCAGCGGTACGTTTATGTTCGTGTTTTTAATATTGAATTTAAATAACACTAATAATCATTTGATTGACAGACAAGTCTCCAAGTATCTGGGACACGTTCGTTCACACTAGACCAGAGATTATAGTCGATGGCTCCAACGGGGACGTCGCCTGTGACAGCTACAACCAATGGATGAAAGACGTGGAAATAGCTTCGGAGTTGGGATTAGATTTCTACAGGTAATGAATAACTACTTATTTATTGGTTGCATTGAAATTCGCTTAAATTAAAAGACACGCGATTATTCTCCGTCAAATTAAAACTTATCTTGATTATGTACAGTATTAATAATAGTGAAAACTTTAGTTTTTAATACTAATATTAAATTGATTTGTTTTATATTAGATTTTCTATCTCCTGGCCAAGAATTTTGCCCAATGGTTTTGCAAATAAGATAAGTGAAGATGGAACTAAATTTTATTCAAATCTCATTGATGCTTTATTGGAGAGAGGAATTGAGCCTATCGCAACAATATATCACTGGGATTTGCCACAAAATTTACAAGATCTTGGTGAGTTTTACAGATGTGACACTATTGTTAAAACTGTTTAATACAAGTGCATTGCTCCTTTAATATTTAAAATAGAAACTTATATGTACTTAAGAATATTTTTTCAAAATAGGTTTTTATAATAAAATTAAGTCTTACTTATTTTATAAATTTTAATAATATTTTAGTAGGTTGTAAAGAAAAGCTGTTATAGCTCGCGCTCCTAATTCTATTGCTTACACAACGAACCTATTCTTAGTGAGTTCTTTAGTGAGCTTCTAATACTTGTTGACCTTGATAGCATTTTTGAGGATGTTGGTTTCTCAAGGAACCGTGAGCTCTATTAGCCTAACGCAGTTTAAAATTCACGAATATAAAAATATTTCTGTCTGAACGTCGACAAACAAACCTCCTTTAGCATTTTATATTGTTTCTTATACCTATCTATTGTTATAGTACAAAGCCGATTTAATGATAGAGTACGGCTTGAAGTTTGATTTTAAACCCCTAGAGAATTTTCGTACAAAAACTATCGATTGATTGTGTGGGGTATTTCTTTTTACTCTCTGGCTACCGAAAGACTAACCGCTTCAAGTATGATTTCTAAAACCCTACATCCCACATGCAAATGCTTTGCAGTTCCAACTGCCTCTCCGCAGATGTAGCAAGTTTTTTCGGTACCTTTACCTTTACTTTAGGGAAATGTAATTAATGTATATAAGGACACTATTTACTTAGACAGTAATGAATGAATGAAAGTCTCATCTTAGAAATCCAACATTAATCCGACTAAATAATAAGTACTCTCCATATTTCAATGCATTCTATTCAAGTTTGTAAGACTATTATGAAATGTTTGTTAGCTCCAGTTATAATTCACAGGCGGCTGGACCAATCCTTTAATATCAGATTGGTTTGCGGACTACGCTCGTGTTGTGTACACTCTATACGCTGACCGAGTCAAAACTTGGATCACTCTTAATGAACCGATGACGTTTTGTGATATTGTTTACAATTTTGGAGTCCACGCTCCTGGCACAGTTAGCAGAGGAATTGGCAATTACATATGCAACAAGAATACAATGTTGGCACATGCTAAAGCCTGGCGGATATATGACAAAGAGTTTAAACCAAAATATAAAGGTAATAAAATCATATGTATATTTTTAATTCACCCCATATTTTTTGTTGATAAATAAGCATAACCCTTAATATTCTTTTAATTAACTTTACACATATCACTTTCTATACTAAATTTCTTTGACATCATTTATCTAAAGGCAAGGTGTCCCTCACAAATCAAGTCATGTGGTTTGAGGGAGATGATGAAAATGAAGGGGAAGCGGCTGAACTGGCTCTACAGTTAATGGTGAATAAAATTACAAAAACTGTCCGAAAATAATAGTGTTACTAAATACTTTTGAAGTTTAATTCAAATTATTGAAAATGTTCATTTTCTGTCGTGTAATTTCAGGGAGGAATGTACTCACACCCAATCTTCTCTAAGGAAGGCGGTTGGCCGAAGAAAGTAGAACAACTAATAGCAGAAAAGAGTAAAGAAGAAGGTTATCCACAATCCAGGTTACCAGAATTTACAGAAGAAGAAAAAGAATTAATAAGAGGTAAGAATAAAATTTTAATTGTGCATTAACTACATAATTGCAACAAAACTATTTCTGTTTAAAGATTATTACTAGAGACATTTAGAAAACCAAAGATGTATATAGGAATAAATTTCCAATTTCATAGTTTTGATTGAATTTGTCAAAGGCACGTATGACTTCTACGGTTTGAACTACTACACATCACGAACTGCTCGCCTCGCCCGAGGGGAAGCTGTTGGTCCTTGGCCATTCTACGGTGGACCAGACATTGGTATTAAAATATTGGTGCGTCCAGAATGGCCGCTAGCTGGCACCAGCTGGTTCTATGTAAGTTTATTCAGTCACAAAGTATATTATATATAGTTTTACGCTTAATTAAGAATGATTCCTCTTTTTGGAAACTGTGCTGCATCGTTCACCTTAAAGGACGAATAAGGATTCAATGTGCAAATGAATCTTCAGAGTTTTTTCTTGAGAAGTATAACATATTCTCTACAAAGTCGATTATATACATATTATGTACCTAGGTTCCCCACATCCGCATATCCAATAATATAGCAGACCACCAATTACAAATCTTTATTTATCATCATCTGTTTAGATTAAAAAATATATACTGACATTGACAATGAAAAAAATAAGTCAAATTAGAGTATCTGTGTATAAATTTGAAATAAATGTGTTTTCTCGTGGAAATGGTCACATTTACTAGAAACTCAGACATAATTAAAGTTTTAAACTATTTGCTTCCATTAATCTATATCACTATCCCCAATAATGACTAGAGGAGATTGTCCAATTAGTATGGGCACTATGGCCTGACGTGAACAGACATTTTATCATATTTTTGTAATTAGTTTAAAAGCACTAACTACATAGTAATAATGAGAATATGAACTTAATTTTGTATCAAAATGTTTAAAAAGAGATTTTTGTCATGTGAGGAAAAACAGGTTAAAGCAAAATAAAACAACATTTTTTATGATTTATTTTTATTCTGAGACATCATATGTTATTAATATGTGTTCAAGAAATTGGACAGGTAGTGAAATGTGTTCCTGATACCGTGCCCAACTTAAAAACCATAAAATAGTAATTATATGAGTGCAGCAACCCACTGTCCTTCGGCCAACCATGCAATTACAATAATATTCTTTTATAGCTTCCTTACCATTGTGATTATTTTCATATAATATATATATATAAAATATATTTTTGGACTTACATGCCTGCTTTGTATTTTTCCATGCAATAATCTGCAGTTGGCCAAAGGAATCGGGTAGTCAACCAATAGGTTTCTGGCTATATTTCTACATATTTCTATAGTATAGGAACCATTGCCTCTTATGTGCTGCCCATAATACGAACAAGCTTGTTTTAGTTGGTATGTTTCACATGCAATTAATATAAGATCATTATATAATACATTCTTTTCTTGGAAATATGAAACTGTCCATGTTTACATTTATAGGTTGAAAATCTGCCCGCCTTCTATTTAAATTATTATCGATAGCAAAGTCAGCTAATGTGTTAGGAGTAAACATCTTTTCATTTATTATTATACACCAGTATATAAGGATTATAATTATATAAAACAATAAAACCTCATTTTGCATTATAGGAGTAGCATAAACAATACATATCTATTAAAAAACGAGTAATTTAAATAATTGAATTGACACTAACTCGTTGAGGAGCTATCCACTGTCTTATAATAGACTAAACCTGATTAAGATCTAGACTAGGTCGCCTTCGCTCTATCAAATCAGTTCCACAGTTTATGCATCTCAGAGATACGGATTGGTAAGAAGTCACTTCTTCTGTGTGCAGACTATCATGAGACACGCTTTGGTTTTGTTCAATGTCCATATTAAAGCCGTGGTTAGCGATGGAGCTAGTTTCGGGGTCCATATTACGTGAGTGTTGGTCATCGTTTATTAAGGCGGCCAACTTTCCGAAAACTGAATGCGGGACTTAACCTTTCATGAATGGCGGGGGGGGGGGGGGGGGGGGGGGGGGGGGGGGGGGGGGGGTTAAGGATTGGGAATGTCATAAAAATCTTCGCAATGGCCCATATTAAATTGAAGTAAAAAGAAAGAAAACGAGATTAGCGCGGGCGCGATACGCTTGTCGCTATTATAGGTAATCTGTGTTCCTGCACTGTTGACCGTGGGCGCGTATGGGTGTTGTGTAGAAGTCTGGTAGAAAAATTGAGATGCGGGACATGCGGGACGCATACAACGTTTTGCGGGACTATTTTACTAATAATTTCAAAGCGGGATTTCGTCTAGTATTGCGGGACGGTCCCGCAGAATGCGGGACGGTTGGCCGCCTTATCGTTTATGCCTTGATCGGAGTCCATAATAAAAAAAGCCAGGGTCATCGTTTGAGCGAAATTCGGGGTCCGTAGATGTGCAGGGGTCATTGGAAAAAGATAGGTCGGAGTCCATAATGAATAAACAATCGTTGAAAGAAAATCAACACTCTCAATGTAGGTAAACAATCAGTCTGTGACATATCGATGTCAATTTGTATTTTTTTGTTTTATTAGTGTTGCAATAGAAAAAAAACATTAAAAAATCGATCGAAAACAGATATGATTACGTTTAACATTCTTCATATTTCAGTTTATAAAACGTTTTAAATGACGAAACTAATTAAAAACAAATATTATTAATTTTTTTGTATTAAATACTTATAGTTGTATTAAGTACTGCGAGATGATTCGATTTGACGCAATCGTTAATTGATCTTGCTGGTAACACAAAACGTGGATCAATAAAGCAAATCAATGAAGATACTTTAAAAATATTTTTTCAATAAAATACAAATGTACACTCAAACAACAATAGAATGGCTAGCTAAAAAAAAATTATTTTTTTTCATAAACTGGTTGTTTGATATCAGCTTGTTCACGCTAGGCCAAAAATGGACATTGCCCTTTAATGGAAACCTCACAAGTTGATATAGGACGAAGTACGACGATGAATCGGACTGTTTTCTTATTGCAAAATGTTTACAAATATAAAAGTCTATTAAAATTACGAAAATGACACCCATTTCAGGTGTACCCGCAAGGTTTACGGAAACTGATTTCTTGGGTGAAAGAACAGTATGGAGACATAGAAATCTTCATAGCTGAGAATGGCTTCGCTACCCACGACCAAGATTTAGACGATCAAGTCCGCGTTGATTATTATAAGAGCCATTTAGAACAGGTGACGAATTACATTAAATATTTTAAGTCAAATAAATTATAAAATGTTTCGTATTATTTTAACTTATATTTTCCACCAGGTTCTCCTCGCGATAGAAGAAGATAAGGCCAATGTCGTAGCTTACACAGCTTGGACGATGATAGACAATTTCGAATGGAGCGATGGCTATCGGTAAATGATGACGCAATTATTTAATTAATAATAATTTTCAAGGCTAAAGAAAAAAATCTATAGAATTAGATTGAACAATGGTGTTAATTAATATATATTTTTATACCAGTCTTATGTTTTATCACATTTTCTTCTGTTCATAATCTGATAATAATAATAATCTTTTCAGTTCCAAGTTCGGTTTATACGAGGTGGACTTCAACGACCCAGCCCGCACCCGCCGTCCGAGAGCCTCCGCCAAGTATTATAAAGATATTGTGAAAGCTAAATCATTAGATGTAGATAGTCATATAACAAACGACGAATTATAACAAAAATAAACAATATTACATATTTGATTTTACAATAATTTTAGGGCTATGTATATATTTATAACTTGTATATGCAAGTTTAAGTACTTGGTGGTAGAGGATATGAAAAATTTTCTTTAGTTGAATATCAAATGTCAAGAGTAGGTTTGTGAAGCATCGTGAGATTTGTGAAGATTATTTAATTATAATTTACATTCACTTTAATAAGTCTTATATGTAATTTTATATTTAAAAAAGGTAAATCCGAATGTCCTATTTATAAGAGGAATTAGGTGAAATTATTTAGTCTATATATTTTATTGTGATTATTGTTTATAATTAGTTCTCTTGTGAACTGATGTATGTACATATGTGTGTGAAAAGTGTGAACAGACTTAAGTATTATATTTCTTTTATATTATTGTGTCACTATTTGTTCACCTTTCTTGAAATAAAGGCGAAACAATTAATTGTAATTTAGTTTTAAAATAAAATTAAGTCACTTAAATTTTTATTTTATTATAATTCGACTTATTTACGGTCTATATATTCAAGTTGGTTAGACGGTTTCAGTACAGTTTATGCATACATACATAACAAGTAAAATAGTATAATATGCTCACATGATATGGATTTTATGTAATAATATAAAGATAGTGTGATTGCAAATAAAATTTCTTATGAGAAGCAATTGTGTTAAAAAATGTTAAATCATTACTTTGAGAATCGTGATAAACGCAGGCGCAGTAATTTGGATATAACAACTTTTAACCAAACTATGCTAGAATGCTACAAATTAAACAAATTTTCAATAAAATAAATAAATAAAAAGCCTGTATTTCTCTCAAATTTGGACTATTACATAAATGATTGTTAGTAGTAAGTACGAGTATATAATATCTCGCTATTTGTTAATATTTCTATTACTATCATTAATAATTTTATTGTTAGTACTTAATTAAAATTAGAATATTACAGGGTGACTGGTGAATTACTATCGATATTTGAGGACGTGATATTTGACGATCATACATATATGACAAAATAAAAATTAATATAACATAAATATTAATAAACTTCTAAGTAAAGTTAACCAAAAGTTATGTAATTAATTACGCATCGTATGAACACCCTACAGATTAGGTATACACACACACTCACACATACGCGCGCGGCGGCGTGTTGTTGTATTAGCACGCCGCCGCACGCGTCCACACTTGGAACACTTGGAACGTGTACACACTTTATTTATTTATACGGAAATTTGGTCAAAAATTAAGTACCTATTTTTTTTACATAATTCGAATGAGAATCATGTACCGAGTATGCTCCTTAAATATTGATAGTAATTCACCAGTCACCCTGTATACTAAAGTGTGAGACCAATTTTTATAGGTAAAGGCCTCCTCTAAATTTTGCCAATCTTCCCTTGAGTTTGCATCCAGTTTGGTCCCGGCGTGTAAATAATTTCCTCCTCCCAACTTGTTCGGGGTCTTCCTTTTCTTCTCTCTTCCGCCGGCCTCTCCACATTGTGACGGTTTTTGCCAAAATTTTCAATAAAATACAAAAATCAAAGCAATTATGGATTGTGTTGGAAAATGGATAACTTAACTTAGTATTTTTGATTATACCACAAAATCCATCATTTCCTTACAAACATACAACTGATTCCAATTTACTTCCTTTGGTAAGAAAAATATAATTAGTAATTTGTAACAATTACATGCCAACTTTTAAAGTGACAAGACTTTCTTTTTGTGTTTGTTTTTTTTTATGTTTTCAATAATAAACTGTAACTATTGATTGAATTTGAAGATAGAAGGATAAAATATATTGCAAAATTGAATTTTCTGTTGTCGATAGCCTTTCAGTTCCAGCTCTCTTACGCGATTCCACTTTTACCGAATGATGTCACTTAAATTAATTAATTGAAATGTTTATAAAACAAGCAATTAGATACAATTGTGAATTAGTCTTCTTTCAATAAGCCAAATCCCCGGGAAGTTCTAGTGTTTTGAAGTTATTTCAAAGATTATTCGAAATCATATTAGAAATATGGTGATAAAATATATAAAAGGTTTTCTTTAGTTGGATATCTAATGTCACGAGTAGGTTTGTCAAGCATCGTGAGATTTGTAAAGATTATTTAATTATAATTTGCATTCAATTTAATAAGTCTAATATGTAGTTTTATATTTAAAAAAAAGTTAAATCCGAATGTCCTATTTATAAGAGGAATTAGGTGAAATGATTTAGACTATATCTTTTTATTGTGATTATTTTTTATATACAATTAGTTTTCCTGTGAACTGATGTATGTACATAATAATAATAATAATAGTAATAATAATAATAATAATAAAATCCGTTTATTGTCAGAAACATAGTAACCATTGAGATACATAGGGATAGAATAAAGTAAACATAATACATAATATGCTTATGCAGACAATGGGAGCTGTCTCAGCTGCATGTTTCTCTGGACCATGGCCCTGGGAAACGCTGGTTTTCAATCAGTCCCTTTTACAAATTTTTCAAATAGGAGTAACATTATCCTACCCCCGCCACTATTATTATAATTATAATTAACAAACGTTGCAAAATAAGCAATAACAAATAAATTGTACATATGTGTGTGAAACGTGTGAACAGACTTAAGTATTATATTTCTTTTATATTATTGTGTCACTATTTGTTCTCCTTTCGTGAAATATAGGCGAAACAATTAATTGTGATTTAGTTTTAAAATAAAATTAAGTCATTTAAATTTTGGACTTTAATTGCATCCACTGACGTCGAAATCATAATTTTAATTATTTACGGTCTATAGATACAAGTTGATTGGACTGTTTCAGCATATTAAAAATAATAAACAATAATGAAGCCATAGCTCAAAATAAAATATCAATAAGTAAAATAATATTCTTACATAATATGGATTTTATACTTATTTATTCATTTATTTAAACAAGCACACTTACAACATACATATTGAATATTTACAGTTAAAGTGACTATATTAAAACATCAGATATGTACGTCAATGACAAGTGTACATAACATTTACTAACTATAAACAGTGTAAATAAAAAGTTTACATACTAATTTAAAGATAAAATAAAAATATTACATAAAAATCACAAAATAAAATAAAAAATATCACTATATAAACTTTAACTTAGAAAAGAAATAGTCAATAGTTTTTACAACACTAGATTATTTGGTGGGATAAAATGGAACCACAAAATGGAGGTAACTCGAACGTAAATGCCGAGTCACAACGACCGCGTACACCTCCCGACATATTTCGAGTCGGAGTGTGACCACCACCATTCTGGGCAGAAGCACCTGCAGTTTGGTTTTCACAATTGGAAGGCAATTTTGTATTGTCGAGAATTACTGACGACGATACAAAATTTTATTACGTAACTTCGACATTGGAACACCGTTACGCATCAGAAGTGAATATAATTATTTCACCACCAAAAACAGGGAAGTACGAAAGACTAAAGTCAGAATTGATCAAACGTCTGTCAGCCTCGCGCGAAAAAGAGGTTAAGCAATTACTTGTTCACGAAGAGTTAGGAGACCGGAGACCATCTCAATTAGTCCCGTGTACACCTCAAGTTGCATAAACATCTGCTCCCCAGCCAACCATTGAATCAATGGCGAAACAAATAGACCAGCTCATAAAACAAGTAAAAGCTCTCTCGGCCGGAGTCACAGATTAAGATGAAGAAGACGACGTAGCCCAACGGCAAAACGAGATCACAATCCAACTATAAAAAAATTCCCATATGTTGGTATCACAAGGCTAAAGAACTCTCTTCGTATAATGAAAGGCTAGCATTTTTTAATACACATAGCTTGAGCCAAAGAAGAGATTTGTTAGATTTGATGTTTTTGTATAAAAGCCATAACAATATCTATGATAATCCAGATTTAGTATCTAAGATTAAATTTAATGTTCCCTCTCGATATCCACGCAAAGACCTATCGGCGACGAAGCTACTAATATTTAATAGTTAGAGTTATAAGAGATGTAAATGTTAAGGAAAATCAGATTAATATTTATAGAGAAAATACATGTGTATAAATATAAGAGACTCTAACGTAAGCGACTCTTGTCAGAGCGCATTATGTTTATGTTAATTTGTTGAAATCGATTTTACTCCACTGCCACTCTCGGAGGAATTAATAAGATCCGATCCACCCCTCAAGCGGGAGATTACCCCGACCGCAATAGCTGGTCCTTCGAGCCGGATCCAGTGTTCAAGAAGAGGCGTACCGTCGTTAGAAGAAGCTCTCATACATCACTATGCCAGTGACGAGGAGCAATAAGGGCTCAGAGAGGAGGGAGTCGACACCCGTCGGTACCGCCGAAGCATCGGCACCAGTCGTTCCTGCGACCTCGGAGCGTCGGGTACAAGAGACGGCCGCTATAAGAGCGGAGAGACCCGCATCGAGGCTAGGAATCGCTCCGGAACGGGACGAACCTACGGAATCGTCAACAGAGCCGACAACCGATGCGACGACCACTACAACGAGCTACGAGACAACAACTACGGAGACGACGAAAAGGCAAGATTATGACTCAAGGGCCAAGACCAGGACGGCCAATCGAAGTCGGGCAGCCTCCGTGAAAAGCGACCTAGCGAGAAAACGTAAGGAACTCGAAATGCGAGCCGAGCTAGCGGAGTAGGAGCTCCGTGAAGCACAAGCTAGGTCCGCTGCGACCAGAGCCAGGCTGGAGTTATTACAGCTGGCCGAGGAGGATGAATCGGACGCTGAAGACCCGCAGAATAAAGAGGCGGACGTCCGTCATTGGCTAGAAGAGACCGCCGATACCGTGCCACGAAGGAGCACGATGCCCACGCGTTCCCGAAGGAACTTATGGAAACTCCCGAGAAAGAGTGTATCCAAACGCAGGCGTCGGCAGCGGTCAAGCCAGACCAACAACCCGCCGGAGCTAAGGACCTGGCGGAAGCTATCATACGGGCGATTCAATCCGTACCGAAGGGAGGGACTCCAGTGCCAGCTTACCTGACCGAGTTACCTTTCTTCACCGGGCCATCGATGAATAGCTTGCCTTCAGGACAGTGTATGAAGACACGGAAAAGCTATTTTAGGGACTCACTCAAAACATTTCGCTATAAGTTTTTGTTCAGTGATAAATTAACTAAATAATTTTTACATAAACAAAATATAGGTAATGATCTAATTTTTAATAAAATGAACCACCTGTAACCTAATTTTTATATAGAGATTTTAATAATTTTTACCAATAAGTTAATACGTTTTTAATATTATATAATAAATGATTTATAATCTGTGATGTTTGTTCGTAATGTACCTTATTTTTCTCCTAAGTGAACTTTATTCTTGTGAGAAATATTAATAAAGATATCTCAAACCGTATAAACTTAATAATACATATTTGCATGCTGTATCTGCCTTAAAAGATAATGCATTTAGAATTAAGCTACACTGTATTTCTTTTTACCCAATATTTTATTAATGTAATTATCACTTGTGGGTCTTAAATAAATAAATAAACAACAAATACGGGAAGAATGCCAATAAATGTGTGAAGCCGTGCGCTTTTAAATCGGAAAACAACCACAAGGCATCTGGTCGCCTTTTCGTAACAGATCGAAAATCGAAGATTCAGTATCTGGTCGATATATACTTTAATAAATTGTCCTAAGTTTTATTTCACCGTTATGTATGTACATAATATGTGGGTATATAAAGCAGCTAATTGCTAATTGCAGCTAATTTCCTCACACTTAATCCTCACTAAACACTCACGAATCAACCCTTCAAAAATTACTGATTCTAATAATTATTAATAATATGATTTTGGCAAAACCAACAATTTTACCTTAAGAGAGCTGGTCACTAAGCGTAGTTCAATTAAGGGACAAATCACAAGGTTTAAAAATTATCTAGATAAAATCAGTCAACAATCTCAGTTGTATGCAATCGAATTAGATGAATTATCATTAAAACTAGGTAAATTCGAAGGTTTGTCAACGAGGTTCGACGAGTTGCAAGCTCAAATAGAGCTGATACACAGTCAGGATTCTGACACTGAAATTGATGAAAAGACGATATTGAACAGGACTTCATCGTGAATACCGTAAGGCAAAAAATATTTTACAAAAATATGACAACATTAAAGATGAGTTTAGGTATCTCAGTATCTCAAGATGCTCAATTTGGTCTCGATCATTAAAAATAAAATTGCCACAATTAGAAATTAAAAAATTTTACGGCACATATTTTCACTGGCTTGAATTTCACGACACATTTTTAGATCTAATTCATAATAATCAGCATATATCAGACGTTCATAAATTTCATTATTTAACGTCTTACCTTGAAGGAGGGTCAACCCGCATTATTTCAAATCTAGAGGTTTCCTCATCAAATTACTAGGAAGCGTGGGACTTGTTATATTCGACGTACAACAATAAACGGCTATTGATTAATCACCATCTAAAATCTTTACTCAACGTTCAACAGATCCGTCCTGAGTCTGAGGTTTCGTTACGATTTTTAGTAGATCACGTGACCAAGAATTTACGAGCTTTATCTAGTTTAGGGCAACCAACAAATCATTGGGATAATTCGATTTGCGCAATCGCAAATCGAATTGGTAATGGCTATTTTATAAAGTTACAATTTAATTGCAATATGGTAAGCGTTGCTAAAACAGAAGTGAGTGACTTAAACACATGGTATCAAAAATCAAAAAATCGGTTCCCAAATGTGAAGATTGTTTACAAGGAAAGATTCACCGCTTACCTCTCACGAGTAGTGACTAAGGTACCCGCGGGTATTAAAGCCTGTCGGGTAATGAGGCTTAAATGTCAAAAATCACACTAAACAAAGGAGTTGACGCTCAATGTTACACTCACACATGCATAGAGCGACTACAAACCGCGGCGAGGCGGCGGACTATAAAGAAATTAAATTATAAAAATTGCCTTCAATAAAATGTAAGTAATTCTTTAAATATTGCATTTATCTGCCTGTATTGACTGTGTGTTTGTGTGTTAATGCATGCTTGTCCTATATTACCTAATTAAATGACGTGGTAGTTCTACGATTTTTATTTATTTCGTTTTCTTTATGCACGTGGTCGGCGGAAATTAAGGCCTACAAAAATTTTCAATAGGCTTTATTATACTCTTATTTTTATTCGACTGCAAAAATAGGGTTATGTTTTTCCAGTGTGTCTATTGTCTATCTTTATCACAGCAACTGTAATACAGCCTTGTTAAGGTTACTTCCTGATGTAGGTATAGACTTAGCGAGTTTTTGGTTTTAGAAAAGAAGTCAACTTTTATTGCATCTAAGTTTATTCGTTTTGATTGTTAAATTATTATTTTTAATTTTATTTATAGGTATACCTACCTATTCTACTTATTCTTTTTATGTCTATTTACAGTTCCTATGGTCACGATGCCTTTCAAAAGAGCATTATGGTCAGAAGATGATCTCATCCCAGCTGTTAGAGCAGTACAAAGAGGAAGTCTGAGTACGTATGTATAAGGCTGCGGAAAGATATAAAGTTCCTAGACGAACAATCAGAAATCATCTGCAGGCTGGCATTTTAAAGAAAACTTTGGGTCGTAAACCTATATTGAGTCCGGAAAAGGAAGCTGAACTTGTGAAAAGGATAATCAGGTACGCTGAAATAGGCTTGCCAGTCATACCGAGAGTACTGTGCCGATTGGTGTATAAATATTGTGAGCAAAATGAGATAAAGCGCAATTTTAATTTAAAGACTGGTTTAAGGCGTTCTTGAAAAGAAACCCTGAAATATTAGTGAGAAAAGCTCAATTTATGAACCCGTATCGAGCCCAAAAACTTAATAGATTTATAGTCGATAATCATTTCGCAAAACTGAGGACTATCTATGAGAACCTTGACTTACATGGTCATCCCGAAAGAATTTATAATATGGATGAGAAGGGATGCCGTCTAACAATTCACCACCAGCAAAGCGTTTTGGCCAAAAAAGGTGCAAAAAGTGTTACAATTGCAGGATGTGTGAATGCACTCGGTACTATCATACCGCCAATGGTCATATTTAAGGGCAAACGGTTAAAGCCAGAACTATACGATAACTTGCCACCAGGATCATTGGTAGAAAAATCATCAAAGGGGTACATGACCAATGAACTTTTCAAGACATTTTTAAACCATCTGGCTAGATACAAAAGCGCGGGGCCATGCCTTTTGATATTTGATGGAGCAGCATGTCATTTAAAAAGAAAAACTAATCGGTGACCCATGTGCATCTTCTACGACATGCTAAATATCGCTTGTATCAATAGCTACATAATTTACTGCCATAATGTGTCAACTCTGGGACAAAAGATAATGAGCCGTCGTAATTATATGAAAGAATTGCATGCCCAACTTGTTAAACCGTGGCTCGAAACACGACTTCAAATGCCCACAATGCCCACGCATACAAAAACGAAAATACTAAGTTGAAAGTGGTGATCATGACGAAGTGCAGTCAACGTCGAGAAATGAGTCTGTATCGACAGGTCAAAATATAAGAAAAAGGAAAATTTGCGGTATATGTACCTATAAGAAACGGCGTATGACAAAGTCCATTTGCTGATAGTGCAGCATCGCAATCTGCGTTGAACATAAGATAGATTTCTGCACTAGTTGCGCAGACCAAAATAGCTTTTATATATATTTTTATATTACTATATTATTACAGCGACGTGTTTGACATTCATGACGACTCAACTAAAAGAATTCGGTCACTGTTTAACACACTCCCCCTTTTCACCTTAAAATTGTATTTGTCCTGTCTTATGAATCAGTTTTAGTTTTTAATTAAATTTTTTCATTCAGTATTTCATTTTTTATTTTATTTTGTAAGTTTACCTTTTATTATTTTATTTCTTTTTTATATTTTTATTAAAATTTATTGGTTTTGTTTTTACTGCGGCTCGCGCTGGGAGGAATATTAAGCATGATGTATCTACCTGTAAATGTTTGTCACACCTAGTTTTAAGTTATGTGTATTGTGTATTTTAAGTATGTGATGATGTGTACAAATGTTGGTAGATCAAATTAATAAATAAATAAATTACTAAGGTCTCGTTCTATAAGTACTTAAGAGAAGAATATTTGTTTTTTTGTTTAAATATTTCGCTTAATTTTCCAAAGAATAACGTTTTTTTGATCTCATGAAAACCAAGTGCCTTACTGAAAATGTTAAGTTTGAATAAATATTTCTCATTACTTTATTTTTTGTAGTTTTATTTGTAAATGTAACCTATGTTATTTAATTGTTCAGAAGAATTTAGATAAAAAACAGCATAATTCACCTAAAAATACCACGTTAAAAATATGTGCGTCGAAACTACGAATGGTTAGTTTTAATAGGGTACTCTGGAAGGTTAGTGGTCTAGGGTTGAGAAATTAAAAATTTACGTACTGATAAATTCAACAAGTGTTCACCTGCTGCATGAAAGATTCATGAAGTATGTATAAATTTGACGAAGGTGGTATGGCCACATTAATTAGTAACATATAACACATTGCAAATCAGTTAACACAGGCAGGCGACACAGTTTCTGACAAAATGATTATAACCAAAATATTAATGACATTACCACCGCAGTATCGTCACTTTGTCTCTGCATAGGAGAGTGTTGTCGAGATATTTGTTTTTATTCGCGAACGAAATGTCTGAAAAACGGCGACATCTTTTTGATTCAAATTTATTCCTAACACTCGAATTATCGTGGGCAAAAGAAGAAGTGGATCCCTACTATAGGGCAAGGAAAATAAATGACGAGTTTTATCGAAATTATAAAGAACAGAGACAAAATCCCGACAAATTCTACGACTACACCAGAATGAGTGTAGAAACTTTTGATTATATTCTTGAAACTATCAAGAGTGATTTATTGTCTGGAATTAATCCAAAACGATTTAGATCTATATCTCCAACAGAAAAATTAGCTCTTGCACGTCCGAACACATTTTGTTACGTCACAAAATAAATTTACAACACTATACCATATACTATTTACAATGCAGACGCGCAACGCGGGCGGTCACCGCTTGACTGGAGTGCACCGCTCCTGTAAGATCCTGCCGCTCCCGCGCCGCCGCCGCCGCCGTCCCGCTACCCGCGAGATTCGAGGCAGAGGCCTTATGGAATCGGTTGTCGCAGTAGCTGGACAAGAAAGCACTGCCGTCAAACGAAAGATGGGCGATACCCACGATGAGCAAAGTCAGAATACTGTAGAGGAAACTGCGGAGACACCGTCTACGGAACCACTAAAAATGTTCCAAGCAAACCGGACCAAGAAACTCTTATGAAGAAAATTGGTCTACTGCAACAGAGAATAAATGTTCTTACTGAAGCAAGGGACATTAGTATAGCCAAAGATGATGTTCACGATGAAATAAAAAAGCTACGCAAAGAGTTGAAAGAAGAAGAGAAATGTTTAAAGAAAAAAAGAGACTGCTAAGCGTGCAAAAAAATTTCGAGCCAAAGAAAAACTGGAGAAAACTGAACGTCAGAGAAACAATCCTGCTGCAACACAACCTCGAACTGGCCCTGGACAGCCCCCTTTAGTTGACTCGCAACCTGCTCTTCTAGAGACCATAATTAATATTGCCATTCATAGCAGCGCTGCAGATGAACGTCGCCGAACAGAGATTATTAGGAGTTGTCTCACTCTATCCGACCTGTATGAGAGGCTGTTGTTAATGGGATTCCAAATTTCTCGAAGCGGCACATATCTTCATTTACTTCCACTCGTTTCTAACACTCAAGAGGGAAGAAGACACGTACGTACCATACCCGCAAAGTTAGCAAGACCATAAACTGAGATGCACAGAAAGCATGAGGACGGGGAATTTTGCACTGCTACAATCAGGAATAAATCACAAACGTTTTTTTATCATCTTTGAATCCACTTTCATATGAGACAGGCAATATAAACCTTCAATATTGAAGTTTCGAATAATCTATGATATTAATTGTAACTTGTAGACAATATTGAACAAAATTACCTTTACAATTTACTAAACAAAGAGATAACAGATTTGGACATGTTTCGCGATTCATATTCAAAATTCGGACAAACCTTGCATAAATTTTTCTAAATTGTAACTTTTCATTTTTAATCCATGTGTTGTTTTTATTAATTAGTGTTGTTTTTTGTTTTTTTATTTTGTAGAAGTAATTTAATTTAATTAGATTAAGGTGTTGTTGTTGTTAAAAACATTTTAGACAATGCTGTGAATACCTGTAATAGGTGTAGGGGAACACGGGGTAATGAGAGCGGTCGGGCAATGAGAGCTACGGTGATTGAACGGAATGTAGGCACGTTTGCGCGATCGTAAGCACTCGGCTGCCTTCGTCAACACTCGGTAAACTTCACTTGACGCGCTCGAACCGTTAGTGCCATTCGTTTAGTCACGAGAGACGGTTGAGTGTTCTTCGCTTCACGCTTACAAAAAATTGCCGATTGCCAGCATCAAGGTAAGCATGAAATTATATTCTTATTTTATTGTATTTATGCTTATTATTTCCCTAGATTCATTTACTATTAAGTCTAATTAGTTGGATTGCGATTGAGAATAGAATTACATATATATATTATTACTTTTCAAAATGGTGGTCGGCGGCTAATGGTAGCCTAGCTAGGCTCTCATTACCCGACATAGCTACCATTACCCCGTAGTAGTTATTAATGAAATGCCTTGGTTTTTTTTTTGTTTTAGATGCCACGTAAAAGGACTCGTACAACCACAAAAGCTTCTTGGACAGTGGATTCATTAGAAAATGCAGTATCTGTCCTCAAAAGAGGAGGCATTTCGGTGTACAAAGTATCTCAACAAACAGGTATTCCTTACAGCACTCTAAAGAAGAGGTACAATTTAGCGAAAGCTGGCGGTAGTAGCTACAAACACTCTCCTAAGCTGGGAAGATCCACTGTATTTAACGTTGCCCAAGAAGAAATACTGGCTAACCATCTTCGGACTATGTCTAATAAATTTTATGGTTTAACAAGAGAACAGTTTCGCAAAGTATGTTACAGTGTAGCTAAACAACTAGGTATTGAGAAACGATTTAACCAAGACAATCAAACTGCAGGAAAAGATTGGCTGGCTGGATTTTTGCAGCGTCATCCAGACTTAAGTATTAGAAAGCCTGAAGCCATCCGTATTAACCGAATTCTCGGATTTAACAAGACTGAGATAACGCTTTTTTTCAATAACTTGGAAAAATTGATGGAGCAACATAGATTTGAACCTCAAATGATTTACAATGTAGACGAGACTGGTATAACGACTGTCCAAGAGACTGAAAAAATTATAGCTCCCAAAGGACAAAAACGTGTCGGGTCTGTAACGTCATGGGAAAGAGGTAAGACAGTCACAGTAATATGTGCTATGAGTGCAGCTGGATCTTTCGTTCCTCCGCTTTTCATATTTCCCCGGCAACGTCACTCACCACAGCTGGAAAAAGATGGACCAGTGGGAGCCGTTTATACATGTTCACATAATGGCTGGACTAACGAAAAGATATTTGTTTTATGGCTTCGTCATTTTATTAAACATGCCAAACCTGCTGCTGAAACACCCGTATTGCTAATATTGGATAATCACAATAGTCATGCTACTCTCGAAGCTTGGGAATTGGCAAAAGAGAACCATGTCATAATGCTAACCATTCCTCCACATTCATCTCACCGTCTACAACCCCTTGACGTTGCATTTTATTCCCCACTTAAAAGAGCTTATAACAAAGAGTGCAACTTGTATATAAAATCAAGAAATTTGATAAAAATTACTCCATACGACATTGCTGGACTGTTTAATAAAGCTTATACTAGAGTTGCTTCTATAGAAAAAGGAGTATCGAGCTTTAAAGCTACAGGTATATTCCCTATGAATCCTGGAGTTTTTTGTGATGATGACTTCATTAATGAGGAATCCAGATCAGCTGTGCCTGAGGCTGACGCTCAACAGCAGCCAACTAGTGTCACTCCTATTCCATCAACATCAAATCAGGCTGAGCAACCACATGCTAGCCCTGCAACAAGTCCATCTATTTTTTGTGATCTGCAAATTGAAACGGAAATTATTCAAAGGGAAGCTGCTGTAACTCCAGTTTCTATTCCATCGACATCATCACACACTATCAGACCTATCGCAACTCCGCCCAATATTGACTTTGCTAATGTTGTCTCCATTGTCAGCCCACTGCCCCAACAACTCATCTCTCAAAAACAAAAACCGTTGAAGAACAAACAGCATTCTGAAATAATAACAAGCACTCCAATGAAAGCAGTATTTGAAGAAAAGAAGAGAAAAAGAACTGAAAAGGAGAATAAGATAAAGACAATTAAGAAAAATAAAGGAAACTGTGATAAAGAAAATTGTGTCAAGGGAAAATGTGCCAAAGGAAAATGTATTAAGAAGAAACATACCAAAGATAAAGAGATTAAAAGCAAGAAGACTACAACCAGAAACACAAGGATCAGAAAGGCAACAAAATATTTGTTTAAAAGTGATGATGAAAACTCATCTCTTGACCAAATCGACGAAAATGCTATCTGCGATGATGAGTCAGAATATTCTGAAGAGGAGAATTTATGTGCAATTTGTTTAGATCTTGGAAAAAATGGAGAGATGTGGTACCGATGCAGAAGTTGCGGAAACTGGGCCCACAAAGAGTGTACTGGTAGTGATAGTCCAGATACTTATATTTGTGCATTTTGTTTGGATCCGTAAATCAGGATCATTTGTTTTCCATTAATAATTTCATATTTTATCTCCGTTTTGTTTGAATTTGTTTTCATTTTAATTTGTGTTACAAATAGTTTCATTTTATTAATAATTATAATAACTAAGATCTCATTTATAGTGCGTTTTGTTAATTTTTTTTTAAGAGTAATTATAATGGCTCCCATTTCCCATATGATCGTTAAATGGGCTCTCATTAGCCGCATTCGTCGGGTAATAGGAGCGACTGACTTTTTTTGTAAAACTGTCATTGTACCCTAATACATGTCTGTAGTTGATTATAACTATAATTATTGTATTCTCTTATAATAAAGGTAAGAGTTTATAATAAAAAAATACAAGAATTTTGAGTAATGTGCTTTTTATTACAACTTTCCCTTAGTAGGCTCCCATTTCCCTGTTCTCCCTTACATATGAAGACTATATTTTGTGTAAATGTTGCATATGTGTACTGTTGGTGTTCCTAAGTAAAATAAATAAAATAAAAAAATTACTAAGAGCTTATAAAGTATATACCTCCGGCTTCTGCCGAAGATTGTGGCGATTGCCGATTAATTGGCTTCGGCTTCGGCCAAAAATAGACCTCCGGTCGGACACTACCTCTAACCAATGTCAAATAGATGAAGAAGAAGAATCGAGCCGATTATGATTATTATCGTTTTGATAAAAACAATAAAATATTATTTGTAAGATGGTTAGATAACAGAGTATGTACTATAGGGACTAATTTTGTTAGTGCGGAACCCCTTGGCAAGGTGAAGCGATGGTGTTCAACCAGGCGCCAGAAGGTGGACGACGTTATTTCACATGTTTTTCAAAATACCCTCCTACCCCAGTAAAACCTCTCTCCGCACCACGTCGGAAAACAGTTTTTGGTAATTACTCAGCAGTTGCTCGAATGACCAAATTGCTCAATGACTTCAGCGATTCAATAGATTTAAACATTGTAAGCCTTCCAAAGTTCCGATATCTAGTTATAGACAGAATTAAAAACGTCTAACTCTTTATTGATGTCCAAATTTAAAATTTTTAATTCATACAAAATTATACGTTATAATAATCAATTTTTTTTTATTCGATTTATGGATCAATGTTATTTTGATTCTATAACTTATTAGATTATAAACGACAAATTGTATAATTATGATTGAATGATGGATTGTTTTATTTGTTTTAGTTATCAATGTATGCCATTAATTAATGTGGTTTTAAGATATTATTATAAATTTTTGTTGTTGTGTTTTGTGATTAGACTAAGTGTTGACTAGAGTGATTGTTAACCCATTATTAAATTGATGATATTGTAATCCAAACAACCAATTTATTTTAAATTTTAACTGTAAGAAATCGTTTAACTTTATTTTGATTTTTGTAATTGTATTATTATTAATTCTATTTTTATTTATTTTATTTTAATTGTATTATTATTAATTAATTTTTCATACGATGCGATCATTTTTTACATTTTTGTCAAGTTAGAACCACATAACAGGATATATTAGGAGGACCGGAAAGTAATGTCGTTTTCTTACGCTAAATACAAACACATACATTTTTAACGAGTCTTTATTTTTAATCAATGATGTATTCCCCATCATTGTTAATAACCTTTTGCCATCTAGTGAGTAAACTTTCAATCCCTGATCGATAAAAATTAATTGGTTTTTCGGCAAAATATCTAGAGATGGCATTTTGGATATCATCCAAATTTGCAAATGTTTTGCCACTTAAAAAGTGTTGCAGCGCTCGGAATAAGTGGAAATCCGACGGTGCAACATCGGGCGAATATGGTGGATGAGGCTGGATATATATATTAATCGTACATTTCGTGTTTGCTTATATAGTTGTACATTTGGAACGTAATATGTATTTAAATTAATAAATTGTATCTTCAAAATGTAACAAATGCTAGCAAACCTAATAATAAATAAAAATAAAATAAAAAAAATACAACGCTGGTATGGGTGGAGTAGATCAAGCGGACCAGTCCGTTTCTTTCTATCGGGTGGGTTTCATTACGTAGTAAGAAGTGGTGGTGGGTGTTATTTACGTACATGCTGGATGTATTTATATCAAATGCCTGGCGCTTACATATAATGAGTTCGCAAAAAGATGATCGAATGGATCAACTCCAATTTGGCCGGTATTATTTTCGCCATGCACCGAAGAATGCCCGTCCATCACCTTCAAATTTACCGAGTCTGTTATACTAAAGCGGTGGTCATTTTCCTCAGAAACTTGCAAAACAGTTACGATACACCGCGTGCCACGCAAAAGCTTGCTGGCAGTGTAAATTATGTTTGAAGACCCTATGTGTAGAAAAAATGTTTTGAGAGTTTTCATACCGCATGATACCATTGTCCCCATAATATGAGGACGACTCTTTTTATCATATAAAAATTACTTTTATTCAGATTTTTTTACAATTTTCTTTTGTACCCTAATATCTTGCAAAAAATAAAAGTTGCATTCAATAATCTTCTGCAGTTAAATGTTGGTCCCAAATGGATTAACACAGATCGAAAAGAAAGAAGAGAGTGAAATTCAGAAAAGTTTTCAGTGAGCAAAATTGTTTTATATTGAAGCGATCGTACAAATCAAGAAACGATTTGTATTTGAAGATGTGCACAATGATTCGTTCTTTTTTAAACCCGAAAAATGCCATTGATTTGCACCCTACATCATTGTACTAAATCGCGAAAAAATACATTCATTAGCACATTGCTGTAGATTTAAAAGAGTTGGACAAGGAATGGAGAAATCAAAGTCTCCTTGCTGATAGGGATTGTAATGATTCAATAGATATGATAAGTTACTGGAAAAAAATGTTTGAAAATAAATTTTTTTGACAGCAGATGGAAATTCCTTCAACTGCAAGTTTGTCCAGTCCAATGCAACTGTAAGCTAATCTAAAAAAATTAGACTTAGCATGAATAAAGTATAACTAAACAATTTGTGTTTTATTTACAGACTGAACAGAATTCCATTTCCCCCAGCAAAAAGTTTACCTCACCCTCTCACCCTTCCTCCCTATTCCCTTATCCCAGCACCCCCGAGTTTGGGCTCATTTGAGAGGGCACAAGTTGCTTTACCGATTTGGCCCAACAGAATTCCCTTTCCCCGAAAAAAATTTTACCTCATCTCCCATCACCCTAACTTACTATTCCCTAGCCCTAGACCTCCCGTCTTTGGGTTCATTTGAAAGGGCACGAGCTGCTGCAACGATTGGGCATAGATTCGAAAAAATAAGAAATAAAAACTTGTGATATATAATAGACACCCGTGACCCGGGAGACTTTATACATCTCCCAGGGAAATACTGTGATCAATACTGACCTATATTCCAGCCACATTCGATCTGGAATTTTAGTAAACAAAACCGTGAGTCATCATAATTAGGGTTGATAAACTCTTAATAAAAAATATTTATTATTACAATTACAACTATATTCATTATAACACCATTTCCTGTTTAAACACAAAAAATTTCAAAAATTTTATTTTCTATAGAGTTAAGGATAGTTTACATAGTGGTTTTGTGTTTAGATTATAATTTTACCTCTCATAGTTTTTCACATAATACGTTTCTAAGTTTTCGTCTACATCAGTGACTTTAAGTACATATTTTCAGAGGTTTAGCTGCTAAGTCACAAGTCGCTATTTTATTATATTATAGTGTTGATAGTTGATGGTTGTATGTTATGTTAATTTTGATTATGTAAATTAGATTATTGAAGTAAATAATCGTGATTTGTGAAGTTAGTTTTTTTTAATCTATTTCCGTTCTCGATTCTAAAATTAGAAGTGGGATTCACCTAAATCCGTATATCGTCTTTTGTTTTGATAAAAGTTTCGATTATTTAAAATCAAACAATCGTTAAATATCAAACTTGTAATGCCGCGTGTGTCACTTTAGTGTGAAAGATCGAAGGGGACGCCATGTAGTCGCCGTAAGGCAGATCGTACAGTATCGTCACACTATCGATGAAAATACCGCGAGTACGTCCCAAACCCCGATGCAATGACCAAATTGTGAAACCTCAACGCTTTGACAACACCCAGTCAGCGACGCAGGCACTTGCTGATGCAATTCTTGCAGTAAATAAAGTCACACAACTACTATGAGGTGTGGTGAGATGAAGTTGAACGCTCTAGGTTATCTAATCGTTGGGAGGAGTTAGAATGTTTATCGCGAGTTGCTCACTGTCTGAAAGGGGAAAAGTCGACGAACGAACAATCAGGGTCAAATGTTAAAAAAGAATTTAAGTCTCTCTGCCCGAAAAAAATTTAATAAGCTCAAATGCTATTCGATGTTATGAATACGACTTCGAATAACTTTCCAACATACTGTTGCGCCCATGTATCGCTCAGGGCCTAAGCGAGGAACTAATGGTTCTCATTGTTATTCGTGGCATAACTGAAGAGGAAGTTAAAGCTGCAGCTTTGAATGCCAACCTTACTACCGAGAATTTGGTTACACAAAACTGTTTCTTCAAAAGACTTTAAAAATTTACTCAAACGTCGGGACTATAGGCTCACCTTGCCCATAATTAAGACTTCTTTTGCAAGACGCTTCAGTCCCTTCATTGAGTCTTTTATATATAATAAAGTAGCTAACGCTTGTGACATTAAACATTGCTCTGTCAAACAAACCAAAACAAAAATTATTCCTTGGCTCTCCTCATTAACCTACAATACC
Source organism: Danaus chrysippus (assembly GCA_916720795.1). NCBI lineage: Eukaryota > Metazoa > Arthropoda > Insecta > Lepidoptera > Nymphalidae > Danaus > Danaus chrysippus. The sequence goes on along the minus strand of CAKASE010000072.1, from coordinate 2,237,934 downwards.
ACCGAAGAACTTTTCTTGCACCTAGTATAGCACCTTTTCACTAACATAAGAACACTTGTAACTTAAATTATGCAATGTATCTTAAATAGTTATGTAATTTATATTCTCTGCCGAGCGACAACATTAAACATGTAATGTAAATCTATCAATTGGTACCCACGACACAGGAATACCTAGTGTGGGCACCACCGGACATTTCTTTGTATTATGTTGTGTTTTTTGTTAATAAACATTTTTGATTTTCATTTTTTCATTCATTCTTGGCTATTTATGTCAAACCAGGCCGCGGTAAAGAGACAATCGTACCTTGTAACGACATTAGTACCGCCGTAATACAGGAGATACCTGTGGATGTTTTGATAGGCAGAAGTGCTCTTAACGTGTCCCTTATATCGGCAGATGTTTTAAAACATTTCCCTTGTTGACATAAACCGACTCATCGTGTGTTAAAAGGGATTAGTAATAACGATTTTGCTGCTCGCGAATTCGTTATATTCACGATTGAGTTTAGAAATATAATACTAGATTTTTAGTAACTCTGCCATGACATTTCGTAAACGGGCGCTACAATTATTGAGAGATGCAAATAAATAAATTATAAATGTTTAATAGCTATTTATATTGATTTGAATATTTTTAGTGATTTTTATGCATGAATTTGTTAATTTTAATTTTATTAAGTACTTGTTTGTTTTTTGTGGTTTTTAATTTGTATCAATTTTTACTTATTATTATTATTATTTAGATCTTTCTCGCTGTAATTATATATTAATATATTTTTAAAACATTGTAATCGTTGTGGCCACTTTAAAAAGCTACACATGTAAACTATTTCGATTTAATTGTTTTATATTCGGCATTTAAACATGTAGTAGCTGCTAGTGGGCCTCAAAATAAATAAATAAAATAGATGTAGACTTTATGATTGTACTCGCGTCATGTATGTGGACACCTGTCATTATCGGGACCGACGTTCTCAATAGAAACGGAGTTACTTTTGTTCGTATTAAAGATTCTCAATACCTGACACATAGTCTCAAACTAGTCCAACACTAGTTCAATAATAACCTAAATAAAATAAATACACCTCTTCAGAATGAACACCTTGATTATCTCATGGTCAGGTTAGACCGAGCACTATTTGTTGATTGAAAACTCAAATCCAAACCACTTCAAAATACACAAGAACCATAACAACATAACCTTAAAAATATTGCAGAGAAGTTTGTAAATGAAAAATTTTGTAGTAAAAATTCAAATGCAGGCCAATGGATCCAATGGCCAATGGATTGAAAAAGAATGTTCACGCTTTAATGTGGTAGAGATGATAGAAATATTAAGATTATTCATGGATAAGAGTTATATCCATTGGTACAGTTCAATGATTATTAAATTGACCTTAGACTCGAAATGGGCAATATGGAGAAAAACATTTTGTGAATCGTTTACTAACAAAGGTTGGAACCAAACAACTTATGCCTTATTATTTAGGTATAAAGATGGATTGTTAATAGACTAAGCCACAAGGAAAAAAAACATAAACTAGAGATGAATCTCCTACAACTAAGGTAAATATACTATTGAAGAATGTACAAGTTCCGGATATTGTAAAGAAATTAATTTTCGGAGAAGCTTTATCAAAAGACCTAAAACCTAGTTACCGTGATCTTGGAAAGAAATATGAAAAAAATAAAAACTATTACAACATGTTCAAGCTGAAATTATTGCAGAAATATAAATTACTAAATGGAGCGAAACCTTTTTTTAAGCATGATTCTTCAAAAAGCCAAAAACCTCAAAAAATTTGGACTGAAATGCTGAAGGTCAAATGCGATATATGTACCAAAATTTTTGGAGAGGGTCAACAAAAGCGTGTTTTATGTGACACACTTTATAACTTACACCAAAAGTTTCCAGGCACAGTCAATTACAAGATAAGGTTAGCAACTTTCTGGATTGTTGTGGTCATCCATCCAGCTATCAGAAATGTGTGGGAACGCTATGAGGAGACTGGTAGTCGAGAGCGTACCATTACTGCCCGTGCCTTACAAAACCTACTCCGGCAAACCACTGGAACTCGGGTAAACGACCAAACCATCCGCAACAGACTCCGTGAAGATGGACAACGATCCAGAATGCGTGTTATTCGCATTAAACTTACGAGGTGCAGCTCGTCTTAGGTTCGCACGTGAGCATTTGGACTGGACTATGGACAATTGGAGGACTGTACTCTTCACAGATGAGAGTAAAGTTAAGTTTTATAGTGATGACAGACGCGTACGAGTGTGGAGAAGAGAAGGCGAACGTTTTATTAAGAATATAAAATAATATAATTTAAAGACAAGGGAAAAAAAACAACTGTAAAACAAACTTAGTCAGAGACAGGACGCTTGCTTGATCGAACTTTACCATAATAAATTCGTCACGGGTTTTACGGCGATAAAGTGGGTACCTGAAAGTGACAAACTTTACCTAGTAAATTATTACAATTTATCACACATTAGAGAGGTTTAAATTTTATATACAACCTTTACGCCAACGATAAATTGTACAATACATAAATATAGCATGAAGCAAGTACCACGGAGGGTAAGTTCAACATGATATTGCTAAATTATATGTAAATATTAATATAATCGATGTAATACAATATGATATAAAACGATATTTTTCTCTAACTGTATTTTTAATTATATAGACTGGTCGTTCAAAGCAAAGTTAAACTAAAACTTCAATGTTATCAAAGAACACACCCCTATCCACAACCAAAGCGATTAATCAACGATGCTCTAGTTTCTGCGAGTATCTGAGCACTGCCAGCTTGCCTTCGAGCCATTACAGTCTAATGCAAGATAATGCTCGTGGGCATACGGCTCGCCTAACCCAGAGGGCACTATCTGAAGCCAATATCTCTGTTTTACCATGGCCAGCAATGAGCCCCGATCTCAACCCAATCGAATATTTATGGGACCAGTACAAAAGAAACCTGTTAAACTAATTACTAAATTTTGCCATTCCATAGTAAGTCTATGCATATGTATGTAAATCTATAATCTGTGACAGTTCAATAAATGCTCTCAGTCTCTGTGATTCTGTGTTACAACAAGTGTAGTTTATTTTCACCCAATCTCCTTTATTTAATAATAATGTTATCAGAACCTAAAAGAAAATTATAATGAAGTTCACAATCAACAGTGGCTCATAAATGCTTTAAAAGTGTGCTGGGAACAGATACCACAGGAAAACATTACCCATTTAATTGAAAGTGTCCCATACAAAGAATGCATTCGTAGTCGAGGAAGACCTACTCGATACTAAAGATACCACTGTGTAACCAACCATATTCGTTTAAGTAATGAAAATCAAAATTTTCTCTCGATCGAAGGAGCAAAAAATCCGAAATCAATGTCATCTACAAGGCTTTGGAAACATTTAGTCACGTTATCACAAAAATTCAATAAGTCTGAAAATGAAATAGAACACAGCCAGCTACATTTATGGGCCATACAAATGATGTACACAAAAAATTTTATCGGCTATCGGATGTGTACCAAACTGACAATATATCTAAACTGCTCATCCTTATGGAAGATGGGAAAGCAGACATTTTCAGAGACAAATCCCAGGATGAGATTGAACTTGATTTAAATGAACAATTAGATTAGATGGAAAGGTTGACAGAATTTTAAAGTAATTTTAGATTATGATGTCGAGTCACGTGGACGAGCGCAAGATATAACAGAAAATACGACACGACTACCGCGATCAACTTCACCACCACCTCAGCACCATTTGGTCTTCAAACAAATGTCTTCATTAAATCAAGAAAGGCAAAAAGAGGACGATGATACCATGGACTGCAGAAAAAAAACAGTGTGCTGTGCATTTTTTAAACATCATATAAAAATCAAACAACCACCTAAAAGACATGAATGTGATTCCCTTAAAGCAAAGCATCGAGATCTCCTGCATAATAGAAATTGGCTCAAAATAAAAGTACTTATACAAAACATTTACACTAAGAAATAGAAGTATCTTACTGATTTCATTTAGGCATAATCTCACTAAATACATATTTTGTAACGTTTAAGTTTTTATTATATTATATTTTGTTTGTTTCCAAAGTGATTTGAATGTATATTGTCATTCAAGTTTTTATATTTTTGACTTATTTTTAATATATTTATAACTATATAGAGACTAAATATTAATAGCCATAAAAGCAACAGCTGTTTAGCTCTAGACTGATTTGTTACTTAATAATTATGTAGGATTTAAATTTTATATTAACTAATGTTGTGTTTCTAAGCCCATAAGGTTGTCTGGTAGAAATCGCTACCTAGCGATAAGACCGCGTTATTGTGCATCTACTTTTATTTTGTATATAGGTATTTCATTTTTATTGTTAAATTACTATGTTATTGTGGTACACAATAAAGTATATTATTTATTATTATTTAAATTTTTGTTCATGTAAAAAAACGTAAGTCTTTAAGAGCGTGTGATTGGTTGTTGAAAAAATTAATATATCGCGAATTCTGTTAAATAAAGATAATCTTTTATTCCCAAAGCCTATTATTTCCATCCCAAAATATGTTTAATATTTGGTGACGCGAACGCCTACCTGTTGTTTTAATAAGAGTATTGTTTAGTTTGTAAGCACAAGATTAAACGCCGTACTTTAAATACTCGAAATTTTACTTGATTCATGACATTATAGTCAAAAATGGGTGCAAAGTTTACCTTGGTTTTCAATGCTGTAAAAGGTAATTGATGATATAAATATAATTCTGTGTTATAATTGTGGTCGATTAAACCACAATAGTACATTGTAAAAACGAGAGCAAGTGTCTTAAACGCATTGATAACCATAAAGTGGCTACTTGCAACACTATTAGATGTGTCAACTGTGAGTACTATAATAAAAAAATATGGGCAAAATAAATGTACCAATCACCTTCCAAATGATATAGAAAAGTGTATTTAAAATCCAAACTGCAAAAACTATTCAACTCTACTGGTTACAGCACATAATCCAAAGTCCCAAAATATCTTTGCAGAATTCCAGGACAAAACAGTGAACTGACAAAGAATACATAACTTTCCTTAACCCTAGAAGCCCAATCTACGTAAATTTGACGTATACCGCGGCAAAATATCTCTGTCTCTTTCACGTTTACCGTCGGATCGCCGCTAACTTCTGAACCAACTCAGTAGCCATTGAGACCTCGCAGGACACAGTTGCGTCATCTCGGTAAGTGCCGCCATTTTATTGTAATAGAGAGGTTGCACGTCATTTTGACGTATAATTGGGCTTTGTGTAACTTTTGAAATTGTTTCTAATTTTTTATTTTTGTAATTTATTTGAGTTAATCGTATTGTTTCGTTTCATTTTTCATATAATATTAATATTTTCAGGTTTAACACAAAATGGAGTCCCGTCAACGGCTAAACCAGGACGAAATAGCTACAATTTTAGAAAATGATGACGATTATTCTCCGCTGGATTCGGACTCCGAGGAAGAAGATCGTGTAGTTGAAGATGACGTCTGGAGTGATAACGAGGACGCGATGGTCGATTTCGTTGAAGATACAAGCAGGCAAGAGGACCCCGATAACAATATTGCTTCTCGGGAATCGCCTAATCTTGAGGTAACTTCATTGACTTCACACAGAATTATTAGTTTGCCTCAGCGGTCAATACGTGGAAAAAACAACCATGTATGGTCAACTACAAAGGGACGTACGACGGGAAGGACTTCTGCTATCAATATTATACGCACAAATAGGGGACCAACGCGAATGTGTCGCAATATTGTTGACCCATTGCTCTGTTTTCAACTTTTTATGACAGACGAGATAATTCATGAAATAGTCAAGTGGACAAACGTCGAGATGATAGTAAACAAGCTACAGGGATACAAATACAATGGAGATCTGGGCGTTAGTCGGAATTCTCACTCTGACGGCTGTTATGAAAGATAACCACCTCTCAACTGATGAGTTGTTAGACGCTACATTCTCTGGCACCAGATATGTATCAGTAATGAGCCGAGACAGATTTGAATTTTTAATAACATGTTTGAGAATGGACGATAAAACACTGCGACCAACTCTTCGTAATGATGATGCAGACAAAACTACGTTCCTGGCAGTAACTTGACTGTAGATGAGCAATTGTTAGGTTTTCGCGGCCGTTGTCCGTTCCGGATGTATATTCCCAATAAACCTGACAAATATGGCATAAAATTCCCCATGATGTGTGACGCTGCCACAAAGTACATGATAGATGCCATACCTTACCTTGGTAAAAGTACGAAAACAAATGGTTTACCACTGGGCGAGTTTTATGTAAAAGAGCTGACTAAAACAGTACACGGCACGAATAGAAATGTTACCTGCGACAACTGGTTCACGTCTATCCCATTAGCTAAGAACATGCTCCAGGCTCCATACAACCTAACAATAGTAGGAACCATCAGGTCTAACAAAAGAGAGATACCTGAAGAGATCAAGAATTCTCGCTCACGGCCGGTAGGATCCTCAATGTTTTGCTTTGATGGCCCTTTGACCTTGGTTTCTTATAAACCAAAGCCGTCGAAAATGGTATTTTTATTGTCTTCCTGTGATGAAGATGCTGTTATCAATGAAAGTAACGGAAAACCGGACATGATATTGTTTTATAATCAAACAAAAGGCGGCGTTGATTCCTTTGATCAGATGTGTAAATCTATGTCTGCTAACAGGAAGACTAATAGGTGGCCGATGGCGGTCTTTTACGGGATGTTGAATATGGCGTTTGTGAACTCCTGTATAATATACTGTCACAATAAGATAAATAAACAAGAAAAACCAATGAGCCGCAAAGAATTTATGAAAAAATTAAGCACAGATCTGTCGACACCTTGGATGCAAGAACGGCTACAAGCACCTACTTTGAAGAGGACTCTGCGCGCCAATATAACAAATGTTTTAAAAAATGTGGTACCGCCATCTCCGGAAAATATTAGTGATGAGCCAGAACCAAAGAAACGACGTTATTGTGGATTTTGTTCATATAAAAAAAGGCGGATGACCAAAGCGCAGTGTTGCAAATGCAAAAAGGCTGTATGTGGAGAACACAATATTGATGTTTGTCAAGACTGTATATAAAGACTGTATTTTTCGAAGAGACTTATAAAGTATTATTACAAGTTGATTTAATTTTATGAAAACATTTAAAACTAGTTGATTTTTGTTATAATTACACATTTTTAAGAAAAAAGTGTTAGAAGCTTGATTTTTTGTTGATTTTTTTCTAAGATTTAATTAAAGTGCCATAATTGTATTAATAAAGAGTATTTTTAACATAAAATGTATTTTATTTATTAATTAAAACTTCAATTATGATAACTCATGCAAAAATATAGTTCATTAACAGAAAAAAATAGGAAAACTCTGAAATTTTATTTTTACACGTCATTTTTACGTATGATTGGGCTTTATGACTAGTTAAATATGATTGGGCTTCTAGGGTTAAATGGATATGAATGGAAACTTTGAGAATAATATATCAGGCCTTAATCGAAAATGTCGTTAATTATGTTATAAATGGTTTTACATATAGCAATGCGTTTATTTCATTAGTCAGAATACAAAATAAGTTAATTAAAAAATTAGCAGTGAGTTTGTCCTGGGAGTTAAAAAATTATATATAGGTATTAAGGAAACACACTTTAAATTTTAATAAAACTATCAAAATTCCCGGACGCAACCGAGACGACGTTTACAATAAAACATTTGATTGGCTCTCTTTTGAGACTGCGCCGCGGGATAGTAGTGGTTGAATTTAAGTTGTTTTTGTTATTAATCATTTTATACTGTAAGTACATTAAATTACATTATATAAGTAATTGGTGTTTTGTTTCCTTTTATTAATAATAAATAGTTAAAATTATTTAAGATAAGTCTGATCTAATTAAGGTTAGTTTCATCATTTTTAAGAGTTCGCTTAATTATCCACATCAATAGTTATATTTATGTAATATTCTCTAAATTTCATAAAAACAGAAATTATAAGTAAAATAAAACACCAATTATAATTAAATTTCGACTTTTATGTCTTGTTTGCGTCCAAATATGGCGGACAAACAAAGGCTCACAACAGGTCGCGTCGACACGTTAGGGACTGTAAGTCTCGATCCAGAAACATAACGTATTCCGAGATCATGAAGATGATAGTGATATGAAAAAAACGTTAAAATCAATCTCAACACGTTTAAACACGTTAGAAACTAAACGATCTCCCTTGAGTAAAGCGACTAATAATAACGAGGCTCAAAATAACGATACTGTTAGGTCGTATACTCCTTCATTGCAAAATTTACAGAAATAACAGGTCATTCGTTTTACGACACCGTTATCGAAAACATCAGTACCCATTTCTACAGCCGCGTTAAATCAGTGACATTTACAAATATGAAAAATCTTAGTGAAGGTTTGAGGCGAATTGCAAATGCGGATGCTGTATATCAGTCTGAATAGAATGAGCTTTTGAAAACTGCCAAGCAAGAAAAAAATACAAAATTCTTCAAACCATTGCCTAAGCCTTAAGCAAGCTGTACAAATAGTATGGTATTTAAGTAATAGAATTGTATCTAAACAATACAAGAATCTTACAACCAGGCACAGTAGCTGTCTTCAAGCCAGCAAAAGCTGCTTGGAAAGAGACTGTAAAATTATAGCTTATAGAAAACAAAGGTTAACCAAATACTAAAGTTAACTTCTGGAACCAGAAAACCAAACTCTTTGATTAACGAATTTAGTTGTTTTTGTTAGTACCATTCGATCCCAACGCAGTAGTAGACTATTCTATGTGCCTTGTTGGAATAAATAAGAGATTTAGATGCAGATGTTCTTGGTATCTATCTACGGCCAGAAACAAATTCTTCAAATATTATTACTTAGAAATTTAGAGAAAGAGTTGGACCATCAATAATGACAAAATTATATGATTCAATAACAATCTTGAAGATATAGCCAACTGGAATATTTTTTACCGTCTCTACTCATTATTTGAGTTTAACTCGTCTTTGTTACCATCAGCACAAAATATATCTATGGAGTGTATAGTCTATACACTCCATATATTTTATTGGGCTTGGAGATATTTTATTGGGCAGATTTAAAAAAGGTCCCCACATGGGAAGACATTCAAAAATCTCTGGATGTATTAATTCAAAAGCAATATATTGACTGTAATAAAGATACTGAAGTGTTTGACGAATTTTCATTAATTTCTAATTACATCACATCGCAAAAAGTAACGGAATGGAATAATTTAAATGTTTCCACAGAAACCCGTTGAGTGGAAGTATTCAAACACTTTCGCGCCAATAATCTTCAGCATGAAAACTTTTCTATTATAATTGAATATATTTTATGTTTGCCTGCTACAAATGCTCCCGTAGAAAGGGTATTTTCTATTATGAATAAATTGTGGACATCCGAGAAAACCCAGTTACAAATTTCAGTTCTAAGGGCGATGTTGATAATTAAGGTGAATATAAAAAAAACGTGTCAAGAGTTTCATTCTTACTTGAAATCGTCACCAGCTATATTAAAACAAATTTGTTCTTCTGATAAATATAAACATAAATAAACATTTTGCGTACCTTTCTGAATCGTAACTCTCTCTTAAGCCAACTAACATTTTCTGAATAAATAACTTTAAAAAGCGTTGTTTGTTTCATTTACTACTTTTGATTTAACCTAAATAAAGCAATGTCCCGTTTTGAGTCAAAAAATAAATGGTCACGTTATGTATAGAGCCACCTTTGACTATTTAAGAAGAGCTAATCTAAGCTAAAGAAAAACTAATCTTGGATCCCAGTCTCCCGTAGAGCAATTAGCAAAATTTTATAATGACATTTCCAAAAAATTACCAACTCTAGACCTACTTAGTGATTCATTTTATGTATTTAAACAAAAAATTATTGACTATTTTTTTTCTAAGTTAAAGTTTTCCTAAGTTTATGTAGTCATATTTTTTATTTTATTTTGTGATTTTTACGTAATATTTTTATTAAACAACTGTACCTTTATTCGAAGCCTAATTATATATGTATATATATGAGATATGGCATCGCTTCCGTTCCATTTTTTATCTCTTTTTTCCTTTGTTTTATCCTTTTCTTTCAATTTTACCACCACCACTAAGTGGCGCCATCCTAGTTAAATTAAGTTGTTGTTTTTCGTTCCATAAGGTTCCAAAGTGAGAAATTTAAAAGAGTGTAAAGTGTTATTAATGTGATTATTATAGTGCATACGACGTCCGAGTACGTACTAACTTTTAATATTAACTTATAATGTTCTATGCAACAGTGAAATTAATTTAATGTTATAAGATAATTTCTTTTAATATTATAATACTCACTTTGGATATAAATACCGTTAAAAACATCTTTTTTAAGCGTATTTATGATTAATTAAACGGATTTTTCCGTTCGTAATATATTTTTTTAATATACATTATAAAATAAATTCTTTCTAGATTAAAATGAGTGACACAATAAATCCAGTAAATTCAGACATAAATAAATCAGATTCATGTCGAAAAAGAAAGCATGACAAACATCGCGATGATTCGAGCTCATCATCTTATAGTAGTAGTTCGATAAGTAGTTCAAGTGACACTTCGAATTCTAAACATACCGAAATAAATCTAAAAGACATCGCAAAAATAAGAAATTAGATAGATTGTTTAAGGAGGTCAATTATCTTAAAAATCGATTGAATAATAATGAACATAATGATGAATATCGTAGTTATCAAACACCTAGCTATATAGATGACAATGTAAGTCGTCAGCTATATGAAGACAATGATTGTAGTGATCCAGAACCCCAATTTTCTTTAGCGATTAGTACTAAATTAAAAGATCCCGAAATTTTACAAACAGCCTCATCTTATTTAGACATTTTGAAAAATGTACAATGCATAAACCACATAAGAAAGTGAGCCAATTCTTGAGACCAATCAAGAGTAACATTCCTTTACAACAAGCGGGTGTATATAAACTTGATTGTGACTGTGGCTTGTCATACATCGGACAGACAAAGAGAAGCATCGGTACAAGGGTTAAGGAACTCATTTCAGACGTCAGGAATAGGCGCGCGTCGAAGTCAGCAGTGTGCGAACATGCATTGGACAAACCAGGCCATTACATTAGATTTGATAAACCACAGATCCTCGCTCGTGAAGACAGATATATACCAAGGTTAATCCGCGAGGCTATTGAAATTAAAAAACACCCCAATTTCAATAGAGAAGATGGCTGGAACCTATCAAACACCTGGGATCCTCTTCTTAAAAATATAAAATCCCATGTCCGTGACCACACCGCAGGACCTCGAGACACCGTGAGCGCATTTTGCCGGCATCCAGAGCGGTACGCAAGACAATTAAGAAATCGATGGCGGTAGGAGATAAAATGACCAGACCAACTGACAGACACTCACATCTCGTCTGCCCGTGATCACGGTTGCTGAAAAGTAGCCGAAACGTCGGGAGTATGTAGTTTTCTAAAATAAAACGCGAAGTAAAATCCCAAAAATATTAGTTTCATTTAAATGTACAAAGCTTTTTCGATTCTCAATGGCGAAATGTTAGGTATTCGGATGTGCAGAAAAATTATCGTCACTTCCCAGGTTTTTCTGAATTGGAAACAATGAAGAACTGAAGCAATATGATAATAACCAATTTCTTATAAATGCCGACACAGCATACAGTTCCTTGAGTTTCGCTCTTATAAAACAAAAAGATGTTCTTGAGAAGGAGCTTCGAAGCTTTTTATTATGGGTAACCACCTTTCGAATGGACGGTACTACTTCCATCTGGTAGACTCGGCCCTTTTCCCATAAAAAAAGAAAACAAAAAGGAAAAGATATAAAACACAAGAGACATAGAAAACAGTAGAAAAAAGCAGAAGTTCACAAACTGTCTCAACAAATTCATTCAAAATATGCTTAAAGTGGCCCAAGACTAATCCAGTGGTATGTGATAAGTATTCAGAAACATTTCACATATAACGTTTACTGAGAGTATTTAGACATCACTGACAGACGGTGAAGGAAAATGATGTAAATGAGGAAATTTCACAAGGAAATAGAAACCTATAGTACATAATTACTCACTGCAGGATACCTTATTAGCAAGAATATCAGAGGTTAGGGATCTGGGTGTACTTTTAGACCACAAGTTATTGTTTACTTGTCATACCAAGTATATTACTTCGAAGGCTTATCGTATGCTTGGTTCATCTTAAGATGAGTAAGGAATTTACACATTGCTCCAACCTTATTCTTTTATATAACGTATATGTTAGGTCCATACTTAAATATTGTTCCACAATTAGGAATCCCAATTATAACATCTATGTAGACAAAATATGTAGAAAGATTACAAAATAAGTTCTTAATAAATTTGCGATTTAGAGCTGGTTTATCTGATAACAAAGATATCTCTAGAATAGTCCCATTAACTGTGCGTAGACAACTAAGAGACCAAATACATTTGTATAAAATAATTAATAACATGGTTGACTATAAATATCTTCTAAGTAACATATAATTTAATTTTTTGCCCAAAAATTGGTGTTTATAAATGAGCAGTTTGTGATATCTTAAAATTCTAATTGTTTTTAACCTAAAGTGATAATGTATTTGCAGTTTTTATTTTTGTTTTACTTTCAATTTTGATTTAATTCAATTTGTTTTTTTTTTTGTATTGGCTTTAAGTGGAAACTTGATTGATTTGTGCTTTTTGTTATATATTACAGTGTTTTTAAATTGTTTGTTTCCCACGTAAATAAATAAAAAAATAACAAAAGAAAACTGGACTTATAATTTCACAATTATAAGTTTGAAATCACCAACCCGTCTTGAGCAAGCGTGGTGATTAATGCTCAAACCTTCTTCATGTGAGAGAGAGGTCTTTGTTCAGCAGTGGGCTCTGATAGGCTGAAAAAAGAAAAAAATGTTTACCAATAAATCATCAAGAACATGTGCCGAAGATTTAAGGATTAATATCTTCATATGCTATTGTTGCTATAAAGATAATAATAATGCCACTCTTGATTTAACCTCTGAAAGTAATAACAAAGGTGATGGATGCTCAAACATTATATTATATGATAATCAAACAAGAGAAGAAAGAAAGCTATTAAGTGTATGTAATGATCACAAATGTATTTGCTTTGTTTAAAGATACTTTCATTTTTTTTTTATGTTTTAAACTTAAACTATATAAAGTTACCTAAGACTCAGTTATACTGAATAAAATAAATTTAGTTACCCAAAGTTGATAAAAAAAATCATTTTTATATTTTCCAATTAATAATTTCTCAATAAATATAATTGACATCTACTTTAAGTTCTTTCCCTTACTATAAACAGATATCAGACTATTTTAATTATTTAATAGAACATTAAAGTGCTGTCTATTAGCAAGCCGATGCTGACCAACAATAAAAATGATGTCCAATAATTATATATATTGTATCTTTTTGTAACCAGGACTTTTTTCTCGTTTTTAGGTGTTAAATGTTGTTTTTAATAATGTGTTATACAAAAATACATATTAAAATAATAAAATAGTGATAACTTTAGCAGGAATCTTTTTAAGCACTCAAACTATTTGAAACCTTCAAATTATATTGTTCAGTTTCCCAGGTGGAGATAAATTACATTTATATATTATATTGCCATATCTCTCCAACATTATGTCTAGTGTAATCATACACTCGTGTTTCATTAATAGCTACCTGGTTCATTGTTAGTTTTCATCTAACACTTGATGATCAGCCGTCATCTCCTGATGGATGAATCTCAAGTACAGTCCAATAACACCATCTGTAATACATAATACAATATATTAATATTGTTCACAAACAATATTGTACATATATAAAGACATACAGAGACAGTTACATCAATTTCTCGTTAATAATTAATGAATAATACAAAAATGCAAATTTTTAAAACTCCCCACACGCTTGGCATTAGTTAAATATTTGTGTACCAGTCTATTAATAGGTCCAATGAGACCTCCTCTGTTTGTGATAGAAAAAGATCTGTCACGTAGTGTTCGTACGAAAAAGGTGATCAAAGCCTTAAGGAACAGGATTCAAAGAAATCCCGTCCGAAAGCAAAAGATTTTATCTCGAGAGATGAAGTTAGCACCTAGAACCATGTCGTGTATTTTACAAGATGAGTTAGGACTTGCAGACTGTAAGAGACGCACTGGACATTTTTATAATAGTTTTAAAAAAAAGGTGATGAAATCTAAACAACTACTAAAGCGGTACGCAAAGGGAGGTCACAGAAAAATTTTGTTTACGGATGAGAAATTTTTTACAATTGAGCAATTATTTAAAAACAAAATGACCGTATTTATGCTCTAAGCTTTAAGGAAGCTTTCCAATTAGTCGACAGAGTGCAACGTGGTCATTATACGACTTCAGAGATGGATTGGTGCGGTGTTAGTTATGAAGGAGTGACTGAGCCATACTTTGTATCAAAATAGTATTGTTGAGAACCTTCTCAAGAACATTATTTTTAGTTAAGCCCCTTAACAGCACCATGTTCACTAACCAACAATGGTCCTTCCAGCAAAACTCGGCGCCAGGACATGAAGCTCGATCCACGAAGTTTTGGTTGGAAAAGAATGTTTCATACTTCATCAGAGCTGAAGACTGGCTGTCATCTCGTCCCGATTTTAATCAGCTGGAGTAGGGCTTGCTCTAACCGCCATGATAATTTGGACTCCCTAAAACAATCCATACGATTAGCAGTGAAGCATTTTATTATATATACATATTAATAACTGGCCTCAACATTTAAAGGACTGGAGACCACTTCTAATGAGCTTTTTGTTTTAAATTGTGTTATATTTATGTATTAAACTTACATACTGTAAAAGTAATAAATGTTATTTTGCAATAGAAAAAATATTATTTATTTATTTGTAACATTTAAATAATATTTAACAATATTTATGGCTGGTCAATTTTTGTGTAGAAAGAGAAGAAAAGGATGGGCCATAGTTAAGGGAATGAAGTTTCTTTAAACTATAAAGTTTGAAATCACCAACCCATCTTGAGCAAGTGTGGGGATGAATGCTCAAACCTTCTCCATCTGAGAAAGGGGCCTTTGCTCAGCAGATGGCTCTGATAGGCTGAAAAAAGAAAAATAATGTTTACCAATAAATCATCAAGAAGACCGAAGATTTAAGGATTAATATCTTCATATGCTATTGTTGTTATAAAGATAATAATAATGCCACTCTTTATTTAACCTCTGAAAGTAATAACAAAGGTGATGGATGCTCAAACATTATATTATATGATAATCAAACAAGAGAAGAAAGAAAGCTATTAAGTGTATGTAATGATCACAAATGTATTTGCTTTGTTTAAAGATACTTTCATTTTTTTTTATGTTTTAAACTTAAACTATATAAAGTTACCTAAGACTCAGTTATACTGAATAAAATAAATTTAGTTACCCAAAGTTGATAAAAAAAATCATTTTTATATTTTCCAATTAATAATTTCTCAATAAATATAATTGACATCTACTTTAAGTTCTTTCCCTTACTATAAACAGATATCAGACTATTTTAATTATTTAATAGAACATTAAAGTGCTGTCTATTAGCAAGCCGATGCTGACCAACAATAAAAATGATGTCCAATAATTATATATATTGTATCTTTTTTTAACCAGGACTTTTTTCTCGTTTTTAGGTGTTAAATGTTGTTTTTAAGAATGTATTATACAAAAATACATATTACAATAATAAAATAGTGATAACTTTAGCAGGAATCTTTTTAAGCACTCAAACTATTTGAAACCTTCAAATTTTATTGTTCAGTGTCCCAGGTAGAGATAAATTATATTTATATATTATATTGCCATATCTCTCCAACATTGTATCTAGTGTAATCACACACTCATGTTTCATTAATAGCTACCTGGTTCATTGTTAGTTTTCATCTAACACTTGATGATCAGCCGTCATCTCCTGATGGATGAATCTCAAGTACAGTCCAATAACACCATCTGTAATACATAATGCAATATATTAATACTGTTCACAAACAATATTGTTCATATATAAAGACACTAGCTTTTGCCGCGGCTTCGTCCGCGTGGAATAGTTACTTCCGACAGATTTTTGGTTCTTCCCACATAGTTCCCGTTCTTGCGGGGTTTTCGGAATGGTCGAGTTCTCGTAGAATTTTCAGGATGAAACCTATGTTTTTTTTATTTAATAATAATGAATTACTCTTAACCAACAACATATTTATTTGTTTATTTGAATAAAGATTAATATTGTGTTGATACAACTTAAACAAATTATTTCGACAAAATTAGGTACCATAAAAACGGTTTTTGTGAGTTAATCTTAAAAGATAGACATATACTGTCGCGAACTGTTTTTTAGATCATTAAGAAAGCTATTATTCTTTAATACATATTTTTTGTGTATCTTGAACCGTTTTCACGGCGCACGCAACGGAAGGCTTCAAAGATTAAATAATTTCTCCCGTTTTTTACACATTTACCACTATATCTTTGCTACTATTGGTTGTAGCGTGATGTTATATAGCTCATAGCCTTCCTCGATAACTGGACTATCCAACACAAAAAGAATTATTCAATTCGAACCAGTAGTTTCGGAGACTAGCGCTTTCAAACAAACAAACAAACAAACAAACAAACTCTTCAGCTTTATAATATTAGTATAGATACAGAGACAGTTACTTCAAGTCTTTTACATTCTAATATGTTTAAATCTCAGTCACTTCCCTCTCCATATAATGTGTAGCTCATTGTTTTTAATATATTGTGTCTAGTGTAATCACACACTCATGTTTCATTAATAGCTACCTGGTTCATTGTTAGTTTTCATCTAACACTTGATGATCAGCCGTCATCTCCTGATGGATGAATCTCAAGTACAGTCCAATAACACCATCTGTAACACATAATACAATATATTAATACTGTTCACAAACAATATTGTTCATATATAAAGACATACAGAGACAGTTACTTCAAGTCTTTTACATTCTAATATGTTTAAATCTCAGTCACTTCCCTCTCCATATAATGTGTAGCTCATTGTCTTTAATATATTGTGTCTAGTATAATCACACACTCATGTTTCATTGATAGCTACCTGGTTCATTGTTAGTTTTCATCTAACACTTGATGATCAGCCGTTATCTCCTGATGGATGAATCTCAAGTACAGTCCAATAACGCCATCTGTAATACATAATACCATATATTAATACTGTTCACAAACAATATTCTTCATATATAAAGACTATTCTTAAAGGCAGTTTTGGCTGCAGTGTGGCTCAGTGCACTAGTTGTACTTTGCTTGCTTAATCCAGACACTTTGGATAATTAATTTGTGAAAACGAATTAATTATTATTACAGTGCTATAATTTGGTCCCTAGACTAATTATAACCAATTAAAACTATTATTAAATTTATAGGAACTTCATCCTTTTAACTATTGCCGATCCTCTCCCTACATATACATAATAGGTAAAAATGCTGTTCTAATCAAATTTTTACTTTGTGGAAACTAAATATTGAGATTTAATTAAATATTACATATTGAAACATTGAGTTTTACAGTTTACCGATAAATACAAGTATAATATAATGCTATGACTGAATTGTTAAAAATTTAATTACTCCATATACAATCAATAACATAACAAAAAAAAATAATTTCGTTAAAAAGAAGACCTGGTTTTAAAGTTATGGCTTTAATAACATTATCAATTTTAGGACACAGACAACATCTTATTATGAGAGCAAGATATTATTTTGATGTGAGTACCAATTTTAATTATTACTTACCTTATTTAATAACTTTTAATTGTTATAATATATTTTAAGGTGTCAAACATTAGTCTTATATCAGAATCAGTGGACCATGTTAATGATAAGGTAAATTGAACAAAAATACCCAGCCTTTTTGTACACTCATTGTACATGAGACCGCTTTCAGAGTGAACTGTAACTACATAATATTTAAGGATAAATTTTAAAGTACTTTTACAATGTAAGAGTTATTAATTATATATATCCATTTGCTGATTTAAACTGATTATATTATATATCGTCGTATATTACATATTGCTTGAATCTCGTTATTTATTTGTAATAATGTTAAGATTCCGATCACAAGAAAATGCATATCATATTAATGAAACGAAACCTCTTAGCATTCAATGGATTCACCTTGCGGGTGTCGGGTGCTTCGCGTTGCAGGGAGAGGAGCTTCGACAATGCCTGGGACTTATGACCCAAGTGTAGGTTTAAGGGGCCCTATCTAACTTTAAACGATCACCGGCACAGTCCAAGCTCTCTCTACCTAACCAAATTGTCCAACATAATGTGGAAAAATTTTAAAATTTGACGATAATATCACAAGCAAAAATTTTATATGAACTCACCACAAACGTCTAGTTGATAAACTGATATGATTCAGCCTCTAGCTGTCTAGCAACATGAAAAGAATATTTAATTAACAACTAAAAAGTAAAAAATATTAAACGAATTTTAAAACAAAACTCAAACATATGAGCAGAGATAATACATTATATTAGAAATACCTATGAGACTGAACCGAAAACATTTTTTTTTTTTAGTTATGTTCTTTCCGTTGACCGTTCAGAACAGGCAAAGAGAACAAAGCCCATACAGCCATGTCTTTTGTATTTTGTCTCTTTAATTATTTTTAAATGTCTTAATCTCCTTTTTTATTCTAGACTCAAGTTTTTATATCAGGCCTAAGCCATGTCTTCTTTTAATTTTCTTCTTAAAACATTTTTTTAATTTTAAGGCCGAAGCCATGTCTTCCTTTAATTTTACTTCTTGAATCATTTTTTAAATATAAGGCCATGTCTTTATTTCAAATATATTTTTATTTTGTCAAATTCTTGTTTTTTTTTAACATTCCGTCTTTTTTCAATGTCAAATCCTTGTAATGTCATTTTTAGTACAATAATTAATTTGTCAAAATCGATATAACAGTCAAATTCTGAAAGTAGCCGAAATACCTGTAGACAAATATCTTAAACAAAACGAGCAAATTAGTATTATATACATATGTACAAATAACAATTAGATTTCATTTATAGTAGAAACAATAAAGCCATAAACTGGCAAGAAGCATTCTTGAATGCTTAGTATTTGCTGAAGGGAGCGCGGGATATCTTCAGCAGTTTTAAAAATACTTAAAAGTTGGTCTACTAGGACCATCCTTTGAATATTAAACTGTGGACAATCAAAAAATATATGTTCGAGGGTTTCATCAACATTATTGCAATATCTACAAGTTGAAGAGTCAAAAACACCAATCCTAAAAAGGTGAGCACCAAAACGACAATTTCCCAGTCGCAAACGACAGATTGTGGTATAATACTTTCTATGGCTATAGCTTCTATGGCTTTCTAAGAGATAGAGCTTCTGAATAAGGAATTGGGAAATTTAAAAAGCTATGACCTAATTGATTGTGGGCCGGATTTGTAATAAATTTAGCTAAATAGTCTGCTTGCTCATTACCATGCACACCAATGTGGGCTGGTGTCCAGAATAGGCCTATTTGCTTGTTTTGAGACAGCAGGTGATACAACTCTCTTATTTTATATATAATATAGTTAGTTTTTGAATTTAATTGTGGATTTTGTAGTGCCGTTAATAAACTTAAACTATCCATTATTATAATCCACTTTTGATGATATCCCTGCCACCTATCAAGTTCCCTATAAATGCCTTCCTTATACTTTAGAAGACTTTTGACTACAATTTTTATCTGAATAAATTTTGATTCATATAACCCAGAGTAACAAGGCCATACCATGCTAGAAAATATATTATGTTTATCAAAAATTTGTTCAGTTTCAGAAAAACCTTGCAACAAATATGAATTAATATTGGCAGTCCTGTTAATAGTGTCCCACAGTTTAACAAGAAGTGGATGGTTACTGATGAAGAGCAACCTTGCAAAAGAATTTTGATTGTAAGTATTTAAACCTAAGTGCTAATGGAGGTATATTACATTCCACCAGCATAGACACTATGGGAGTAGTTCGCATGGCACCCATTATAATACGCAAACATTTGTTTTGTATCTTTTCTAATTTATCCACTATAGTTCTTACCCCTGCAAAACAAAAAAAAAGCATATTCATAATGACTCCTTACTAATGATTTATACTATGTTAATAGAATCCTTGGATCAGTACCCCAATATGTGCCTGTTAAAGATTTTAAAACATTACAAGCATTTAAAGCTCGAGATTCTAGAGTTTCAGCATACTTATTCCATCTAAAATTGTTTGTAAAAATAAAACCTAAAAACTTTGCAGAGCTCTCTACAGACATTACATTATTATTGAACAAAATATTTACAACCCCTTTTCTAATTCCATTTTTTGAAAAGACAACAACTATTTTTTTCATTGCTGACCTGCAGCCCAAGGCTATCAAAATAGTTCTTTAGTCTTTGGAAAGCAACATTGAGGACTGATTGTACACATAAAAAATTAGCATGAAAGCAATAAACAACTAAATCATCTGCAAACTGCAGATTAGAAACTTCACACCCCAGAGTTAAATTTAGCTGATGTATGAATAGGTTAAAAAGCAATGGGCTCAATACACAACCCTGTGATTCACATTTCACACCTACAAGAATATCTTTGACCAAATAACTGATTGTTGACCTTAACAAACACCTTTCTGAAGTTCAAAAAATTAAAAATCCAATTTACAACTTTTCCAGGTACCTGTAGTAACAATAATATTGAGGATAATTTGTTCAGATCTACATTATTGAAAGCCCCTACAATGTCAAGAAAAACACCAACTAGTACTTTATTCTCGGAATGAGCATCATGGATATCCAGACAGTAATGACATAGACTCTCACAAGCAGAACGGCCACAACTAAAGCCAAACTGATTGTAAGGTAAAAGATTATTACTTTCTATGTGAAAAATTAATCTCTGTTTTATTAATTGTTCGAAAATCTTTCAAACACATGAACTCAGTATAATAGGACGATAAGAATCAGCCAAATTAAAGTCTTTGCCAGGTTTTAATATTGGTACCAAACAGTCAGTTTTCCAATCCCCTGGGATAATAGAAGACGACCATAAACTATTTAATAGACTTAAAAAAATAGATAGAGTTTCAACATTTAAAAGTTTAAACATTTTGTAGGAAAGCCAATCCAATCCACATGAAGAATCTTTTCTTGAGGCTAAAGCAGATTTTAACTCTTGCATAGTAAAACAACCGATCATGTATAAATTTTCACTAATTAGTCCAAGAACATTGTCCGGTGTATATTTATATAAAAATGTTTGAACCCAATTGAGGTCAGAAAATAAGTTAGAACTCGGAAAGCGTTTTTTTAATTTTCTTATTTTAGTCCAAATGCGATTTATAGATTCAAACGATTTATTGATTGACATTCTTCTTTTAAAGTGCGTTTTTTAAAGGCTTGTGCGCGTTTGAAATTAATGTAATTTATACTATTAAGACTAGTTTTGAAATTAATGTAGGCGTTCTTGCAGTCTTCTATTACTTTTGAACATTTATCATTCCACCAAGGTACTTGACACCTTTTTCTAGGACGGTTATTATTACTATCAGTTGTGATATTGTTTAAGCTGGGCCCGGAGAATTTGATTGCCAATAGAATAATTGAACGAAACTTTCTGTATGAGTCAAGGAGATCACTATTGTCAACTTTAAAGTTCATTAACATTTTATTAACAATTTGTTCATACCTATCCCAATTTACTAATTTCAGATTGCTGTGAAAAGGACTGTCGTTCAAGGAAATAGAGGGCTCATGTTGATCTTTTACGAGAGTAAATTTTGTGATAGTTGGCAGATGATAACTGCCTAAAGGATCCTGATGAACTTGCCAGTCACAAGAAAGAAATAAAGAAGAAGACACCCTAGTTAAATCTAGACTGTTTGGTTTCCAAATATGAGAGCCTATAGTTGTTAGTTGACCATTATTTAAAAGTATTAAGTCATGGTCATCCAAGGAATCCATAATAGCTCTGCCCCGAGAATCTATGCGACTACAACCCCAAAAAGTATGATGGGCGTTAAAATCGCCTGCAATTATCAACGGTTTTGGAATACTGTACAATAAACGATCGAACTTCGTCTTTTCAAAAGCAGGAAAACTATTACCAGGACTGTAAAATCTAACCAAAGAAATGTATTTCTGTTTCAGTTTAATAACAATTACTACATTTTGTAACGAATCATCAGAAAGAGTAGTTCGTAGAGTTTAGAGAAATGTATACCATTTTTAATTAATATTGCTACGCCATTATAATCATTACCGCAGTCATTCCTAATAATGGTATAACCAGGTAAATTAAATTGAATGCTAGGCTTGAGCCAAGTTTCTGAAATAAGAGCTACATGTATATTATTTTGGTATAAAAAATTTTGAAACTCAAGTCTGTTACTTAACAGACTTTGAGCGTTCCACTGTACAATATTTAAGATTTGGTGGTTGAATGTGACGATTTGCTATTTTTATCCTGGATGGTTTCTTTAATAGCTGAGGTAATAAATTGTGAACTAATACTTATATTTTGAGTTTTATTTAAAGTTATAACTTTTACTATAGATTCTGTTAATAGAGTCATTGCTTCGGAATTTGATAGTATTGCTTGGATTACTTCTTGGCTATTTAATTTTTTATTAAGCGAGGGAAAATTTAATGAATCTTTTAACGTGTCAGCATATGACTTGGGTTTACTGTTTGCGATTTTCTTTTGCCTTATAGGGCACTGGCTGGAGATGGCAATGTGATTGTCATTACAATTAATGCACTTAGCTTTTTCAATGTTAACCTTGCATTCTTTGAAAGAATGCCCCTCTGTGCATATGGAGCATCTGAGTAGGTTGCAGTGTGAGGTGTTATTTTCTCCTTTTACTTTACGCATTATGCGTCGGACAGAAATGACTTTTTTTGTTGTTGATATTGCTTTATATATTTTGTGATTGGATAGATGAGTGGGAACCGAAGAGATAACTCCCGATAGTTCGGTGGCCTCTGCTGGTATTGAAGCTGTAAGTCGTTGTTCCTTTAGATGTGTAGTATTTTCTAAAAAGGCATAAGGCCAAATTCGCACGTTGGAAACCAACACCGACCTTATATTTTTTTTTAATATATTGTATACCTTTCACAGAGCGTATAAAACTAGTACTAAGCGACATCATGTCCCTATTACCGTACATCATTAGTACTTCCCTAGTACCGTACATCATTAGTACTTTCGACAAATACTATGAATTCAGACTTGGCTTCCGCATCTTCAGGGTATCACCGACAATAATCAGCGACCCTAAAGGGAGCGAAGGCATTTGCATCCTGCAATACTGACGAATCCTCGCAATCGGAATCGCTGCTTGTGCTGAAATTCAAGGACTCACCCGAATCCTTCCTTTTACGTTTTTTCACCATCTCTCCACATAAACACTTAAATACAGACCTAAGTTTTACTTCTTTACAATAAACTAAACAAAAATTTGCAAATTACAGTATAAAACTATTTAAAATAATTAAATTTTCAAAAAGCCCGCGTCAACGTTTCAATTCCCGCGCTCTTTTTCCTGAAAAAATTTGCAGTCAGGCTGGCCACACTCAGCATAATAAGGCAATAGCACACGACACCAACCACGATACACGATGTAACTTTTATGTACTAATCTTAATAATTTGTAACATTCTTCAGAGACCTGCATATTACAAAACCTTTTTATTGTATGTGAATTTGTTAATAGTAAAAAAAAACAGCAGCTATAATATTTCTCCAAGTACATTAAATCATTTAAAAAAGCATGAATTATACTTTTTAAACTAAAAAAAATCAATATAAACTTCTTTTTAAGTTAAAATATAACACAAACAAAAACTTTTTCTCTTTGAGTTACACGATAAAAATAATAATTAATATTTTTGGTTGGTGGAAACCTGCTTTAAGAACTCAGTTTCTTTCAAAATGTAGTTGGAAAAATCCTTACATGTCAAATGTTTTAAATTAAATTCTACAACCAACATTTTGGCAACAGTATCAACATGTAATCTGTTGCGTTCTTTCGTCCATTGCTGACCTATCAAGGAAAAACTCTTTCAACGTTTGCGGCGGTAGTGCTCACTTGTTTGCGAAATGTAAAAAACCTAACAAAAGCCGGACAAGACGGACACCGTTTATTTTGGCCGGACATGCAATCAAAAAGCCTAACTATGTCCGGCTTCATCCGGACGCCTGGCAACGCTAATGGAGGGTATATAAATTATCAGGTGTCGCCCGCGTAACAGTTACGCTGACGTCACTCATTTTAAAAAAACGTTTTCGCTATTTCTCCGATATATCCTAAAGCCGAAGGTTACAATAAAATAAATTGTAAATAATTCACATCATCTTCAAGTGTCTATTACTTGTGTATATCCAAGGTTTAAAAATTAACATTAATTTATAATCATATACTAAATACATGTTGTATATTTTATTTTGTGATATCTATCTTTTTTTTTTTGATGACGCGTGGGAAACGCTTTTTATATCTATCTTAATTTAATATTCTATATTCAATGATTATAGCTAATCTATTTAAACACAAAATTATTATTAAAATTTATTATCTTCATAGTCTGTAGTCTATGGAACCGATTTTAACATTCTAAATGTGGCCAAACTGATTGATATATTTCCAGTTGACGATTATATTGGTATATTTTATTGTAATATGATTTGTTCATATATGATAATTTATATTTCTACTCAATTTTAATGACAGTTTAAAGAAACAAATAACTTTGTATAATGTCTGTGTCCCTACTGAATTTTTCATTTAGAAGTCTTATATTATATGGTGAGAAATCTTGTAACTAAGTAGTATCAATTAGATAAATTTCAATATCACACTTTGTAAATCTGTTTTATATATTAGGAATGTTTATAAAGATTAATTTATTACGAAATTGATATACTCTATATAAAATAGAATCATTCGTAATGTTTCAGGACTCGTGAGAATATATAATTCAAGATGAGGGTAGAAGCTGGTGGTGGAGCGTCTGTTAGGACGTGGTCTGCGGACGAGAGGAAACCTTCTATGAAGAGAAGTGTATGTAGCTGATGTACGATAGTAGTGTGGCGGTATGTACTGTTGAATATTTAATATTATTATTTTATTATTTAGATTTTGAAAACTCTTCTTTATATTATGTAAAACATTTTTGAAGTTTGTTATCCAAGACAGTAAAAATTGTTCAAGTTCTTATATAGAATATTATAAAATTAGAGAATATTCCATTTCTATAGTACTTATGCTAAATTATTTAGATTGAGATATTAAAAATATTGTTAAAGTTAATAATTGAGTCACTATTATATTTTCCAAACAAGTATTTTATAGAAATATGTGTTATATGTTCCTTTGTATGTCATTATATATGAACAATATTGTTTGTGAACAGTATTAATATATTGTATTATGTATTACAGATGGTGTTATTGGACTGTACTTGAGATTCATCCATCAGGAGATGACGGCTGATCATCAAGTGTTAGATGAAAACTAACAATGAACCAGGTAGCTATTAATGAAACATGAGTGTGTGATTACACTAGACACAATATATTAAAGACAATGAGCTACACATTATATGGAGAGGGAAGAAACTGAGATTTAAACATATTAGAATGTAAAAGACTTACAGTATCAAGTAGTTATACAATGTACAATATCTCAGTTCAGTATATAATGATAATATTAAAGCCATTTATTCCATATCTTCACTTTCCTATTCACAATTCCGTATTTGTGAGTTAAAGCAAAATCATTAGGAAAGAAATTACTTATAATTTATATTAGTGTTGTTAAGCATATGTATATGTGTTTGGGAAAAGGCCTCTTCCATCTTTTTCCCTGACTCTGTCTTGTACTGGCTTCATCAAATCATTTCCTTCAATATGTTATGTCAGCCCACCATCTTAATTGTGGACCAGTAAGTTTCCCCTTTGGTTCTTTCCTAGTGTGGCTTAAAGGGTCCATCTTCTGATGAGATTTAACATTTTTGTGAGTGCTCATTGAAATAAAACTTAAATTATTGGATATACAACATGTTTAGTTCATTCTTTTGTCTCATTGTGAGATGTAAATGGCCGATCTCCGCTTTTATAAGTACTTTGATAAGTACAATTTGAATGCATTGGTAAGTTTAGTTTTTTAATGTCTTGGTTGTTAATTTTATGTATTCTTCAAATTTTCTTTCTATATGCTACGACATGCTTCTTTCTATAGCTGTCTAACTGTTAACTTATTTTATTTATGTATTCCCGAGTGTGGTAACCATAATGCAAGCAGGTTAATAGGCATGTTTCAAATATTTTCCTTTTCATAAGTAGGTTGTACTTCTCTTTTAGGAATTATTTTTGTGGCCATAACTTTTTTCCAAGTTGTGTTTATTCTTCTTCTTACTTCTCCGATGTTTGCCAGTTAATTCTTCTCCAAGGTAGTCACTAACATTCTATGTTGTTACCTTTTATTAATATAAGGTGTTCTTGATGGTTGATTATTATCTCAGTTTTGTCTGCATTCATTTTCAGGCTGATTTTAGAGATTTTATAGTCGAGTGAATCTGTAACTTCCTCTAAGGTCTTTATCAATTTCAGCTATTTATTATTTTTAACTCTCTTTGACATGGTCAGAGCCCTTGTTTACTCTTAATATTAGTCTATCATTCAAGTTCCATCACTCATTAGGGCCTTCCATTCTGCATACTTTTTCTTTCTTTTATTCATCACTTCCATACTTTCTGACTATTGTGTACCTAACTTATTTCTATTCTCTTTGGGTATATGGGGCAGTTTGTCACATAATCTTTGTTTGATATTTTGTTCCAATAATTACATGCTAATTAAATTTTGCAATTCCTAATTACATTGAAGTCCAACAAGTTAAGAATTCCAATAAGTTAATGCAGTTGAAATATAAAATAAATTAAATTAAATCCAATACATAATAAATATAAGCCATATTAAATAATTAAATTAAATACATTAAAATTGAATTTCAAAAAAAAACAATATTACAATAAAATTAATTTCTATTGAATTTAAAGTAAATAATGAATGGAATGTAAATGTATATTCATATTGTACATATAAGTATGTGATGTAGCATCATCTTGTTTTATGTATGTATATTATTTGCGGTTTTTTATACTCTATCTTTTATCTTTTATATATATAAAAATGGATTGCTGTTCCTTAGTCTCGCTAAAACTCGAGAACAGCTGAACGGATTTATCTTATCTTAGTCTTAAAATGTTCGTGGATGTTCAGGGAAGGTATAAAAGGTGAAAAAAAATTGATTCATTACTGGGAAAACCATAACAACAGTACTTTTCTATTTCCCATACAAACGTTTTTTTTTTGACATTAGATGCGACAGCTAACTAATATGTCAATCATTCTGTCGCAACTCCAAAAATATAAATAAAAAAACGTAATAGATATTTCTTGATTATAGGGCGATACAAAGTTCGCCAGGTCTTCTAGTATAAAATAGAATCATTCGTAACGTTCCAGGACTCGTGAAAATATATAATTCAAGATTAGGGTCGAAGCTGTTGGTGGAGCGTCTGTTAGGACGTGGTCTGCGGACGAAAGGAAACCTTCTATGAAGAGAAGTGTATGTAGCTGATGTACGATAGTAGTGTGACGGTATGTACTGTTGAATATTAAATATTATTATTTTATTATTAAGAGTTTTAAAACTCTTCTTTATATTATCTAAGACTTTTTTTGCAGTTGTTTATCTGCTGAAGGATTGTTATCCAAGTCAGTAAAAATTATTCCAGATATGAACATATAGAATATTATAAAATAAGACAATATTCCATTTTTATAGTACTTTTGCTCAATTATTTGGATTGAGACATTAAAAATATTGTTAAAAAAACAAGTTTTTTTAGAAATATGTGCTATACAGTAATACCCCGCTTTACGCGAGGGATACGTTCGGAAAAAAATCGCGTTAACTGAAATTCGCGTATATCGAGGTTTATGATTAAACACAGTCAAAATTTAATACACAAATATAAAAATCATTTTAATCAATCACTTTAATTCTAAGAAGACTATACAATACATAGGTACTCCTATTTTTTACGAAAAAAATACATGTATTGTGTTTTGGGTAGCGTTTTGTTTACGTTATTGTAAAATACGTTCATAACACCCAACACTGTTTTTAATCGTTTGACACACGTTCAAGACACAGTCATCATTATTGTCTATACTCTGCAATGTCCCAACCTGAATAAATTTTTGAAAATCGCGTTATAGTGAAACCGCGCACAACGGGGTCGCGTTAAGCGGGGTATTACTGTATATTCCTTTGTATGTCTTTATATATGAACAATATTGTTTGTGAACAGTATTAATATATTGTATTATGTATTACAGATGGTGTTATTGGACTGTACTTGAGATTCATCCATCAGGAGATGACGGCTGATCATCAAGTGTTAGATGAAAACTAACAATGAACCAGGTAGCTACTAATGAAACATGAGTGTGTGATTACACTAGACACAATGTATTAAAGACAATGAGCTACTCATTATATGGAGAGGGAAGTGACCAGTGGCGGCTGGTGGGTAATCAAACTGGTGGGGTCACTTTACTAAAATATTAAAATTAGAAAAATCAGCAAAACATAACGAGATGTCAATCATGCCGCGGCCGGCCGACTCAATTCGTCATACATCGGGTGCTCTCGGTAATCTTCGGCCGCTCGTGCGGCGCTCGAGAATCGACTCATTACTCGGTACATTTCTATGAACTATCTTTTGTTTCACGCGTCAGGCGTATTAATGCGTATCTCATACAAGATGTATTGGCAGTCCTCGTGCACTTGCCGAAGCGTACGAGAGTTTAGTAAAGCGCTCAAACTTTTTGACCATAATTAGGATTTTTAATTTTTTATACGTTTTTATATGTTTAAAAAGTAAATATTAAAATGGTAATTTAAAAATAAAGATGAAGTAATATTTTGTAATTTTTAAATCTTTTGAATTGGTGGTTCAGCGCACGAGTGCACTTAAGGTACAGCCGCCACTGGAAGTGACTGAGATTTAAACATATTAGAATGTAAAAGACTTGAAGTATCAAGTAGTAGTACAATGTACATAATCTCAGTTCAGTGTATATTGATAATAAAAAAGCCATTTATTTAATATCTTCACTTTCGTTTTACAATTCAGTATGTGTGAGTTAAAGCAAAATCATTAGGAAAAAAATTACTTATAATTAATATTAGTGTTGTTAATAGATATGTATATCTGTTTGGGTAAAGGCCTCTTCCATTTTTCCCTGACTCTGTCTTGTACTGGCTTCATCAAATCATTTCCTTCAATATGTTACGTTAGCCCACCATCTTAATTGTGGACCAGCAAGTTTCCCTTTAATCATTTCAACCATGTGGCTTTGGGGGTCCATCTTCTGATGAGATCTAATATTTTTGATAGTATTCATTGAAATAAAACTTAAATTCTTGTATATACAACATATTTAGTTCATTCTTTTGTCTCATTGTGAGATGTAAATGGCCGATCTCCGCTTAGTTAAGACTACATCCTTGAAAGTATTCGTAAGTTTAGTTTTCTGATGTGTCTGGTTGTTAATTTTATGTATTCTTCAAATTGTCAACATGCTTATTTCTGTTGCCGTCTAACTGTTAACTTATTTTATTTATGTATTCCTAAGTGTGACAACCATAATGCAAGCAGGGTAATAGGCATGTATCAAATATTGTCCTTTTTATATGTAGGTTGTATTTCTCTTTTAAGAATTATTTTCGTGGCTGTAATTTTTTCCAAGTTGTGTTTCTTCTTCTTAATTCTCCGATGTTTGATAGTTAATTCTTCTCCAAGGTAGTCACTAATATTCTATGTTGTTACCTTTTATCACTATCATATATTCTTGATGGTTGGTTATTATCTTAGTTTTGTCTGTATTCATTTTCATGCTGATTTTAGAGATTTTATAGTCCAGTGAATCTGTAACTTCCTCTAAGGTCTTTGTCAATTTCAGCTATTTTTTTTTAACCCTCTGACATGATCAGAGCCCTTGTTTACTTTTACTATTATTCTTTCATTCAAGTTCCATCACTCATTCTTCCTTCCATTTCCATTCTACATACTTTTTCTTTCTTTTATTCATCACTTTCATACTTTCTGACTATTTTGTACCTAACTTATTTATATTTTCTTTGGATATATGGGGGAGTTTGTCACATAATCTTTATTTGATATTTTGTTCCAATAATTACATTCTAATTAAATTTTATAATTCCTAATTACATTGAATTCCAACAAGTTAATACAATTAAAATATAAAATAAATAAAATTCAATCCAATAATAAATATAAGCCATATTAAATAATTAAATTAGATATATAAAAATTGAATTTCAAACATAAAACCAAAATTACAATAAAATAAACTTAATACAATTGAATTTAAAGTAAATAATGAATGCATGTAAATGGATATTCATATTGTATAAGTATGTGGTGTAGCATCATCTTGTTTTATGTATATTATTTGCGGTTTGATATACTCTATATAAAATAGAATCATTCGTAACGTTCCAGGACCCGTGAATATATAATTCAAGATGAGGGTCGAAGCTGTTGGTGGAGCGTCTGTTAGGACGTGGTCTGGGGACGAGAGGAAACCTTCTATGAAGAGAAGTGTATGTAGCTGATGTACGATAGTAGTGTGACGGTATGTACTGTTGAATATATAATATTATTATTTTATTATTAAGAGTTTTAAAACTCTTCTTTATATTATCTAAGACTTTTTTTGCAGTTGTTTATCTGCTGAAGGATTGTTATCCAAGTCAGTAAAAATTATTCCAGATATGAACATATAGAATATTATAAAATAAGACAATATTCCATTTTTATAGTACTTTTGCATAATTATTTGGATTGAGACATTAAAAATATTGTTAAAAAAATAAGTTTTTATAGAAATATGTGCTAAGTAATACCCCGCTTTACGCGAGGGATACGTTCGGAAAAAAATCGCGTTAACTGAAATTCGCGTATATCGAGGTTTATGATTAAATACAGTCAAAATTTAATACACAAATATAAAAATCATTTTAATAAACCACTTTGATTCTAAGAACACTATACAATACATAGGTACTCCTATTTTTTTACAAATAAATACATGTATTGTCTTTTGGGTACAGTCAATCTGGGTAACTTTGACAGAGAAGGGTGATATTTTATGCTATATTTAAAAAAAATAACCTATCACTCGAGTGTTTTTTATTTTATCAGTGCTCTCGTATTTCTTTCCGTCTCTAGACATCACAGAAAGTTTATAAAACATACCAATATAGTATAAAATCTCAATTCTGTGTGTGTCAAAGTTACCCATTTTAGGGGGGTAACTTTGACACACACAGCCATGCATGAA
Source organism: Danaus chrysippus (assembly GCA_916720795.1). NCBI lineage: Eukaryota > Metazoa > Arthropoda > Insecta > Lepidoptera > Nymphalidae > Danaus > Danaus chrysippus. The sequence goes on along the minus strand of CAKASE010000072.1, from coordinate 2,206,316 downwards.
AAAGTAGTTATAAGTATTATTTTTATCAATCTGGGTAACATTGGTGTATATATTTATTAACTAATGGATGCATGTGACGCAATAGAACGACCATTTTGCAGTTTTGTCTTATATTTAAAAAAAATATGAAGAATCAGTCTACAACATTTGGCAATGTTATAGACATTTTGGACACCATCAAAAACGCTTTAAAAACTCCTTTCATTAAACATTTTCATTCAAATTAAAAAGAAAACAAGCAAAAATAATTAAAACAAACAAACATTTTGTAATATCTTGAGCATAACTTGTCTATTCTCCCCACTCCATTTAGAGCAAATCATTTATTGTGTATAGCCCAGGCTGTTTTATACTGATTTTACTGATATCTACTGTAGATACAACATCATCATATTTAATTTTAATAATTTCTTTTTTATCCTGTCATTTCCAACCACCTTGTGTTGATCTACTCATGACAACAAGTGTATAATACGGGAATGTAAAACTTGTCACTTTTCCTGGAAACAGTGTGAATTCTGTTTTAAATATAACTCTTGTTCCAAGTGAGAAAGCACCATATTTTGATGTACATGTTGCAAAACTCCATCTTTAACAACAAATTCTTCAATCACCTCTTCTACAACCTCTTCTTCCACCATTTCAGTTTCTATGTATTTCACTTTGACAGTGTCAAAGTTACCCAGTTTCTGTTCAAAATACGTATTTTCATATTTATGCATGAAATTTCAAAATAAGACGTAATTATATGCAAATTTTTCATGAAAATGCGGTAGTACAATCACTAATGGCTCTGTATGACATCTCAGTTACCTTATCAGCAACCAAAATCACAAAATATTCCAAAAGTTATCAAGTGTTAGATGAAAACTAACAATGAACCAGGTAGCTATTAATGAAACATGAGTGTGTGATTACACTAGACACAATATATTAAAGACAATGAGCTATACATTATATGGAGAGGGAAGTGACTGAGATTTAAACATGTTAGAATGTAAGACTTGAAGTATCAAGTAGTAATACAATGTACAAAATCTCAGTTCAGTATATAATGATAATATTAAAGCCATTTATTCCATATCTTCACTGTCCTATTTACAATTCAGTATTTGTGAGTTATAGCAAAATCATTAGGAAAGAAATTACTTATAATTTATATTAGTATTGTTAAGCATATGTATATGTGTTTGGGAAAAGGCCTCTTCCATCTTTTTCCCTGACTCTGTCTTGTACTGGCTTCATCAAATCATTTCCTTCAATATGTTATGTCAGCCCACCATCTTAATTGTGGACCAGTAAGTTTCCCCTTTGGTTCTTTCCTAGTGTGGCTTAAAGGGTCCATCTTCTGATGAGATTTAACATTTTTGTGAGTGCTCATTGAAATAAAACTTAAATTATTGGATATACAACATGTTTAGTTCATTCTTTTGTCTCATTGTGAGATGTAAATGGCCGATCTCCGCTTTTATAAGTACTTTGATAAGTACAATTTGAATGCATTGGTAAGTTTAGTTTTTTATGTCTTGGTTGTTAATTTTATGTATTCTTCAAACCGTCAACATGCTTATTTCTGTTGCCATCTAACTGTAAACTTATTTTATTTATGTATTCCCAAGTGTGGCAACCATAATGCAAACAAAGTAATAGGCATGTATCAAATATTGCCCTTTTTATATGTAGGTTGGACTTCTCTTTTAGGAATTATTTTCGTAGCCATATTTTTTCCAAGTTGTGTTAATTCTTCTTACTTCTCCGATGTTTACCAGTTAATTCTTCTCCAGGGTAGTCGTTAACATTCCATGTTGTTACCTTTTATCACTATAAGGTGTTCTTGATGGTTGGTTATTATCATAGTTTTGTCTGCATTCATTTCCAGGCTGATTTTAGAGATTTTATAGTCCAGGAATCTGTAACTTCCTCTAAGGTCTTTGTCAATTTCAGCTATATATATATATATATATATATATATATATATTTTTTAACTCTCTCTGACATGATCAGAGCCCTTGTTTACTCTTACTCTTTCATTCAAGTTCCATCATTCATTAGGGCCTTCCATTCTGCATACTTTTTCATTCTTTTATTCATCACTTTCATACTTTCTGACTATTATGTACCTAACTTATTTCTATTTTCTTTGGGTTTATGGGGGAGTTTGTCACATAATCTTTATTTGATATTTTGTTCCAACAATTACATTCTAATTAAATTTTACAATACTTAATTACATTGAATTCCAATAAGTTAATGCAGTTAAAATATAAAATAAATTAAATTAAATCCAATAATAAATATAAGCCATATTAAATAATTAAATTAAATACATTAAAATTGAATTTCAAACTTTAACCCAATATATATATATATATTAAAGAAAGTCATGTTAGTTACGCCACTTATAACTCAAGAACGGCCGAACCGATTTAGCTGAAAATTGGCAGGGAGGTAGTTTAGAGCCAGAAGAATCACATTTTTATCCCGTTCGACATCATTGCCGTGTGACTTGACATGAAACGTCAGTCACTATAAAACGTGGTATAACAAAAAATAATCAGACCTGTAATAACAAAACGCAAATGACAGCTATGTAATTGACGTATAGTGACAGATACGTAATGACGTATGGATGACAATTTGATATTTGTGAAAAATCTTCTATATATGTATATAAAAATGGATTGCTGTTCCTTAGTCTCGCTAAAACTCGAGAACAGCTGAACGGATTTATCTTATCTTAGTCTTGAAATGTTCGTGGGAAGGTTTAAAAACTGAAAAAAAAAATGACTCATTTCCGGGAAAACCCTAAAGACAGCCCTTTTCTATTTCGCATACAAACAGTTTTTGTTTGGCATTAGATTTGACAACTAACTAATATGTCAATCATTCTGTCTCAATTCAAAACACGGATATTTATGGCTTAAAGGTAAATTCCAAAAATATAAATAAAAAAACGTAACAGATATTTCTTTATTACAAAGCGATACGAGGTTCGCCGGGTCTTCTAGTATTACAATAAAATTAACTTAATACAATTGAATTTATAGTAAATAATGAATGAATGTAAATGGATATTCATATTGTATAAATGGGTGGTGCAGTATCATCTTGTTTTATTTATATTATTTGCGGTTTTTTATACTCTATATGAAATAGTATTATTTGTTAAGTTCCAGGACTCGTGAGAATATATAATTCAAGATGAGGGTAGAAGCTGTTGGTGGAGCGTCTGTTAGGACGTGGTCTGAGGACGAGAGGAAACCTTCTATGAAGAGAAGTGTATGTAGCTGATGTACGATAGTAGTGTGACGGTATGTACTGTTGAATATTAATATTATTATTTTATCACTAGAAGACCTGGCGAACTTCGTATCGCCCTATAATCAAGAAATATCTATTACGTTTTTTTATTTATATTTTTGGAGTTTACCTGTAAGCATTAAATCTCCGTGTTTCGAAGTGCGACAGAATGATTGACATATTAGTTAGTTGTCAAATCTAATGTCAAAAAAAAAACGTTTGTATGGGAAATAGAAAAGGGCTGTTTTTATGGTTTTCCCAGTAATGAATCAATTTTTTTCAGCTTTTATACCTTCTCTGAACCTCCACGAACATTTAAAGACTAAGATAAGATAAATCCGTTCAGCTGTTCTCGAGTTTTAGCGAGACTAAGGAACAGCAATCCATTTTTATATACAGTGTAAACTCTATATAACGACACTGAAGGGACCGTGCATTTTTGTACGTTATAGAGAGTTGCCGTTAAATAGAGGGAAGAAAAATCAGAATTAGAAAAAGACAAAGTTTGTTTCAGACTACTGTTAGTAATTATGTACATAAAAAAGAATGTTATAAAGTCTGTTGTTTTTGTTTGACGTGTTTTGCTGCACCAGAAATGTTGTTGTATTTTTTACGTATTTTATTCATATCTTGCGATATTGAGGCATATTGGTGAAGAACGAAATTCTTAGAAAGTTTGGTATGCATGATTACGACAGTGGAGTTTATTGCGGGCTAGGATAACAAAGCGACAAAAAAACGTACACAGCTGCGCATTTTTTACTAATTTTAGCAACTTAAGGGTACTTTTTATTACTTAATTTTGTCGCTATTGAGAGTGGCTGTGACGCTATATAGAGTGTATCATTGTATGGTAGACAAGCTAAACCAACCAAAGTCAAATGATTTCGACGCTTTAGAGAGTTTGTCGTTAAATCGAGTGTCGTTATATGGAGTTTACACTGTATATAGAAGATTTAGACTTTGAAAACTCTTCTTAATATTATCTAAGACTTTTTTGCAATTGTTTATCTGCTGAAGGTTTGTTATCCAAGTCACTAAAAATTATTCCAGATATGAATATATAGAATATTATAAAATAAGACAATATTCTATTTTTATAGTACTTATGCTCAATTATTTGGATTGAGACATTAAAAATATTGTTAAAGTTAATAACTGAGTTACAATTATACTTTTCAAACAAGTTTTTATCGAAATATGTGTTATATATTCCTTTGTATGTCTTTATATATGAACAATATTGTGTTATGTATTACAGATGGTGTTATTGGACTGTACTTGAGATTCATCCATCAGGAGATGACGGCTGATCATCAAGTGTTAGATGAAAACTTACAATGAACCAGGTAGCTATTAATGAAACATGAGTGTGTGATTACACTAGACACAATATAATAGGTTGGGGAAAAAGAAATCCATTATTTTTACGTGAACTTCAAGACTTTATTTAATATGTTTTGCATTGTCCGATTTAGGTCAAATATGCACCATTTTGTTCTATAATTTGTTGCCATTTTAATTGTAGCTTCATTATGCCTCTCTCATGAAAGTCTTGGTTCTTATTAGCGAAAAACTCCAGCAATTGATTTTCACACGCTTCCCTTGATGCCAATTTCTTATCACTAAAAAAGTTTTGCAATGCAAGAAAAAGATGGTAATCGCTTGGTGCGAGGTCCGGACTGTATGGTGGATGCATCAAAACTTCCTAACCAAGCTCCTGGAGTTTCTGACGAGTCACTATAGAAGTGTGTGGCCTGGCGTTGTCCTGATGGAACACGACACCTCTTCTGTTGGCCAATTCTGCCCGTTTCTGGTCAATTGCTCGCTTCAGACGGTCCAGTTGTTGACAATAGATGTCTGAATTTAATGTTTGGCCATATGGAAGCAACTCGTAATAAATGATTCCTTTCCAATCCCACCAAACGCAAAGCAGAACCTTCCTGGCCGTTAGTCCCGGTTTGGCCACCGTCTGAGCTGCTTCACCGCGCTTTGACCACGATCGCTTTCGCATAATGTTGTCGTATGTGACCCATTTCTCATCCCCAGTCACCATCCGTTTAAGAAATGGGTTTGATTTCATTACGTTTGGCCAAGGCTTCGCAGATGGAAATTCGATCCATCATGTTTTTTGGTGTTAATTGGTGTGGCACCCAAACATCAAGCTTTTTTTTAAACCCAGCTTTGTACAAATGGTTTAAAACTGTTTTGTGGTCGATCTTTAACTCCTGGGCCATGCTACGATTACTAACATGCCGGTCCACTTCGATGATTTCAGTGACTTTGTCGACATATTCGACGACGGGCCTGCCTGTGCGAGAGGCATCCTTAACGTCAAAAATACCCGAACGGAATCGACGAAACCAAAATTGCGCGTAATTATCTGTACAGTATCGGGACCATAAATACTATTCACATTTTCAGCCGCCTGACTTGCATTTTCACCCTTATCAAAGAAAAACTGTAAAATGTACCGAATTTTCTCTTTGTTGACTTCCATCTTTAACGCCGTGTAACTCAGAACTGAATGGACAAAACAAAAAACTGCAAAAGAATTCTTTTAGTGCGAACTGTTACCTTGATAACGAGCATAAATTTGAAATTGTTTGATCGATAATTTACGAGATATCGATCACTACAGCCATCTACCGAAAAAATAATGGATTTCTTTTTCCCCAACCTATTATTAAAGACAATGACTATTGAGCTACACATTATATGGAGAGGGAAGTGAAGTGAAGTGAAGTGTTGTTAATAGATATGTATATCTGTTTGGATAAAGGCTTCTTTCATTTTTTCCCTGACTCTGTCTTGTACTGACTTCATTAAATCATTTCCTGCAATATGTTATGTTAGCCCACCATCTTAATTGTGGACCTGCAAGTTTTCCATTTGGTTCTTTCCACTATGTGGCTTAAAGGGTCCATCTTCTGATGAGATCTAACATTTTTGATAGTATTCATTGAAACAAAACTTAAATTCTTGGATATACAACATGTTTAGTTCATTCTTTTGTTTCATTGTGAGATATAACTGGCCCATCTCCGCTTTGATAAGATTACATCCTTGAAAGTATTCGTAAGTTTAGTTTTCTGATGTGTCTGGTTGTTAATTTTATGTATTCTTCAAATTGTCAACATGCTTATTTCTGTTGCCGTCTAACTGTTAACTTATTTTATTTATGTATTCCTAAGTGTGACAACCATAATGCAAGCAGGGTAATAGGTATGTATCAAATATTTTCCTCTTCATATGTAGGTTGTACTTCTTTTTTAGGAATTATTTTCGTAGCCAAATTTTTCCAAGTTGTGTTAATTCTTCTTCTTACTTCTCCCATGTTTACCAGTTAATTCTTCTCCAAGGTAGTCACTAATATTCTATGTTGTTACCTTTTATCATTATAAGGTGTTCTTGATGGTTGGTTATTATCGTAGTTTTGTCTCCATTTATTTTCAGGCTCATTTTAGATATTTTTTAGTCCAGTGAATCTGTAACTTCCTCTAAGGTCTTTGTCAATTTCAGCTATTTTTTTTAACCCTCTGACATGGTCAGAGCCCTTGTTTATTTTTACTATTATTCTATCATTCAAGTTTTTTTCTCATTAGGGCCTTCCATACTGCATACTTTTTCTTTTATTCATCACTTTCATACTCTCTGACTATTGTATACCTAACTTATTTCTATTTTCTTTGGGTATAGGGGGGAGTTTGTCACATAATCTTTATTTGATATTTTGTTCCAATAATTACATTGAATTCCTACAAGTTAATACAATTAAAATATAAAATTAATTTAATTTAATACAATAATAAATATCAGCCATATTAAATATGTAATTAAATTAAATACATTAAAATTGAATTTCAAGCATTAACCCAATATTACAATAAAATTAACTTAATACAATTGAATTTAAAGTAAATAATGAATGAATGTAAATGGATATTCATATAACATATTGTATAAGTATGTGGTGTAGCTTCATCTTGTTTTATGTGTATTATTTGCGGTTTTTTATACTCTATATAAAATAGAATCATTCGTAAAGTTCCAGGACCCGTGAATATATAATTCAAGATGAGGGTAGAAGCAGTTGGTGGAGCGTCTGTTAGGACGTGGTCTGCGGACGAGAGGAAACCTTCTATGAAGAGAAGTGTATGTAGCTGATGTACAATAGTAGTGTGACGGTATGTACTGTTGAATATTTAATATTATTATTTTATTATTAAGAGTTTTTAAACTCTTCTTTATATTATCTAAGACTTTTTTGCAGTTGTTTATCTGCTGAAGGATTGTTATCCAAGTCAGTAAAAATTATTCCAGATATGGATATATAGAATACTAGCTTTTGCCGCGACTCCGTCCGCGTGGAATAGTGACTTCCGGCAGATTTTTGGTTCTTCCCACATAGTTCCCGTTCTTGCGGGGTTTCCGGAATGGTCGAGTTCCCGTAGAATTTTCAGGATAAAACCTATTTTTTTTTATTCACAATGAAGTACTCTTAACCAACAATATATTTATTTGTTTATTTGAATAAAGATTAATATTATTATGTTGGTACAACTTAAACAAATTATTTCGACCAAATTAGGTACCATAAAAACGGTTTTTGTGAGTTAATCTTAAAAGATAGATATATACTGTCGCGGACTGTTTTTTAGATCATTAAGAAAGCTATTATTCTTTAATACATATTTTTTGTGTATCTTGAACCGTTTTCACGGCGCACGCAACGGAAGGCTTCAAAGATGAAATAATTTCTCCCGTTTTTTACACATTTACCACTATATCTTTGCTCCTATTGGTCGTAGCGTGATGTTATATAGCCCACAGCCTTCCTCGATAACTGGACTATCCAACACAAAAAGAATTATTCAATTCGAACTAGTAGTTTCGGAGATTAGCGCTTTCAAACAAACAAACAAACAAACAAACAAACTCTTCAGCTTTATAATATTAGTATAGATTATAAAATAAGACAATATTCCATTTTTATAGTACTTATGCTCAATTATTTGGATTGAGACATTAAAATATTGTTAAAGTTAATATGTAATTGAGTTACAATTATATTTTCCAAACACATTTTATAGAAATATGTACTATATATTCCTTTTTATGTCTTTATATATGAACAATATTGTTTGTGAAAAGTATTAATATATTGTATTATGTATTACAGATGGTGTTATTGGACTGTACTTGAGATTCATCCCTCAGGAGATGACGGCTGATCATCAAGTGTTAGATGAAAACTAACAATGAACCAGGTAGCTATTAATGAAACATAAGTGTGTGATTACACTTGACACAATATATTAAAGACAAATGAGCTACACATTATATGGAGAGGGAAGTGACTGAGATTTAAACATATTAGAATGCAAAAGACTTGAAGTGTCAAGTAATAGTACAATGTACAATATCTCAGTTCAGTATTTGTAAATTCAAGCATAAAATTAGGATAGAAATAACTTACAATTAATATTAGTGTTGTTAATAGATATGTATATCTGTTTGGTTAAAGGCTTCTTCCATATTTGTCCCTAACTTGACTGACTTCATCAAATCATTTCCTTTAATGTTATGTTAGCCCAAACATCTTAATTGTGTACCAGTAAGTTTTCCCTTTGATCATTTCCACCATGTGGCTTAAAGGGTCCATCTTCTGATGAGATCTAATATTTTTGATAGTAAGATAAGATAAATATACTTTATTGTACACCAAAACAGAAGAAAAACAAGAAGCAACATAACAAAAAAAGAAACATGGTACAAAAGGCGGTCTTATCGCTGAAAGAGCGATCTCTTCCAGACAACCTTTGGATATAGGACATTGAATAAGAAGAAAGGGGTTCGGAGGTGTACACTTTCAAGTAAATCATACATACACATACATAACATATTTACATAACATACATACATACGATTAATACATTATATATATAATATATAAATACGTGTATAAATAAAATAATACATATGTTTTATAAATAAATTCAAATACATATAAATACATACTTATATAAAAAAGTACAACGATTTACAATGACAGATAATAGTCTTTTAAAAGCCTCTTAAAAACAGAAACGGATTGTGCACGTCTAATTTCTATGGGCAAGGAGTTCCACAAGCGTACTGCTTGGACAGAGAAGGATTTAGTAAAGAAGGAAGAAGTATGGGAAGGAGTTTTAAGTGTGAGGTTTTGTTCAGAGCGAAGACTGCGGAAATGGGAATCACTAAGGAATTGGAAGGACTGTTTTAGGTAAATAGGGGCATTGGGGTTGAAAAGTATACAGTAGAGAAGAGAGAGAATGTGTGTATTCCTGCGAAGGCGGATCGGGAGCCACTCGAGCTTTTTGCGAAAATCGGAAATGTGGTCATACTTGCGAAGCCCAAATATGAACCTGATGCAAAGATTTTGAATGCGCTCAAGTTTGTTAAATTGATCTTCTCTAAGATCAAGATAACAACAATCTGCATAATCAAGAATTGGTAAAAGGATAGATTGTGCTAACGCAATTTTGGTGGGAGTCGGTAAGAGGTTACGTAATCTACGTAGGGAACCAACAGCAACAAACATTTTTCTGCTTACCTCACTAATTTGTGGATTCCAAGAAAGGGTTTTGTCGAATATTATACCCAGATTTTTTTTATTTTATCGCTGTATGGAATTATGGCATTGTCAAATAATATAGGTGATAAAAGAGAAAAATCTATTCGTGAAATTAATATTGGACTGCCAATAATAATAGATTGACACTTAAGTGGATTTATTTTGAGACCGAATGAATTGCTCCAACTTAAGATCTTTTTTAAGTCTGAGTTAATTGTTTGTATTGTCAGCGGTAAATCTGTTAACTTAGAGTGACAGTAAATCTGAAAATCGTCGGCATACAGGTGGTAGAGAGAAGATATATTGTGAGTTATGGAATTAATAAAAATCGAAAATAGCAGAGGTGAAAGCACTCCGCCTTGGGGCACACCGGCATTTAAAATTGACCAATCAGAATAAGAGTCCTGAACTCGGATTCTTTGTCTGCGGCCATGTAGATAACTACGAAACCAGTCAATTACAGTAGGAGATATATTAAGAGAACTTAAAATAGCCAGTAATATGTCAAAATCAACAGTATTGAAGGCATTACTGAAATCCAGTAATGTCAAAATTGTAACTTCCTGGTTATCCATAGCTAATCTGATGTCATCGGTGATCTTAACTAAAGCAGTAGCCGTACTATGACAGGTTCGGAATCCCGACTGAAGTGGGTTAAATAGGTTATTTTTGGTTAGGAATAAATTCAGTTGTTGGTAAACAAGGCGCTCCAGGACTTTTGAGAGAAAAGGAAGTATGGATATAGGGCGGAAATCACTATAGGACGATGGATTAACTTTTTTCGGTAGTGGGACAATTTGAGCGTCTTTCCAGGAGGAAGGATAAATACCAGTATTAATGGAATTATTAAGGATACATGTGATGACAGGAATAAGGTAATCAATGATAGGAATTATCATTTTACGGCTAATGCAGTCAGAGCCGACAGCCTCAGAATTTATAGCTAAAATATTCTTCTTAATATCACATTCCGTTAATTGACTAAAACTAAAAGATGGGAATGCTGGAGTGGATGAAGCAGAAAGATTATTTATTGTTTTTGATTTGACAGTGCCATCGATAGCAACTGCTGACGCGAAGTGACTATTGAGCTGATTAAGGTCGACATTATTAAAGTTTGTGTCCGACTGAGCTTTCCCAACTCCAAGAGATTTCAGATGATAGTATTCATTGAAATAAAACTTAAATTCTTGGATATACAACATGTTTAGTTCATTCTTTTGTCTGCTCATTGTGAGATTCAACCGGTCCATCTCCAATTTTATAAGAGTATAGTCCGTTAGTCTTAAGCTGAGCTTTGCATTTGTGTGAGTGAAAGTAAAAGTAGAGTTTGACAAAAACATTCAGAATTCAGATTTATTATATTTAAATAGATACATAACATAAGTACGATAGTTATTCTAGATTAAAAATTAAATAAGCAGAATAAAAAAGGCTAAATGGAAATATTATGGAAACATTTTTTATAAAATATTTTGACAAAACAATACAAATTTTTAATGACTTGTCATTATGTTTTCAACATTTGAAGTTGCTACCAGTACAAAGGGTGAAGTGCGGAAGGTATGGGGCGGAGTAAAAGCAGAATAAACCAGTTAAAAACTAGAAAAGAATGTGGCATTCAAAAATTTGACATCACATCTACACTATCCGTGTACACTCACAAGGATGCAAAGCTCGGCTTAAATCAAATGCACTATACATCCTTGAAAGCATTGGTAAGTTTAGTTTTTTTGATGTCTTGGTTGTTAATTTTATGTATTCTTCAAATTTTCTTTCTATATGCTACGACATGCTTCTTTCTATAGCTGTCTAACTGTTAACTTATTTTATTTATGTATTCCCGAGTGTGGTAACCATAATGCAAGCAGGGTAATAGGCATGTATCAAATATTTTCCTTTTCATAAGTAGGTTGTACTTCTCTTTTAGGAATTATTTTTGTGGCCATAACTTTTTTCCAAGTTGTATTTATTCTTCTTCTTACTTCTCCGATGTTTGCCAGTTAATTCTTCTCCAAGGTAGTCACTAATATTCTTTGTTGTTACCTTTTATCACTATAAGGTGTTCTTGATGGTTGGTTATTATCTTAGTTTTGTCTGCATTCATTTTGGAGATTTTATAGTCCAGTGAATCTGTAACTTCCTCTAAGGTCTTTGTCAATTTCAGCTATTTTTTATTTTTAACTCCCTTTGACATGGTCAGAGCCAGTGGCGGCTGTACCTTAAGTGCACTCGTGCGCTGAACCACCAATTCAAAAGATTTAAAAATAACAAAATATTACTTCATCTTTATTTTTAAATAACCATTTTAATATTTACTTTCTAAACATACAAAAACGTTTAAAAAATTAAATTTCTAATTATAGTCAAAAAGTTTGAGCGCTTTATTAAACTAATATCTCGTGCGCTTCGTCGAGTGCACGAGAACTGCTAATACATTTTGTATCAGATGCGCATTAATACGCCTGACGCGTGAAACAAAAGATAGTTCATAGAAATGTACCGAGTAATGAGTCGGTTCTCGAGCGCCGCACGAGCGACCGAAGATTACCGAGAGCGCGCGATCTATGACTAATTGGAATTGAAAAGAATCAAAACTTTACTCCGAAATACCTTGTACTTGCTAAATGCACTTTCTGTGCTTAGTATTGAATAAAAAAAATGTATACAAACAATACCCGATTTTAATAAATAGATGATTGAACATTTCGCTTCGGAAAAATGTCGTTGCATTACTTAATGTATAAAAATAAACATATTTTATGTCAATTGGTGTTTTGTTGCATTTTCTAATTTTAATATTTTATTAAAGTGCACCACCAGTTCGACAACCCACCAGCCGCCACTGGTCAGAGCCCTTGTTTATTCTTACTATTATTCTTTCATTCAAGTTTTTTACTCATTAGGGCCTTCCATTCTACATACTTTTTCTTTCTTTTATTCATCACTTTCATAATTTCTGACTATTGTGTACCTAAATTATTTCTACATTATTTCTATTCTCTTTGGGTCTATCTGAGGGAGTTTGTCACATAATCTTTATTTGATATTTTGTTCCAATAATTACATTGAATTCCAACAAGTTAATACAATTAAAATATAAAATAAATGAAATTTAATCCAATAATAAATATAAGCCATATTAAATAATGAAATTAAATAGATTAAAATTGAATTTCAAATATAAAATCAATATTACAATAAAATTAACTTATATCAATTGAATTTAAAGTAAATAATGAATGAATGTAAATGGATATTCATATAACATATTGTATAAGTATGTGGTGTAGCTTCATCTTGTTTTATGTGTATTATTTGCGGTTTTTTATACTCTATATAAAATAGAATCATTCGTAAAGTTCCAGGACCCGTGAATATATAATTCAAGATGAGGGTAGAAGCAGTTGGTGGAGCGTCTGTTAGGACGTGGTCTGCGGACGAGAGGAAACCTTCTATGAAGAGAAGTGTATGTAGCTGATGTACAATAGTAGTGTGACGGTATGCACTGTTGAATATTTAATATTATTATTTTATTATTAAGAGTTTTTAAACTCTTCTTTATATTATCTAAGACTTTTTTTGCAGTTGTTTATCTGCTGAAGGATTGTTATCCAAGTCAGTAAAAATTATTCCAGATATGAACATATAGAATATTATAAAATAAGTCAATATTCCATTTTTATAGTACACTCAATTATTTGGATTGAGACATTAAAAATATTGTTAAAGTTAATAATTGAGTTATTATATGTTTTCCAAACAAGTTTTTATAGATATATGTGCTATACAGTAATACCCCGCTTTACGCGAGGGATACGTTCGGAAGAAAGTCGCGTATATCGAGGTTTACGATTAAACACAGTCAAAATTTAATACACAAATATAAAAATCATTTTAATCAATCACTTTAATTCTAAGAACACTATACAATACATAGGTACCCCTATTTTTTACGAAAAAATACATGTATTGTCGTTTGGTATCGTTTATGTTCTTGTAAAATACGTTCCTAACACCAAACACTGTTTTTAATCGTTTGACACACGTTCAAGACACGGTAATCATTATTGTCTATACTCTGCAATGTCCCAACCTGAATAAATTTATGAAAATCACGTTATAGTGAAACCGCGCACAACGGGTTCGCGTTAAGCGGGGTATTACTGTATATTCCTTTGTATGTCTTTATATATGAACAATATAGTTTGTGAACAGTATTAATATATTGTATTATGTATTACAGATGGTGTTATTGGACTGTACTTGAGATTCATCCATCAGGAGATGACGGCTGATCATCAAGTGTTAGATGAAAACTAACAATGAACCAGGTAGCTATTAATGAAACACGAGTGTGTAATTACACTAGACACAATATATTAAAGACAATGAGCTACACATTATATGGAGAGGAAAGTGACCAGTGGCGGCTGGTGGGTAATCAAACTGGTGGGTCACTTTACTAAAATATTAAAATTAGAAAAATCAGCAAAACATAACGAGATGTCAATCATGCCGCGGCCGGCCGACTCAATTCGTCATACATCGGGTGCTCTCGGTAATCTTCGGCCGCTCGTGCGGCGCTCGAGAACCGACTCATTACTCGGTACATTTCTATGAACTATCTTTTGTTTCACGCGTCAGGCGTATTAATGCGTATCTCATACAAGATGTATTGGCAGTCCTCGTGCACTCGCCGAAGCGTACGAGAGTTTAGTAAAGCGCTCAAACTTTTTGACCATAATTAGGATTTTTAATTTTTTATACGTTTTTATATGTTTAAAAAGTAAATATTAAAATGGTAATTTAAAAATAAAGATGAAGTAATATTTTGTAATTTTTAAATCTTTTGAATTGGTAGTTCAGCGCACGAGTGCACTTAATGTACAGCCGCCACTGGAAGTAACTGAGATTTAAACATATTAGAATGTAAAAGACTTGAAGTATCAAGTAGTAGTACAATGTACATAATCTCAGTTCAGTATATATTGATAATAAAAAAGCCATTTATTTAATATCTTCACTTTCGTTTTACAATTCAGTATTTGTGAGTTAAAGCAAAATCATTAGGAAAGAAATTACTTATAATTTATATTAGTGTTGTTAAGCATATGTATATCTGTTTGGGTAAAGGCCTCTTCCATCTTTTTCCCTGACTCTGTCTTTGACTGACTTCATCAAATCATTTCCTTCAATATGTTATGTTAGCCCATACACCTTAATTGTGGACCTGCAAGTTTTCCATTTGGTTCTTTCCACTATGTGGCTTAAAGGGTCCATTTTCTGATGAGATCTAACATTTTTGATAGTATTCATTGAAACAAAACTTAAATTCTTGGATATACAACATGTTTAGTTCATTCTTTTGTTTCATTGTGAGATATAACTGGCCCATCTCCGCTTTGATAAGATTACATCCTTGAAAGTATTGGTAAGTTCAGTTTTTTATGTCTTGGTTGTTAATTTTATGTATTCTTCAAACCGTCAACATGCTTATTTCTGTGGCCATCTAACTGTAAACTTATTTTATTTATGTATTCCCAAGTGTGGCAACCATAATGCAAGCAGGGTAATAGGCGTGTATCAAATACTAGCTTTTGCCCCGACTTCGTCCGCGTGGAATAGTGACTTCCGGCAGATTTTTGGTTCTTCCCACATAGTTCCCGTTCTTGCGGGGTTTTCGGTATGGTGGAGTTCCCGTAGAGTTTTCAGGATAAAACCTATGTTTTTTTTAATTCACAATGAAGTACTGTTAACCAACAACATATTTATTTGTTTATTTGAATAAAGATTAATATTATTATGTTGATACAACTTAAACTAATTATTTTGACCAAATTAGGTACCATAAAAACGGTTTTTGTGAGTTAACCTTAAAAGATAGACATATACTGTCGCGGACTGTTTTTTAGATCATTAAAAGAACTATTATTCTTTAACACATATTTTTTGTGTATCTTGAACCGTTTTCACGGCGCCCGCAACGGGAAGCTTCAAAGATGAAATAATTTCTCCCGTTTCTTACACATTTACCACTATATCTTTGCTCCTATTGATCGTAGCGTGATGTTATATAGCCTACAGCCTTCAGGAACTAAAAGAATTATTCAATTCGAACCAGTAGTTTCGGAGATTAGCGCTTTCAAACAAACAAACAAATAAACAAACTCTTCAGCTTTATAATATTAGTAAAGATTGTCCTTTTTATATGTAGGTTATACTTCTCTTTTAGGAATTATTTTCGTGGCCATAATTTTTTCCATGTTGTGTTAATTCTTCTTGTTACTTCTCCAATGTTTACCAGTTAATTCTTCTCCGAGGTAGTCACTAATATTCTATGTTACCTTTTATCACTATAAGGTGTTCTTGATGGTTGGTTATTATGTTAGTTTTGTCTGCATTCATTTTCAGGCTGATTTTGGAGATTTTATAGTCCAGCGAATCTGTGACTTCCTCTAAGGTCTTTGTCAATTTCAGCTATTTTTTATTTTTTAACTTCCTCTGACATGATCAGAGCCCTTGTTTACTCTTTCTATTATTCTTTCATTCAAGTTCCATCATTCATTAGGGCCTTTCATTCCTCATACTTTTTCTTACTTTCATTCATCACTTTCTGATTATTGTGTACCTAACTTATTTCTATTTTCTTTGGGTATATGGGGGAGTTTGTCACATAATCTTTATTCGATATTTTTTTCCAATAATAACATTCTAATTAAATTTTACAATTTCTAATTACATCAAATTCCAATAAGTAAATACAATTAAAATATAAAATAAATTTAATTTAATCCAATAATAAATATAAGCCATATTAAATAATTAAATTAAATACATTAAAATTAAATTTCAATCATAAAACCGATATTACAATAAAATTAACTTAATACAATTGAATTTAAAGTAAATAATGAATGAATGTAAATGTATATTCATATTGTACATATAAGTATGTGATGTAGCATCATCTTGTTTTATGTATGTATATTATTTGCGGTTTTTTATACTCTATATAAAATAGAATCATTCGTAACGTTCCAGGACTCGTGAAAATATATAATTCAAGATTAGGGTCGAAGCTGTTGGTGGAGCGTCTGTTAGGACGTGGTCTGCGGACGAAAGGAAACCTTCTATGAAGAGAAGTATATGTAGCTGATGTACGATAGTAGTGTGACGGTATGTATTGTTGAATGTTTAATATTATTCTGATATTATTAAGAGTTTGAAAACTCTTCTTTATATTACCTAAGACTTTTTTGCAGTTGTTTATCTGCTGAAGGCTTGTCATCCAAATCAGTAAAATTATTCCAGATATGAATATGTAGAATATTATAAAATAAGACAATATTACATTTCTATAGTACTTATGCTCAATTATTTAGATTGAGATATTAAAAATATTGTTAAAGTTAATAATTGAGTTACAATTATATTTTCCAAACAAGTTTTTATAGAAATATGTGCTACATATTCCTTTGTATGTCTTTATATATGAACAATATTGTTTGTGAACAGTATTAATATATTGTATTATGTATTACAGATGGTGTTATTGGACTGTACTTGAGATTCATCCATCAGGAGATGACGGCTGATCATCAAGTGTTAGATGAAAACTAACAATGAACCAGGTAGCTATTAATGAAACATGAGTGTGTGATTACACTAGACACAATATATTAAAGACAATGAGCTACACATTATATGGAGAGGGAAGTGACTGAGATTTAAACATATTATGTAGAATGTAAAAGACTTGAAGTGTCAAGTAGTAGTACAATGTACAATATCTCAGTTCTGTAATGATAATAAAAAAGCCATTTATTCCATATCTTCACTTTCCTATTTACAATTAAGGATTTGTGAGTTAAAGAAAAATCATTAGGAAAGAAATTACTAATCATAATTTATATCAGTATTTTTAAGAGATATGTATATCTGTTCTGTCCAGTGGCGGCTGTACCTTAAGTGCGCCCGTGCGCTGAACCACCAATTCAAAATATTTAATAATTACAAAATATTATGTTATCTTAATTTTTAAATTACCATTTTAATATTAATTTTTTAAACATACAAAAAGGTATAAAAAATTTAATTTCCAATTATGGTCAAAAAGTTTGAGCGCTTTACTAAACTCATATCGTGCGCTCCGGCGAGTGCACGAGGACTGCTAATACATCTTGTATGAGACACGCATCAATACGCCTGGCGCGTGAGACAAAAGATAGTTCATAGAAATGTACCGAGTAACGAGTCGGTTCTCGAGCGCCGCACGAAGCGGCCGAAGGTTACCGAGAGCACCCGATGTATGACGTATCGAGCTGGCCGGCAAGGGGCCGGCCGAAAGGATGGGTGCTATGATTGACATTTCGTTAATCTTTATTGGTATTGTTTCAACTTTCACTGTATGCGTGACGCGTTAATTCGTTATTGTTTATAATTATTTCCGGAATTCGTTTTAGTTTTTATTTCGTTTCTATAATAGAACTTTTATTCTGTACTGTGTTTTTTATTAGTTGAAAATGAGTATAAATATTGATTATATTAAAGAAAATAACAAAATTTTTCAAAGTAAAGTGAACATAAAATTGGCCGGGCCGCCACGGCCCTTTTTAAATTTAAAACAAGAGTGTAAATCGAAAAATAAAGCATTTATACGAAGTTTTAAAAGTGAAATGTATAATAGAAAGAAATGGTTGTGTGGATGTGAGCGTCTTAATGCATTCTTGAGTCCAGTAATGCTGGAGTGTTTCGTGGATTAATAGACTTTGTATCAGAGTTGGATATAGTTATGAAGGAGCATCTATACTATACCAATGACTTCAGTAGAGAGCGAGCGATGTTTTTCGACACTGAAAAGAATCAAAACTTTTCTCAGAAATACCATGTCTCAGGATCGGCTAAATGCACTTTCTGTGCTTAGTATTGAAAAGAAATTTATAGAAAAAATACCAGATTTTAATAAAAAGGTGATAGAACATTTCGCTACAGAAAAATGTCGTCGCATTGATTTAATGTACAAAAAATAAACATATTTTATGTCAATTGTTGTTTTTGTCAATATTTTAGTAAAGTGAACCACCAGTTCGATAACCCACCAGCCGCCACTGGTTCTGTCTCTTCCATTTTTTCCCCGACTCTGTCTTGTACTGGCTTCATCAAATCATTTCCTTCAATATGTTATGTTAGCCCACCATCTTAATTGTGGACCATCAAGTTTCCCCTTTAATCATCTCCACCATGTGGCTTAAAAGGTCCATCTTCTGATGAGATCTAACATTTTTGTGAGTGCTCATTGAAATAAAACTTAAATTATTGGATATACAACATATTTTGTCCATCTTTTATCTGGATATTGTGAGATGTAACTGGCCCATCCCCGCATTTTTATTCATTAGGGTCTTCCATTGTGCATACTTTTTCTTTCTTTTATTCATCACTTTCATACTTTCTGATTATTTTGTACATACCTAACTTATTTCTATTTTCTTTGGGTATATGGGGGAGTTTGTCACATAATAATCTTAATTGATATTTTGTTCCAATAATTACATTCTAATAAAATTTTACAATTTCTAATTACATTGAATTCTAATAATAAATATAAGCCATATTAAATAATTAAATTAAATATGTTAAAATTGATTTTCAAACATAAGACCATTACTACAATAAAATTAACTTAATACAATTGAATTTAAAGTAAATAATGAATGTAAATGGATATTCATATTGTATAAGTATGTGGTGTAGCATCATCTTGTTTTATGTAAATTATTTGCGATTTTAACAATCTTAAGGCAGAATCGCTCCAGATACTGCCTGGAGTTTTTGTCAGCTATCACTTTTCTGATTGTTGATTCGGTCAATTTTATTCCCATGCTTATTAAATATGTTTAAAATTGCTTTTGCTTTTGTAAATTTACCAACCAATTCATCCAAGTTTAATTTTTAACGTACTAACACTATATGGAACAATGTAATATGTTCTGAAATAAATGATTATTATTTTTATTATTTCCAGGTCGTGCCTCGGACACTCGAATATGAGATGCAGTATATCTAACTCCTTGCCGTATATATCCCTACGTGAGCCTTCACCCAAAAGAAACGGAGTTCTACGTGTCTCAATTTCAACTTTTACACCTATATCATTAGTGAACCTCAAATGGTTTTAGTGTCTGTATGTATACTTCTTTTTTTTCTGTCTAGTTTAGGAAAAATAGTTTTAAGTTGTATAAAGAACTTTATTTCTCATAAGAATTTTACATTCACTTAAAATGTAAAACTTAAGTACCTACTGCTATAAACAGTTTTAGAAGTAGAGTCTTTTTGCAACATGCGTCATTCTATGTTTATTTTGTTTCCATTATTGTGTTATTTTTTTCATGTCCATAGTTATTTATGACGACTTGTTAAATGTCACGCAATCTATATTAATTGTCAGAGATTAGAATACTTTATTTGCGATTTTATGTGTACACTAGCTTTCCGCCCGCAGCTTCGCCGCGTGGAGTTCGGTTATATCGCGTTTCCAAGAGAACCTTTCAAAAGTCTGGGATAAAAACTATCCTATGTTCTTTCTCAAGGTCAACTCTATCTCTGTACCGAATTTCATTAAAATCAGTTCAGTGGTTTAGGCGTGAAAGCGTAGCAGACAGACAGACAGACAGACAGACAGACAGACAGAGTTACTTTCGCATTTATAATATTAGTAGGGATTGTCTATGTTCATTGGTTTTTATTTTGAATTTTAATGCATACGACTTTCCGATAGCACTTTAAAACCCAAGAAAAAATGTCAATGAGTAATGTAATGTTATTTTTAAATCGTTTTATCGTTGTAAGGTAATTGGAAGGTGAAGTGATGAAGTCTTTTCGGGATGAATCGGCTATGTGTCCCTCGTACCAGGGAGTAAAAGCGAACTTTAGCGAAATAAACAATTTTATGTAAGCGAGGGTGCGCGCGTGAGTGTCGTCTTAACGATAATGGACAAGCGTTCCACAGCTAACGTATATGCGGATTGACGAGCCGGGCGCGGGCCCGGACGTCGCGAACAATAGACGCAGCGGGCATCCTCGCTATATATAATTTAATCAAAAGTTTGTACGTCGCAAGAAATAAAAAATATGAACTTAATTTTAAACAATTGCTAAATACTATATAAATTATTATACACTATTACTATATAAATTTAAATTTGCAATACAAGTTTAAAATATTTTGTTCTAAATCTAAGTAGCTCCGCTACAGAACTTTTCGTGCACGTGGGAGATATAATTTTGTTGGTAATTTCTAAACTATCGTCAAATAGGGGGAAATAAATAGACGTGCTTTCTTCCAATGACATCGTAACTACACAAACTGTCTATTAAATACATATATCTAATATCTTGGACAAGTTATATCGAATTACCTACTTTACTACAATTTGTATTGTTTTTGCATTGTAAGCTGTCTGTTATACATCTCTCCGGGGTATTGTAATATGTTTGGATATCGATGCTCTTCTTTTTCTGTATGGACTCTTATATTGCTCATGTATTCTGGACAGTCTTTGACTAAGTTGTGGGATCTTGGGCAAATAAGAATGTGAATCTCTTTTGGGAAGCAAAAAAGACGAATTGTAGAAACGTTAAAACAATAATGAATAAGTTATTAGAGGTAAACAAATACAGTATGATGTTATATGTCAACAATGATATTCGAATGCTTCTGTTCTTTGGTTCAGGTTACGATGATGGTTTCTTTCGTTAAAATCGTCATTATCAAAGCACATAATTAACAAATGGTTTAGTAGTTCTTGTAACATGTTATACGAAATTCATTTTTTATTCTATGAACTGCGAAAATGTACGCTTTCCACGACAATTGGTAAAGCATCAGGCAAATATTTTTAATAAATTTTTATGTTTGGGAAAGTTTCTTCAATTTTATCTGCTTTGATTAAGTTATTTAAAGTTACTTGTTGCGGTCGGGGGTCTACGGTCCGGGACTTCAAGTTGTCCGGAGTTGGCTCGTCCTTGTTTCGCCACAAGAGACCGGTCTCGAAGCGGCCGTCCTCCATTCGTCTGGTGGTACTTTCCAAGGTCTTTAGGGCCTTGCCCTCGCTTTCGGTTCTCGGTCGACGCGGTTGTACCCCCAGCAAATCAATGTCGAAATGCTCTTTTATGAGCCGATCCAAATTCTCCTCCGGAGCTATCAGGTGTGCGCACATCGTGGTTTTCTCGGTTGGCGACTCTCTGTTATCCGAGCCGTCTAAGACCCATGCTAACTGGGTCAAAGAGGCGACAGGTTGGCCCTTCTTTCCTTTCTTGGTGGCTCGTCTATTGATCACCGACCAATTGCCCTGGCCGATGAGCAGGTGCGGTCTCTCACCCGTGTAAACCAGCCTCTCCAGTATTTGGCTGAGGTGTGAGCACTTTTTCAATCGGGCCTTGTCCAGAACCTGAGGTATAAGGTTCAGATCCTGTATGGTCCGGACCCCCACGAGCTTTTGTTTCTGTGGGTGATGCATCCCCTTGAGCTTCATGTCAAAACGCATGGAGGTCTTGAGGTATACAATTCAGCTATACTAAATATAACTTTAGCGCTCCGAATACTAGCGAGAATACGGCGGGTGGGGTAGAACTTCCCATTTCAACGTTTCCAAGTATGTCTTGACCACTTTCGCAACATGGGGTCGAGCATTGTCGTGCTGTAAAATCACTTTATCATGTCTCTCCTTGTATTGCGGCCGTTTTTCTACAGTGCGTTCAAGATTACTCAAACTGGTTAACAGTTTTTTTTTGCTCGAACCTTCTTAATGTTCTCTACTGCTCGCTAGGTCAGAACATGCTGATGTCTACTGAAAAAAATTTAACCCGCTATTTACCTGGTATTTTACCGGAAAAAAGACAAGAACGATGATTTTTGTTCAAATATTTAAAGATCACTAAACTCAGATCTAGTCGAGATAATGGGGAACCAAAATCAACCGCGGTTATTAACACATTCACGATGTCCATTTCCTCGGACTCATTCAGGCGTAACTGGCCACCGGGGGGTTTAATAATAATAAAAACTTTATTGCTTCAGATAGGTCGTACATTAAAAAGTAACTTTTGTTTTATTATGTATAATATAAGGATTTAGCTACTACGAGGGGAGGTCAATAAGTTCGCGGAATGAGCTCGAAGGGGGTTGAAATTTAACACGAAACTATTTTTCCTTTTCAATATATTCTCCCTTAACCTTAATACATTTTTCAGATCTCTCAAATAATTTGTTTATACCATCGAAAAAAAATGATTTGTCTTGGCTATCAAAATAGGCCGAAATTGCGGACTTGACTTCATCATCGCCAAATTTTTTGCCACGCAGCTCTTTTTTCATTTTTGGAAACAAATAATAGTCGCTAGGGGCTAAGTCTGGACTGTAAGGTGGGTGGTTTAATTTTTCGAATGCGCATCGGTGAATGGCAGCCGTCGCAACATGGCACGTGTGGACTGTTGCGTTGTCGTGCAAAAGGAGCACACCCTTTGACAGCTTTCCTCTTCTTTTTTCTTTGATAGCTTCTTTCAATCTATCTAATAAAGAAGCGTAGTACTGTCCCGTTATAGTCACACTACGATCTTTATAATCGTTCAGCAAAATTCCGCGGTATGTGGTGTCGTTTTTACCTCATTCCATTCCCATCGGTTTCGTGCTGTCAGCATTTAATATTTAATTTAATAAAGTTATGCTGGCGTAACACATGCTTCTCAAGTGAAGTTTTCTACTCTATCACCTTTTATTTTCCAAATTTCAACTACATTATTTTGCATTCACTTTTTTAATTCCTTCAAGTTTATATGACCTAGTATTTCACGCCACTTTCTGATGTCAATACAATCTTGTACTAAATTACATTTTCACGAACAACAACTCTAATATTCAACTCATATAGGTTGTTTGTTTTTATTTCTGCCGTCATCGAGACTTCTCTGTTCAAATAAATTAATGCACTATTTCCTTTCTTAATTAGTGAGTAACCTTGAAGCATTTTAACACCTTCAGAGAATAGATTTCTCTTCAAACTAGGAACATAGAGTACATACAGTAATTTAATATTCCGGAGTGCCTTTGTCTATTGACAAACCTTTCCATCATTATACTTCCAATTTTACATACTTCAACCTAGTGTCAATGACCTCTGCGTGCATTTTTCTAAATGAGTAAAAATGCTTTTTTTATAAGTTATATGAGCTGAAGCATCACTGTCTAAGATCCAAATATCAACATCTTTTATTTCAATTCTATTTTCAATATTGAAAGCCATCATATTCCTGGGCTTTGTTGTAAATTTTCTTCGAGCTCGACACTCTTTTTTTTTTATTTGGGAAACATACAGTGAATTATTACATAAAATTAAATAATTATTTCTGGATTAAAAGCCAATAAAGTTTCCACTTAAAAATAATTAAAATGTTACAGTAAAAAAATAATAACAGAAAGAGTCAAGAATACTACTAGACTAGAATTAATTCGATATACAATTTTAATTTCCAAAAAATAATATAAATTATTTATTAAGAAAATGTTCTTTTAACAATTTTCTGATTTTATTAACACAATGATAACGCTCAACACGATGTTTGGGACTTGTGTTTTGTTTGGGTGCATTACCACGGTGTTCATCTTTTTTTGTTTGCCTTTTTTCCTTTGAGCTAGTTACTAACAAGGTTGTTTCTTGTTCTTCCTCAAGATACACTTGCTTTCTCTTCAAGTAAGCGCTCAGTTCATAATATATTATTTTGTATTGAAGGGTCTAACGACAACCAAGCTTGACGGAGGGTTCTATACTTTGCAGGTAGAGTACCAAGTATTTTGGTCATAACTGCTGTTTCCCTCACATTCTCTCCACTTTCTTTCAATTGCTTTGCAAGGTTTTCTACCTTGGAAATGTGTTGAGAAATTATACCCATATTATATCGGAGCATATGTATTAGCTCTAGACTGGTGAAAAAATTTTCAAAGTACACCACTGAACATCCAGCATGTTCATCCATCCAGCATTTGGAATAGTATTTTTTCCAATCTTGTTCACTACAGAAACTACTAAGTTCATTATAAAACTGTTTGGCCGGATGTGCATTAAAGTCGCACTCACCGAACTAAGTACATCAGTAAAGTCCGTTAGGTTCGCCACAGAATCCGTTGGCATGTATACACTGAACACTACAAATGATTTATCATTCAATGTTATTTTTACTGCACAGACACGAGGATTAGCGCAGTGAACAACAATCACATTCGTAAACAGGCTTCGTCTCCACATTAGCGCAACCCCACCGTATGGCCTGCCATACAGCATGCCGGCTGATGTATCCACTGCCGATACTCCTGTGCAGCTAAACTCGTCGCTTATCGTCTAAGAATGAGATCTCGTCCGGTAAAAGCCATGTTTCTTGTAAGGCAATTACATCACCTTGCTTACATAAATCACGGATAGCCTGTGCAGAAAGTTTGGCACTTGTACAATTAAAGGTCATGAACTTGTATACATGTTCACCCATTCTTTACAATTTCACTGCCGCTGTTACTGTTTACAAACTGACGCTTTATTTTGTAGTTAACAAAAGTTAAAAAGTTAGTTTTATTACATAGTGAGAAGACGACTTTTGACCCAAAGCCCAAATATCCTTTCAAACATGTCGCAAGTAGAGTTCCAGCGTGTGGAAACGTCTTGTTTGAGCTTCAATAAAGGTTCATCTAGCTTTTTTTTGTATATTTTTTAATCCTTCAGATGCGAGTGGGCTTCTACGAAATACCTCAACTATGTTCTTAATTTTAATTGTAATATCTTTAATTTCTCTCAACGCAGATTGGACTATATGATTCAAAGTATGAGCGAAACAGGATATTTGTTTCCAATTATTCAATTTTATGGCAGCTTTGTTATTAAAAGCGTTATCACTTGTTGCTGCTACAATTTTCTTGGTAATTTCCCACATATCTGTGATTCTTTTCAGTTCTTGTGCTAGGTTTTGTGACGTATGTCTATCTGGAAATGTCATGTATATTTTCAACTTGAACTTCAGTGTATCCAAACACGACGGATTTATCGTAAACTTATAAAGATACATGTCATATGGCTGCCTACTCTTTCGCTTTTGGTCTGGTTGTAAATGGCAGCTATAAATAAAGGGTGTCCCAACTAGAACGCAATTTTTATATTTTAAATAAAACACAGATATTAAAAAAAATATCGTGAAACTTTATTATATCGTAAAGTAGATAGAATGAGGTTATGTATGGAACAAGATATCGTGCAGATGGCCGCCGCGGCTTTGCAGGCACACGCGATCTTTTAATGAAATTTTCAAGGACCTTTTTGCATAAATACTGCGGTATTTCATTAATGCAGCGTCCAATTTCCTATTTTAAGGCTTGAGTCGTCGTCGGCTTATTCGCGTAAACCATCGACTTCAAAAAACCCCAAAGAAAATAATCTAAAGGTGTTAAATCGCACTATCTCGGCGGCCAATTCTGGTCTCCAAAACGCGAAATAACACGACTGGGAAATGACTGATGCAGCAATTGAATTGTTTCTCTGGCTGTATGACATATGAAATTGTGTACTTTCATTATTGTGACCCCAAAATGATCGCAATTTTACGAACTGTAGCAGAAAAAACTTTCACCATTTTGTTAAAACAATATTACAAAGAGAATGCGTTGTTCATTCGTGTAGGGCTCCATTTTTATTAACCTCGTACCTTCTACAAGCAATCAATAACAATTGTTCAAATGTCAAACAATGACACTTAAAATGGTTGCAAATTTAAAAATTATATTCTATAGGGTGTCTCACGGAAAATTTCGAATTTAAAAAGGCTATAAAAAAAGAACGACTCGATAGATTTCAATGATCAAACATTTATTTGAAAGCATAATTCATGACATTATTTGTGAAAAATTATCTCGGTCAAATGTCCACCACAGCTTACTTGGCAGTACCCTATTCGATCAGTCCAATTTTTCAGTACATTTTCAATTGTTTCCGGCCTTATGGCAGCAATGGCAACTTCAATTTCATGTTTCAAGTCATCAATCGTGCTTGGCTTGTTGGCGTAACAAACGTCTTTGACCGCTCCCCAAAGGTAATAATCCAATGGTGTTAAATCGCAGCTTCTTGGAGGCCAATTCACATCACCATTTTTGCTGATTATGCGATTTTCGAAGATTGGGCGCAAAACATCGACCGTAGCATGGGCTGTATGGCACGTAGCCCCGTCCTGTTGAAACCAAATATCGTCCAAATCATACTCTTCCATTTGACCGAAAAACCAATCAGTTAACATAGCGCGGTAGCGCTCGCCGTTGACGGTTACGGCGGCTCCTTCATCATTTTCAAAAAAAAATGGGCCGATGATGCCGCCGGACCAAAATCCGCACCAAACAGTCACTCGTTGTGGATGTATCGGTTTCTCCTCAACGACGTGCGGGTTTTCTGTGCCCCATATACGGCAGTTTTGTTTATTTACATAACCGCCGAGGTGAAAATGAGCCTCGTCGGAAAAGATGATTTTTCGATAAAACTCACCATCTTCGGCCAAACGATCTTCCGCCCAATTTGCGAACCGTAGACGTTTCGGATGATCAATTGGCTTCAGCTGTTGGGCCAACTGAACTTTATATGGCTTCAGGGCAAGATCTTTGCGCAAAATTCGGTGCGTAGTTGACCGAGAAAGGTGCAACTCTTGCGCTCGATGACGAATCGATGTGGATGGCCGTTCACGAACACTTTGTTCCACCGCAGCGATGTTTTCGGTTGACCTTGCTGGAAATGGACGTTTACGTGTTGTTTTATCCAACAGTGATCCAGTTTCGCGCACACGATTCACAAATTGCCGCACATATGCCTCCGATGGCAAATCTTTTTTGGCAAATATTTTTTTCAAATTTCGCACAGTTTGCGTTGGCGATTCACCACTTTGGAAATAATTTTTTAATATTTCCCAGCTTTCCTCAAGCGAATAGCGACCCATTTCGTAAATGTCAGACTTATTACTAAATATGTGACACTTCTCCGATGACAGTTGACGTCTCCAATGTCAAATTATCGTTAGTTCAAATTCGAAACGCTAGATGGGACACCCGTTAGTTGGGACACCCGTTACATAGCTTATAGAAGTACATTTCGTTTTTAAATGATCAATTTCTCCTTTCCCTTTTTTTAATAATAATAATAATAATAATTTATTTCAGACCAATTACATCCATATTAAAAATACATTAACCTCTTCGGACCTGATTTTATATAAAGCATGTATAAAAAAATTTATGCTTTTTCTGTGAGTAAGTAGTGCAGTTAACGGATTTTTGTGTAAATATGCGATTTATAGTTTTTAGATTTTTGGAAATATTAATGTCCACTTGAGTGGACATCGGGTCTATTGTGTTGTAGTACTATTTATTTAGTATGTAATGATTTGTAGTGGGTACTATAACGAAATAAGTAAGCAAAACCATATATAATAATAATAATGGTTTATTCATTTTCACAGTTTTACAACACTGTAATTGGATGGATTATTCTTGTTTTTGATGAAATTTTCGGAAGCAATTTCGGTCACTGGTAAAACATAAATGTTTTTCACATTTCAGGCAGTAAACATGTGTCTTTCCTTTACATCCTGGATTTTTACATCTTGTAGCTTCTTTTTTCTGATCATATTCTGGCAAATGGTCAACTGTGTCGTACTGAATTTCTCTTGCAGGCCTTATTTCAAATCTAAAACGATGTCGTTTTGGCGTAACTGGTTAATGTACTGGACTACTACCTCCAGACGCAGGCCGTCCTCTTTTTTTGCTGGGGATTGGATGCCCCATTTTTATAAGAGCCTCTGCAACACGTTGCCGAAAGTGCAACAGATCTAAATGTCTGTACTTGGTATATTACAGGTTTTGCAATCTTCTTGGAATTCTAGCCAACTATTGGTCAGCGCTAGGTCAATGGCATGAAATATCATTCGTAATGTCCATTTTTTGGATCTTATGAAAATACGATACAAACTAATCGGTTTTATCTACACCACCCATACCGTTGTTATATAATTGCACCAGTTCAGGACGCGATATAGTTACATACACTACCGACAAAAAGTTTGGAAGCACTTCCAATACTCCTAACTATTTTAGAAATAACTCGAGATTTATGTATTATTTAATTGAGAATTATTAGGTACTTGTTAAAACAGCAGTCAAACTACAAAATAAAATCAAATTCTTATTTATTAATCAAGAAATTAATTTATAATTTATTTTCGTCTATATGACCACCCCTTGCCTTTATAACAGCTTGGCAGATTCTAGGCATTCTCTCTAGTAATTTATTTAAGTATTCGGCGCAAATTTCTTTCCAAGCTTCTTGTAGATATTGCCACAGCTCTCTGGCGCTCTGTGGCAAACGTTCTTTAGCTTTTCGATCCAATTCATCCCATAATTTCTCAATGGGGGATAGGTCTGGTGATTGCGGAGACCACACCATTAATTCAATAATACTTCTCGATTCCTATTCTTCTAAAAAGGTTTTGCATACTCTCGCTGAATGTTTGGGATCATTATCTTGTTAAAACACGAATGGTTCACCTACAATTCAACCTACAATTACAAAGACTCGTCTATTAGACCCAAAAATTTGAAATTTTGATTCATCCGTCCATAGTACAGTTTTCCATTGTTCCACTGTCCAATATTCATGCTGTTTTTTTTTCTTATGTATTTCTCGTAGTAATGGTTTTTTACTGACACACAACCACGAAGACCAGCAGTTGACAGGCGATTCTTCACAGTAGAAATTGATACTTTTTTTATTCGCGTTTTGTTCAACTCCCGAGTAATTTCCGGTGCTGTAAGTCGTCAATTGGGTCATTATTTTTTTTAACCTACTATGTTGTTAAAATTTTTACTCAAATTTAAAAAAAAATATATAAGGCGTTGTAGTCAAATCGTTTATGTTTTCTGCCAGCTAAATGTCTATTCCATCTGAAAAAGTTGTTGGCCGCGAAGTTTACAAATTATTGTAAGATTTTCAATGTCTTAAAGATTAATTGGGCTAATAATTGTACAGCTCCGTCACAATATCTTTTATTTTTTTGTATCAAATACATAGTTTAACTCCAATAACTTGCTAATTATTTATTACAATAATAGTGAAATTGTTCTATTAGAAAACGTACAAAGCAAAACTTCTGTACATAATAATAATTAGATATTTTTAATCTTATACCACTCTGTCACAATTGCAGCTAGTTTGAAGTATATTGTTGCTATAATTCAATTATAACCACTTATAGCACAGAACTATTAATGTCGTAGACTATATTATAGTTAACTATTTTTAATATGATGTTTCCGAAATTGTACTCATAACAAAGTATAAAAAGGACTACATACATTTGACAACCAGGAGACATTATCGTGACAAAGTGGTAGAGTAGGTGACAGAGTTGTTATTCTTTAAAATATCAGGTTGTATTTTTAATTAAAATCGGTTTGAAATATACTTATTTAGTAACATTTATTACTTTTTTAACAAAATTAAATTTTTAACAGTCTTCAGCTTTCTTAAATCGACACTTACATATTAATGAAATCACATTGCAGAACCTTTGGAATGGGAGATCAGTATTAATTACAATATAATTAAATTATAAGACTTTTGGCTCAACTAAATAAAAAAAAATAAAATGTCCAACTTGACTGAAAAATTTAAATAAAATAATAATCATCAACATCAAATTACTTTCTCCACAAGCCATACTAGTCCTAATCAGTCTTACTTTTTGAACACTGGCAAAGGTTCATCAAATTTGAAAAACTGTCTTCTTCGTTTCTTAACCACCTTTGAATTTGGTAGAATTTTAATCAAATCTTCATACGGAACATCCGATATGACATTCTCCACTAATTTAAACAATTTTCCACTAACATCGACTATTTTGAGGAACATTACCAGAATATCGCCTTCTTCGTCAACGTTACTTTTTGCTAATCCATGGCCTTGTATGTAGTTTTACCCATTTATAGAATATTGGCGTGTTCCACCTTTCAACAAACACACTCAGCATTCCGTTGGGGGAGCCGCGGAGACGCGCTAACATGGAGGCGATGACGTCTTCTAAAAAATGTAATAAAGTTTTTGGAATTTGTTGATTAACATAATCTAACATTTTACTAGGAGGTGGATAAGTTTTAGTTTCAACTTTAGATGTTCGGATATCTTCTCTAGTAATTGCTGATGCACCTTCTACAATTCTTAGCCTTTCTGCGTCAGGATTTACATGTGTACATGTACATATTTTTTTACATTCGTAAACTTTTGCGACAGCTCCTTCTTCTGAAAAGTCCCCTACAAATTTGAGGACTTGGAGGCAACTTCAAAAATCTCCTCCTGGTATCCTAGCGCCAATCGCTCCATCTCCTCAACTGAGTGGTCCGCTTAAAGGATGGTGGCTGCGCGATAGCCGGCCTTGGCTCTAGTCCACGCCAGCATTTCCTACGAGGCAACCTTTTCCTCCAGGTCCGCCTGCACTACGCCATGCGACGTATTCGTTAGAAAACCGATTCCAAAAGTGTTGCTTGAGGTATTCTATACGACCAAAACCGTTGCAAGTTGGTGACGTTGGAGCTGTGGACTTGTGAATGTGGCAGCATGATTAAAGGTCTAAAGGATCATTGGAGAGTGATAAGCGTGTAGTCATCTCCTCGAAAGTAAGATTGGTTAAACCTAAAATGCTCCTAAGTTGATCCTCTGGATTCTCTGAATTGGATCCTCTGCATTTAAATTTTCGAAATCATTAAAAGCTTTGGAAGTTTTGAGACATATGTAACATCTCATAGTGGATGACATGGAAGTAACTGCGTTGCAAATTTTTGCATCAACCATGGTTGGGAGTAATGTATGTCGCACGAAAGTGGCTCTATTATGATTTTCTATTTCAGTTCTTAATAGTTGTTTTGTTTGGTCTTCTACATACTTTATTTCATCATTTGTTATATCCACTGTTTCTCGGAGAAATTGAATCCGGATTGACCGACAAAACCGAGTAGATGATGGTGTCGAATTTTGCCATAAAGTCATCATTTTGTTTCCAATATGTGACTGTAATCTCAAGTGTACCAATGAACTTTGAAATATATTAGTCATCATGAGAGCTGTCTAAAAACTTTTTTTGGTAGGTAGTGTGATGAGAGCCATCACAACCCCATTTTGAAATGGGCTCCAGATTTTCCAATTCTTTTGTTGTACAGTTTTGGAGTACATCTTCAAGATAAAGACTGTGTGATCCAGTAAGTCTTGGAGCACAACTTCTACACAAGTCTCCGTAACTCGAATTGCCTCTGGTTTAGGATAGCAGTTTTTTGCTTCTCTAATAAGGGTATAACAAGGAAAAATATACCTTTAGTTGCATTGTGCAGTAACTCCTATTGTTTCCTTGTAAAGCCACCATCGATAAAAATGCTCCAAGTTTCATCAGGTGTGTACTTTTTTTATTTTGGTTGATGAGTAGTATTTATTACTTTTCTGTACTCTTCGCTCTTGTTGGTGAAGATATTGCATCTTTTATGAGTTTCGAAGCCGCAGCATTTCCTGACACATTTTGACTGACTAAACTGACTAAACTGGTACCTCCTCACGAAGTTGTTTTGTTTTCCGTCTTTTACTTGGAAGTCCTTGCTTGGGCGCCCTGGCTTGGTGTTTTGCTTCCATGTATATACTGGTATTGAATTACTAAGCCTACTTTCGTTTTTTTTATCATAAATCTGTTTTCAAAATAATTGCACGATACCCATCTCTTTTCTAAATCTGATTTAAAATGTCTTAAATCGTGACCTAAAGTTTGAAACTCGTTCTGGAGACATTTCATTATTTCTCGGAGCTTATTTTCCATAAATGATACATTGTCATCTAACTTTTTAGCAGGACTCTCTTTAAAAATCACATACAAAGATTTCCGAGACGTCTGAATGACATGCTGTCGAATCTGCAAAGAAACGACGACATTGTAAATTAGCTAAACAATAAAAAAAACCCTTAATATTATTTTAAAAGCACATTTATTTTAAGTGGTGGAAAGATGTGGAAAAAGTTTTTAGTGTTCTAGCATGGTGGAATTCTATATTTTACTACAAAATAATTATTATTACCAGATATAACCCGGTACTATTACAAAAGTAAAGAAAACCACGATATCTGTTCCCTAATACGATGTTTATTTGCGATTGACTCAAGATTTAAACAGATCGAGTACTACACTAGGTTCGAAGTAATAATTTGTTTATACATTAAAGATAAACTTAACCCATTTAGACCGGAAACTATTTTTTTC
Organism: Danaus chrysippus; assembly: GCA_916720795.1. Classification (NCBI taxonomy): domain Eukaryota; kingdom Metazoa; phylum Arthropoda; class Insecta; order Lepidoptera; family Nymphalidae; genus Danaus; species Danaus chrysippus. The sequence continues at coordinate 2,173,039 of CAKASE010000072.1, read as the reverse complement.
GAAAAATATGTACTTTTTCTATTTTTATCGTATCATTGAACATTGTTATTAATGAAAAAAATATTTAAAAAAAAATCGATTCCATAGGGGGTCTGAGATGGGCCGTATCCTATGTGATACAGTAGGTTTATATAAAAGCATAAATTCCAGTATCTAAAGCAAAAAGTATTTATTGACAAAAATATACACCATTATTTTTTGGTATGATAGGTAAGAAAACTATCAATATGAAGTCCAATATTGCACTTTACACATCTTGCAGGACATGATCGATGACACAAGCCACATCTTGTTCGTTTATTCTGTGGTTGTTTGATGACGTAATGACCCTTTTCATCAAACCTCGTATCCATGGTTAGTGAGGATGGTCTGCTAGGGCCTGGTTTACTTCTAAGGGTATTTGATTCTATAAGTGCGATAGCTACGCGACGCCTGAAAGTCAGCATATCGACATTACCACCATTATATTTGTATAGTAGACAGGCGTTCTGAAGTGACATGTCTATACAATGCAGAATGAATAGCATATACCACTCCTTACCGCGAATACTTGTCCGGAGAGATGATATGTTTTATCTGAAAGATCAACACATCAACAATCAGATCATTTTTTGTATCAGGGGTGTTTTCCCAGTACATACGTCTTCTATTTACTTGACAGTAGCCGCTTACTAACAAAATGCCTATAGTACACTTCATTTCTTCCATTTTCATATCAACGGGAAGATTTTTCCTTCCTAAGTATTTATTAGTCTCAGTAGTGAGTAATAGATAAAGATCTTTTGAAAAAAATAAAGAAAACCATTCGATAGGCGACATTTGATTAGGAACATGGAACATAGGTTTCCATGTCGGTTTTGCTTCGTTGAAGATTTTTTTTCTCGAATTGTACTCTTTGGATGTTTTGCGTAGTGAGACCTGATTGTTGACTTTTAGAATCTTCTGAATTTGATCCATGCAACTCAGCATTCGTTCTCAACAAGCTCGGTGGTAGGTTGTTGATTTCGACCTTATCTTCGTCTCCAAAATCTTCATCAGTCAACAACCCGTTTGCATTTTCAGGTGGTAGTAAATAAATATCATTTTCTGTGAAACTATTTTCGATTTCATCTTCTAACAGAATGACAATTTCATTCAATGTAAGTCTGAAATGAGAAATATATTGTGCGTATTAGCCTACTGTATCAAATACGATACACTATAGTTTACGAGTAAAAAGCATGCAAAAATTTCCAAGAAATAATAAAACTAAATCACTCAATTTACGCTTTAACTTGTATTCTAATTATAAATTGTTATAAATATGAGATAATTTGAAAAAATATTGCATTTCTTACCGTTTTGATACCATCATATGATCACAATGCACAAATCACTAACAAACCATGTATGTAGTCAACTTGTGTATTCGACTATAACAAATAAACTCTTCTAGGAATGTTGCACAGACCTTGCACTTCACATTGGTTCCAAATAAAAACAAATTCTTATCGACGGAACTTCAAAATAATTTATTACTTTTGGTGTATCGTATGTGAGACGGTAGGTCTAAATGGGTTAACATTCCGCCCCCCAAATGGACTATCAGGTCCTTTTACAAATATTCTGGACAAATGCATTTATATAAATCAAAATATTAAATATGTACTCTAAGCTAATTCAATAAGCAAAAAAATTACAAATGGCAGTACCTATGTTATTTAATCAAATCAATAATACAAGCAAGTAATCATAAAAAACAATACTAAGAATAAACAAAGGATATATAATAAAGCTATAAAATTACTCAGTGCTAACTGGAAAATGACAACCAACATTTGTACATATGGACAACCAACATTTGTACATATTATGTGAAAATATATTTTATATAATTTAATAAACTTAATCTATGTACAAATCACACCGTCATCCACTACTTACTTCAACAATAGAAATAAAAGAGATATTACAATAAAATCTTACTAACTAATAACTATGGTATGAGAGATATTGTAATGAATAATTAAAAAATAATAATAACAATATTAAATATATACATAACACATATAAATACACATACACCCATAATATATAGTTTGATTTTATTGTTACTTTTGACTATTATTATTATTATTTACTTTCTCGGTAATGGCTTTAATTCTTTTTTTATACGCACCTATTGTTAACCCAAAAATGTCAGCATTATAAAGTTCAGCATTGTACGTTTGGGTCATTTGGTACAATGGTGCACGCTTGCCAGCATTAGTTCGACATTTTTTCAATTTAAATAATCTAGATGTTCGTGTATTACGCAATGAAACTCGATTAGGTACCAAGAAATCTATGTAGCCTTAACAATTGAGGACAATTTAAATTAGAATTGCAAATATTATATAAGGACATTGTACTCAACAGTTTTCTTCTCGATGCAAGACTCCTTAATTTATATTAATAATAATAATAAACTTTATTGAGAAAAAAACACAATGCTTACACAGTAATACATCAAGGTTGAGGTGCATTATGTTTCAACAAATTTTAAAATTTCCATTGTCTTTAGACCCCACACTAGGAGACCTGTATCGTGGGGTCCGAACACTTGATTTCACAGGTTGATAAACTAGGCCAGGAAATTAGAGCTATTTATCGAGCAACTTAGAGTATGACAAATAAGAATGTGAAGATTTGTAATGTAATGAGTTAACTTGGACACTTTATTGATACTGACTCAATTATAACAATGCATACATTTATATTTGCTTATAAATGCAATATACATGCAATGAAATTATGTAAATGTATGGGTAAACCCATACATACTCCCGACAGGAAGAAATACAAAGAAAAAATTATAAATGCTATGAAAGTTTACAAATTATGGTAAAAAATAAGATAACTTAAGTAATATTTAAGAAAAGCAAACAACGCATATGAAATAAAAGATAAAATAAGACAATATTGATAAGGTATAGTCGCCAAATTTCGTCCCCTTTTTGAAAAATAGAAAATACAAAAAATATATTAGGAGTAGATTAATAAATAGAACATCAAACTTTAAGTAAACATTGCTTTATTATTTGACATAATCAATAACTAAATAAACTATTTACTTTTCCTACAAAAACAGCTCTTACAAAAATTTATAATATAACATTTTTTTTTGGGCTCCTAATCAGTACGTAAACTTTAATTGTATTTCTAACAGTAATTATTCATAATCATTATTATTATAATAATGTAATCAGACTTTCATTAATCCTTGGTTTAGTTTAAGTAATTTTAAGTCTCAAAACAAAACGCACAAATAAAATTAACACTTGGATTATCAACGCAATCCTCATGCATCCATTCGAAACATTTTGTGCACCTTATTATTATTATTTATTAATTTGATCTACCAACATTTGTACACATCATCACATACTTAAAATACACAATACACATAACTTAAAACTAGGTGTGACAAACATTTACAGGTAGATACATCGTGCTTAATATTCCTCCCAGCGCGAGCCGCAGTAAAAACAAAACCAATAAATTTTAATAAAAATATAAAAAAGAAATAAAATAATAAAATGTAAACTTACAAAATAAAATAAAAAATGAAATACTGAATGAAAAAATTAAATTAAAAACTAAAAACTAAAAGTGATTCATAAGACAGGACAAATACAATTTAAGGTGAAAGGGGGAGTGTGTTTAACAGTGACCGAATTCTTTTAGTTGAGTCGTCATGAATGTCAAACACGTCGCTGTAATCATTGACCAGCTTGCTAATCTGGAAACTGGGGAGTTTGATCCGAACACAGGTTTTCGAGGTGGTGGATATAGGGGAGTTATTATGTACCTTATCCATTTCTCTACCCTTCCCCCCCTTTTTATTTTGCACCTTATCCATTTCTCTCCCTTTTTATTTTGAGAAAAACTTTTATAACAAACTGGGCATTCAGCGTCATTATCGTCACTATCTTCTTCATCAGTAGAAACTAAAATTGGGTCATCATCATCAGACGTGTCCTCATCAAAAGACAGATTCTTACGTTGTTTTTTGTTTTTGTTTTTTCCTGTCGTATTTTTTTTACATTTCTATTTCTTCTTTTTCCTTTTTTTTTTGTTTTTTGCATCTATTATTTCTTGTTTATGTGGTGAAGCTGTGACTACCATGGCTTTACCTCGCCTAGTTGACGTTGAAGGTGGCTCAACCACTGGAATTGGTAGAATGTCAGCTGGAACTATAAATGGAGATGAAGAATTGCTTAATTGTGGTGATGCAGTTGACCTATTGCACTTGATACACATAGGCAATGTCGCCTTGTTCACATAACGCGCACTACGGAATTCACTGCACTTTATACGTTTGTCACTGCACCTTTTACTATCGCTCTTTCACATTATTTATGTTATACATTGGGCTACTTATGTGACATAATTTCCGCTAAACCTAGGTAATTCGATTCTTGGCAACCTGATAAGTTGTTATGAATTATTTGCACTCGAACTTGAATTATGCGATACAGATGATTCAGACGATGAGGTTAATATATCTTGTAAATCTGCCACCCATATCAAATATAAGCCTTATTTATTATTTATTGCACCCAATACTTAAACTAAAAAATAACATTTTCATTACATATTAGTTGCATGAGGTGCAACAGACGGCTTTATCGCTAAGCAGCGATCTCTTCCAGGCAACCTTTGGGTAAAGGATCATAATGTTGATATATGGGAAGGGTACAGTAACTTTTTACTTATATGTGGTATAAGTACATAATACACAAACTAATAAATATATATATAATATAAATATACATATATATGTAGCGTCCTATTTATTTATTTATTTAATTTATTAATTTATTTATTAATTTATTAAAGAATTTATTTATTCATTTCAATACCTATTTATTTATTTACATTTAAAATATATATACATGCATTGGAAACAAACTGCCGGCCCGTCTACTCATTTTTATATGTAGTTATGATTGTAAGACCTCTCGGTCTTAATTTTATCATACTTATTTTTCGCCTGGGGATTTATTATAACGTCCTTTATTGACTTTGCGTACTGTATGTCCAGGTTGTTCGTGACGTTAGTGAATTTAATGTGGTCATCGCTAATATTTTCACTTTCGAACTGACCTTCTAATAAGGCGAACCATAATTCCGGATCCTCGGGTGAAAACGGGGTAACCTTAATTTTTATTTTTCGCCCAGTAATGTCCTGACGGTCCGTGGAAACGCGCATTTTTCGCGTATGCCGCGTGGTGATTTTGGCATCCGGTTGAGAACTCGCGGTTTTTGCTGAGTCACTACTATCACTCAATTTACACTTTTTATGTCCAACCGCGGGGTCACCAGTTATAGTGAAAAGAGATGTTATCGGTGGTAATTGTTTATTAAATCTTAATACACAACACAATTGTCAATAACACATATAGTACATATAACAGTTCACAAAAAGTAAGTTTAAGTACGAAGAAGGAGAATAGGAAGGAAGTAACACAAACTATAAAAAATTGGCGATTAAAATGCTCAGCTGTTACCTGCCGTTATCGGTCGACGAACTAGTCACGTATGCCGGCCGGACGGGCCGCTCTGACCTCTGGCCGGTCAGCGGTCAAACCGAGCGGTCTTACGATCATAACTACATATAAAAATGAGTAGACGGGCCGGCAGTGTGTTTCCAATGCATGTATATATATTTTAAATGTAAATAAATAAATAGGTATTGAAATGAATAAATAAATTAATCGTATATAAAATAATCTTTGTTAACGAAGTACTGTAATATCGACCTTTGCTCTTTGGGCGTTATTCGGGTTAAATCCTCGTGAGTTTACTTAAAAGATGACCAATGCTCTTCAATAATTTTAATTCTTGCTTCGACGTAACCTTTTGTTAAATGTGATTTCGGACATTTTTTCAAGTTAACCCTTTGTAGCCCAAGATCATACTATTTTAAATTACTTTGGGATAAGACAGGTTTAAACAAATAAAAAAACACGTATTTCTCAAAATTTAAAAAATATTTATTATTTTTTATTTATTTGACATTTTAGGGAATGTAACATTACTGTAACATAAACTAACAGAAAATGTAATTATGTGGTATGAAAGGATCTGAAACAATTATTTTGTTTATTGTAACATAACGCTACTCCGCATTTTTCGCAAATCGTTTGTGATACACCAGTACATTTGGGAAATTTGCACCGAACCCTTTTTTCTACCCAAATCGGCCAGTGGCCAATTTGATCCTGCCTTACTGCCAGTGGGGGGACATGTTGCGCTGGCCCTTTATGTTTTTTGGCTTGGATTTCATTTTCGATCGTCCTTCGGTGCTTGATATTAGGTTTCAAACCCATCTTGCATAAAGTCTCACCGATCTCAAGGCGAAAATCTGCTGAAGACATTTGTTTGTCACTGCAATTTTTTGCCTGCCTTACTCTTCGATATAATAGCCAAGAATTGGCCATAGTCAGATCTAATAAATGATAGAACATCCGAACCTGCCATCTTTTACTTCGTGTCAAAATTTTATACCTTCCCATAATGCTGTCAATCAAATCTACGCCTCCCATATGCCGATTATATTCACCGACAACATGAGGGCGATCAATGTTGATATACTTCTTATTGGCCTTATCGTATCGTCTAACTTGGGCCTTTGGCAATTCACCAGCAAAAGATGATACAAGCGTTACAACTTTATTGTCTTTCCATATAACGTTTGACACATCAATTCCGTCCATATTCGCTACATATTCAACTGAAAATCCGCGTTCTTTTTTCATGACTTCCTTGTCAGCGGGTAGTTTACAATCTGGAATACGATTGCGTCGTACTGTCCCAAGACTCAATATACCCTCTTTAGCTAAGTACTCCAGTAATGCCAAGGAAGTAAAGTAATTATCAAAATAAAGTTGATAATTCTGATGCCTTGGTATGCCCCGCGCCATTCTGACGACTACGTTTGAAGATGCTCCTAAATCTGGTTCATCAGGAAGCACAACATTTTCAGCTCCTGTTTCAGGTTCAATTTTATAGGCAAAACCTGAGACCCCACTTAGTACAAAAATCTTATAACCCCATTTGTGTGGTTTTTTGGGATTGTATCTTTTCAAATTACATCTTGCCTTAGTGGAGCAAATCTGTTCGTCCACACAAAGGTATGTCTCCAATGGAACTGTACTAAAAGTCCTATTCAAAGTTTCTACGATAGGTCTAATTTTGAAAAGCCTGTCACCATTAGCTGAATTACGTGGGGGTAAATTAGAATTGTCATTGAAATGGATATACTGTCTAATTTTTTCAAATTTTTGCTTCGGCATTATTTCTTGAATCATGGGTGTACCAATAGTTGTGTTCCAATGACTGGTTACTCTTGGCAATTTTATCAATGACATCAGATAAGTTGCTCCAATAAATTGCTGGATATCGGTATCGGTAATTTGAAAGGATTGGTTAGGATTTTTTTGTATTATGTAGAGATTTGTTTGTGCTGTAATAAAAGTTATCAATTCTTTGGGAAAAAAATATAAAAAGAATTGAATTGGTGTATCAAGCTCAAGTAAATTAGGTGGTAAAGTAGTATTTCCTGTAAATCGCAACTGCTGGTCGTTTAGAACTAGGTTTTTCTTTTTCCATTGTAATTGTCGCTTTTTTCCTTTTTTATTAGTGGTAGCTTTATTTGAATGGCTCTCTTGCTGTCCAGGATCTGAAGACGAGGCGCCAGCAACAGGCTCACTGCGTTCAGATTCTTTGATAATTGAATCTATATCAACTGCAGTATCTTCTTCACAATCAGAAAATATTTCTAAATCTTCTAATAACGGCTGAAAATCTGGATCAATGACGCTGTCATCATCGTCTTCTAATCCGTCTTCACTATCATATTGGTGCAATAGGTCATCTATTTCACGATCCCTCAGTGTGTGTGACCCCATTCTAAAATAATGGCATAATTTTATATCAATATCCAAATACTTTAGTTTCAATCAATATTTCAATCGTAACTCAATGTAACAGAAATGTTACAAACATATATTGATACGTTTTTTACATAAAAAAGCAAAAATATGCTTTGATAACGATATATGAACAAAATCATTCACTTACCTATAGGTTTCGACGAAAACAATACAATTTTATACACTTTTAGTATATTTTTATAAAATTCAAACTCTCAACGAGTTTCAACCTGTCACTTCCATCGACGGACGTAATTCAAACTCCCTATAATCAACAAGTTACGCCATCTATGATTTGTACTTGATACTAAAATGTTTGGTTTGGTATGTTACAATACAGTAACACTGATTTGAATGAACATAAAATATTTAGTATATATTTTAGCGGGATTATTGAGGTTTGTTACAGAAATGTCACACGAGGCTACAAAGGGTTAAGGTTGATATTAGCTTGCAGGACGAACATGTTTTTAAAGAAAACCGCGATGTTTTCACTAATACGATATTTATTTGCGACTGACTCAAGATTTAAACAGATCGAGTGCTACACTAGGTTCGGAGTAATAATTTGTTTATATATTAAAGGAAGACTTAACAGTGGCAATTTGCTATTTTTTTCCTGGATGGTTTTTTTGATATCTGAGTTAATAATTTGTAAACTAATACTGATATTTTGAGTATTATTTAAAGTTATAACCTTTTATAATCGATTCTGTAAATATAGTCATTGCTTCAGAGTTCAAACGCTTGGATGATTTCATGAGTATTCAAATTTTCATTTATTGATGGAAAATTTAATGAATTTTAAAAATTATGAATTATTTGGGAGCAATCCACTTGTATATAATGAGATCTAAGATTGTACGTACTTTTTTCTGTTTATGAATTCTAGTAAGGCCTTTGCTCTACAACCTTCAGAAGAAAATGGATTTCTTGACTACTTTCCATTCAAACATGATATATAGGGTGTCTCACGGAAAATTTCGAATTTAAAAAGGCTATAAAAAAAGAACGACTCGATAGATTTCAATGATCAAACATTTATTTGAAAGCATAATTCATGACATTATTTGTGAAAAATTATCTCGGTCAAATGTCCACCACAGCTTACTTGGCAGTACCCTATTCGATCAGTCCAATTTTTCAGTACATTTTCAATTGTTTCCGGCCTTATGGCAGCAATGGCAACTTCAATTTCATGTTTCAAGTCATCAATCGTGCTTGGCTTGTTGGCGTAACAAACGTCTTTGACCGCTCCCCAAAGGTAATAATCCAATGGTGTTAAATCGCAGCTTCTTGGAGGCCAATTCACATCACCATTTTTGCTGATTATGCGATTTTCGAAGATTGGGCGCAAAACATCGACCGTAGCATGGGCTGTATGGCACGTAGCCCCGTCCTGTTGAAACCAAATATCGTCCAAATCATACTCTTCCATTTGACCGAAAAACCAATCAGTTAACATAGCGCGGTAGCGCTCGCCGTTGACGGTTACGGCGGCTCCTTCATCATTTTCAAAAAAAAATGGGCCGATGATGCCGCCGGACCAAAATCCGCACCAAACAGTCACTCGTTGTGGATGTATCGGTTTCTCCTCAACGACGTGCGGGTTTTCTGTGCCCCATATACGGCAGTTTTGTTTATTTACATAACCGCCGAGGTGAAAATGAGCCTCGTCGGAAAAGATGATTTTTCGATAAAACTCACCATCTTCGGCCAAACGATCTTCCGCCCAATTTGCGAACCGTAGACGTTTCGGATGATCAATTGGCTTCAGCTGTTGGGCCAACTGAACTTTATATGGCTTCAGGGCAAGATCTTTGCGCAAAATTCGGTGCGTAGTTGACCGAGAAAGGTGCAACTCTTGCGCTCGATGACGAATCGATGTGGATGGCCGTTCACGAACACTTTGTTCCACCGCAGCGATGTTTTCGGTTGACCTTGCTGGAAATGGACGTTTACGTGTTGTTTTATCCAACAGTGATCCAGTTTCGCGCACACGATTCACAAATTGCCGCACATATGCCTCCGATGGCAAATCTTTTTTGGCAAATATTTTTTTCAAATTTCGCACAGTTTGCGTTGGCGATTCACCACTTTGGAAATAATTTTTTAATATTTCCCAGCTTTCCTCAAGCGAATAGCGACCCATTTCGTAAATGTCAGACTTATTACTAAATATGTGACACTTCTCCGATGACAGTTGACGTCTCCAATGTCAAATTATCGTTAGTTCAAATTCGAAACGCTAGATGGGACACCCGTTATATACAGCTTTGTCTTTGTTTTCAATTTTTACCCCTGTACTTTCTGATAATCTATTTAGATCTTCAATGTTTATGTAGCCGAATTATGAATGATGTTTTAACCTTATTCGTGTTAACCTTATTCGTATTAGCAATAGGGTTTAATATAGTGTAGCAAAGTTTAAGCGATAAGCGACGTGCGTCTGGTTTGAGATCCAAGTTTTAACTAGTTGGCGGGCGGCGGCCGAGCCGATGCGCTTGCGTTTCTTTATTTAAAGATTATTGAGACAAGACATTTTTATCTTACGACCACTCGGCGACCGCCTTCCGTCATTTACATAATATACATTTTTATTTAATTAATTATATGATTTAAAGTACAAATACAAAGTATTATTTAATGTAACAAAATACATATGAGATATTATATTAATATATATATATATATATATATATATATATATATATATATATATATATATATATATATAATGTTTAATTATATATGTAAGTGTCGCGTTCGCCACATTTAAATATTTAGATCTTCAAAGCCATCCTTTTATGCAATAATCATTGCTTTTATTTGAAAACATGTATGTATACTGAAACGCTGTGTGTATTGAGCCGGTACATATAATTTGTCACTTTATTAATTTTATTAAATATTCTTCAACCTTCTCTGTCAAATTGCACATGACAGCCATTCTTTATTATTTGGCTTACTGAAAGTGGGTTGGTGGTCAATTCAGAAAAATAAAGAAAATTGACAACTTCAATCACTTTAGACTTGAAATTTCTGTCAACTACATGTAGTTTAACCCTACCACATATTTTTACAGTAAGTTTCTTGTCATCAGCCACCTTAATAGTATCAACCAGAGGTTATATTTCTTCACGGTGCATTGTTAGATGCATTGACGCTACTGAGTCTTTAGGTTGGGGAAAAAGAAATCCATTATTTTTACGTGAACTTCAAGACTTTATTTAACATGTTTTGCATTGTTCGATTTAGGTCAAATATGCACCATTTTGTTCTATAATTTGTTGCCATTTTAATGGTAGCTTCATTATGCCTCTCTCATAAAAGTCTTGGTCCTTATTAGCGAAAAACTCCAGCAATTGATTTTCACACTCTTCCCTTGATGCCAATTTCTTATCACTAAAAAAGTTTTGCAAGGCAAGAAAAAGATGGTAATCGCTTGGTGCGAGGTCCGGACTGTATGGTGGATGCATCAAAACTTCCCAACCAAGCTCCTGGATTATTATCATCCTTCTCCTTTATTATCAGCCATCGTCATTACGTGTTGCAGAAAATACTGCCACACAGCCGGAGTTTTCATTTGACTTTAAACCTTTTTCTTGTTTCTACAATTTTTTCTTATATGCCAATATTTATTAGGTACGAGCAGTTTCGTCAACTCCGGCACAAAGTTCGTGAAACCAGGTTTCACACTGTGCACTGTATCATGTCTTCTTTTTTATTATTTTCACAAAATACCAATACCAGCTTTCTTCTTCATTTTCTGCTGACTGACTGCTTGAGGGAGGGAAGCGGGGCATCTACTTACACTACAGTAACCTTTCTCTCTTTGTAATTTTTCTTTTTGACGACTTCTTGTCCACCTAAATTTTTACATACAGTCTTCGTTTTTGACTCTTTGGGTTTTTTATTCTTTAAGTCTAATAACTTATTTTCTAATTCTTTTTTATAAGGACTTTCTGTAAGTACTTGAGATTTTGTTTTATTTTTTACGACCCTTTTTGGTTTATGAAGACCAATCAGTGGAGAAATATTTTGTATGGTTGTTCAAATTTCGGTTGATTTCGGGCTGTCACTGTTGTTGGGATGCTTGTCTACGATAATATGTTCTTCAGGTTTGTGAGTTTGCAGAGTATTAGCTAAACTTTTAATAGATGATGCTGACGTTAGTGGCCAAAATTGATCTTTGAAATAACCACTCTGCATTAGTATAGTTCTGAATAATATTTGGATAAATTTTGTCGATTAGTTCGTCTTCTTAGTTCTTTTGCCGGTAACGGTTTACCTGAAATTAACAATTTGTATTCTTCGGGAAATGACTCCTGTTGACTATGCTTTAATATTTGATTCAAAGATAAATTTTATTTAAATGACTCGAAGGCTTGTAACTTGTTTACTAAAAAATAAAGTGAGTATACCAGACCAGACATATTTCTATATTCGCGTATTTTAAAGCGCGTTGTGATGATAGAGCTTACGGTGCCTTGGGAAACCAACATCCCCAAAGACCATGCCATCAAGGTCAATAAGTATTACAAGCTCACTAACGAACTCACTCGAAATAGGTTCGTCGTTGATTTGTACGCGGTAGAGGTGGGAGCGAGAGGTATAACAGCGAAATCTCTCTATAACCTACTAAAGGACTTGGGCTTGTCCAGAACTCACATTAATGCATTCTTGGAACGTACATCGAAGGCAGCCCTAGTAGGTTCTTTTCAAATTTGGTTAGGTAGGGAGAGGAGCTTGGACAGTGGAGGTTAGCGTATAACGCGCGTTAGTTAAGGGGCCCCTTAAACCTACACTTGGGTCGCAAGTCCCAGGCACTGTTGAAGCTCTTCTCCCTGCAACGCGATGGACCCGGCGCCCGCACGGTGAGTCCATGAATTGCTGAGAAGTTTCGTCTCTAGGCCGGTCGTTTGTTCAGTAGGATATGTACCTTCGCCGATTTGTAAAAGTATTTTAGCAAATTGTGCTGTTGTTACATCTCTTGATAATTCAACTCTCATGTTTTTTGTTAATTGCAGTATTTGTACTTGTGGCCAGAGATGTGATTTTTTCAAGCATGCATTGATCTCGTCTGCTGATGTTGACTTGGGAATAACTGGAAGTGTTTGTCGAAAATCTCCTGAGAGTATGAGTAGAGCTCCTCCCATTATTTCAGAGTTTTTTCGCAATTCTTGTAATGTTCTGTCCACGGCTTCTATAATTTTTTTATGGGCCATGGTGCATTCATACCAGATGATAATTTTAGCTTGTTTTAAAACTTGACCACGTCCAGATTTTCCTGAAATTTTACATACCGGGAATTGTTGTTCGGCTATATTCAATGGTAGTTGTATAGCAGAATGGGCAGTTTTTCCTCCTTCCATAAGTGTGGCTGCAATGCCAGATGATGCTAGTGCCAGTGCGATGAGTTTTTTTTAGCACGTATTTCCGCCAGTATTAGATTTATGAGAAACATTTTACCAGTGCCTCCTGGTGCGTCCAAGTATATAATCCCACCAATATTGTTATTTATCCGGCTCATTATAACGTCGTAAACTTTTTTTTGATTGTCATTGAGAAGTGGTTTGTTGTGAGCAATGTATTCAGGTAGTTCATTGATGTTGTAACTTTTTTCCTTCATAATTTCGTAGTTTAGCATACTAAAAGCATTTCTTTGTGGTGCTGGCATTCCAAGTTCTACTAAGGTCTGATTATTTATTGCTAAACATTTATCTTCTAAGCGAATGAGTGTTTCATTGAAGTCTCGTCATTGAATTCTATGGTTAGTTCAGGACTTGGTACAATATATCATCACTCATACTCATTTTGAAAGAGTCCCATATTTTGGGTTTGATGGGTTACATGTTGTTAATATTATAGCGAATAACTCTCGATTTTGTTCAGCTAATTATGTCGACTACAGCCGGAGATTCCAAAGAAACCAAAATTTACTTATAATTACTTTATTCTATAGACGACCTATCGTTACATGATTGAACGAAGAAGTAATTTTATAATTTTAAAACTGATTTACAATGACTGGGAAGCCGTGGTGTTCTCTTTCTGCATTCCATTCCCATGGATTCCGCGGATTGTGGTGTCGTCTTTACCTCATTCCATTCCCATAAGTTCCATGGTGTCAGCATTCGGTGTTTAATTTAATAATTTTATGTTCGCGTAACAAGCTGTGTGTTTACATTGTTTGTCAACATTATACCTACTTATTATTTTTTTAATTACATGTTAAAATTGAACAATGGATAAAGAGATAACGCACGACAAACGTGCACTACTGTAATTTTGTATATTGAAAAATAATAATCAGGTTACATTTACCTTGCATATGTTACTTATTTGTTAGATTATGCACTTTATATTGTTTTTATAAATTTAGTTAAATTTATTACTCTATTTTGCCATACTCGTATCATTATATTATTGGCTTGATGTCTTTTATTGTTATTTATCATTTAAGCAATTTTAGGCTAAATAAACGTTAATTGTGAGAAATATAAACTCATGCACAATTTATACATAACATTATGTTCTAGTATAAGCTAACCAACGACCAATTCTTAAGTTCCAGGCGCTACTGGTAAGTAAAAATTTAACTCAATTTACTTATAGTCTGAGGTCTCATTTTAATATATTGTAGGAAATATTGAAAACAATTTCAAATGAATACTTCCACACACTTACTGTTGGCAGACACTTTACATATCGACAGAAAAAAACACAATATTACTTACAATGTGTCACTTGATGTTTAAATTTAATACTTAGCGGGCTCTTTAAATGTATTTGTAAGTTGCCAAAGCAACCCTAGGAGCTAAGATAACCATCTTCCATTTATCCATGCATCTATCTAACCAGCATAGGTAATAATGAAATGCCTTTTTAATACTGTTTCATTAAAATTATCTTGTAATTTGTACAGTAAATGATTTTAATAATAATTACATGATTTATTATCAAGTAAACAAGGAATAGTGATGACGAATGGCAAGTAGCAATTGAGGTCCGGCATTCATAAGTTTAATATGATACATATTAAATAATAACTTACAAATTTGGTGAGAGCTAGGTAAAAGGATAGGATGTTTAACGTTATAATCGTATATGAATTTTTAAGTCTGCCTCCTATGCGAATTAATTTTGTATCTGAATCTAAGGAAGGCGATAGGGATAACAATTTATTTTTTGCCGGTAACGGTTTACCTGAAATTAACAATTTGTATTCTTCGGGAAGTGACTCCTGTTGACTATGCTTTAATATTTGATTCAAAGATAAATTTAATTCAAATGACTCAAAGGCTAGTAACTTGTTTACTAAAAAATAAAGTGAGTATACCAGACCAGACATATTTCTATATTCGCGTATTTTAAAGCGCGTTGTGATGATAGTGCTTACGGTGCCTTGGGAAACCAACATCCCCAAAGACCATGCCATCAAAGTCAATAAGTATTACGAGCTCACTAACGAACTAACTCGATATAGGTTCGTCGTTTATTTGTACGCGGTAGAGGTGGGAGCGAGAGGTATAACAGATAAATCTCTCTATAACCTACTAAAAGACTTGGGCCTGTCCAGAACTAACATTAATTCATTCATGGGGTCGCAAGTCCCAGGCACTGTTGAAGCTCCTCTCATTACAACGCAATGGACCCGGCACCCGCACGGTGAATCCATTGAATGCTAAGAGGTTTCGTCTCAAGAATTCTGCCAACAGAAGGTGTCTAGTTGTATTTATTTTAAATTATTTACAATATTTTCTACAATAACTTAAAAATCAGACTAAATAAAGTGAGTATAATTTTTATTTACTCATAGCACCTCGTACATGAGAATTGGCCTTCGATACAAGCTGACATTTGTATAGATTTACTGTACACACTAATGCTTACCTATTATTATATATGTTTTGACTATCAGCAAAATGAGTAAGTTATGGAGACCTGGGATCTTGGACTGTTAGGTTTTCATAGAAAATTATGCCAAAAGAAACTTCTAAATTTATGAATGTACAATTTATATTGCAATATAAATTGAAATAAATTGTGTAGTTCTAGGAAAAAGTTTGTAAAATTACATTGTAAGAGAAATAAACATAATTAAAAACAAATCCTTTTTTATTTTAGAAATTCTTTTTATTTATTTATTTTATTTTTTACATACTTATTTACTTATTTCAGACTTTATTGCCATACATACAACATATTTTAAGAGAAAAATTATAATAGTTATATACTTTCACTATTCAAAAATGTTAGATAATTATTTCATGTGTTTTTTAAATTTCAAGTTATTTAAAGATACTATTATAAGTACTTATACAATTATACATATTGTAATTTGGTTAGAACATATGTAATGTGTAGATGATTTGTTATTGTAGATGTAATAATTTTAATGTAGTTATTGTTGTATTGTTGTAAATAGTGTTGTAGATAAAAGAAGTCACAGAGACTTCATTTATTGTGATAACATTTCCTATAAAGTCATTAAAACGTAAAGGATAATATGATTTGTTACTTAAGAACTTTGAAAGTATGACTGATTTAATTTTATTCAAACTCTAAAGAGAAGTCAGGATGGGACAAAGCCTTCTAAACGTTCGTATTGATGAAGCCATAATGAAGATTTATTTTGATTGTTGTTCGATATTCTTTCTTCTTCATTTGTATTTTTTACGTAATAGTTTTGTTAGAGTTTATATAGTTTTGTTATTTCTTTTGTTAACTTGTTTTTTTATAATATTTTTGTAAGCAGTAAGCTAGACAGTAATTTTTAGCAGTGCTGTGTACATCTATAATTGGTACATACATCAGTTAGTGTTTAGTTTTAAGTGCTTAATGTATGTACTGTCGATGTGCCGTTCAAATTAAAAAAAAAGATAATATTAAAGAAGCATTTTAGTGTACAATAAAATAAATTTTAGAACCTGAGTGTTTCAGACCTAAATTAAAAGAATTAAAATATATTGTGATATATATTAATTAATTGTTTTATTTCATCGTGAAAACCATAAAAAACACATTATCAATCAACAAATTCATATTTCTGCTAATTTAAAATTAGCTTGTATTTATTTGATTATTATATTTATTATCTTTTATCCCTGCAGTTACAAGTGCCGCTTATGTTTCCACTGCAGCTCAAATATGAAAACGACGGCGGATAGCAACATCCGCAGCCACTATTCGCGTTAACAACGCATGATATGGAAGCACATGAAGTTGTGCCATCTTTGAAGTTGCAGGACGGAGTTCTGGTGCAATCGGCTTTAGTTATTTTCTGCTTTTCATCAGAACAAACGCAGCTTATATCAATTTTGGGCTTTGGTCGCGGACCATGCGAACAGCCTTCGCAAGGCAGACTCGATAGAGCACTGCTTTTGCGCGGAATGTAACCGGTGTACTGTGTGGGATATTTTTTGTATGACTGAGACTTTGGAGATATTCTTCTACTATTAGAATTCTGCTTTTCAATAGGACTATCATCAAAATTTTCTGTAACATTTCTATCGAACCTCACCTGACTTATCTGGCTACTGCTGTAACGGCGAGGAACGTTTTTGTTTGGAGATTGGGATCCTCTGGATGGTACATGATTAAGAGATGATGATTTTAACTCACTTAAAGCCGGACACTTCCATCCAACGCCTTTAACGCAAAAACCAGATTCTTCAGTTTGATTTTTAGGCGATGGCTCCCTTTTGGAAATATTAGATTTATCTTGTGAATATAAATAATTTTGATTAAAATTAGAATGATCCATAATATTTGCGGATGGATTACGGTGTTGTTTATTTTCTTGTTGCAAAATGTCTAGAGAATCCTTTATGCATAAGCTTTCGACATTCGATTCAGGATCATTAATTCGTAGAGGTGTGCTAGTTTTGGGGTTTTTTGTATTTGAATTTCCTGATGGTTTAGAGAAATATTCATCAGCATCAGATTCATTGAAATCGTCGTTGAAAGCCCTACTTTGAGGACATGTAAAATCAGCTTGAGGTAAAGGTGGGTTTGACTGAGGATAACCATATCCAGGTCGACAGCATGAATTTAGAGTTTCATCATTTAATCTCTCATCATCATCATCATCCTCTTCATATCCATCTTCAATGTTATTCCGTTGAGAATTAGAACAACAGCTTTGTCTCAAACTTGTATCAGCTTGTCTATTTGCATCAAATTGTGTTACATCTGTTAAACTTCCCGCGCTTTGTACATTATTCCCACCATAACGAACCTCTGGGCTCGCAGTATTCGACGCATCACGTGTCCTTTTACCAAATGTACGAGTCTGCATACTTACCTGCATATCTCTATTAAAACTGGTCATGCAATGTACCTCTTGTTTATTATTCTTCTTTGTATTTCCCACATTCTTTATACCAGATGTTGCTTCCATTAAACTCACCCCATTTCTATCTCGTAGTGTGTCGTTACTTAGTTTATTTTGTTCATTATCTTCTGCTTCGTGTGGTATTTCAGATGTATTTGATAGTTTATCGCCCAGATTATCATCTGATCCATCGTCTTTGTCCAGTCCATATTCATGATTCGAGCGTGTGGAACTTCTATCATCTTCACTGTCTTTAGCACTAGAATCTTCATCACCTTCCTGGTAACGGCATCGTCTTTGACATACACTGTCTTCATCATTCTCTTTGTTGCCATACAAGCAGTATAGATTATCAGATTGACAGCATCTCGATGGACTCCTACAGGTTTCAGCGGTGCAGTAATTTTGGTCTGCACAATGGCATACAATACCTCTTGCGCATTGAGGCTGTGGTGGTCGAATGTAACAGGGTGGTACCTTTGATGGTGGTAAGTGACGAAGGACGAGAGGTGTTTGAAATGGTATCTCAAGACTATCTAAACATGCTCTGGGTCGTGGCGCGAATGGTGGTGGCGAGCATAATCGAGCACACCTCTTTCGACCCCAACGAGATGACATAATGACTTCACATTCTCCATGGAAACTTATTTTTCTATTTAAAACTTTATTAACTAACGTAAGTTATTTATGTAATGCATTTTGTTATTTTATTTACTTTACAATTTTGACATCTTTGAGTACTGACATAATAAATATTATGACGTAACCTCTAGCAGTTAGATAGCAGTGAGTTAATGAAATAAAACCTTTTTATACATAGATATAATATTTGCTCCGATTTTACTCGTGTTGTGCTTCGTATGTCCTTATGACCGGTTTGTTTAGTCAAACTGAAAACGTACAGTTTGCAGTTTTCGTTTATAGTTTATAACTAAGTGAGTACTATCAGGTAGGAAGAAGTTTTATGAATGAAAGACTGAAAACTTTTCGTGTTTAATTTTACTATAGTAGACACTCGGATTAAGAATTGAGTTAAATGTTTTTTCTTGTCTTACATATTATCTGCCTTTTAAAGAACATAACATTCGTTTTGTCACATTTGTACATTTTTCAGTATATATAAATATTAGAAACAATACGAAAAAACTTCATTTTCCACAAGTCTGTTTATTAGATAAATATGTTTGTTTTGGAGTAAAAAAAATATTGAGAGCTAAGTTTTCAATTCCAAAAATTTATTCTCATAAACCAAAATTATTTTAAGACACATTGCGGAATCTTAATAAATATCATGAAAATACTTTTTACTATTGCCCCAGATGTATGTGTTATTTTTAATGAATATTCTTTTAATTTTTTTTAATTAACGCAACTTTTAAATACAATTTTATAATGACTAATGTGAAGTGTACATTTAACGGGTACTAATTTATTTACCATTGAAATCCCAAAAAGGTTTTTAGAATTTTACCCACCTAGTCATTTCTTTTTGTCTCATTCCATTTTTTTATTATTAAGCATCACGGTTTTTAAACCTCAAAAGATCTCTAAAGAATAATATAATCCGTTTTCCCTAATATTCTGCTTTTAAACCGCCGATTTTGTTTATTATTATAAACCTAGTGATTTTATTGAAGTTTTTAAACAGAAAAAAATTATGATCACAAAAATAAATAAATTGAATCTAAATAAATAACAGATTCAATCTTTAATCTACACCTAAAGTTTTAAATATATCAATATTATATAATAGCAAAGCTAAAGATATTTAAAATGAGTGAAGTCAAAATTTGACATCTGTCAAAATTATACTTTTTCGATTTGTCAAATTTCTTACGTTGTTACGTTCTTACGTTGTTACGTTGAAATTAAGTATAAATACTTTTAAAAAAACTATCCATTAATTGTATATAGTAGATATAGGGATAATAAAACGTTAGCTAAGGGCTCGTCTGTTCCAGCTATGATGTTAAGAAGCACTAATACATAGATAAATATGCCGATTTATTAAAAATCTAATAATATTACTTATTTTATACATTTAATTTCTTGCATATTGAAATATAAATTCAAACAGACTATAAAAAGATTTAATTTTCATCTCTCATATAAACTAGCTAGTATCAAATGAAGCCATACTTAAAAAAATACTAATACTAATTATATTCGAAAACTGTCGAGTCATGTTTGGTTTAGCAATTAAATTATCAGACTGGGTCTATTTTTTATACATATAAATCAATAACTTTATACCATCAAATTGTTGCCATGATTAAATTAATAAAACAAGTTTAAAGAAAACGATCACAGCAGTGTTGAAGTTCTTAGCTTCTAGCCGCGACCTTGTTCATTTACAAATCCCTCTTAACATAGTTCAGTACAATATCGACACAAGACATTGGCGAAAATTATAAGGAAAATAAATAAGAGAGGGAGAAAGCGTTTAAAGATATAAATTGTACACTTGTACATAGTTTAACTTCTTAAATAATAAACAGTTCTTCATACTGTACAATTTTGGATAATAACTTTTAATTGAAATAAATATATGTATTCATAAAAGAATATTAAATAATTTGACTGTTGTAATAAGACCTACATCAGTATGACAAAAAAAACATATAAAATACGATTTTATTAAATAAATAGTTCAGTTTATAATCAAAACACGAACTGATGCAATCAAATACATATATAACGCACATACATATACATACATCATAATTGTAATTTCTTTGATTGCCAACATCATTTTAGCTTTGTTTTATTGTAATAAATATGTAATATTTATTTAATACATTTATCGTCATAAATTTAAAAAAATTAAAACTCGTTTGACAGATTTTAAGCGAGTTAAAAGTGAGTTATGATCTTGTAAAAAATTCCAGTGGTAGTGACTTACGTCAATATCTACCACGTGATTATATAACTTCCGATTTGGCGCTGCCGTTCCCCGCTCAGTTTCCTTTAACACTGTGCGTGTAGCGCGGTGAGGTGTGTCGAACAGTTACCATCGGATTTAAAACATGTAAGTTACATTTAAAACTCTTTTTATCTATATTACCCGCTCATATATATTATTTACTATCAATTCTATATTCAAATTTTCATTTTTACGTTAAAACCCATGTAATTTTTCGTACATCGTAACTTACGTAATACGTAAGTGATAATGAAATTATGTTTTTACGTGACCTTGCCCTGTATTCGATTTTGTATCCTAAATTAAGTTAAATTATTGATATAATCGATAATAATGAATGATTAAAGCGTTTTTGGTTTCAAAATCGAGAGGGCTAAGCCAACCCCCACTACTAAGTTTCAGTATTGATTGGTTCAAACCAGATGTAATTCAGAGCAAATTATTCGCGTATTAAAAGTTAGTAACTAATATAGTAGCAAATAATATGAATATCTTATATATAATAATTATTTATTAATTTTATAACTCGGTTACCTAATAACGCTATAGCTCATTGTCAATGACAGTTCTTAACCTTAAGAAGTTTAAATTTAGAAAATAACTCGCAGAATGCTTAATTACGAAATATTCTGTGTTTAATTGAAGTATATATGTAATGAGTGCTTTCTATTTACATTATATACATACGCGGGTAAATAATCAAAAAGTTATTTATAACCTATAAATTACGACATTGTAATAAGTTGAGGTGAAACGAAGATGTGAAAAAAATAAAATTAAATGCTCTTATTGATTAAGTATATTGTATAATACTTCAGTTTTTATCTCTATTTTCCAATTTACCATGTATGTAAATATATAATAACAAAATTATTTTGTTAATTAAAGTAACTTAAAAAAATTACCCTGTTATAAAATAAATAATCTGAACGAATCTCCGAAAAGCTATCTCTTTCTTTAAACCTATATCTGCATTGCAGATATACATACTTAATTAATGTGATAAACAATTAAGCCTTAAATCTTAATTCTTCTATATGCTTGTACAATGATGACAAAAGATATGAGAGGGATGTGTGTAGTTTGAGCAAGGCTAGTAAACGCCACTGTGGATTACACAGCGTGTTGCCCACCCTACACACGGTTGCCCTGTGAATAACAGATTATGAGAGCTGATGCAATATTACTATTTAGTTTATTATATTACTAGTTTTTGCCCGCGACTTCGTCCGCGTTAGTTTGGTCAAGAGTGATATATGTAGGTATAGCTGACCAGGCGAACTCTATTCTGTTTTAGAGGCCATAAATAATCAGGTTTTTCCTGTTTCAATCAAACAGAATGATTGACATATTAGTTAGTTGTCAAATCTAATGTCAAAAAAAAACGTTTGTATGGGAAATAGAAAAGGACTGTTTTTAGGGTTTTCCCGGCAATTATTCAAATTTTTCTCACCTTTTAAACCTTTTCTGGACTTCCAGGAGTATTTCAAGACTAAAATTAGCTAAATCGGTTTAGCCGTTCTCGAGTTTTAGCGAGACTAAGGAACAGCAATCCATTTTTATATATATAGAAGATATAATGACTGTTGAATAAATAGTTGATGTTATTTCCAGTAAAATGTTCTCATCCTTACTGGAGACGGCCCGGAACTCACCGTTCCGAGGCCCATTGAGCGGAGCCCAGTGTGAAGCACCTACACAAGTAAGTTACTATAGTATTCAATAAAACTATATTAAATTCTTCATGTAGGCATTGTGCTAAGTAGCAAACTGAATTATGGAACCTAATATAATATAGTAATCTGCCTATATTACACTTGACATACTTATTAACAATATTGAACAAGTATAACTAATACATAAGTTATATTTAAGTATATACTTATATATCAAATTATAAGTTTTAAATCACCAACCCGTCTTGAGCAAGCATGGTGATTAATGCTCTTACCTTCTTCATGTGAGAAGAAGCAGCTCAGTGGACTCTGATAGGCTGATGATGATGATAGAACATTATTAGCGTCTTTATGTTGATAGCAAGAACTTCTAAATATTCCTATTTTATTAATTCCATACTACAATTAGCCCGATGATGAAAACTTATTCTGGAGGGATGTGTATTGTGAGTGAGTCATTTTAACGACACTATGTATATACATAGCATATCATTCACGAATACACGGTTGCCCGATGAATAAAAGATTATGAGATCTGAGGGCTTTTTCAGTTAAAACTGACTATATTTCAATTCATTACCATAAGTTACAATAAATGTATAGGACTTATAGTTTTTCATTCATAATCTTTGCACATTATATAAGTAAATGATTGAAAGATTAACTATCTTTAGTGTGACTTGAGAAGTAGTAAGAAAATAATGCTGTTTTTGTCATAAATATGATATCTTTAGGTCTTAAACATTATATATCATGCTATTCCTACCAAATCTTATAGTACAAGTCTAAGAAAGTAATCTCTATATAAATGAACTATATCACTATACCCTTCATACTATATTATTCTTCACATACATATAATTGTTCCAGGCTATGGCTGCGTCTTCAGCGGTCCCACCCTCCGGAGACTCGTGCGAGTTTGGTTCCAGCAAATACTTTGCTCTTTGCGGACTTGGTGGAATCCTCTCTTGCGGTAAGATAGCTCGACTTTCTACTGTTATAGCAATGTAAAGAACATTTTTATCATTATATAAGTTACTTTAAAACAGAAACACAATAAATCAATTAAGTTTTTTATAATATTTGGTTGAAGATGTAGATCTCTTTTCTTGATTTGTAAATGGAGTTTATATTATGAATTTTCAATAAAGTTATGGACTATGTGATCTTTTATATGGAAGAGAAAAATTATTGATTACTTCACATTCAATACTATAATATAAATGTGTCTATGTTTAACATTCAGTGACACACACACACATTTTTGTGTTATATTTGTATGTGTGTCAGAGTCATAGTAGTGTGTGTTTGTTTCATATAATATAATGTATGTATCATACACTCCATATAAACACATCTTCGTGGTCATCTCCTTCATATAAACTATGTCTGTGTGACATAACAACTACACACGATGACACGATTCTCTTTAAAAAGTATTAAAAAGTTTTGTTTTAACATTATCATTATGATTGCAACGTTTAATGTATATATATTATTTAAAATATGTATAAATTTTTTTCTAATCTAATCTAATACATACAAATCCATGCATCCACTGATTATGTATTTATATCGGTGAAGGTTAGATAACTGGATCTTATCTTTCAATATCACGTGATGATAAAATTACTTAATTTGTACTAATTTCAATGCTTTCTATTATAAATTAAACACTTGAGTCACAAAAAACAAGTGAACTTTGTTTCCAATGTATATACTACATATCTACGACAGATTTCGCTACTAGTTTGCGACCTATTATTGTCGATACGACAAAATAGGCATATGTTACGATGGTTCAGAATTAATAAAAATTCAAAGAATATACTAATTTCTATAGTAAAAAAATTAATGAATTTATAGTGTCCATATATAATTGTTACCAAAAATTATAATATATACAATCTAATACCAGAATAACTTTTACTACATTGATTGTCTGTCTGTTTGGTCTGGTTAATCTTTGAAATGGCTCGGTCGATTTTGATGGGAAGTTGACTGCAACTAAGTCATAAGGAGTTACTGAAGCTACCTATATAAATATATTTATATATATATATATATATATATAAATTTTAAGTTATAATGAGTGGCTATATATGTGTGAGGTCTAGCGTTATCATGATGAAACACCACACCCCTTCTGTTTATCAATTCCGGCCGCTTTCTCTCAACTTCTTGCTTTAATCTCATCAGTTGTTTGCAGTAGAGTTCAGAATCGATAGTCCTGTCCGATGGTAATAGCTCATAATGAACAATGCCCTTCCAATCCCACCACACACACGACATCACCTTATTGCTAGTTAACCCGGGTTTCGCCACAGTCTGAATTAATATGAATAATTTCTGTACACAGGTATCACACACACAGCCGTGGTGCCTCTCGATCTGGTGAAATGTCGTCTCCAAGTCGACCCTGATAAGTACAAAAATGTCCTGAACGGTTTCAAAGTGTCCGTCCGTGAGGAGGGTATGAGAGGCCTCGCTAAGGGCTGGGCACCAACCTTCATCGGATACTCACTTCAGGTTAAAATATATATTATATAGTACATATACACAAATATCTATATCGTCGGGGATAGTGTAAATCCGCGTATCTACATAAGAAGCAGATTATTATGAGAAGAAAGTTTAAGCTTAAATCCCTACTAATATTATAAATGCAAAAGTAACTCTGTCTGTCTGTCTGTTACGCTCTCACGCCTAAACCACTGAACTGATTTTAATGAAATTTGGTACAGAGATAGAGTTGACCTTGACAAAGAACATAGGTTAGTTTTCATCCCAGACTGTTGAAAGGTTCTCTTGGAAACGCGATATAACCGAACTCCACGCGGGCGAAGCTGCGGGCGGAAAGCTAGTATTTACTATATCAATGGTTTTTAAGGTATTTTTTTCACAATTAGTAATAAATTAAACACTAAATAATTACTAATTGTGAAAAAATTACTACAAGAGATGTTAATTTAGAAAATATTTCAGCTTAAACTTCTGATAATCTGCTTCTAATGTAGATACGCGGAATTATCCAATGGTAGTTACATAGATTTGCACTATCCTTGAATTTATATCAAATGATTACAAACAAAATTCCAATTGTTCCAACTGAATCTTGAAGACAACATATCACATATGAATATAAAATCATGATAGCAAATTAAATTATTCTCTATACATATATACTAATGTGTATTTATATGTCCAGGGTCTCTGCAAGTTCGGTCTCTATGAAGTCTTCAAAGTGGGTTACTCGGGTATGTTAGATGAGGAAGCAGCTTATAGTTACCGTACTTTTGTATATCTGGCTGCATCAGCTTCAGCTGAGTTCTTCGCTGATATTGCCCTCTCACCATTAGAAGCTGCCAAGGTAAGATATACATATATATATCTTCTTAATCTTAAACTCATATTTCTGTACTTCATCCTAAGTAATTCGACTTATGTCACGATAGTTATTCGAATTTGAATGAAAGCTAAAGAACATAGGAAAAAAAACTCTCATCAAAGAAAGTGTTGATAATATTGAAATAAATACTATTATTATAATAAATAAAGCCTAAAATTGCAATATCTTTTATATATATAATTTTAAAAAAAATAGGTTTACCGAGTAAATTTTTGTACATTGCATTATATTTATATATAGGTCAGAATCCAGACTATGCCTGGATTTGCAAACACTCTCCGTGAAGCCTGGCCAAAGATGGTGCAAAATGAAGGTTACGGCACTTTCTACAAGGGATTAGTACCACTTTGGGGAAGACAGATCCCTTACACCATGATGAAGTTCGCCTGCTTCGAGAAAACACTAGAAATCCTATATAAGGTAAATAATTTACTATTATTTTATATATATATTTAGAAACTATCAGAACTAACAGTTTGGAAATAATATTCAATACATAGCACTGTTAATTTATTAAGTTTATAAAAAATTTAAAAACAATTTAATATTAATAACATTCAAGTTTCAACGATTTCGATTTAAACTTAGTTAAATCAAATCTGAATATAACATAAATATAAAAGAGATTTCCACCTATATATTGACTCATCACGATATCTCTGGAACCATAAGGCGTAGCGACTTGAAATTTGGTAGGACTATTCCTTTCGCCGAGTAGAGGTCAGCTAAGAACGGATTTTACGAAATTCCACCCACAAGAGGGGTTGCGGCGGGGGCATTAACAATGGAAAATACGCTTTCACGCCTAAACCACTGAACTGATTTTAATGAAATTTTGTACAAAGATGGAGTTGACCTTGAGAGAGAACATGGGATAGTTTTTATCCCAGACTTTTGAAAGGTTCTCTTTGAAATGCGATATAACCGAACTCCACGCGGGTGAAGCTGCGGGCGGAAAGCTAGTATAACATAAATGAAATATTTTAAACACACAGAAAATCTATAATCGATAAAACTATCACATCAACACGCTTTATGCTCTCGCATTACTATTATCAATATGTATTTATATATATTAATGTATGTTTTTCTGAATTTCCACAGTACGTAGTACCCAAACCCCGTGAACAATGTACAAAGGGAGAGCAACTGGTTGTAACATTTGCCGCTGGATACATCGCTGGTGTGTTCTGTGCCATCGTGTCACATCCTGCTGACACTGTCGTCTCCAAACTTAACCAGGTATATAATTAAACTATTATTAATAATACAGAGGGAAACAGACACACACACAAACAAAGTAGAGATGAAATAGTCTTCCATAAAATGAAAGAAGTAGAAAGTAAAGATAATCAAGTTATATTTCTTTATTTATTTCTAAAAACATTTTACAATGCAATTTACAGTAAACATTGATGTCTACACTAGGCATGTATTGTGGACGATAGTATAAGAAGTATGACACTCACAGCAATTTATGCTTAATATAAGTAAATCTAAGTGTAAAACATTATATAGTAGTAACCATTTATTATAACTCACTCAGGACAAGACAGCGACTGTCGGCTCTATTGTTGGTAAACTGGGTTGGGCCGGAGTATGGAAGGGACTCGGACCTAGGATCATTATGATTGGTACACTCACCGCTCTACAATGGTTCATATATGATGCTGTTAAGGTATGTATATCATAAACTACATCTAAAGTCCTTTAAAAAAACATTCCTAAGACTTATTGGATAAGGTATTTGAAGTCAATGTAAAAGTATTTTGAAGAAGGACTCATTTGTATGCGCATAGTAATATGTGCATTGTAAAGATATTAAAATAATCTTAAGTTCATAATAAGTCCCAATATATATATATATATATAATTTTCTCATTAAACATGATTTTACTTAGATTATTGGAATATGTATCACATTATATTGACTAAGTCAATTTGACTTATACAAATAGTTCCAAGTTCATACCTAAATGTCGCTGTTATAATTAAACTCCATACAAAAATAATTATAATGTATTAATACAGCAGAATCAAAGTTTTTAGTCTCTTATCAAAACTTTATTCATTTCAAAATCCCTCTTTAGATAGTTCAATAAAAAATAGGCTCATGACATTGGCGAAAACTATGGAAACACCACTAAATAAAGAAGAATTCATTAATAATTTCACAAGATAAACTAATCTCATACAAATTTAATTACCAGGTATACCTGAGAATGCCTCGGCCACCACCAGCGGAAATGCCAGAGTCCATGAGGAAGAGACTCGAGGCTGAAGAAGCTGCTAAGTCTAAGTAAAATAATACAATAGAACCAGGGCTGCCACCTCACACTATCAACAAAGAAAATGAACAGCATATTGCTAACAAATAAATGAAAAATACTCCACCGGCTGGCAGCCCTTGAGGATACTTGAGTATTTGTTATAATAGAATCATGAGTATTTATAAACATTGAATGATATTATTTATTATATAATGTAACCAGATCCGGCAATAAAATGTTAGAACAATTAATTTTAATGTTTTATTTAGTTATATATAATTATTAGTTATATATTTTCTTCATATATTATATTTAGTCAAATACAACCCAAAAAATGTCCTTTATTTTTATTTCAATATACATGAGATTTCACAAAAATTTATACAATTTTATGTTAGTTTTCAACAATGAAATATTGAATTATGATAAACATAGTTTGAGTTTGAATTTATCATACAAAATATGGTAAGTTATACAAAAACTATTTGAAATTTATTTCGCTTAATGTGCAGGTGAATGTATATGATGGACAGAATATTTCATTTTAACGAGAGAGTTACAGATAACATACAAATGAGGATATTGATAACGAAACACAGCTATTTCTATAATAGGTATTTATCGTTTAATTTTTTTACCGTTAATAAATATACAGGGTGACTGGTGAATTACTATCAATATTTAAGGAGAATACTCGGTAAATGATTCTCATTCGAATTATGTAAAAAAAATAGGCACTTAATTTTTGACAAAATTTCCGTATAAATAAGTAAAGTGTTGACACGTTCCAAATGTTCAAGTGTGGACGCGTGCGGCGGCGTGCTGATACAACACCACGTCACGACACGCATATGTGTGAGTGTCAGTGTATACCTAATCTGTAGGGTGTTCACACGATGCGATTAATTACATAACTTTTGGTTAACTTTACTTAGAAGTTTATTAATATTTATGTTATATTAATTTTTATTTTGTCATATATGATCGTCAAATATCACGTCCTCAAATATCGATAGTAATTCACCAGTCACCCTGTATACTGAGCATAAATTAATTAATATTGAAGGATGCTGATATATAAAAAATAAAGCAGCTAACATTTTCAAAATAATTCCTATTTGTGTTAGTTCATAATTAGAATATCATTTGAGAATTCAGTATATTATTTAATCTTTATTTGTTATTTGAAAAAATAAACGATTAAAATGAATAATATTTTGAAGATTTGGTTTTAAGAAAAAGTGCTATAAGAATTTTTATTATAATACAATATGGAAATAATTGTAATTATAAAAAAAAAACCAACAACTTAGTGTTTGATTTTTTTTATAGTCTTATTTAGACGCCATTTTGTGAAGAACTTCACAAAAAAAAGCATAACTTCGAAATTGTACGATATCAAAACAATTTTACACTCCCGTTAGATGGCGTTATTACAAATAATATTTATGTGCTTATTTTTTTTATATATTGCCGTAAAATAAAACTAGACTAATTTTTCAATTACCATTTAATACCTATTTAAAATAAAGTTATTATTTACTGTTCAACTTTAAAATTAATTTACATTTAATATCTTAACAAGTATTTGTCCATACCATCCAATTAATGGCACATAAACAGACTCTGACAGTAATTGATGCCTCTTTGAAACGACTGAACGTCGTTATTTCACAAAATTTAAATGTAAATCAAAGCTCTTTATTAACCTTCCATCTAAAGGAAGTTGGATATGAAAATAAAGGGAGCGAATACACTATGCATATTATCTAGTCACTATTGCAATGAAGAAGGAGGAACTCCTTGCTATCCGGATTTGAGAAGGGTCCTCCAAAAAAGAATATTGTAATAAATTCGTTAAAGAAAGCAATATTACTGTAAAGAATCATTTATTTTACATGAATTCTTTTCATAGCTACAATGTCAAGATTAAATGAAAACTTTATAAGAAATCTATTTAAATGGTATGCAAAATAACTGATTAGGAAGGAATACATAGAACACAACAATGTTTTTAAATATAACATAATAAGTAATTAAAATAATTATTATTTTTCTATACAAAAAAGTGTATCCTACTTTGTCACATGAAAATTATAAAATTATGCTTAAATTACTTTATTTTTCCAAATATATTCGATGTATTATAGTTATTTTTTAACTTTGATTATGTTCTTGCACATAAAATAATAACGCATTAAATAATTTTAAAATGCAAAATTAATAATCAATAACGAAAAATATTATATAACTAACAATTAAAGGAAATACTTGTAATTTAAAAAGTCAGTGGTGGCCTAGTGGTTAAAAGGTCTGCCCCTCATGCCTGAGGGCGCGGGTTCAATCCTGGCAAGTACCAATGTGATTTTTCCGAGTCATATGTACTTTCTAAGAGTATTTAGACATAAGACATAACTGATTAATGCATTCCCAAAGAGGGTTGAGGTCAGGCATTCGGCCAATCGTAAAAACAATTAGCCAAAACTATTCACAATATGTAAGGCAGACCCTGGCTAAAGTTGGGAAATTGTCAGGTAGAAGACAAGAAGACTTGTAATTTAATAATAATTCAAACAAATTGTTGTTTCATAAGAACATATTTTTGTGATTATGATGATTGAATTCTTAGTAATGGCTATCACCAATTGACAGTTGATTAGTTATATAAATAACTTCATTAGAATTTTCTTAAACTTGCTTTAACAAGTATAATCACTTTTATATAACACCTTAAATATTCTAAAACTACATATGAATATAATATTTATTTTAAACCGTGTATTATTGTTAAAGTGTATTTATTATCTATGACATTACGTAATAGACAAATATTGGCATAAACTAGTGTTGCGGAACCATCGAGACTTTGACTATCGATAGTTAACCTAGAAAACTATTCAGAATATCGATAGTATCGTCACATGCTAGTAGTATCGATGGCACTTCTTAAACAATACTATTGAAAGTGGTAATACTATCGATATTTATACCTTCAATACTTTCGATAGTATAAAACCACACAGAACCGATGAGCATAATGTATTCGTGTCCTTTTTTAGCACCCGAAAACTTTTCTTCTATACATCACTTTGAATAAACTATCGATAGTTTTACTATTTCAATACTATTGTGACGATACTATCGATAGATTATAGTAACTATCGGCTTTGCCTTTACTATCGATTTAATATCGATAGCCTATCTATATTGGACTATCGATATACAACACTAGCATAAACAAAATTCAAAAATAAAACTTGTTTTCATAATAAACCAATCGATAAATTAAATTAATTCCATTCTGGTGAAATGTTTTAAAAAATCTAGAAAACATAAACACAAAACATCCCATTCCGGTATAAATATTTTATATAATACATTTGTCATTATCTCATCACCCTGCAAAGAGGTTGGTAGTGATAAAACGAATATTAGGCTGAATAATATAAATCGCAAGTGATTTATTTATAAAAATTATTAAAAAGTTAAATTGAAAAGTTTTCTACACAATATGCAGTCTGAAGATATTCATGAAGCATTATCTCCAATTTCATGGCTCGCCGGTCGCTGGAAAACGGAAGCCGGCGAAGGACACTTTCCAAACTTGCATGATTTTAAATATCATGAAGAATTGGAGTTCATTTGTATCGGTATGTATGCAGTATACCTACTTAAATATCTTATTTATATAAAGTTACATGTGCGATAAATTTACAAAATATGTGACATTAGAAAAAATATTAATACATATGCAACATCATACCTTTTTTTATTAATTAAAACTTAAAACAGCTCTAATTAGAGTTATACAAAATTTTACTAACATTTTTACGTAATATAAATGTATGAGTAAAAGAAATTACTTGTGTGTTTATAAAATCTAATGAGATCTAAGACTTTCGCGAGTATTCATTTAAATAAAAGTAATATTTTCAGCTTACTATGCGTTATTTTATTATTTTAAAGCTTACATACCCCTTCGGTTTCAGTTATTTTGCAGTAACTGTTATCATTGGCATACAAGATTAACATTTATAACTGTGTTTTTAATCTTATTATTTCAGGTCAGTCGATGTTCAACTACATATCAACCTCACGTCATCCTGAAAAACAAACTCCGATGCATCAAGAGAGAGGTTTCTTAAAGATCAAGCCTGGAACAAATGAGCTTGCATTCATGGTCAGTCATAACTTCGGTCTAACATCGCTCGAAGAAGGTCAATACAGTGTTGAAAATAAAGAAATCAAATTGACAACAACGAACTTATCGAGATGTTCTTTCTCTAAGCCTCCTCATGTTAAGAGATTGGAAAGAAAATTCAAATTATTGGAACCAGAGGTTTTGGAAGTGATTTTATATATGGAGACTGATACTACACCATTGAGCGAGCATCTTAGAGCGGTTTATAAGAAACTATAGTTGTCTATAGATTAATGTAGATAAATTATTTATTCAATAAATAAATTATTTATAAAATAATTATTCATTTATTTGTATTATTCATTTTAATTTTATAATGTATCAAGTTGATATCTCATATAGTTTTTATTTTAATTAATTTTAAAACTGTTATTCTGAAAATTATGTAATAGTTAATATATATGAATGAAACATTAGAAAAATATATTATTTTTTTTATTTCATAATAATTTACATTTGATAATATCAATACATTTCTTTCTAACAAATTAATGTATAACAATAATTAATATGTCTGTACATTAATTATATTTAAATGGTCCCTTAACTTATATGAGACTATATAAAACAATTATTATATAAAAAAATAACTTTAATAAATATGAGTATATTTTTATATCTCCATACAATAAAGAAACCTCTTAGCATCCAATATATTCACGGTGCGTGTGTCAGGTCCATCGTTGTAGTGAGAGGAGCTTCAACAGTGACTGTGACTTGTGACCCAGGTGTAGGTTTAATATATATAGAGAGACGAAACCTCTCATCATTCCATGTATTCACGGTGCGTGTGTCGGGTCCATCGTTGTAGTGAGAGGAGCTTCAACAGTGACTGGGACTTGTGACCCAGGTGTAGGTTTAATATATATAGAGAGACGAAACCTCTCATCATTCAATGTATTCACGGTGCGTGTGTCGGGTCCATCGTTGTAGTGAGAGGAGCTTCAACAGTGACTGGGACTTGTGACCCAGGTGTAGGTTTAATATATATAGAGAGACGAAAAACCTCTCATCATTCAATGTATTCACGGTGCGTGTGTCGGGTCCATCGTTGTAGTGAGAGGAGCTTCAACAGTGACTGGGACTTGTGACCCAGGTGTAGGTTTAATATATATAGAGAGACGAAACCTCTCATCATTCCATGTATTCACGGTGCGTGTGTCGGGTCCATCGTTGTAGTGAGAGGAGCTTCAACAGTGACTGTGACTTGTGACCCAGGTGTAGGTTTAATATATATAGAGAGACGAAACCTCTCATCATTCAATGTATTCACAGTGCGGGTGTCGGGTCCATCGTTGTAGTGAGAGGAGCTTCAACAGTGACTGTGACTTGTGACCCAGGTGTAGGTTTAAGGGACCCTATCTAACATTGAACACTCACCTCCACCGTCCAATCTCCTCTCTCTACCTAAATTTTAAAATATGTTATTTTATATTCTCTTCCCTTCTACCTGGCAATTTCCCAGCTATATCCAGGGTCTGTCTTGCATGTTATGAATAGTTTTCACTATAAGTTTTTACGATCAGCCGCCTGACTGACATCAACCCTCTTTGGGAATGCATTAATCAGTTATGTCTATATACTTATAGAAAGTACATATGACTGAAAAATCACATTCTTAATTGCCAGGATCGAACCCGCGCCCTCATGCATGAGAGGCGGGACTAATACTAGGCCACCACTGACTTATTATTAATTTATTATTTTATATTCTCTGTTATATCTATACTATATTCTGTAGTTCTTTGTCTGCCGGGTCTCTTGGGTGGTACGACCACATCATGCTGCTTCTCAAGATGTTTCTTCCAATACCACCTCCGGGAAAAACATGCCTGGCATATGTCACACTCGAACCTACAATACAAATGTATATTTAGTGTCAGAAATTTTATATAGTAATGCTTTGTATGTATATATTAACACACTTATATTAGCTTGGGCTGTATGTATGTATATCTTTGAGCATGATTTTCACCGGTTTCTAAACATATGATTTATTTTAAACTTTGCATATGTCTCAAGGACCAATAACAATACAATAATTCGTTAACAATTTCCCATTGTCCTTGTTAGGGCCGCCGGGATTAATATATTTTTTTCATAGATATTCTAAGAGAGTGAAAGAGACAGAGTTAGTGTGCGATTTGCGCATGTCCACAAAAAACTAATTGATAAATTGTACTAAAAAATATAAAATGAATAATAGTTTAAAAAACTAAATAAACACGCTTCTATAGCAAATCAAACTGAAAACTTGATAATAATTTTGAATAAAAAAGAGTTTATACTACCATAGCAGAAGGTTAAACAATCAATCATAGTTAATTACTTCAAAATAAAATTATAATAAAATTTAAGTTACAAACAGAATTATTAAATTCAGAGTGAATAGCGTGGGTGGATTTTACTTCATTTCCATAACTCTCCACTTATAGATAGTTGCCAATAGAATGATTGTATAACCTTTAATATGACAAGCACCCAACGACTTTTGTATGTATATATTTTTTACAAATTCATTACAATATATTAAGTTATATGTTTAATTATCAAGAAAATAATTTTTAAGGTCTTTCCCACCATCACAATACCATCTCTTGTATATCCCAACTCACCGTTTCAAATCAAAATGTGAATCAACATGTCTGTTAAGCTTCGTCCTATCATAGAATGTTCTATCGCAGAGATGACAGGCGTGAGGTCTTAGCTGGAGGTGTGTTCGTTTAACGTGATCCCTCATTGATGACGACGTACGATAAACTGCAGGACACTCGGAGCATTTGAAACGCTTTAGACCTTAAAAAAACACATATTTACTTAAATAATGTTTGAAATATAGTTTGACTTGATTTTTAATGTTAAGAATCACTTAAAAAGTTTTATTATTATTATTTATTTATATAATACATTACAAATTTCTTTTACGGTGTTACAAAATCCCTT
This sequence comes from Danaus chrysippus, assembly GCA_916720795.1. NCBI lineage: Eukaryota > Metazoa > Arthropoda > Insecta > Lepidoptera > Nymphalidae > Danaus > Danaus chrysippus. Next base: position 2,137,320 of record CAKASE010000072.1, on the reverse strand, counting down.
TCGGGTAAATCAGTACACCGGCATTTGTTGAGAGCACTCGGAACTTTTAGTACATAAATATACTAGCTATTACACTATATACTACATAAGATTTTGAGTAACTGATGTTTGTTTAATTATAACTCATAAAATGAGTGAAGTCACAAGAACACATTTTGTAACTTAAAGAGTATTTGTATATTCAGACTTAATTATTAATGTTCTTCGTTACTTCTAATGTGTTACATGAAGCCAGTATTTATAGTTATCAAATATAAGGACACTTAATTGCAATTACAATGGTTCAGTATTATAATAATTAATTATAATCAGACCTAGAAATATTTCTAAGGATTTTAGTGTATTGTTATTAGTACGGCATAGATGGCGCCACTTGTAACAATTTATCTACTGTAAAAATATGTATAATGTCGTTTTATGAAAGTGTATGCATTTTCTTATAATGTATTCTTTAAATATTTAATTTTAACTAAACAGCTGTAATGTAATACGGGCTAGATAGAAAGTTATTTAGGATATTAAAAACAAATTTCTTAAAAAAGGTTTTGAAGTTATAGGTCATAGGTATGCGTATAAACTCATAATATATAACAAAAAAGGCTTATCTTGTGCATACAAATAAAAATCTTCACAGTTTCCAAACAATATAAGTGAGATATATTTTGTAACGATAATAATATTAATATGTAAATACAAAGGAAAAAATCATATCTTTTTTCATGTCGTCTTCGTGATCGTGGTTGCTGCAAAGTAACCGAAACGTCGTGAGTATGGAGTTAATATAATAAAAAGCGTATTACATCTGAAAATATTAGTTATTGGTATAAAATTCTCGTGTCGCGGTGTTAGACAGAGAACTCCTCCGAAACGGCTAGACCGATTTTGATGAAGTGAGCATATTGAGTGGGTCTGAGAATTGGCCAATATCTATTTTTCATACCCCTAAGTCATAAAGGTTGTTCACCCTTAATTATTATTTTTTCACACGAAATTTTTCGTTTTTATTTCTTTATAATGTAGCATCAAAAATAGATACAACCCAAAATTTTAACTTTTTATCACCAACCCCTATTTTTATATGGCAAAACAAAGGTTGCCGGGTCAGTTACTATACAGGGTGACTGGTGAATTACTATCAATATTTAAGGAGAATACTCGGTACATGATTCTCATTCGAATTATGTAAAAAAATAGGTACTTAATTTTTTACCAAATTTCCGTATAAATAAATAAAGTGTGGACACGTACCAAGTGTCCCAATGTGGACGCGTGCGGCGGCGTGCTGATACAACACCACGCCGCTGCACGCGCGTGTGTGTGTGTGTGTGTGTGTGTGTGTGTGTGTGTGTGTGTGTGTGTGTGTATACCTAATCTGTAGGGTGTTCACACGATGCGTAATTAATTACATAACTTTTGGTTAACTTTACGTAGAAGTTTATTAATATTTACGTTATATTAATTTTTATTTTGTCATAAATGATCGTCAAATATCACGTCCTCAAGTATCGATAGTAATTCACCAGTCACCCTGTATATGTAAGTTATACCATTGAATTATAGGATAGGCATTTATTAACTATTATATACAATACCTAAATGTATCTGCATATGTTTGATGAGGTCGAACTTATTCCCAGTACCGTAGTCGCAGTGTTCGCACGAGAACATGCGAGTGTGGGACGAAACGTGTGAATGTAGCGACGACCTGTGACTGAATGACTTGCCGCAGATCTGAAAAGAGTGGGGGGAGGGGGGCGTCGAAATTAAATTTAATATGCAAATAGAAATGTATACAGGGTGACTGCTGAATTACTATCAATATTTAAGGAGAATACTCGGTACATGATTCTCATTCGAATTATGTAAAAAAAATAGGCACTTAATTTTTGACAAAATTTCCGTATAAATAAGTAAAGTGTTGACACGTTCCAAGTGTTCAAGTGTGGACGCGTTCGGCGGCGTGCTGATACAACACTACGTCACGACACGCGTATGTGTGAGTGTCAGTGTATACCTAATCTGTAGGGTGTTCACACGATGCGTAATTAATTACATAACTTTTGGTTAACTTTACTTAGAAGTTTATTAATATTTATGTTATATTAATTTTTATTTCGTCATATATGATCGTCAAATATCACGTCCTCAAATATTGATAGTAATTCACCAGTCACCCTGTATAATTAAAATATTATTGACACCAAAAAAAGAACTTAATGCGAACAGTCTTAGAGTTATAATTACTGAAATATGTTCAGTATTAGAATTCTACGAATCTTTACTATTGATAGACTGATAGACCTAAAAAGTAACAGTTTTATAACTAGTCCATGCTTATATTGTAAATGCGAAAGTAACTCTGTCTGTCTGTTACGCTTTCACGCCTAAACCACTGAACTGATGTTAATGAAATTTGGTATAGACATAGAGTTGACCTTGAGAAAGAATATAGGATAGTTTTTATCAAAGACTTTTGAAAGGTTCTCTTGGAAACTTATTAATTTAAAATAATTTTTTGCCCTAAAAAATAATTAGTTGTTGAATTTATTTGCAAAACTTAGAATAAAAATTTATCTTGATTATTCTAATTCCGGAAGGGCATATATTTAGCCGACAGTAAATTTATTTTTTTCGTAAAATAACATTTCCTTACTGTATATTATTTTGTTTTATAAGGTTTGCCATGATTTGGAAGTTAGGAATCTTTCAGCGAGTGGAATTGAAAACGACAAAATTGTTGAGCGCATCCCTCTATTTCTATCTCGCTACACATATCTCTAAGTCTCTAACCCTCTCTACATATATACAGTGGACCCCCGATAAACCGACAAACATTTTGCAGAGTAGTGTCGAATCGAATTCGTCGAACTATAGAGTACTGCCTAACACCCCCTATAGTCCGGATTTTTTACAAAAGAGTTCCTTGTTTTCAATAAGATTATTTATATACACATACATATGTACTTACGAGGTGTGTTCAAAAAGTATCGCGACTTTTGAATTTTTTCGGGTTACGTATAATCGAATTTCGATTTTTTTGTGGCGTTATGTTGGTACTCATGTCTGTCACTTATGCCGACAAGCTCGGCCATTTTGAATGTTCACTTAATTGTTGACACCTGTTTTGCTTGCACGTGTTTTGGATCGTCTTCGATTTTTACCATTTATCAAAGTGTGTCTCATGCCCAAATTGATTAGGTCCTCAGCAACTTCTCTAACGGTGATTCGACGATTGGCCAATACCATTTTCTCCACTTCATTAATTTTTTCGTCTGTTGTTGAAGTGTTCGGGCGTCCGGCACGCTCTTCGTCGTCCACATCTTCTCGGCCTTCTGAGAACATTTTGTGCCACCGATAAACGTCGCTTCGGTCCAACGTAGCTTCGTATGCCACAGTCAACATTCGGAATGCATCCGCGCACTTAATTTCGTTTTTCACACAAAATTTGATACAGGTTCTTTGATCCATGGTAAAAATCGAAGACGATCCAAAACACGTGCAAGCAAAACAGGTGTCAACAATTAAGTGAACATTCAAAATGGCCGAGCTTGTCGGCATAAGTGACAGACATGAGTACCAACATAACGCCACAAAAAAATCGAAATTCGATTATACGTAACCCGAAAAAATTCAAAAGTCGCGATACTTTTTGAACACACCTCGTATATGTACTCTGAAGTACAAATTCAAATTCCAACTAAGTAATCAGAATCAAAACAATACTCTACGCGTTGAACACAATATGTAGTGATGGTGCGTACAAGCTGTAACTTGTTCAATCATGCATTAGCGAATACAAAATATGTATTCAATAATAAATAATATATATTAATTGTCAATATACAGGGTGACTGGTGAATTACTATCAATATTTAAGGAGAATACTCGGTACATGATTCTCATTCGAATTATGTAAAAAAATAGGTACTTAATTTTTGACCACATTTCCGTATAAATAAATAAAGTGTGGACACGTTCCAAGTGTTCCAAGTGTGGACGCGTGCGGCGGCGTGCTGATACAACACCACGCCGCCGCACGCGTGTTTGTGTGTGTGTATACCCAATCTGTAGGGTGTTCACACGATGCGTAATTAATTACATATCTTTTGGTTAACTTTACTTAGAAGTTTATTAATATTTATGTTATATTAATTTTTATTTTGTCATATATGATCGTCAAATATCACGTCCTCAAGTATTGATAGTAATTCACCAGTCACCCTGTATATTAATTGTCAATATATACCAACCTCACATATCCATGGTTCCTCTTTGTGTTGTAACTTGTGATCATCAGATTGTCTTTTATCAGTAAACTTCAGTCCGCACGGCTCGCAGGCCAGCTTCCTGAATTTCAACTTCTTGAGCCGTTTGGGACCAACTTTTTTGTATGGACCCCGTTTATTTGGTGTCTTTTTGGCTTTTGGTGACTCCCTGTAATTGAAAATCATTAAAATGTAGTATTTAATCATGAGAGAAATAAAGTTTAAACATTATTTTTTCAATTAAAACTATATATAAAATACTATAATTGTGTTAAGTCAATGGGTAAAAAAAGTTAATTAAACCTCTAGACACTTTTTTGCCCAGTAATTTCCCAGCTTTAGCCAGGGTCTGCCTTACATGTTGTGAATAGTTTTGGCTAATTGTTTTTACGACCGGCCGCCTGCCTGACATCAACCCTATTTGGGAATGCATTAATCAGTGATGTCTAAATCCTCTTAGAAAGTACATATGACTCGGAAAAATCACATTGGTACTAGCCAGGATCGAACCCGCGCCCTCATGCATAAGAGGCGGGCTCTTTATCCACTAGGCCACCACTGACTTTAATTTTAATTAAGCCTCTAGACAGCGGTTCCCAAACTTGTCTCCTGTCTACTTTGAAAATAAATTATTTTTCAGTTACTGTATAACCACTATATTTTATAATAGCTAAATGTAATAAATTACACCAGGCCTCCACACAAAGCCAGCATTTTGAGAAATGCTGTTCTAGGAGAACCTTTAAAGTTGGGGAATTTAAGATAAATGGCTTTAAAACTTCCGTAGTTAGATTCTTCAAATACTCATTAGTTTTTATCTAAGAACTAGGTTTGAAGAAATAGTTCAACATGTGTTATTAACTGCACAAGGTGATCAAACCGAGAAGTGATTATACAAGATTATAGTTTAAAGGTTGTAACTAACAAAAAGAATTAAAAATGTTGAATTAAACTATCAATATGGCTTCTGTTATCAATATTAAATAGCATTTTCTTTGAAATCATCTAGTACATGAAGGACTCGGTAGAACAACTAAAGTTGATTCAGTCTAAAAACTATTACATTAAGAAGATTATTAAAAAGAAAACTAAGAATGTTTAATAAATAAGCATTCATACTTGGAGGGAACAAACCAGAGGTTCGTCAATATTTTTATAATGCTACTATAATATAATATTTTTCTGTAAAATGATTACTACCAAAACTCAAAGCTTGCAATTAATATTTATATAGAACATATAAAACCTATTTATGCCATTTGTATTATATATATTAATATTACTGGCTGTAAATTTATACAAAAAAAAAATACCTTTCACTTTCAACTGTCAGTAAATTGTTTTCATTCAATTCGGTTTTTATAGTTTTTACATTATTTATTCCATTCACCGATCCACAGTTTGATGCCTCTTCATATAAATCCTCTGTCTTGAGCTCTATTTTGCAGTTTTCCAAGTCTTTTATATTGCTATTGATATTTATTTCCACATCTAACAAGTTCTGCAGAGTTCTCTCGGAGAGAATGCATCTTGTTTTAAATTTATGCGCAACAGTTAGGTTTCTGATGCAGATGTTGCAGATATTTTTTGGAAGTTCCGAATCGTCTTTTAACTGAAATAATAATACATTAATAAAAGTTTTAAATATGTACTAAAATATGACTTAAAGGCTTCCTTATTACAATTCTTTATTAAAAACAATAAATTTATTTTATTAACTTGTTATTACGCGACATTAAAAGGTTTTTAAATAATTAATAAAAAATAGTAATTAATTTGTCTTATTGAATTACCAAAATTCCTGTACAGAATTCTATTTTATTTACAATCTCTTTTGCTTCATCAAATAAATCTTTCATTTTTCTATTCTTCTTCAAACACACTCTACATGAAACCAGGATATTCTCGTCTATCTCCAAATTATTCATTTTCTTCTTCCACACATAATAAATCGCTTAATTAATAACTAATTAATTCAAATAAAAATGTTTTAAATCGAAACATTACATTTGCAAGATAATATTATTGCCATTAATTTTTTTGCGGAAGTAACGGTAAACATAAATTATTTTTAAACGTTTGTACTTAGATTATTACAAAATAAAATATTTTATGAATACATTCATAATCCATTAATTGTTATATTTAGGTATTTGTTATGTTTGTAGCATAATAGTCGTGACTTGTGTCAAGTATGAAGTAAGTAAAAAGTTTGACAACTAATTTTTGGTATTCGCAGTTTCGTTTTCCATTTTTAATGATGCTTGAAGGAAGACTCAACAAAATGTAAAAAAAATGATTACAAAATAAGCTATTTATTAATATCGGAGACCATAAATATAAATATATAAATCATTTGGAAAAGTTAATTATTACAAGGGACCTTAATTTCATAGTTTTTGGACTGTAACTTTTATATTACTGATGATCTATATTCTTAATATCTTTGTTTGTAGGTATTTCCTAAAATAAATTACATATTATGTCGATTTTAATTTGATTTTTGTTTCGGCAACACTTTCTAAATCTTGTAAAAGTCAATTGTCAATGAACAATCTAATTCGTAGTTTCGGTCGCATCGTATGATCGGGTACATATATTATTTAAATATTTCATTAAAATATTATAATTTCTTGTAACTGTGTAAATTCCAGACAGGAAGAAGTTTTTTGGTAAGTCATTTTGATATATTTCTTTTAGGTTAAGTGATAGTAATCTATGGTTGCATATCGTATACTTTAGGCTGTTGGTTTACGCCGGTGAATAGTTGAGAGTAAAAAAAAATCGAAGTTAAAATATTTGTTAAGATAACCTATTTATATTAGATTAAGAAAGTATATTTTTATATATTATTTATTTCTCACGTATTAATATAATAATAAATTATAAATATACAAGAAAACCATTAAGTTGCTTCGTTTCGTCAGACACACTACTAATAGTAAAAAAAATCCTCCTCCTTTATATTGTTAAAATATTATGCTATGAAAAAAATTAATCAGCATTTTATTATTGTAATCAGAAACACTTACGTTATTCCAAATTATTATTTTATTATTCAGTATTCAAATTTATCACTTAATAGAAAATATTTAAAAATTAATTTTGGCAGCATAGTTTTTTTTATTTTTATTTCTATATTTAATGTTATACAATAAATTGATGTTTGAATTGTACATTTATTATTGTACTTAATTTTTGTTTCATTTGTATTGAATATTATTTTTATTTCACATTTTCTATATATTTATTACCAAGGAACCAGTTTGATCAGATTTTTAGTTTTAATAAATTAATTATTTACTATACAATGAAATGGGTCACAGTTTATTCTGCCAATTTAGTTACAAAGAAGGTTGTTTATTTATATTAAGATGCTAAAGATTTCTTTTTAAATAAATTGATTTTAAATTGCTTAATAATTTTAATAGTATACCTATTATTATTAATATTATTCACTATGTTCAGCATATTTATATACATATACATATTTTTTCCTTATTATTTAAAATGGAATACCTCTTAGTTTCCTTAAATCTAGGTAATTGAGGTTTCCCATATTTATTAAGAATATATAATATTTTACCTCTCTTCACTTGCTAATTTACAACATTATATAGCTCAATATAATAGAATCTGTCTTATTAGTACTCAGTATCTATATAAAGACATGTTTTTATCAAAATCTGTTAAGTAGTTTATAATATTAATGTATAATTGTGTCATTTTCTTTTTATTCTACTTACCAGTTGTTCAGATAAATCTTTCCTTAGAATTACAATGTACAGAAATTTGTATAAAACAATATTTGATAATATCTACATTATATAAATGCTGAAAACGGATCAACTTTCTGTTGGATTAATATTGAAAATATTATTTAATATCATATAAGATTTCCAATAAGGGTAAAAAATATTTCTAATAAGGGTCGTAATATTTATATCAAGGGTTATAAAATTTCTAATAACGGTAAAGTCATACAAGTTAATCTTACAAGCACACTAAAACAGACAATCATGTCTCTTTCTTAGTACTATCGTGTATAAAGGAAGGAAAAACTCTAAACTACCAGTATCTAGTCAGTAACTTGTAGTAATTTGGATTTTATATGAAACTAGGTCAACAACATACTTGGGTTTAACACTTAAAAATCTCTCTCTGAATTTATGTAAGAGAGGTCGACTATATTGAATATAGTATTTTTATTCCGAGCACAAAAACGACGGGGTGTTTTAAGTTTGATTTGTCTGTGTGTGTGTGTGTGTGTATTTGTGTGTGAGTGTGTATGTGTGTCTGAGGCAACATAGCTCCCAAACGAATGATCCGATTTTAATGAGTTTTTTTGTTTGAAATTTATATCTGTTTAGAGTGTTCTTAGCTATCTTCTTCGTGGCAATTTCCCAGCTTTAGCCAGTATCTGCCTTACATGTTGTAAATAGTTTTGGCTAATTGTTTTTACGACCGGCCGCCTGCCTGACGTCAACCCTCTGTGGGAATGCATTAATCAGTGGTATCTAAATACTCTTAGAAAGTATATATGACTCGGAAAAATCACATTGGTACTTGCAAGGGCCAGGATCCGTCAGGTAGGATACTGGCTTCCTACCTGACATCAACCCTCTTTGGGAATGTTAGTATTCTTAGCTATGTTTAGTGGAAATCGGTTCAGGTCGTCAAGGTCATCGGGTGGTTTGTTAGGTGTGATAGGAATGTTATACACACATTTTGCTTGCAAGCATATGTGAGATCTGACATTTGAAATACTAATGTCTTCTGGAACCACTGAGCTGGTCTGCTGTTAGGGATCGAAGATAGGAGCCAACCCTGGATTGCCTTTTAGTAAACCCATCGAGTTTGGGCTCGTTGAATTTATCTTGACTGGTTCTCTTCATGCTACTAATTGGGTCGGTAGTTTTATTATTAATCTATAATATTACCAAAAAGGTTCTGTATATATAATTATATATGTATATCATGCATGAGGATGCGAATTCGAAACCTGCCAAGTACCAATGTGATTCTTCCAAGGCATATTTTCTCTCTAAGAGTATTTAGACATCACTGATAGATGGTGAAGGAAAACATCATGAGGAAAACTGGACTTATAATTTCCATTTATAAGTTTGAAATCACCAACCCATCTTGAGCGTGGTGATTAATGCTTACCTTCTCCATGTGAGAAGAGGCCTTTGCTCAGCAGTGGGCTCTGATAGGCTGATGATGATATATAATATATTATGTGTATTTTTTATCTCTACAAATAGTAGTATTTACTCTTATCTATTTTGTTTGTAGTATTTAGGATGTTTTTTGTCAAAACATGCTAGGCGGAAATCTTAACATTCCATTGTGCTTATGTGCTTAACTGCTTACAAATGAATAAGCTCTTTTATAGTTTATTAGTTTGCTTTGTAATTATTTAAATAAAACGTAGATTACTTTTAGTATATTTAAAAATAGATACAATGACGGAAATTCCAAAATTAGTTTTTGTTACACATTTTATTTATCGAGATTTTGACAGATGGCACAGTATTTGTGCGTCATTTGTAATAAATAAAATGGCGCTTAAATTAGACCGAGACGAATTAGTTTGTATGGAAATTAACAATTCGTAAGGTTAAATATAGCCAAGATAATTGTTCTACATGCATGAAAATTGATTGATTTGCGAAACATTTTTTTATTTTAGTCGAGTCGTGGTGGCCTAGTCGTTTAAGGTCTACATCTCATGCACGAGGGCGCGGGTTCGAAACCTGGCATATACCAATGTGATTTTTCTATGTCATATGCACTTTTTAAGACTATTTAGACACCACTGCTAGACAGTGAAGGAAAACATCGTGAGGAAGCCTGGACTTATAATTTCACAATTATAAGTTTGAAATCACCAACCCGTCTTGAGCGAGCGTGGTGATTAATGCTCAAACCTTCTCCATGTGAGAAGAGACCTTTGGTCAGCAGTGGGGTCTGATAGGCTGATGATGAATGATTTTATTAAATCTTATATAAGTTTGTACTGCGACATTGCCTACATTTTAATACTGAGTTTTTATTTGACATTTTTGTTCTCCATCCATCAGAACATAATTTGGTGAGAATGGAATTACTATAGGAATTTGTGATTTCAAATGAAAAAATAATTTTTAATTCAATTTTATTGAAGGAGTAGTAACAAATATTTAGTTGAATTTAAATTCCTAACTTTTAAACTCACTAAGTAGGCTACGGTACTCCTAACCTCAATATCTATATGTGAGTAAAATTCCCGTCAAAATCGGTCCAGCCGTTACACATATTATATTTAAAAAAGAGAAATATAGATAAAAAAATATTTAATTGTCATTTTTGATATAGATAATTTATACTCATTCATTTATAAATTGATAATTTGTATAAAGATAATATTGCAACAATGAGTGTGTAAAAATATTTCTAATCACGATTATTAATTAAAAAGTTTTTTTAATCTTATATATAAATTTCTCGTGTCCGGTGTTAGACAGAGAACTCCTCCGAAACGGCTGGACCGATTTTGATGAAATTTTATGAGCATGTCGAGTAGGTCTGAGAATCGGCCAACATTTATTTTTCATACTCCTAAGTGATAAGGGCTTTTCACCCTTAATTTTTTATTTTCGGACGAAATTTTTATTTTTTTATAATCTTCTATATATATAAAAATGGATTGCTGTTCCTTAGTCTCGCTAAAACTTGAGAACAGCTGAACGGATTTATCTTATCTTAGTCTTGAAATGTTTGTGGAGGTTCAGGGAAGGTATAAAAGCTGAAAAAAATTGATTCATTACCGGAAAAACCATAAAAATAGCCCTTTTCTATTTCCCATACAAACGTTCTTTTTGACATTAGATTTGACAACTAACTAATATGTCGCAGTTCAAAACACCGATATTTATGGCTTACAGGTAAACTCCAAAAATATAAATAAAGAAACGTAATAGATATTTCTTGATTATAGGGGGATACGAAGTTCGCCAGGTCTTCTAGTGTAGCATAAAAAAATACATACTATCCAAAATTTTTACTTTTTCGTCATCAACCCCTATTTTTTTATATGGCAAAACAACGTTTGCCGGGTTAGCTAGTAAATCTATAAATTTTTAATATTTTTTGGATATCTATAAAATAATTTTTTAACGAATGTTTATAATAAAAAAGAATAGAATCTTATAGATCTCGGTTAGCAACTAGTATATTAATATATAATACACTTATTGATGGTCATTTAAAATGGCTTAACGCAATTATTTTTGAGTGAATAGTCTTTAGGTGAAGTACTCTCGAGATTAGAAGCTTAGATGGCCCTCGTTCTGAAAGGTACTTATTGATAATTTTACATATACATATTAAGTCAGTGGCCCAGTGGTTAAAAGGCCCGCCTCTCATGTACGAGGGCGCGGGTTCGATCCTGACAAGTACCAATGTGATTTTTCCGAGTCATATGTACTTTCTAAGAATATATAGACATCACTGAATAATGCATTCCCAAAGAGGGTGGATGTCAGGCAGGCGGCCGGTCGTAAAAACAAATAGCAAAAACTATTCACAACATGTAAGGCAGACCCTGGCTAAAGCTGGGAAATTGCCAGGAAGAAGAAGATTGCGCGTATGATTTTTTTCCTTTATAAATCTACCTACTTTGATACTATGTAATGATTTGCGAAAAAAATTGGAGACTTGTAAATATTTTGAATAAATAAAAATGTCTATTCCATGATCTAATGGTTTCAAGTTTAAATTGTATATGTGTGTACAAATTTGTGTATGATTATTTTTCTTTTTTTTATATAAAACTAGTTTTCCGCCTGCAGCTTCGCCCGCGTGTAGTTCGGTTATATCGCGTTTCCAAGAGAATTTTTCAAAAGTCTGTAATAAAAACTATCCCATGTTCTTTCTCAAAGTCAACTCCATCTCTATACAAAATTTCATTAAAATCAGTTCATTTGTTTAGGCATGAAAGCGTAACAGACAGACAGACATACAGAGTTTTTAGCATTTTTAAAATTAGTTCGGATTAACCGTTTTTCAAGAGGTGACAAATTGGATTAATCTATTTTTATTTCAGTACTAGATATTTGAATTATAAAATTTATTTCATAATTTTGAATGAATGAATGAATGATTTTTGGTCTTCTTAATATTGCTTTGGTTTTTGTTTGAAAAACGATTTTTTATTTTATGCAGTCGAATGTCAGTCATGATATTGACTTTGACGTTTAACATGGAGCGTGATTGACGAATGTTTTTTCGAAAATAAACATTACAAAAAATAGTAATAAATTCGTTTATTTTAATAAAATATTCTCGAAATTCGTATTTTAACTTAAAACACTGTTTTTACGTATATCTGTTTATGATATATTGTATTAAGTATATATATTTTCTAAATTTCAATCAACAAGCTGATATCCCAGGGTCATTCGTCCGCGGCTCACCTTTGACCTCTTGATATGACGGCCTTTTCAATGTCGATCCAATGACGCGCCGTCCTCTAGCCGCTGAGGAGGTGCTTCCTGACTTTTACTTGACCTCAGAACAGCTTGTTATAGCTTAATGTTTTAAAAGAAGCTGGATAATTAGCTATACACACATACATACAAGAACACACACACATGAATACGAGTATTATAAATACGTAAAATTGAGATTGTATTGATGTGTATGTGTGTGTTCTTTAACGCTAACTTAGATTTCTGGACTATTCTGGATTTGTCATATTATTCCTAGTTTGTTCATATTAGAATTCTTCCCTACCAGGGGTTTTTAGATTTAGTTAAATGACTGAAAGTTTGAAGTTAATTATTATACATAATTTTATGTTATGTTAATGAAATACTAAAAAACGCGTCGTTAATCCGAATAAATGTATACGAGTTTCTTCTACCTGGCATTTTCCCAGCTTTATCCAGGGTCTGCCTTACATGTTGTGAATAGTTTTGGCTAATCTTTTTTACGACCGGCAACCTGCCTGACATCAACCCTCTTTGGGAACCCTCATATATACCAGTTTATCCTCGCGAAATCGTCTGCGTTAGTTTCAGAATTAGAAATGAATATTTGACCGGGCGAACTCTATTCCTCCTTAAGAAAAGTACATAAAAAAATTTTTGGATTTTATGAACTTATTTTTTTCTTTTTCTTTCGTATAAAAAGTATCCTATGTCCTTTCTGTGTTCTAAACTCTTCACCAATTTCCAACCATATCCCTACATCCGTTCTTGAGTTATAAATAGTGTAACTAACACGACTCTCTTTAATATATAAATACTAGTTTTTGCCCCCGGCTTCATCCGTGTTAATTTCGGAATCGGTAATATATGTACAGCTGACCGGGCGAGCTCTATTCCGCCCTACAGCTATAAATAACCAGATATTTGTGGTTATTAAGTATTTTTTGTTTGGATTGAACAGGATTAAATATCCTATGTCCGTCTCCTTGTTCTAATTTATCTCTTCACCAATTTTCAACCATATCCGTACAGCCGTTCTTGATTTATAAATAGTGTAACTAACACGACTTTCTTTTATATATATATATATATATATATATATATATATATAAAATATATATGTTGTATGTTATTCTTATCTTTACCTTTACGTGTAAATCATCAGTCTATCATTTGAGTTTCATTGCGTGACCTCATGTGTTCACGAGTTCAAACTTCCCACAAATGTGACGGATTTTTACCAACAAAACATTAATTAAATTTAAATTTATCTATAAACAATATAAATTTTAAATATATTATTAAAACTAGCTGTGCCCGCGACTTCATTCGCATGGAATAGTGACTATGAGCAGCGTTTTTTTGACATAACTTTTTCATTTATGAACCGATTGACATGAAACAAACACTAAGGCATAACTGAAGCATACCACAATATATACGTGAAAACCGCATCCAACTCGGATTAGCCGTTTCTGAGATTAGCGTGAACAGACAAAAAAAGTTACTTACATTTTTGGGTTCGACATCGACATAACAAAAACCCCTGCTATTTTTTTTTTATTTTCAATGTACAGACAGCACTTTTCTACAATTTTATTATATGTATAGATATATTATTAAAATTTTGTAATACGCGTAAAAATGAAACTGTTTTAATGAATGAACAGACGCGATGATATGTCGACTTTAGTTATCAAATTTTAATTATTGATTACTCATCGTTATTACAATGACTTTGATTAATTTTTTATCTTATCTATGACAATGTTTTGGTAATATGTCTCGTAATATTAGGCAATAGTTTGCAATGTCACCATTAATATTAACTGATTTTATTTATCGTCATTATCAGCCTATCAGAGCCCACTGCTGAGCAAAGGCCTCTTCTCTCGTGGAGAAATATCAAAGTGATTTTTACAAGTCATATGTACTTTAGAGTATTTAGACATCACTGATAGATGAAGGAAAACATCGTGAGGAAACCTGGACTTATAACACAAATTATAAGTTTGAAATCGCCAACCCGTCTTGAGCAAGCGTGGTGATTAATGCTCAAACCTTCTCCATGTGAGAAGAGGCTCAGCAGTGGGCTCTGATAGGCAAAAAAAATAATGTGAAATTATAAGTCCAGGTTTCCTCACGATGTTTCCTTTCAGTCATAAAGACATCATACATTTTAATTTATCTAATCTATGTATATGCTTATCTTTCCTCTAATAATGCTTATATTATTAAATTTATCTAAAAATGTATCTCCGTTGAGATTTTAGATATATTACTTGCAATTTTTTTCATTTTTATTTGAAATAATAATTTGTTTTTGCATATAATTTATCTGAATAATATATATTTCAAACTTGGATGCATGTATGACGTTTCTAAATATATTGCTTTCAACTAAATAAATGTTATATATTTATTTATTTCGTATTTTTTCTGAATATAAATATATTATTTAGGTTAGTTCCTTCATTAATTTTTATATATATGTCAGTGGTGGCCTAGTGGTTAAGAGGCCCGCTTCTCATGCACGAGGGCGCGGGTTCTATCCTGGCCCTGGCAAGTACCAATGTGATTTTTCCGAGTCATATGTACTCTCTTAGAGTATTTAGACATCACTGATTAATGCATTCCCAAAGAGGGTTGATGTCAGGCAGGCGGCCGATAAAAACAGTTAGCCAAAACTATTCACAACTTGTAAGGCAGACCCTGGCTAAAGCTGGAAAATTGCCAGGTAGAAGAAGAGTGTGTTAAATTCATTGTAGATTCGCTCGTCTTATAAAGATGCCAATGATCGGCGTCCTATCGTATTGTGTACTGATTGACTTAATTTGTACGTATTTGTCAGACGGACGACATACAATATGCTTCCTGCGGTTCCACTCGTTTAAATGACTATCATATAAGGTTAAGTCAGTGCTGGCCTAGTGCTTAAAAGGCCTGCCTCTCATGCACGAGGGCGCGGGTTCGATCCTGGCAAGTACCAATGTGATTTTTCTGAGTTATAGGTACTTTATAAGATAAGGTATTTAGACATCACTGATTAGGGGAGAGTAGGATATATCGTACCACTTTTCACTTTAACTCAAATATTTCGACTATAACACGTCTTATAATAATTGATACATATGTAAAATAAAGTTTCATATTTTAGCTTCCTAAGAAGAAGAGAACAGATCCTTGCGATTATTCTAACATTGTTATTAGGTGTACAACTTTGCTTCCGCCGTTTTTTTCCGGAATTCGAGGCTTTATTGTAAAAAACTGGTTATACATTTATGATTCAAAGTATTGTCCATCGCTGGCCACTACTTTCTGCCATCTTTCGGGCAGCGTACGAATCCCGCGTTGAAAAAACTGGTCATCTTTTGAAGCGATCCACAAATAGATCCAATTTTTAACTTCTTCATAAGACCGGAAGTGCTGGTTAGCCAGGCCGTGTGCCATTGATCGAAACAAGTGATAGTCCGAGGGAGCAACGTCTGGAGAATACGGCGGGTGGGGTAGAACTTCCCATTTCAACGTTTCCAAGTATGTTTTGACCACTTTCGCAACATGGGGTCGAGCATTGTCGTGCTGTAAAATCACTTCATCATGTATCTCGTTGTATTGCGGCCGTTTGTCTTTCAATGCTCGGCTCAAACGCATTAATTTAGTTCGATAACTATCGCCTGTGTTTGTTTCAGTCGGTTTTAACAACTCATAATGCACTACGCCGAGCTGGTCCCACCAAATACAGAGCATATCTTGGAACCGTGAATATTCGGTATGGCCGTCGACGTGGAAGCATGGCCGGGATATCCCCATAATTTTCTGCGTTTGGGATTATCGTAATGAACCCATTGTTCGTCCCCAGTCACAATGCGATGCAGAAATCCTTTCCGTCTTTGCCTTGCAAGCAGCTATTCACAAGCAAACAAACGCCGTTCAACATCTCTCGGCTTCAACTCGTACGGCACCCAATTTCCTTGTTTCTGAATCATTCCCATGACTTTCAGGCGTTTTGAAATGGCTTGTTGCATCACTCCCAATGATCCTGCCAATTCTTGTTGCGTTTGACACGAGTCTTGATCAAGTAATGCCTCCAATTCTGCATCTTCGAAAATCTTCTCTCTTCCACCGCCATGCCGGTCTTCGACGTCAAAATCACCGTTCTTGAAGCGTTGAAACCACTCTCGGCACGTTCTTTCACTAATAGCAGCCTCACCATAGGTATTTGAGAGCATTCGATGAGCCTCGGCCGCAGATTTCTTCATATTAAAGCAGAAAATTAAAACCTCCCGCAAATGACGAGAATTTGGCTCGTAAGCTGACATGTTTAATCGAGAATAACTTTATGATGCAGACACAAAGCGGCTAATATTTTGATGGCGTTATGTTTACAAGTTCCTAAGCTTATTGTATGACATCCACGATCTATTTATTTCGACTAGCACTTACCGCTACAACCATCTATTGCAAAACGGCGGAAGCAAAGTTGTACACCTATGTAAAAATGCTTTTTTATAGAGGCTTGTCATCGGTACGATTTAGCCGACTCGTCGTTTTAATCGTAC
This sequence comes from Danaus chrysippus, assembly GCA_916720795.1. Classification (NCBI taxonomy): domain Eukaryota; kingdom Metazoa; phylum Arthropoda; class Insecta; order Lepidoptera; family Nymphalidae; genus Danaus; species Danaus chrysippus. Next base: position 2,120,022 of record CAKASE010000072.1, on the reverse strand, counting down.
CACTAGGTCTTTAAGTCGTACCACTGAATGAAAGACATTAAAATTCTGAATCAAATTATTTATTTTTGACTGTTAGGTAAGTAATAAAACAACATTATTTATATCTTTTAGGTAATAGAAACATAATTTTTAACTCTTAGGTTATATAAAGGAATTATAAGCTTTCTCAGTAAAATAACATGATTATAACGGGTGTCCCATCTAGCGTTTCGAATTTGAACTAACGATAATTTGACATTGGAGACGTCAACTGTCATCGGAGAAGTGTCACATATTTAGTAATAAGTCTGACATTTACGAAATGGGTCGCTATTCGCTTGAGGAAAGCTGGGAAATATTAAAAAATTATTTCCAAAGTGGTGAATCGCCAACGCAAACTGTGCGAAATTTGAAAAAAATATTTGCCAAAAAAGATTTGCCATCGGAGGCATATGTGCGGCAATTTGTGAATCGTGTGCGCGAAACTGGATCACTGTTGGATAAAACAACACGTAAACGTCCATTTCCAGCAAGGTCAACCGAAAACATCGCTGCGGTGGAACAAAGTGTTCGTGAACGGCCATCCACATCGATTCGTCATCGAGCGCAAGAGTTGCACCTTTCTCGGTCAACTACGCACCGAATTTTGCGCAAAGATCTTGCCCTGAAGCCATATAAAGTTCAGTTGGCCCAACAGCTGAAGCCAATTGATCATCCGAAACGTCTACGGTTCGCAAATTGGGCGGAAGATCGTTTGGCCGAAGATGGTGAGTTTTATCGAAAAATCATCTTTTCCGACGAGGCTCATTTTCACCTCGGCGGTTATGTAAATAAACAAAACTGCCGTATATGGGGCACAGAAAACCCGCACGTCGTTGAGGAGAAACCGATACATCCACAACGAGTGACTGTTTGGTGCGGATTTTGGTCCGGCGGCATCATCGGCCCATTTTTTTTTTTTGAAAATGATGAAGGAGCCGCCGTAACCGTCAACGGCGAGCGCTACCGCGCTATGTTAACTGATTGGTTTTTCGGTCAAATGGAAGAGTATGATTTGGACGATATTTGGTTTCAACAGGACGGGGCTACGTGCCATACAGCCCATGCTACGGTCGATGTTTTGCGCCCAATCTTCGAAAATCGCATAATCAGCAAAAATGGTGATGTGAATTGGCCTCCAAGAAGCTGCGATTTAACACCATTGGATTATTACCTTTGGGGAGCGGTCAAAGACGTTTGTTACGCCAACAAGCCAAGCACGATTGATGACTTGAAACATGAAATTGAAGTTGCCATTGCTGCCATAAGGCCGGAAACAATTGAAAATGTACTGAAAAATTGGACTGATCGAATAGGGTACTGCCAAGTAAGCTGTGGTGGACATTTGACCGAGATAATTTTTCACAAATAATGTCATGAATTATGCTTTCAAATAAATGTTTGATCATTGAAATCTATCGAGTCGTTCTTTTTTTATAGCCTTTTTAAATTCGAAATTTTCCGTGAGACACCCTATACTATGATAATGAGGTCAATCAACATAACTAATAAAAATGAGACAATAAAAAAACAGTAAATTATATTAATAAAGTAACAGTTAACAAGAATGTTATTTGTAATATAATTATTGTGCATATTTCTTAATGGAAACAATCATGACAAATGTTTTCAAAAATTCGAAGTACACATCTCATGTAGCCACCATTTACAGCGAACGAATTGATTGAATCCAATCAACTTTTGGACCCTTCTTATCGTAGTAAGAACAATTGCACTTTCCACATATATTTTCAAAATAATCATCGCTGTCATCATCATCATCTAGTTCTACAACAAGTGTCTCTCCTGAATCATCGCTACTGGTGATGGATTGAGATCGTTTCCTCTTATAACTTATGTTTTTGGCCTTGGGTAGTACTTACTATACGTACTTGCGGTAGTACTATAGGTACTTGCGGTTGGTAGTCGGGTAAATCGTACCAGTACAATTTAACCAACTGCCAGTGGTACGATTAAACCAACTAAGGCAATTCTAAAACAAAAGCAAATATCCGGCATAAACTCAAAACTTAGACACGCAACAAAAACCCCCAATAATCTAGTATACAATTGTGGAATAATAAAAAAAAATGAATAACTATAGCTAACCTTGATTACGAGTTATCTCCTTACGAATGTACGACAATATTTATATTAATTCCTACAAAAAATGTTTTTCTTTTATTACGTGCACAGTTGTTAACTCACGTCGATGTAAACTAGTGGGTGAAGAGGGATGGTACAGGGCCTCGATTTGGCGTTGTCAATGTAAAAAAAAATATTCATTAAATGGGAAATTAAGAGGTGGTACGATTTAAATGCTAGTACGATATAACCAACTCTCCCCTAATACTGATTCCGATAAAGAGATCATATAATGTAGAGCCTGGCTGTGGTCAGTTACTACAGCTCGAACATGTGCTGGTTGCAAGTTGCAACCTCAGTTGCAACCTTTAGCATAAAAAAGTGTTATAAATTTAACTAAAATTTTATATATACTACGCGTTTTTATTATTTTAACTACATACTCTCGACGTTTCGGTTACTTTACAGCAACTGCGAAGATGTAAATAGTTTTTAATGATAAAATACAAGTAGTGATAAAAAAGTATTAGTTTAAATATTAAGGAAAGTAGATCTACTTAAGTTTTATAAAATCAATAGTTCTTTAGTTTGACCTTAGAACAAGTATTGACTTCTTAATTGTCTATTTCCGAACTTTGTTCTCAATGTGACGACATTATATTCTTTCTATCTATATACATACATATATAAAAATGAATTGCTGTTGCTTGGTCTCACTTAAACTCGAGAACGACTGAACGGATTTATGTTATCATAGTCTTGAAATGTTCGTGGAGGTTCAGGGAAGGTTTAAAAGATGAAAAAATTTTCTTAATTTCCGGGAAAACTAGTAGTCTTCTGATATATTAGTAACTAGTCAGCTAGTATGTTATATAATTTGTCAATGAATATTAGTTTCATTTAAATGACTCGCGATAAACTCAGATCTCATGAATGTCATTAGGTTTATAATTACTGAAGAGTTATTTTGCATATAAACAACTAGACTTCTATTTCTAACTAGCTTTCCGCCCGCAGCTTCGCCCGCGTGGAGTTCGTTTATATCGCGTTTCCAAGAGAACTTTTCAGAAGTCTGGGATAAAAAACTATCCTATGTTCTTTCTCAAGGTCAACTCTATGTCTGTACCAAATTTCATTAAAATGAGTTCAGTGGTTTAGGCGTGAAAACGTAACAGACAGACAGACAGACAGACAGAGTTACTTTCGCATTTATAATATTAGTAAGGATTAGTAGGGATGTGTTTCAATATTTTCCTTAATGTGAAAGAGTAGGTATTGTAGACACCATAGAAGAAAATTTTATAAAAATTCTAGATGACCCAGCAAACGTTGTTTTGACATATAAAAAATAGGGGTTGGTGAGTAAAAAGAAAATTTTGGGTTGTATGTATTTTTTAACGCTACACTATAAAAAGGAAAAATGGAAAATTTCTTCAGAAAATAATAAAAAAAAGTTAAGGGCGAAAAACACCTTTCACTTAGGGGTATGAAAAATACATGTTGGCCGATTCTCAGATCTACTCAATATGCTTACAAAATTTCATCAAAATCGGTCCAGCCGTTTCGGAGGACTTCTCTGTCGAACACTGCCACTCGAGAATTTTATACATAAGATATAATGTTTTTGTCCCAAGTAGTAATTTCGATTCCAAGCAAAGCCCCAGCAACAAGCTAGTTTTAACTTATCTCTACATTATAGCGACCTTTCGTACACGTCAAAGTCACACTTGACACGGAAATGCGCGGGAATAATGTAAACAGCTTTCTAGGCAAGGAGGTTGAGTATCTAAATAAACTTATAATTAGATCTATATATTACTAGCTTTCCGCCCGCAGCTTCGCCCGCGTGGAGTTCGGTTATATCGTGTTTCCAAGAGAACCTTTCAAAAGTCTGGGATAAAAACTATCCTATGTTCTTTCTCAAGGTCAACTCTATGTCTGTACCAAATTTCATTAAAATCATTAAAATTGTTTAGTGGTTTATCCCTGAACGCGTAAGGCCTCGGCCTCGAATTTTGCGGGCAGCGGGAGCGGGAGGATCTTACGCGTATAATCAAATGGACCGACCCTCGAATACAGCGGTGCCCGCTACCCGCTAGTTTGGAGAAATGTATGCGTTTCCGTGCCGGCGCCGCCGCCGCTCCGCTGCCCGCAAAATTCGAGGCCGAGGCCTTACAGACAGACAGACAGAGTTACCTTCGCATTTATAATATTAGTAGGGATATATATGAAAAAATGTATAAGTAAATTCGTTCATATCAAGTACAGCAATTATTGAATGATTTGGAGCAATGAGAGTGATTATTTTAATTTGTTTTTAGTGGAAAAATTCATGTTAAGGAGTATTCACAGATTATTATTACTATATTACGTATTCTCCTATATTTTATTTATTTTACACCTACTTGTAACAAATCTTTGCAATCTATACTTCTTCGTGGAGTGAAAAATATGTAGTCATTACTTTTTCAAGGGAATGCATTCAAGGGAATCATTTTATCATTAAGTCATTGGTGGCCTAGTGGTTAAAAGGCCCGCCTCTCATGCACGAGGGCGCGGGTTCGATCCTGGCAAGTACCAATGTGATTTTTCCGAGTCATATGTACTTTCTAAGAGTATTGAGACGTCACTGATTAATGCATTCCCAAAGAGGGTTGACGTCAGGCAGGCGGCCGATAAAAACTATTAGCCAAAACTATTCATAACATGTTAGGCAGACCCTGGTTAAAGCTGGGAAATTGCCAGGTAGAAGAAGAAGATACATCAATAATTATATGTAATATACTGCAGCTTTAGTACTTGTTAAAGTTGTCACTTTTTACGTTAATACTGACAGTTAATCGTTTTGAAATTACTCTCGCAGTCGCAATTTCATTATATAATAGTGTCTGCTATAAACAGAACATGTATTAAAGGTCATTTGGTAATCAGTACTGTACTTAATATAAATATAAATAATAAAATGTATTGCTAATAAAATATTGTAAGAAATATGTATTAAAAAATATTATTTATATAATTAGTAGTTATATTATGTTTTAATACTATATAATGATATAAAATTTTACGATGATAATTACAAAGTTTTAAAATGTCTACATCTGTACTATAAGTTTGCAACCTCAAAGTATTGTTTTCAATAGTGTCATTCATAAATACTCGCCTAAGAATGCGTTAACTTCAATAAAATTAATGAGAAACTAAAAACTAACTAGTTTAGTAGTAGAAGTTAAATCAGAAAGAATAGTAAGTGAGAAGATGAAGCTTCCTTTATAGAAGTAATCATTGAATAGTATTAAAACCGAACCTTTTATTACTATTAATAAAATTATATAAGTTCTTATTCATTTTTAATTCAAAAAAATCCATTATTTACAATAAAAAATTCTTTCCAAAGCTTGTCTTACGCGGGAAATATTTTTTTTTTCGTATCAATAAATAATCGAAGGTCGACGTTATAAATCCAATGTCCTATTAGATATTTGTAATGTAACGGTAAATTACGTGAAACGGAACGCGTCCGCGCTACGTGTTGTAATAAATGAATAATATATGAAAACGAATCAGTTGCCCGCCAACGCCAGCGGCTGACGGACGTGTCTCGTGTTGTGTTAAACGTTTATTGGATTTAAATTTCCTGTGGAACTCTGATAAGTGAGTGATTTCATTATTTTATAACACCCCGGAACACTAACACACTATGCGTATACAATTTGTAATGTTTATCACGTAACTTTCGTTGTTTTCGTGCGGTTGAAATATGTTATACCTTACATTGTATGTTATTTGAATATATGCAAATGTATTTTTACAATAATTCCCGTAATATATTATGTACTTCGTACGCAAATCGGCACGAATAACATTAATTTTAACAGGCGCGCAGTGTAACAAACCGGTAATGCTAGTATGGGCTTACTTAAAAACTTTTTGGACAATCATTAGAGTAAACATTGGCGGAATCGTACGTGCAATATTTGATTTTAATACCGTTTTTTTTTTGTGGTTGCTATAGCAACGGCGGTCGCCATTACGCAATTTTATATCATGTTTAAATAGTTTTTTTTTACTTAAATTATAGTATTAATAAGGTTTTTTTAATTAAAATCATATCCATATAGCTCTGCCTGCGGTTTTATTCGTGTGAGTTATCATTAAAAATTTAAAACTTCTACTTTTTATGGTTCAAACTTCGACGATACGTAAAACTTCATTAAAATCAGTCTATTCGTTTAGACTTTGGAACTATAAGTTTGAAATAGATAACTTCATTTTAATAAAATTTAAATCAAAGTGTATATTTTTTTTTTTTGTTATCGCGGTGAAAGGTTTTATACCTACCCCTCCGTCTAGGGGAGACAGAGGCGGTTATGTGGGATTCACGGCCAGAAGGGCCCATGTTACCCACTAAAACACCAGCGGTCACTCTCCGTTGCCGCCAAGTGGATCGCCACGGGAAACGCCGAAGCATGCATCCGCGACGATCCGGCGGCGGGCCGCGAACGGCCACCTCCCCCCCCGAGGGCTCACTCCAAGTGACCAGGAGTGTCCCCCCGCCTGGCGGGCTTGCTTAATCGCGAGAGGGTTAACCCCTTACCCCTCCCACCCAAGCCCACGCGGCCAGTCTCCAACCACCCACCGACGAGCGCAAGCGCCCGACGGCAGACAGAGAGGAAACCGACCGACCACAAGCGAACTCAGGCCTCCGGAGAGACCCGAGTATCCCCTCCCCCCCAAGACAGCCACGGACGGCCTCCTGCCAGATCCGTGACCGTCTTACTCCCAGGGCTGTACCCCCAGCCCTCCCCCCCGTGACTGATTGCACCGGAATACACCAGTGGGCGATGGGGTCGTCACGTCCCGACGCCGGACTGCGCCGACAGTGGCCGAGGCCACCCGCCAACACGTAGGGCAGAACTTGGCAGCGGCGGCTTACACCGCCGAGCCTCGTCCTACCCACCTCCATGGGCTGCACCCCCAGCCCGGGCCAAGACCCCACGAGGAGGTCAAGGCCCTTCCCCCCCGTGACTAATTGCACCGGAATACACCGGTGGGCGATGGGGTCGTCACGTCCCGACGCCGGGAAATCAAAGTGTATAGCATCAATGTAGTCCAGTTTTTCCTTATATACCACGACATTAAGTAATTGAAGAGAATTCTATGTATACAAAATGTAATTGAGATGTGTTTTATAAAGAACTAGTCTTCGCTCGCGACTTTGTCCGCGTTAATTTCGTCATTACTAATATATGTATTGCTGACCGGGCGAACTCTATTCCGACATAGAGGACGTAAATAACCAAATATTGGAGTTTATTAAGGCTTTTTCGTTTTCGACCGACCAGAATCATATATCATATGTCCGTCTCCTTGTTCTAATCTATCTCGCCAACAAATTTTCAACCATATCCTTACAGTCGTTCTTGAGTTATAAATAGTTTAACTAACACGACTTTCTTTTATACACATGTATATAGATTTTATAAATAAACTTTTTCTATAAATTCATTTTCTACTTTATAATTCTGGAATGTTAATTAAATTAATTTTATTCTGGTTGTCTCAAATTTAAATTCACACACACATACACAGGCCATATACATATGTATTTGTACAAAAATACTACATTTGCGAATTACATATTGACCAAGTATGTACAAGCTATTGAAATATATAATTAATAAATTAGCATCCAATTAATAATTACGTTTGATACATTTGTAAGGAATGTTTTGTTAAATAATTCCAATGTATACATATGTAGTTCAGTTCCGAAACTAAAATGACTTTCATAACGAACAATATATTATTTTTATAACTTTAAACTCAATTTACTTTCTCAATTTGATATGATAGTTTAACCGGAGTTAAAAGGTTCAATTTATGTAGGTAAAGTTAAGCGAAGGATATTTTTGATAAATATGTATATATTTTCTATTTATAACTGCTTATAACTTTCTTTATCTCTAGAACATACTAAAAGACTTGGGCCTGTCCAGAACTAATATCAATTCATTCTTGGAACGTACTTCGCAGTCAGCCCTAGTACATATGTAGGTTCGTTTAAAATTTGGTAGAGAGAGGAGCTTGTACGGTGGAGGTGAGCGTATAACGTTAGATAGGGTCCCTTAAACCTACACCTGGGTCACAAGTCCCAGTCACTGTTGAAGCTCCTCTCACTACAACGATGGACCCGACACACGCACCGTGAATACATTGAATGATGAGAGGTTTCATCTCTGTCTTCGTAAAGTATATATACATCAATTAATAGAAGAATCAAAAGTACAATTAATAGTTATAAAACTCCAATTCTCAGTATCAGTTATATAACATAGCAAATCAAGCGTCACGTATGATCGTAATACTCCACACTGCTCGTGTCCAGTTCGCTGTGACCGGTAGTAAGGACAGTCTTCACTCGTCAGTCTGCACGTACTGACTCACTCACTGTGTCCTAACAGTTGTTCATATATAAACCTCAACTAGTACTACACGTTAATAATTATTTGTTTCTGTATATACTTGTATTAGTCGGTCCACTGGAAGATGACTCGCAGGCTCCGGATAAGATAAACATTGAGGCTTTTACAAACACATATAAAGGAATTAAAGAGTTTGTTTGTTTTACATTATAATATAAAGTAAACATAATTTATATACAAAGATAGGAAGAACATATTTAATTTTCTTACAGTTGCAGTAATATTAAGTTGGTTTATATATACGTACACACATCTCGTCTGTCCGTAATCACGGTTCAAAGTAACCGAAACGTCGAGAGTATGTAGTTTATAATAATAAAATACGCGTAGTATACGAAAATATTAGTTTCATTTAAATGAATACTCGCGAAAGTCTTAGATCTCATTAGTATTTTCTCTATATGTATGTAGTATGTAGATACAAACTCCCACGATTCCTTATATTAGTAATTCCCACTAATAGTTTAGTTATATTTTATAAAACTAACTAATACACCTTGCTTCACTCGCGTTGGTCAATATGTTATAATTTCAATGTTTGTAAGACACTTAACATCACAATATAATATTTATTGTTATTAAATTTTAAAAAACTTCCATGAAGAACAACGTAGGCCCAAAATGTAGTAATCATAGACTTACACATTGGACTAAGAAGAACCAAAGCAATGAATCTGACATTCAAATGGAAGAAACCGTATCGAAATTGGTAAAGCCGTTTCAGAGTTACAATGTCACGTACACACACGTGTGATCACGTATCGTGTGTGTGTGTGTGTGTTGTATGTAGTCGTGTCAGTACCGTCCGTCATATAAAGTACTGGACTATATCGGATGTAACTCGCGCGGTGTGACTGTGACGAGAGGAGAGGATGCGTGACGTGGTGTGAACACACACACACATACATTTCTTTCTTTCTCTCTCACACACACACACATATTCTCATACACACGCACACAAGCATGTACAGTAGGACCCCGATTATCCGGACCTCGGTTATCCGAATTCGCGATTATCCGGACTGCCAATCGCGACGAGTTTATTCTAACACTAGTTTTTGCCCGCGACTTCGTCCGCGTTAGTTTGGTCAAGAGTAATATATGTAGGTATAGCTGACCAGGCGAACTCTATTCCGTCTTAGAGGCCATAAATAACCAGGTTTTTCCTGTTTCAATCAAACAAAATGATTGACATATTAGTTAGTTGTCAAATCTAATGTCAACAAAACGTTTGTATGGGAAATAAAAAAGGGCTGTTTTTAGGGTTTTCCCGGCAATTATTCCAATTTTTCTCACCTTTTAAACCTTCCCTGGACTTCCAGGAGTATTTCAAGACTAAAATTAGCCAAATCGGTTCAGCCGTTCTCGAGTTTTAGCGAGACTAAGGAACAGCAATCCATTTTTATATATATAGAAGAAGAAGATATAGAAGAAAGAAGAAGATTAACATGTCAGAACTTGCATAACGCCACGCCACAAAATTATTGTAAGCAAATTATACGTACATTATGTACAATTTCTTAATAAACGTCGATTTTCGCTCATATGTATTTGTTGTTTTAAATAAACACCTAACATTACATATGTATGGTACAGACTACATATGTACATATGCAAAAAGCCCGTTTTTCTTCATATGTTGGATTATCCGGACTTTCAATTATCCGGATGCCTACCGACAACAATTAGTCCGGATAATCGAGGTCCTACTGTATTTATATTTCCACATATAATAAGTTATTGTACCCTAAATATTTTTTGTCAATCTAAGTTCAATGACCGAATGTTCGATGTTATTAATAAAACAGTATTCATATATATTTTTCATTGAATATTCAATATTTTTTTCATTATGTATTAATATTATACTCATATACATACATGGCAATTGAGAGGATGTTTGTTCCTCTTTCAACCAAAAACTACTGAATTTATCATGATGAAACATTATTATAATATATTTTATATATCAGCGGTTAAAAGGCCCGCCTCTCATACACGAAGTCGCAGGTTCGATTCTGGTCCTGGCAAGTACCAATGAGATTTTTCCGAGTCATATGTACTTTCTAAAAGTATTTATACATCACTGATTAATGCATTCCCAAAGAGGTTTGATGTCAGGCAGGCGGCCGGTCGTAAAAACAATTAGCCAAGACTATTCACAACATGTAAGGCATACCCTGGTTAAAGCTGGGAAATTGCCAGGTAGAAGAAATGTGTCATAGTATATGATTTATTATATAATTCCGTGTAGTTACATCAATATACTACAGTCCCTACGGTAGTGTAGTGTATGACGTCTTGAGACACTATCCATACACTACCATACTTATAACACACTGTACATATATATATGAGACTCATTAAAAGAACACAGACGAAGTCACGAGCAAAAACTAGTATTATATATATTTAATCATATGTTAATCTTGAGTTTCAGTTTTTCTGATTATATTATATATGTATAAAAGTATGATTTAAAATGCATATTATGTTATTAAAAAAATATAATAATAATATGTTTGAGAGTGCAATCGAAGGTTGATAACCTGTATTTATATATTTTAAACAAATTTACATAATAAAAATTATTATTTTTATTTATCACAAGTATTTAATCTTTCTTTTTATTATTATTATTGTCTTTCATTTTGAAGGTATTATTAATATTGTCTAATTATGTTACTATGTTATTAATTAATTACTTCTCGTTCAATACTATCCCTACTAATATTATAAATGCGAACGTAACTCTGTCTGTCTGTCTGTTACGCTTTCACGCCTAAACCACTGAACTGATTTTAATTAAATTTGGTACAGACATAGAGTTGATATTGAGGAAGAACATAGGATAGTTTTTATCCCAGACTTTTGAAAGGTTCTCTTGGAAACCCGATATAATCGAACTCCACGCGGGCGAAGCTGCGGGCGGAAAGCTAGTATTAGTATACTATAACTTAACTAACGCGGAAGAAGTCACGGGTGTGAGCTAGTGTTTATTTATAGATTTGAATGTCATTCTAGTCTAAGCACCTGTCTCTTAGACATTCGGGGTCAAACCACTACACTGTTCTGATAGCTTTCGTATGTACATTATAATCAAATTTAGTATAATATAGTTTTATGTATGGTAGGCCTCATGACTTTGAAGTACTATCATCATCAGCCTATCAGAGCCCACTGCTGAACCTCTTCTCACATGGAGAAGGTTTGAGCATTAATCACCACGCTCGCTCAAGACGGGTTGGTGATTTCAAATTTATAATTGTGAAATTATAAGTCTAGGTTTCCTCGCGATGTTTTCCTTCATCAGTCAAAGGTGTCTAAATACTCTAAAGTACATATGACTCGGAAAAATCACATTAGTACTTGACCACTGACATATTGTCTATAGACGATACAGAAAAATAATTTTTCTTCCGTAGCTCTTGTAGACTCACGTAATTTTATTTTTGATATAAGTAACATGTATACCAATATGATACCACATGTATAATATGTACAAAATGAAACTAAAATTTACGGAAACGTCGGGAGTATGTAATTTAAAAAGATAATAATACGTGAAGTAATCCGAAAATATTAGTTTCATTCAAATGAATACTTGCGAAAATTTTCGACCTTAAAATATATAAAAAATTAACAAAATTCTATTGTTATATTGTACTAGCTTTCCGCCCGCAGCTTTGCCCGCGCGGAGTTCGGTTATATCGCGTTTCCAAGAGAACCTTTCAAAAGTCGAGGATAAAAACTATCCTATGTTCATTCTCAAGGTCAACTTTATCTCTGTACCAAATTTCATTAAAATCAGTTCAGTGGTTTAGGCGTGAAAGCGTAACATACAGACAGGCAGAGTTACTTTCGTATTTATAATATTAGTAGGGATTAATCTAACAGTATTCTATTGAATGCATTTCACTTAACATACGTGTACGTTGGAAAAAGCGAAAGTGGAAATATCTTGCGTTCATTATTAAATAACAATGCATAGTTTCTTTTCATACGTTTACTTCAAATGTATGATTTTTAATACAATTTAAATTATTATTATAATACATTCTGAATGCAATTAACAATAATATTATTCACTGCTTTTGAGTTAAAAGTTAGTTAGTATAAAAAGAGTTAGAAACGAATTTTCACTTTACCTTAATTCATCTTTGAGACATAAAAGGTTTAAAAAATGAAAATAAACGAAAAAGTATTGGAATATTACTAATTATTATATAATAAGTTTTAGTACAGTTTTTTATATAAATTTTAACCCAAATAGTTTGATATTTAAATGAAAAAAGTATAAATCTATCACAATAGCGTACTGCGATGACCTCCGACATCAACACGTCGCGTATACATTACCGATATACGCATATAAAAACTAATTTTACATAGATTAATGGAAAAAAATAACGTTACTTTAACTTTACTAAATAATCGCGTTTTTAACCAAATTTAGATTAAATATTATATTCCCTTATTGACCTATAGACTAGTGAGTAGTGACTACCCTCAAAAATAATTCCCATACAAAATAAGTTCGACATTAAAATGAATCTTATTATTCTTTTAATTAGAGCTAAATTTAAATCAAATTAGACCTTCATATATTTTAATGTAAGTAGTAATTTGTTCAATGCTTAATTTATTTCCAAGCAGCCGAATATCACTGAAGTGTCACGTGACTCGTGTAGTGATGACGTCATAGCAATAAATTCCGTAAAGGAGACTTAGCACGCGAATGTACTTTGAGAACATTAGCATAGTGACGTCACAGCTGTCCAGTGGTTCCAAAATGCAGATCCCTACTAATATTATAAATGCGAAAGTAGGTCTGTCTGTATGTTACGCTTTCACGTTTACACCACTGAACTGATTTTAATGACATTTAGTACAGAGATAGAGTTGACCTTGAGAAAGAACATAGGATAGTTTTTATGCCAGACTTTTGAAAGGTTCTCTTGGAAAAGCGATATAACTGAAATCGACGCGGGCGAAGCTGCGGGCGGAAAGCTAGTTTGAAATATATTTCAGTTTTTCTGGTCGATCTCAATAATGAAAATAAAGTCCTTAGTACGTGATTGTGTAAAACTAAATACTTTCGGTTTCTTGGTATTTCGTTAATACTACGTTATTGTTAATTGCTTGTTATCTAACTTATAGAAATCATTAAACTCCAATTAATCAGTCATTTTTTAACACTGTAAGTATCCTATACTATAGAAGCGAGGCGAGTCACGGTATAAAACTAGTTAAATCCGGAATATTCCTACAATTCTATACAGCAACGTTGTAAAAATATTGCATAAAGTAAGCAGGCATACGATCTCATACCAAGATCACGGCCGAGCGAAGGTCGACAGTTAGCGATAGTTGTTTGACCCGATATATATTATGATAATTATTTATATATAAACTTTTTTAATATACTCTTTGGTCAGCATATGTCAAGTAACTGTCAGTCATTTGACAGTTGCCTGTCAGTTCGCGTACCTTCAATATCGTTTAAGATATGACATAATCCCTATTAATATTATAAATGGGAAAGTAACTCTGCCTGTTTGTTACGCTTTCGCGTCTAAAACACTGAACTGATCTTAATAAAATTTGGTACAGAGATAGAATTGACCTTGAGGAAGAACATAAGATAGTTTTTATCCCAGATTTTTGAAAAGTTCTCTTGGAAACGCGATAAAACCGAACTGCACGCGGGCGAAGCGGCGGACGGAAAGGTAGTATATATATAATTTGGTGTCATATTTTTGCTATAATTTGAGTTATAGAAATAAGAATTTTATAATAGTAATCTCTAAGTCAGTTGTGGCCTAATGGTTAAAGGATTACCCTCTCGTGCCCGAGGGTACAGGTTCGATCCTGGCAAGTACCAATGTGATTTTTCCGTGTCATATGTACTTAAGAGTATTTAGACATCACTGACAGACGAAGGAAATCATCGTGATGAAACCTGGACTTATATCACAATTATAAGTTTGTAATCACCAACCCGTCTTGAGCGAGCGTGGTGATTAATGCTCAAACCTTCTCCATGTGAGAAGAGGCTCAGCAGTGGGCTCTGATAGGATGATGATGATGATGAATAGTAATCTATAGACTATGGTATTTAATAAAGAATTAGTCTGGTCTGAATGTTTTCGACATGACAAGACAAGGTCTACCGGGTCTTCTAGCATGTATATGTATATAGGAAAGGAATTTTAATTTACATCATATAAATCTGCATGTAATAGTGAACGGAAATGTACATTTATGCATTGTGGCCTTATAATTATTTTGTAAATAAAATGTAAAGAAACTTATAACTTTACTAATTTAAATTTGTCATATATTAAATAGAAAAAAATCAAGGCCGGGACGTCATCACCGAATTTTAATTACTTAAGTGTTAATTGTTATAAAAGTATACCTTTAATACATGTTTGCGTTATACTACATACTAATAGTTTCCCGTTCCTCATTCAATACTACGTTAATACTGTACAAGATTTATGAATGAAATACTGTTGACGCGGAGTATGTAGTGGCGGACTTGTGGTAAGCGTATTGTTTTTTCATACACTCAACCCTGTAGTATCACGTGAGAAGGTTCGTATATAAAACTATGAACTGTGCGTATGTAGTTAAATGAAAACTTGTAGTAAGGATACTGGATTTATTCCTTCACTAGCTTTCCGCTCGCAGCTTCGGCCGCGTGGAGTTCGGTTATATTGCGTTTCCAAGAGAACCTTTCAAAAGTCTGGGATAAAAACTATTCTATGTTCTTTCTCAAGGTCAACTCTATATCTGTACCAAATTTTATTAAAATCAGTTCAGTGGTTTAGGCGTGAAAGCGTAACAGACAGACAGACAGACAGAGTTACTTAATCGCATTTATAATATTAGTAGGTATTAACAACATACCTCATTATTCAAAGAAATATTTAGAACAAATATATGTTAAAGAAAGTCGTGTTAGTTACACTATTTATAACTCAAGAACGGCTGTACGGATATGGTTGAAAATTAGTGAAGAGATAGATTAGAACAAGGAGACGGACATGATATAATTCAGTTCGATCGAAAAAGAAAAAAAATACTTATTTTAAAATAACTGGTTATTTACAGCTTCTAGGGCGGCAAGAGTTCGCCCGGTCAGCTATACATATATTACTAATTCCGAAATTAACGCGGACGAAGTCGCGAGCAAAAACTAGTTTATATATAAATTAAATATGTTCTTCCTATCTTTGTATATAAATTATGTTTACTTTATATTATAATGTAAAACAAACAAACACTTTAATTCCTTTATATATGTTTGTAAAACCTCAATGTTTATCTTATCCGGAGCCTGCGAGTCATCTTCCAGTGGACCGACTGATACAAGTATATACAGAAACAAATAAATATTAACGTGTAGTACTAGTAGAGGTTTATATATGAACAACTGTTAGGACACAGTGAGTGAGTCAGTACGTGCAGACTGATGAGTGAAGACTGTCCTTACTACCGGTCACAGCGAACTGGACACGAGCAGTGTGGAGTATTACGATCATACGTGACGCTTGATTTGTTATGTTATATGACTGATACTGAGAATTGGAGTTTTACAACTATTAATTGTATTTTTGATTCTTTTTCACCCAAATATATATTCTTCTTCTACCTGGCAATTTCCCAGCTATAGCCAGGGTCTGCCTTACATGTTGTGAATAGTTTTGGCTAATTGTTTTTACGACCGGCCGCCTGCCTGACATCAACCCTCTTTGGGAATGCATTAATCAGTGATGTCTAAATACTCTTATAAAGAACATATGACTCGGAAAAATCACATTGGTACTTGCCAGGGCCAGGATCGAACCCGTGCCGTCGTGCATGAGAGGCGGGCCTTTTAACCACTAGGCCATCACTGACTAAATATTTATACATATATGTATATACATATATATACTTGTTGCGGCATCTTACGAAGTTGTTCAAAGTCCAACTATACAATTAACCTTTCGTAAATTGTAATGTGATATGATTATTGCTTTTTACGTTTTAAAAGTCAAAGAAAATATAGATTTTAATATTGATATCTTATTTTGCGATTACAAGACGATGTATACTTTGTATTTAGTTTATATATAAACTTTCAGTTTAACGTTTTTTACTATAGTATTGTAAGTACTTGTATTAAGGGTAGATAATTAAGTTATATTCCGATTGGAGCCTTAGTCTTCTCATCTGATGAAGTTATATGAATGGAAGTTCCGATAAGTAGCTTTTCGAA
The DNA here is from genome assembly GCA_916720795.1 of Danaus chrysippus. Lineage (NCBI taxonomy): Eukaryota > Metazoa > Arthropoda > Insecta > Lepidoptera > Nymphalidae > Danaus > Danaus chrysippus. The sequence goes on along the minus strand of CAKASE010000072.1, from coordinate 2,103,165 downwards.
GATTTTAATTTTCTCAAGTACTTGGCTTAAGAACTGAAGACAGATTATTTTCCATCTTCATGTAATACTTCCAATTAGTGGTACAACTTTGGAAGACTGTTACAGCGACCGTAGATATTCTATTAAGATTTAAGACCCAATATCTACAATTTCTTTTCAATAAATTTATTCTTGATCGTCAATTTGATTATAGGGCAAAATTGTCATACTTTTCATCATCAGTCAATACACGTAACGCCTTATTTCGTTGTGCATTTTCTCATATTTGATAGAAGATATTTTCTTTTCTCATGAGTAAAAAAGAATTATTCCAATAATAATATCAACAAGAAATCAAACGCAAAGTGAATATTGTGAACCGCTTACTATATGTACTATAATTTTTACATATAGAAGCGATATAATATAAAAGAAAATTGTGCTAGTTATACTATTTATAACTCAAGAACTGCTGGTCAGATTTCGATGAAAATTTGTTGGGAGGTAGATTAGAACCAGGAGATGGACATAGTTTTTTAATCTCGTTAAAAAATACTATTTAACTCCAAAATCTGCTTATCTACTGTCTTTTAACGGAACATGGTTTGTCCGGTCAAATATATTTCTAATTCTGAAACAAACGCAGACGAAGTCGCGGGCAGCAACTAGCTACATAAAAGGAAGTAACTAAGTATTATTGTTATTTTTCTGTGATAGTAAAAAAACGTGGCGTAATCTCAAAGGTCGTTCTAAATAAGACATATCTGTGCACCTGACTTCGCCTATTATTTTTAATAATAAAAATAAAATGGTATCAATAAACGGAGAAAAGTTCTGAATACACGAGCTATACGTAAGTGAAAGTTCGATCAAAATAGGCCCAGCAATATCATTAATTAAAGCAATAAAAAAACAGACAATATTTTTTACATGTAACTTGTATTCAAAATATATTCAAAGTTAAAGACCGTATTTTAATAAAACACAGACTTTTTATATAGACTAGCTTTTGCCCGCAGTTTCTTTCAGGTATATGTGGTATAAAATATTATATACATATAAATTACATAGAAATGATTTCAACAAACCGACAAGTTTTTTCGTTTATATATATTTAGAATCGATGGCACTACCATTTCGTAAACAATACTAAGATCATTGATAAAGCCTACCTTATCAGAGATTTTATCATATTTGTAAAACAATTCCAGGGATCGCGCGAAGACGCCGTACAAGCTAGTATAATTATTGTACAAACAATAATTATATTAAACAAAAAAACAATTGAGAGATACGTAGTAATAAAATAACAAGAGCTATTATATTCTTTTTTATTAATAATATTAAACATTAAGTCAATATTACAAACAGAAAAATACATTCATAAATCTCGTACGTAAATATTATATGAATTTCGTCGGCATCTCCGTTATGGAAGCCGGTGTGACGTGACGCGTTGATCACGCGATCCACGGACCATGGTCTCGACCAATCACGAGCGAGCGTGAGCGCGTTCGATTTTTGAATTTGGATTTCTTTTGCTGTCTTTTTGTTTATTTTTTTTTTCGTTGCTAACTTTTGTTAGCTGCCAGTTGTAAATATTATTTTTTATTTATTCGCCTGTGTTTCGTTTAAAGAGGTTTGTTATGTCATATAAATATTGAATTCATATTAAAAGAATTCATTCTATTTGAAAACAAAGTTATTTGAGTTTTTTGTACTTAATATTATTCTTTATCCCTTTTCTCTGTAATGAGATTTTAATGGAAAATTTCTAGTTTTTATCCTACCATTGGTATTACAAGTTAAATATAGAAGATATATGTATATTTTATCTTGCGTATCTTGCGAGCACAACAGTTAAAACCAGTATTTTATGAATAACAACACAGCCGCAGTTATTTTTATATGATTCTAATATTAAAAACTGTTTTTTACGTTTTTAATTCGTCCTGTAGCCTTAATACAAGTTATTGTAAAACGAAATACGCAGCGTTCACAGTTTTTCAAAGGAATAATTTGATATGAATGAAAAACTTCAAAAGCGCCGTATTTGCTTGGACGGTACAGACGTGTGGTAAAACTGATTACGATAGATAAGTATCTTCGAAATAGTAGGTCTACTCCAAGTTACTATCTATAGGTGTCAAGAGTTATATTCCAATCGGAACAGCCAATTCAGCGTCATCTTTCTTTTACTGTCTCTACACTAGTTAATTTTATATATTTATATATGTATGTATATATTTCTTTGATTAGACTTAAGTAAAATAATTGATGCGAATATATTCTTAGAAAAAAGATCAGAATTGAATTTTTTTTAAATAATAACTTCACTATTAATTCAGTAACTTTGTAGAAAACTATAAACAATTTTAAAGTAATAACTTTCAACTGTCTCGATTTCAAGTTATCGTGAAAGCAAATCTGAATATAACACAAATTAAAGATTTTAAACAACTGAAAATCTATTATCGATTAATCTATCACACCAACACGCTTTAGGAACTAAAAAGTGTCCTAATTTCTAACAACTGCCTAATGCTTATATATCATTCGCCCCTCTCCTACCCTCTCATATTACTACAATATACAGGGTGACTGGTGAATTACTATCAATATTTAAGGAGCATACTCTGTACATGATTCTCATTCGAATTATGTAAAAAAATTAGGTACTTAATTTTTGACCAAATTTCCGTATAAATAAATAAAGTGTGTACACGTTCCAAGTGTTCCTAGTGTGAACGCGCGCGGCGGCGTGCTGATACAACACCACGCCGCCGCGCGCGTATGTGTGTGTGTGTGTGTGTATACCTAATCTGTAGGGTGTTCATACGATGCGTAATTAATTACATAACTTTTGGTTAACTTTACTTAGAAGTTTATTAATATTTATGTTATATTAATTTTTATTTTGTCATATATGATCGTCAAATATCACGTCCTCAAATATCGATAGTAATTCACCAGTTACCCTGTATATCGTTAACCCCTCTCCTACCCTCTCATATTACTTCATATATGTATATATAATGAAATATTCCTACTGGTACATAACTTGAGTTTATATATTATTGGTCACAGGTTCGATGCCAGTTCGTGTAGATCACTAGTTCTCAACCTTTGGTCCTCATTCAAAACTATGTTAAATTTTATTAATATTTTTGTTGTTACAAAATGCATTGAGTTTTTTATCAAGTTTATTTTCTTATATGCGAATAACAAAGAATAAAAATTGGTTTTTAGTCAAGAAAAGGTTGGGAACCACTGCTATAATTTATTTTGATAGATTTATCATACAAAAACTATATTTTTTAATATTAAACTATTTCTTTTGTTAAAGGTAAGGTGATAATCTCTATGACGCGTGTACAGTACTGAAAAACACAAAATGTCTTCTAAGGCTATATACGAGGCTGCTGGCAAGGATCTTATTAACAGGTAATTAATATTATAACTAGTTATGTCTTGTTCTTGTACCTGGCAATTTCCCAGCTTTTGCCAGGTTCTGCCTTACATGTTGTGAATAGTTTTGCCTAATTGTTTTTACGACCGGCCGCCTGCCTGACATCAATTCTCCTTGGGAATCAGCATTAATCAGTGATATCTAAATACTCTTATAAAGTACATATGACTCGGAAATATCACATTGGTACTTGCCGGGATCGAACCCGCGCCCTCACACATGACAGACGGGCCCTCTAACCACTAGGCCACCACTGACTTCAACTGCGGCTTTGTCTGCTTTATCATAATTAATATAAAAGAGAAATGGTTGTGTCACGTGACTTCATTTACAATAATCGTGACTAGCTCCTGAAATGACTATAAATCCAGGATAAATGACTAAAATTATATCCAATATCCTATCCTGATATTTAAACTATATAACTGTCAAGTTTCATCAAAATAAGTTTAGTAGTTTTTGCGTAACATACATACATACATACATTAATCTCCGCATATAAGAATGTATCTATCGTATATTTAATCATACTACGATTTTTGTTATTAAAACTTATATAAAAATAACTTCGAGAGTTCAAAGATTACACATTTGATGTTTTTTTTGTTATCTATACTAATATTATAAAGCTGAAGAGTTTGTTTGTTTGTTTGTTTGTTTGTTTGTTTGAAAGCGCTAATCTCGGAAACTACTGGTTCGAATTGAATAATTCTTTTTGTGTTGGATAGTCCAGTTATCGAGGAAGGCTGTGAGCTATATAACATCACGCTACGACCAATAGGAGCAAAGATATAGTGGTAAATGTGTAAAAAACGGGAGAAATTATTTCATCTTTGAAGCCTTCCCTTGCGTGCGCCGTGAAAACGATTCAAGATGCACAAAAAATATGTATTAAAGAATCATAGCTCTTTTAATGATCTAAAAAACAGTCCGCGACAGTATATGTCGATCTTTTAAGATTAATTCACAAAAACCGTTTTTATGGTACCTAATTTTGTCGAAATAATTTGTTTAAGTTGTATCAAAATAATAATATTAATCTTTATTCATATAAACAAATAAATATGTTGTTGGTTAAGAGTACTTCATTATTAATAAAAAAAACATAGGTTTCATCCTGAAAATTCTACGGGAACTAGACCATTCCGAAAACCCCGCAAGAACGGGAACTATGTGGGAAGAACCAAAAATCTGTCGGAAGTAACTATTCCACGCGGACGAAGCCGCGGCAAAAGCTAGTAATAAATAAATACATTTTGATCATTTATCCTTACCACAAGCTTCACAATACGTACGTCGCGTTTGCCGTTTCTCGTTCAATAATACGTTAATACGTGAAGATTTAAAAGTGGTAGAGCCTAGCTGTGGTCAAGTTACTACAGCTCGAACATGTGCTGGCTCGACCGGGGAAGTACCACCCTCTCAGAAGATCGGCGTGAAGTAGCCATTAATGGCTGCGTTTCGTCCGATGAGTGAGAGAGACGGTTGCCTTTTCCCTATTCCCACTCCTCCCTTTTCCTCATTAATCAAGTTTGGCAACGCATCCTTAACATCTATGTTGCGGATGTCCATGGGCGACGGTAACCACCTAAATATAAATAGCTTTAATAGGTCGAGTTTAAAAGTTACCAATAAGATTTACCCAAGAATTAAGATACATATTATATTGTGGGATATTACATATTAAACTATGATGTTAAGTAATCTATACTAAAATATACGTTTTAATGATGCCGCTAAGTATGATATAATATTTAATAGCTGTCAAAGTATTTAAAGAATAAATTAGTTTAGAATACTTATATATATGTCGTGTTTGTTTGTTCGCGTTAATCTCAGTAACTGGTGGTGATATTTAATAAATTCTTTCATAGTGACAAATCGCGTTGACAAATACTTTCCCTCGTAAAAGTGAACAAAACCAAACGTCATCGCTTTAACATCACTTCGGGTGTGTTCGGGAATTTAAAGGTTCGGTTCAAATTAAATGTGTCTTCTTCTACCTGGCAATTTCCCAGCCAGGGTCTGCCTTAATTCACATTAAATGTGTGTTCTCTATATATTTATATGTTGTTATGTTGTTTTCAGACACATAGAAGCAGGCACGGCTCTAGTGCCCTGTAGATTCGCTGTCTTCGAGCAGGGGACCGTCTGGGAAGATGAGCTGGGAAAGAACCCGTGGCTCACTAAGGAGGTGCGGATATAAATGTAACACACACACACACACATACACACATAAACACACACACACACACACATACACACATAAACACACACACACACAAACACTGGCTCACTAACGACGTAACAAGCAAAAGTTTAATAAGTAATAATAGAAATTTGTCAATGAAAAACTATAAAAGACAAACATGCATACGAATGTATGTATATAACTAGCTGCGCCCCGCGGTGTTACCCGCGGATTTCCGGGATGTAAAGCAGCCTATGTCTTATTCCTGGACGTCAGCTTCCCGTATACAAAATTTAATCAAAATCGCTTCATCCGTCTGAGCGTGAATAATCGACAAACATACACACTCACAAACTTTCGCAATCATAATATTAGTACTATAATAATAATCTTTTCCAACTCCTCAGCAACTAGTTGTTAAGCCCGACCAGCTTATCAAGAGACGCGGCAAGTTAGGGCTTGTTGGTGTGAACAAAACAGCTGCGGAGGTCAGGCGCTGGCTGGCCGAACATGACTCCAAGGAACAGAAGGTCGGCGCGGCCGCGGGCAAGCTCAGGAGATTCGTGGTTGAACCTTTCGTGAAGCACGAACCGGTAAGAACACGCCAAAAACAGATTATCTGCTAGAAAAAGTTCCATCGATATCGGTCCAGCCGTTTCAGAGATTAGACGAACAAACAAACAGAAAGACGAACAAAAATTACAAGTATAAGTCTGATATATCTACCTAGATAGGGACAATAAACATCATTTTTATTACAAAATTTTTGTACATAAAAAAGCTTATCTGCTAGAAAAAGTTCAATTGAAATCGGTCCAGCCGTTTCAGAGATTAGACGGAACAAACAGACAGACGAACAAAAATTACAAATATATAAGTCTGACATATCAACCTGTATACATACTATGAAAAATATTATTATGACAAAATTTTTGAACATAAAAAATACATGAGTGTGTGTACAAAATGATGTAATTGTACACAACAGTTGTACAACCGAGTTTTAAATGAATCGAGTCAATAATGATTCATCGCTATTAATATATCAGTGTGTATAATATTTGTTAAATTTTACCTTGAATACAATTAAAACTATATATTTTAACCGACTTTACAATAATTGGTGTTATGGGTTTAACACTGTCTGTACGTCTGAGTGTAACTTCTATTTAAATGTTTCTGAATTTTATCCTTAGTATAAGTAATCTTAATAAACGAAATACATACAGTTTATAGTTAATTCATATAGAAAAATGTATTTAAAGATCCTTATACTTATTAAATAGCTCTATTTAAATGTATGTATATATAATTTCCATGTCACAATATTAGTTACCGTACTCTGAAAAGGCTTTACCAATTTTTCCAAATTTTTTTACGTATTCAATAGGTCTGAGAATCGGCTACAATCTATTTTTCAACCCCTAAGTGATAAGGGTTGGTCAACCTTAATTTTTGGTTTCTATTTGGACGAAATTGTTTGTTTTAATATTTATAATGTGGCAATAAAAATACATACAACCCTTAATTTTTACTTATATATTATCATCAACCCATTTTTTTAAATGATAAAACAACGTTATATATACTCGCTTTCCCCCCGCAGCTTCGCCCGCGTGGAGTTCTGTTATATCGCGTTTCCAAGAGAACCTTTCAAAAGTCTGGGATAAAAACTATCCTATGTTCTTTCTCAAGGTCAACTCTATCTGTACCAAATTTCATTAATCCGTTCAGTGGTTTAGGCGTGAAAGCCTAACAGACAGAGTTATGCATTTATACTATTAGTAGGGATATATATGTATATGTGTGTCTGTATATATAATATATCTCTTAAACCCCACAGAGCGAGGAGATGTACCTGTGCATCCAGTCAGGTCGAAGAGCCGACACCATAATGTTCCATCACCAAGGAGGAGTTGACGTCGGCGATGTAGACGCGTTGGCTCTCAGGATGGATGTAAGGAATAAAAACAATATTATATATAAGAATTACTAGTATTCATTTAAATGAAACTAATATAATGAGTATTCATTTAAATGAAACTTATATCTATCGAAAGTATTCATTTAATTACATTCAGCTAGGATAATAATGTGGTTTTTTGATAGATGATAAAATTGTGACGCCAATAAAATAATTTATTGTCAAAGTGCGCGAGACATTAAGTTTGGGAATTTTAAACTACATGCTTCCGAGAATTCGGTTACTTTGTATTTGTCATCACGGACAAATGAGATGTGAAAGAGTTTTTATGGTTATGTATACAGTAGCTTTCAAGAAAATTAGTAAAAAATATTGATTCATCATCAAGAAGCTTCAATGATGGTATAAAGACCAGATGTATTGAAATAGTTTCATCAAAATCGATTCAGTAGGTTTAAAATCTAATCTTACAAACATACACATTATATTTTGTTTTTATATCAATTTATCTGAATTCATAATTTGAATTTTTACTTATCATAAGTAATTTTAAACAATATCAATATCATATCATTATCGTGACTTTGTAATTATTATTTCCAGATCCCCGTGGATACTTTCCCGTCCATCGAGGACATTGATCGTGTACTGTTAAAGAACATTAAATCCACAACAATAAAGAGGTATGATATAATATTAACTAAATACATATAACATCATCGTCATCATCAGCCTATCAGAGCCCACTGCTGAGCAAAGACTTTCTCTCACATGGAGAAGGTTTGAGCATTAATCACCACGCTCGCTCAAGTCGGGTTGGTGATTTCTAACTTATAATTTGATATTATAAGTCCAGGTTTCCTCATGTGTTTTCCTTCATCGTTTGTCAGTAGTGTCTAAATTCCGGCGTCGGGACGTGACGACCCCATCGCCCACTGGTGTATTCCGGTGCAATCAGTCACGGGGGGGAGGGCTGGGGGTACAGCCCTGGGAGTAAGACGGTCACGGATCTGGCAGGAGGCCGTCCGTGGCTGTCTTGGGGGGGAGGGGATACTCGGGTCTCTCCGGAGGCCTGAGTTCACTTGTGGTCGGTCGGTTTCCTCTCTGTCTGCCGTCGGGCGCTTGCGCTCGTCGGTGGGTGGTTGGAGACTGGCCGCGTGGGCTTGGGTGGGAGGGGTAAGGGGTTAACCCTCTCGCGATTAAGCAAGCCCGCCAGGCGGGGGGACACTCCTGGTCACTTGGAGTGAGCCCTCGGGGGGGGAGGTGGCCGTTCGCGGCCCGCCGCCGGATCGTCGCGGATGCATGCTTCGGCGTTTCCCGTGGCGATCCACTTGGCGGCAACGGAGAGTGACCGCTGGTGTTTTAGTGGGTAACATGGGCCCTTCTGGCCGTGAATCCCACATAACCGCCTCCGTCTCCCCTAGACGGAGGGGTAGGTATAAAACCTTTCACCGCGATAACAAAAAAAAAAAAAAAAAAAAAAAAGTAGTGTCTAAATACTCTTAGTAAGTACATATGATTCGGAGTAATCACATTTGTACTTGTACCAAAAGTCAGTGGTGGCCTAGTGGTTAAAAAGCCCGCCTCTCATTGCCGAGGGCGCGGGTTCAAACCGGGCAAGTACCAATGTGATTTTTCGGAGTCAAATGTACTTTCTGTGAGTATTTAGATATTACTAACAGGTGGTGAAGGAAAACATCGTGCGGAAACCTGGACTTAAAATTTCACAATAATAAGTTGAAATCACCAACCCGTCTTGAGCAAGTGTGGTGAATAATGCTCAAACCTTCTCCATGTGAGAAAGAGGCCTTTCAGCAGTGGGCTCTGATAGACTGATGACTGACATTTGTACTTGTCAGGTTTCGAACCAACACCCTTATGCGAGAAAGGCGGGTCATTAACCTCTAGACCACTACGACTGTATATATATGTTGATGTAGAACTCTGTATAAGTAATCTATTATACGTCATTCATCCAGGATTCTGTCCAAGTTCATCGTGAGCCTATAGAAAACAAAAATATATCCGGTCTGGAAGCAGACGCACAAATATCCTCGGGGATTTTATATTGTTAATATATATATGTTGATGTAGAACTCTGTCTAAGTAATCTATTATACGTCATTTTTCCAGGATTCTCTCCAAGTTCATCTTAAGCTTATACCGCGTGTTCGTGAACCTATACTTCACGTATATGGAGATCAACCCAGTAGTGGTTACCGGCGAGCGAGTGTATCTGCTCGATTTAGCAGCCAAGCTCGACCAAACGGCGGATTTCATCTGCGCCAAGAACTGGGGCGAGATTTCCTTCCCGCCGCCTTTTGGACGGGACGCGTACCCGGAGGAAGCGCATATAGCGGATCTGGATGCGAAGAGCGGGGCTAGCTTGAAGGTTAGATCATATATAGTATAGACTTTGTTTAATGAACACACTTGATAAAAAATGTATGTGGAATTATCATATCAATTAATAAATCAATAGTATGATGACGACTAATTGTAAAAGTTATTTAGGTAATTAAAATAATTTATTTTTCACGCCACTAAATATCAATTTAAGAGTCAAGCAAGAGTCCCTATCATTGAGAGTTTATAACAGTACTGAAATATAAAATTAAAGACATAGTATTTATACTAGGCACAACCATATAGTCCTCTCCCTATTAATATTATAAATGCGAAAGTAACTCTGTCTCTCGGTCTGTCTGTTACGCTTTCACGCCTAAACCACTGAACTGATTTTAATGAAATTTGGTACAGAGATATAATTGACCTTGAGAAAGAACATAGGATAGTTTTTATCACATACTTTTGAAAGGTTCTCTTGGAAACGCGATATAACGAAAGCTATACTATACTATACAGGGTGACTGGTGAATTACTATCGATATTTGAGGACGTGATATTTGACGATCATATATGACAAAATAAAAATTAATATAACATAAATATTAATAAACTTCTAAGTAAAGTTAACCAAAAGTTATGTAATTAATTACGCATCGTATGAACACCCTACAAATTAGGTATACACTCACACTCACACATACGCGTGTCGCGACGTGGTGTTGTATCAGCACGCCGCCGCACGCGTCCACACTTGAACACTTGGAACGTGTCAACACTTTATTTATTTTTACGGAAATTTTGTCAAAAATTAAGTGCCTATTTTTTTTACATAATTCGAATGAGAATCATGTACCGAGTATTCTCCTTAAATATTGATAGTAATTCACCAGTCACCCTGTATAATTAATATATATTTCAGTTAACGGTGTTAAACAAGTCCGGTCGTATCTGGACGATGGTTGCTGGCGGAGGCGCGTCAGTAGTTTACACGGACACGGTCTGCGCGCTAGGGGGCGCGGCCGAGCTAGCTAACTACGGGGAATACTCCGGCGCGCCCACTGAGAGTCAGACCGCGGACTACGCTAAGACTATATTCAGTCTCATGTGCAGGGAGAAGCATCCCAAGGGCAAGGTGGGCTGCACAGATTATAGAATGTGTTGCAAAGATTATGTAATGTTAGACGGTAGTGGGGGGCGCACAGATTACATAGTCTGGGTTGCATGTATTATGTAAAGTTGGAAAAAATTTAAGGCGGTATTTCAACTTTGTTTATTGGTCACTCGTAATATAATTTCATATATAGCACTTACATTCTATTTATGATACAGAGGGTGTTAGTTTCCTTCATAACAGGTAATTAAATATTATGTAAAAAGTTCTAAGGCTCTAATTATAAATTATAAAACAATTTGTTAAGTACAGAAATATCATTAAAATTAATTTACACTAATATAACAAATACACAGATAGATGGCGCTAGTTGACTATCATAAGAATTCCCAATGAATATCAGAATAACGTTAAGCTTAGAATTATAAAGTACATCATAATTTTAAATTGTTATAAACAAATATTTGTCCGCGACTTTGCCTGAGTTACATTCACAATAAGAAATGCACAGCTGACCGAGCGAACTCTATTCCTCCTTAAAGACGTTACATTAGAAGATTTTAATATTGATCAACTTATTTTTTTCTTTTTGAATCAGATGAAAAATATTCTAAGTCTTTTCCCTTGTTCTAAGCTATATCTCCACGAATTTTCGTACAGTCGTTCTTGAGTTATAAATACTGTATCTAACAAAACTTTCTTTCATATATAAGATATTCAATGTTATATCATATATGTATCTTTAAGCGGGGAAAATATCATCTTGATCGTTTCTACCAGAACTAAATGACTTGTGGCCATATAGTGGTTTTTATTAAAAATAACTATTGTTATAATGATATATCTTAATATTTCCGTAGCTATATGGTGGTACTAAAAATAAGTATTTTAAGGGTTTATTTAAATGAAACTAATGATTTTAAAATCGCGTAGTACATCCTTAAAATATTACTTTCATTTAAATGAATAAGACTCGCGATAATCTTAGATATCATTATTTAAAGCGTTATATCTTATTATTTCCAGGTTTTAATCATCGGCGGCGGTATAGCTAACTTCACGAACGTAGCGGACACTTTCCGAGGTATAATAACTGCTATAGAAACATACCGGGACGCTCTGCTACAGTACAACGTGACTATCTTCGTGAGGAGAGGCGGACCCAACTACCAGGAAGGGCTAAGGTGATGAATGTTTGTCTATATGTCTATCAATGTATAAATAACTCATAAACTAACAATATACAGTGTTAGCGGAAGAATTCTTGTTAAAAGTACTAAATAAATTTAGTGGTATACGAATGTAAGAACAGTTGGAAGCAATCAAAATTATTATTTTACTATAGTTTTGTTTTAAAAAATTACATATTAGCCCTTATACATAGGAATTATCGATGTCTATCAATATATGGATAACTCATAAACTAACAATATAAAATGTTACCGGAAGAATTCTTGTTAAAAGTACTAAATAAAACATCTATAATTGTTTATATGACTTCAATAGACTGTAAGTTGAGAATTGCTGTTGGTTGTACATATTTTACATATATATGGATATAAGAATTGTTGGAAGTAATCAAAATTATTATTTTACTATAGTTTTGTTTCAAATCTCATTAATTAATATACTGCTATACACATTTAGTCATATATACATCAATATTATAATAATAAAAGCAATAATATAAGTTGAACATCAATATAACTTTCCCTCACCGGGACCAAGATTTGGGAGATTCTAATGATATGATTCTCATTATATAACTTAGTAAAGAAGAAAACACGTTATGATTTTTAAAAAAAACGTTTGCCGGGCACTTTCCGACTTTTAATATCAAGACTAATTAGGGCTGAGCAATCGTTCTTGATAATAGTTGAGAAAAAAAAAAATCAGATTGTCACTAATGATGTTCCTTATATAGGTGGCTTGAGGGTTGCCAATTTAATAATTAATTATTATCATTTAACAATATCTTCTTCTACCTGGCAATTTCCCAGCTTTAGTCAGGGTCTGCCTTACAAGTTGTGAATAGTTTTGGCTAATTGTTTTTACGACCGGCCGCCTGTCTGACATCAACCCTCTTTGGGAATGCATTAATCAGTGATGTCTAAATACTCTTATAAAGTACATATGACTCGGAAAAATCACATTGGTACTTGCCAGGATCAAACCCGCGCCATCGTGCATGAGAGGCGGGCCTTTTAACCACTAGGCCACCACTTTTTTTTTTTTTTTTTTTTTTTGATGACGTAGTGGAAACTCTTTTTACGAGCCGTCCAACCGACCTTGGTGGGGCCGGAAGGGATGTGTGAGGCTCGGCCTGGGCAGGCCCCTACTCACTAAAACCACTGCGAAAGCCATCGGCCGCTATGTCGGTGTACCCCGGATCTGTCAGCGACAGGGCACACCAGCGACTGGCCGGTCCTGGCAAAGACCGGACTTACTCCCTCGGAGAATGGAGGCGATCCCGGCAATTAGGACCACCCCGACGACGCCGGGTTTTCAAAAGGGCCGGGTTACCACGCCGACCCCAGCCCGGAACACAGGGGTGCTATTGGAGGCGTAGGACACTAGGCCACCACTGACTTATCATTTAACAATATATATAATATATATTTTAATGTTACAGACAAATGCGTGAAGTGGGCCAGCGTCTCCGTATACCCATGTACGTGTTCGGTCCTGAGAGCAACATGACTGCCATCGTGAGGCTGGCTCTGGGGCACGCGGTCATACCCAGCGACCACCAGCTCGACTACGCTCCCAAGCAGCTGCCGAAACCGGAAACTGCTGTGAGTAATACACACACAGACACACACATAAACATCAATGTCATCAGCCTATCAGAGCCCACTGCTGAGCCTCTCCTCACATGGAGAAGGTTTGAGCATTAATCACCATGCTTGCTTAAGACGGGTTGGCAATTTCTGTTAAGTATATTTGAATTTCGCGCCTTATTTAGATTTAACTCACCCTTGACTTAATGATCTATATTGTTTTTAGTGAATGTTTTTCTTTTTACATATATACTTACTCTATGCTTGCAACACTACTCTGTGATATTAGCGATTGTATTTCTTGTAATAAACCTTTAAATTACCTTGTTAAAAGAGTGTTTAATAACTAAAGCTATTAATTTCAAACTTATAATATGATATTATATGTCTTTGTTTAATAGAAATTTTCCTTCATCAGTCAGTAGTGTCTAAATACTGTAAAGTACATATATACGGAAAAATCACATTACATTGGTTCTTGCCAGGTTTCGAACTCGTGACCTTCATATATGCGAGCCTTTAACCATTAGTGATTAGCCCATCACATAATCTATCTCTCTCTAATCTATCTATCTCTCTCTAATCTAACTATCTCTCTCTCTCTCCAGCCGGTGTTTGCCTTTAACCACTAGGCCACCACATAATCTATCTCTCCCTAATCTATCTCTATCTCTCTCTCCAGCCGACGCCCCAGATCGAGCTGCCACAGCTAACCTCGTCCCTGTTGGAGCTGGTATGTTCCCAGGCGCCCACCAGGAGCGACTTGGGTCAGCAGCTGTCAACAGCCAGGCCTCTGTTTAGTGATAGAACCAAGGCTATAGTGTGGGGGATGCAGAACAGGGCTATACAGGTCGGTGGGGTGGACTTGACAGTCTTACTGCTTATATATATATATATTTGGATTCCACAATCAATTAAAAAATTAATGAGTTTATCTGTATGAACAGATTTAATTGTTAGGTCTTCAAAGGGGTTCAATCTATATTAGGTTCAAAATATAATATACAAAATATATTAGAAAAGAAACGACATTTAATGCTATTAATCAACTATGACCAATGATTCCAATTACAATAATTATGATCTATAATACGAATTCTCTTTTTGGCAGCAGTATCGTAATAGGTTATACATTTTAAAAATAAACCACAGATAACAATATTCCGATACCTCCCACGTAAGTTGTTGTATCTTCAAAACTGTGAATTTACAGTAGAGCGTTTCAAAGATTCAAATTAAACCAAAATCTGCAAAATTTTAAAATTACAACATTAGGTATGCATCTGACAAATCCTTTAAAAGTAGTGTTTTTATTGTTTTTTTTACTTTGAATGGATATAATGATCCATAATCGGATATTTTTCAGAACAAAGAAAAATAGCATTTTAGAAATATAACAACTTACATGGGAGGTATCGATTTGTTGTTTCTTAATATAACATTTTGTTATTAAGTCTTTTTTTTCATTATTTGTCATGTTCAATGGTCTCTATAATGTTATACCCAGGGTATGCTCGACTTCGACTACGTGTGTCGCCGCAGCGAGCCGTCGGTGGTGGCCATAGTGTACCCCTTCACCGCTGACCACAAACAGAAGTACTACTTCGGCACCAAGGAAGTGTTTATACCCGGTGAGATTATTATTACAGTCAATATATTTACTACAAGTTTGAGTCACTAAATACTCCACGTCAACAGTATTTCATTCATAAATCTTGTATAGTATTAACGTAGTATTGAATGAGAAACGGGAAACTATTAGTATGTAGTGTGATGAAAGAAAGTTATGTTGTGAAGTGAGCGAATAAGAATGAAATTTGTTAACTTATGATTAAGGAATTATAAATATAACTTGAAAACGAGGATATTACAAAAGTTAGCTTGTAGGATGTTGATGACGACACTGATGGGTTATTTGAAAACACTTGGCCACAATGATATGACGAATCGTTAATACATAAGTCTTCTCTTCTTCTACCTGGCAATTTCCCAGCTTTAGCCAGGGTCTGCCTTACATGTAGTAAATAGTTTTGGCTAATTGTTTTTACGAACGGCCGCCTGCCTGACATCAACCCTCTTTGGGAATAATACATAAGTACATAAAAGTGCTGGTCCAAATTAGATCGTTTAACAAGATCAGAATTAACCATTCGTTAAAATAATGTTCTATAAAATTACACTATCTAAAAATAATGATATTAAAAACAAATTTAAATTAAGAAAATTACGTTATATCTAAACGTATACTGGAATAAAATCTGAATATAATACAAATGAAAGATTTTAAACAACTGAAAATCTACTATCGATTAATCTATCACACCAACACGATTTAGGAACTAAAAATATCCTGATCTCTTGACAACTGCTTATATATCGTTCGCCCCTCACACATTATTACAATATATAATATGTTTTGTATAATAATTTCAGTATTCAGCGACATGGATGTAGCAATGAGAAAGCACCAAGAGGCGACCGTTTTAGTAAACTTCGCATCACTCCGCTCAGCATACGACAGTACTATGCAGGTAACTATTACACCACCTACAACCAACGTTAACATCAATATGTGCTTATTAAAAATAATATTAGATATATGTATGCAAATATAATCTTTTCTAGTACTAAACGAGTAAAACATTCCTTTGTCGTGAAGAATGAACGAATGAAGAAAACAATGCGATAGCTGTCTAAATAAAATGCCCAAAATATTTTATAAATTTTTTTGTATTATGAAATTATATTAAAGTTAAAATATATATCTACATATTACATTATTTTTGGTTATATTTTACTTATCTATAGCTATTATCTTGCTCTACTTGCAACACATTGCTTTATTCTTGTTTTTGATACAAAAAATCATAATTACTAGACTTAAATACACTATCAGTCTAGACTAGATTATAACTTTTAAAACAGTGAGTCTAGTCTAGATTATATAAGATAGGAAAACACTATAAAATAATATAAAACAAAGTAAGATTATCTTCCTTATATAACAGACTATTCTAGCCTAGTCTAGACAGCCTACTATATTAATTGTAGTCTCGACTAGTTTACATGGCTCGTACAATACTAGACTAGACTAGTCTAGACTACAGTCTACTATATGTTGTATGAAACATAGATTAATCTTAAATATATAAATTTTTCCAGGCGATGCAACATCCACAAATCAACACAATAGTTATCATAGCGGAGGGAATCCCAGAAAATATGACGAGGAAGATTATCAAACTGGCCGATGATAGAGGGGTAATGTTTGTTAGGCTTTCACTATAAGTTACTGGACCGATTTCAATGAAACTTTCCTTTAATATGAATATCAAGTCCTTGGAATGGATGAATCGATTTTGATAAGAATCATTAAAATGGAAAAGATATTACAGGAACATTAAGTTATATTAAAAATATTATGTTTTTGGACTCTATAGTCCAGTGTTACATGAATCAGAATATATAAAATATACATTTATTAAAATATATATTTTTAATATTAATCAATAGGTGAATATAATCGGTCCGGCCACAGTGGGAGGTATTAAGCCCGGATGCTTCAAGATCGGCAACACTGCTGGCATGATCGACAACATTATAGGCAGCAAGTTATACAGACCTGGCAGGTTGGTAGAACTGAATATTTAAGTATATAATATGAATAATATGTGTTTAGAAGATTTGTTTATGGATTAACTCACTCACATTCACAATAAGTATATAATAATAAGATATAAGATTAAAATAACAAGACCGACTGACAGACACTCACATCTCGTCTGTCCGTGATCAGGGTTGCTGTAAAGTAGCCGAAACGTCGGGAGTATGTAGTTTATAGTCAAAAATAAAAAAAATTAGTTTCATTTAAATAAGTATGTAATATCCAGCGAGTTATTATATGGATATATTTATATACACTATCGCAAAAAAAAGACATTTATATATTTAAAAAAAAGTAATAAAAAACTGGTGTTTACACAAAAAAATTACATATAATGAGATCTAAGATTTTCGCGAATATTCATTAAAATGAACCTAATATTATTCGGATTACCATGATCACGGTTGCTGCAAAGTAACCGAAACGTCTTGAGTATGTAGTTTTTTATATAATAAAATACGCAAAGTAATCCGTAAATATTACATCATATTAAGGTGGTACTTCACTTGCCGTTTATTTGTTTTTCGGGCCAAATAAGATCGTGTGTGGAGGATTTATTCGTCTTCACTCTTCATTTGACATATTTGCACAAATAAGACACATACACAAACAAGCGAAAACGCGTAAAGATGTTGTTGGCATGCCAAGTGTGGATGTCGTGTTTGCGCTGTTTGGACTACGTACAAAAATTTGGGCAAATGCAGCGAATACGCAACGCGAATAGGCAAAGCCAAGTGAAGTGCCACCTTTAAAGTTACATATCACACACATAAAAGCATTCACACTATATTTAATTCTTGGATGAGATTTAAGTAAAATAATTGATGTGAATATATTCTCAGAAACAAGATTAAAATTGTATATTATATGTAATATGTCCTCAGCGTGGCGTACGTGTCCCGTTCCGGTGGTATGAGCAACGAATTGAACAACATTATATCGAAAGAAGCGGACGGCGTGTGTGAGGGAGTGGCTATCGGCGGAGACAGATACCCGGGGACTACCTTCATAGATCATCTGATGAGGTATGTAATCATCATCATCATAATCATCATCATATCATCATCATCTTCATCATCATATCATCATCATCTTCATCATCATATCATCATCATCATCACTGTAGTGTATGTATCTATACAATAGATATAATACACTGTCTGACGTACCCCACTGGAGGGGGTGGCATGCGCTCGGCAGACTAATGACTAGCGCGGAGCAGAACGGGGACGTGCGTGCGTTCTAGGCGGGGTAGTAGTGAGCCAGCGACTAGTTATACTTACATGTAGGACCAGGGATCCTACAATCATCATCATCCTATCAGAGCCCACTGGTGAGCCTCTTCTCACATGGAGAAGGTTTGAGCATTAATCACCACGCTCGCTCAAGACGGGTTGGCGATTTCGAAATTGTAATTTGATATTATAAGTCCAGGTCATTTCGTGATGTTTTCCTTCATCTGTCTTTGGTGTTTAAATGATCTTTGAAAGTACATATGATAAGCAAAAATCACAGTGGTACTTGCCAGGTTTCGAAACTGCGCCCTCAAGTATGCGAGGCGGGCCTTTAACCATTAGGCCACCACAACAATGAATTTATTATATGTATAAATGAATTTCTCTAACTATAACATAAAAATATGTAGCACAATTTAATCTATAGCAGCTATTGATAGGTTTAACTGTCATCAGAAGAGTTTAAAAGATCAAAAAAGAAAATATAATTTTATTATTATCTGACCCGGCCAACATTGTTTTGCCATATAAAAAAATAGGGGTTGGTGATAAAAAAGTAAGACTTTTTTGGATTGTATTTTTTTTAATGCTACATTATAAAAAAATAAAAACAAACTATTTCGTACGGAAATTAAAAAAAAATTAAGGATGAACAACCCTTATGAAGTCAGTGGTGGCCTAGTGGTTAAGGGGCCCGCCTCTCGTTGCCGAGGGCGCGGGTTCAAACCTGGCAAGTACCAATATGATTTTTCGGAGCCATATGTACTGTCTGAGAGTATTTAGACATCACTGACAGATGAAGGAAAACATCGTGAGGAAACCTGGACTTATAGTTTCACAATTATAAGTTTGAAATCACCAACCCGTCTTGAGCAAGCGTGGTGATTAATGCTCAAACCTTCTCCATATGAGAAAGAGGCCTTTGCTCAGCAGTGGGCGCTGATAGGCTGATGACAACCCTTATGACTTAAGGGTATAAAAAATAAATGTTGGTCGATTCTCAGACCTACTCAATATGCTCACAAAATTTCATCAAAATCAGTCCAGTCGTGTCGGAGGTCTCTGTCTAACACCGCGACATCAATTTTTTTTATATAAGATATATATATATCATGTAAAGATTAAATAAAAATAGTTGTTTAGTATAACAAACGTATATTCCAGTTATGTGTTAAATTATTGATTGATCGACTGTTGATTGTTGATCCATTAATCATTATTGATCGATAAACTATTGACTGATGGACTATTGATCGATCAACAATTAATGATTCTTGATCGACTTTTGATCCATCAACTATTGATTCTCCATCGACTACTGACTTCTCCACCAATCATCATCATTCTCTATTCTTCTCCAGATACGAGGCTGATCCCAACGTGAAGATGCTGGTTCTCTTGGGTGAGGTGGGCGGAGTTGAGGAGTACCACGTGTGTCGCGCCATTAAGGACGGAAAGATCACCAAGCCGCTGGTCGCCTGGTGTATAGGGACGTGCTCAGGTGAGAACAGTTATTCCGAAACTTATTACCCCTACGAATCAACTGTGCACACCTCTGGAATGAGACCCCTCTCCCGCTCCCCTCGCGGCGCCCCGTTTTCGCCGTAAGCGCTCAGTAGCGATAGCATCATTGTTACATTTACTTATTTACCTATTATTAAATACAAAAATTATCTTAAACTATGAAAAATATCACCGCAATAAAAAATCTAGCGTCCACTTGCCGTTTTTTATTGTTAAGCTGTAATATCATATCGGTCCATATGTATCTATTTAATTGGAAAACTTCGTGAGTAAAATGACCTAGTATTATTACGCCTTATCATAAAAACGACTCATTATCAACATAAAAAAAATTATAATTTATATATGTATATTTTTTATAATTCTCAGTTTTTTTGCAAGCGGTGTCGTTCTAATGACGTCACAGAGCGAGGTGCACAGTTAATTCGTAGGGGTTATATACTATGACAATATATTATTTTTTAGCTGTTGTTCAGGTGAGAACAGTGGTTCCCAAACTTAACTTATACTATGACTGTTCAAGGCGATAAGGCTCAATTTTGAATGTGCGGAAATATTCGTAATGAAGATACGTGTGAGCGTTGTAGTGGTCTATTAGTAACTAATATTTAAAATTTACAAAGCAGTGGACTGTATCCCCTAAGTATACCCACATAATTATGAATACAAATAATATTGACTTCTAATAAAGGGGCGAGCCCATCAGCTGTGTGCTAGGTCTTATCTTAGACAATGACAATATATTATTTCTTAGCTGTCATTCAGATGAAACCAATGCTTCCCAAACTTTTGCCTTTAAAATATATTATTTTTTAGTGATAAATTTCTTCAACTACTGAAAAATCAGTATAACTTAGCTGAATGAAATCACTACCTAGGGCTCGTTGTGTACACTGTTTCCCCAACTTATACTTTGAAAATATATTATTATTTAGCTATCAAATTTCTTTACCTACTGAAGAACTTTTATCACTTATCTTAGCACAACCCATACCTCTATACAACACCATCATTTTTGTTCTGGGTTTGATACCGCCTTTAGGCACAAATGGTCGCCGCCACTTTGTGAATGGCTGGATTATACTTACTTTAATGTATAGAATTGTATACTATAATTCATTTTAATTTTGCTACTTGTTTGTTACTACTTCACCTAGGATTTTGTCCATATATTAATCCCATCTATCTAGTATAAAGATCATTCAAAATCTGTTTTTTTCATACATGCATGTTAATCATATATTTTCTATATAATTTTCAGATATGTTCACGTCTGAAGTACAGTTCGGTCACGCGGGTTCGCTCGCCGGTTCCGCTCTTGAGAAGGCTGCGGCTAAGAATAAGGCTTTGGCCGAACATGGGGCTATAGTACCAGACTCGTTTGACACACTTGGAGCGGCTATTAATAAGGTAGATTGGTATAGATAGGTTAGATAGGTGTAGATAGATGTAGATGTATTAGGTAGACCCTGGCTAAAGCTAGGAAATTGCCAGGTAGAAGAAGAAGAGAGATGTACATAGATGTATTGTAGATATATAGATTTATATCTTTTAATTCAAGTAGAGAAAAAGTATATTTAATACTATTTTTATTTAATTTTTTCATAATTTATAAGGTTCATTGGTATAGATGACAAAAATATGATGATAAGAAAGTTGTAGATAGATAGAAAGATATATTCTTTTAAGATCAAATACAGAAAAAAAGTACTTTTGATTCTTTTTGGTCAATTTATGACAGTTAAAAGTTTAATTATATTCAATAGTAGTAATATTAATTCATTGTTTTATTAAATCTTTATTATTGTAATCAACAGGTGTACAAGAAATTGGTTTCTGAAGGAAAGATAATTGAGAAGGAAGAGGTCGGTCCACCAAAAGTACCGATGGACTATGACTGGGCTCGGGTAAGGAATATGTGTATTATATAAAAGAAAAGATAATAAAAAGATACATTCTAAGATAAAAATATGAAAAGGTAATGTTTCTCAAATCAAATGTGTAATAATATATCCACTTTTCATCTATTTAATTTGTTATGTTTATATTTCTTTTTATATATTTAAGTGGTATATATGATATGAGAAATTGTATTCAAAATATTTAAATATTTTTCATTTTATTTTAACAAGTTAAGTTTTCCCTATTCAAGATAATATATAGAGAAAGTATTAATGTAGTAACAATATTGCAACATGCTGTATATATAATTCACAAGAACACAATCTTCCGCAGATACCAGGTTCGATTCCTAGCGATGAATCTCTCATTACATATTTATTGAAAATAATAATAATTAATATATATGTTCACAGAAACTCGGTATAATCCGTAAGCCGGCGGCGTTTGTGAGTACTATATGTGACGAGCGAGGCCAGGAGCTAAGCTACTGCGGCGTGCCCATCACCTCTATACTGGAGAAACAGATGGGAGTAGGTGGCACCATAAGTCTGCTTTGGTTAGTATTATATACTAGTTTTTGCCCGCGACTTCGTCTGCGTTAGTTTCGGAATTAGAAATGAATTTTGACTAGGCGAACTCTGTTCCTTAGAGATAGTAGATAAGATTTTGGTTTTGATCTACTATTTTTTCTTTCTTTTTCAATGGTATGAAAAGTATCCTATGTCCTTTCGCTTGTTTTAAGCTATCTTTGATCCAATTTTGATCCAAATTGATACAGCCGTTCTTGAGTTATAAATAGTGTAACTAACACGACTTGATATTTATAGTCACGTGAATTCATGCAATATACAACTCTTATACCGTAATTTACAAACTATACAGAATTTTATGTCAATCTATGTCCTTTTCACGTTTCGAATCTACGTTACTGTGAAGTTTAATCGAAATCTGTTCAGAAACTTTTGCGTTAAACAGAGACAAACATGCTATGTACGGAATAATGATTAAAGTATTAATATATAATGTATTTTAAAGGTTCCAACGCGAGTTACCTGACTGGGCGTGCAAGTTCTTTGAGTTGGTGTTGATAGTGACGGCTGATCACGGGCCTGCTGTGTCTGGGGCTCATAATACAATGGTTACCGCGCGGGCTGGCAAGGATCTTATATCATCTGTAGTTTCCGGGCTGCTAACTATCGTGAGTTCTCATATATTACACTATTGAAGCAATTATAACATATAATAAATGTATTAAAATCAAATGTAAAGTCATTCGTAGCTTATTGGTTAAAAGGTTCGCCTCCCATGCATGAGGGCGCGGGTTTGTATCTGGTCCGGGCAAGTACCAATGTGATTTTTCCGAGTCATATGTACTTTAGAGTATTTAGACATCACTGATTAATGCATTGCCAAAGAGGGTTGATGTCAGGCAGGTCGTGAAAAAAATTAGCCGAAACTATTCACATGTAAGGCAGACCCTGGCTATAGTGCGGAAATTGCCAGGAAGAAGAATAAATGTATTAATATGTTTATATTATTATTTTCCAGGGAGATCGTTTCGGTGGTGCCTTAGATAGAGCCGCTGCTGACTTTTGTGCAGCTTACGACAAAGGGCAGCATCCTCAGGAGTTTGTTAACGAAAAACGAGCTAAGGGCGAACTTATTATGGGCATCGGACATCGGTTAGTACAATATATACTAATTTTTACACGCGACTCTGAACATTAGTTGCGCTGATAAAGAAATGTATAGTGTGTTAAAACAATACATATAGTGTCCTACGTCGCCGTCTGTTCATTGTATATAACGTACACATAATCAGCGCCGTCTGTCGGCTGGTTTGTGAATCATCATCATCTGGAGAGACGCGCGATGATACAGACATACATACAGATCGGTACACACGATTAGTAGAGTGACATACACACGCATATATCCGTGAACACTTGTCAATGTGTTTGTATCACTGAATTTTAAACACGGGGACATTTATATTATATAGTACTAGCTGTCCGCCCGCTGCTTTGCCCGCGTGGAGTTCGGTTATATCGCGTTTCCAAGAGAACCTTTCAAAAGTCTGGGATAAAAACTATCCTATGTTCTATCTCAAGGTCAACTTTATGTCTGTACCAAATTTCATTAAAATCAGTTCAGTGGTTTAGTGGTGAAAGCGTAACAGACAAACAGAGATACAGAGTTACTTTCGCATTTATAATATTAGTAGGGATGTTCAATAATGGGTACAATAATTTGTGGTTCTTGTACCCATAAATATAAAATCACCTAACAATGCATACAAACGGTTTTGATGTTCATTTTTCTTTTTAATTTCATATATTTAACCTATATTTGTAACAAGAAATCAAAGGCTTTTTATTATTTATTTATTTATAATCAATAATATTAATAACTATATAATCTTCCAGTGTGAAGTCCATCAACAACCCAGATTCACGTGTCCGTGAGTTAAAGGCGTATGTTACGTCCCGCTGGCCCGCGTGGCCGGTCACGAGGTACGCGCTGGACGTGGAAGCCATCACTACCAGGAAGAAGCCCAACTTGATACTGAATGTTGATGGAATAGTTGCAGCAGCTATGGTGGATTTATTCAGACACTGCCAGCTGTTCACACAGTACGTACTATTATCAATACCTAGCTACTTCCCGCGGTGTTACCCGCGGATGTAAAGATGTAAAGTAGCCTATGTCTTATTCCTGGATATCAGCTTCCTGTATACAAAATTCTATCAAAATCGTTTCAGCGGTTGCAGCGTGAAGAAGTAACAAACATACACTCACAAACTTTCGCAATTATAATGTTAGTAGGATAGTTATATTTATGTATTCGTAGGTTCGATACTCGCTATATGCAAATGAGTACATAGAAAAGAAATCAGAATTTCTACACAATTTTCTATGTTTTGATATATAAGTTGTGATAGCAGAAGTCACCGAAATTTATAGTCTTTGTAACTTATTCAACATACAACTGTTGTGGTAGGTTCGATTCCTGCTACTACTACTAATACTACCTCTTGACCGCGTTCGTATATACAATTGATTTCATAGAGAAATGTATTGAGTGTTTTGAAATATTATGTATATTAGCAGAATCTCAGCGACATTACTATTAATAGTTGCGAAATAAAATATATTCCATGTCTGATCTACAATACAGTAAAGTTTCATTTAAATCTGTTTAGTAGTTTTCGTGCGAATGAGCAACAAACATACAATATCTTGACTTTTATAGACTATTATATAAAGGCAATAGTTTGAAAATTAAAAGAATCTCATGGATAAAATTTTATTATAAGTTTAGTGTATATGTTAGGGAGTTTAAAATATTCTCTATTTATTTTAGACTTAACTATTATTAAATTTTGTTGTAAAGACATTTGCCACATTTTGAACTTCAAATTCTTTACGTAATACCAAAATTATCGATAACAACACGTCCTTCTAGTCTTCCTGTCGTAATATAAAGTAAAAAATTAAATCTATTATGACAATATTTCGTCAAATATGTTGTAGTATGTAATATATGTTCTTAAATTTATCTAATTACAGAGAGGAAGGTAACAGCTACATCAGTATGGGCTCTATAAACGCGTTGTTCGTGCTCGGTCGTACCATCGGTCTGGTTGGGCACTACTTGGACCAGAAGCGTCTCAAACAGCCTCTGTACCGCCACCCGTGGGACGACATCACCTACATGTCCCCACTCAACTAAGAAACGATCAGTTTTCTGTCCAGAGATGGCGCTGTCGGTAGAGGTAACTTAGTGCTTCAGAGCTTCGTCCACAGATGGCGCTAATAATATTATACTTATAAAATACTTCACGGCCTCATCCATAGATGGCGCTGTAAATAAATTTAACATTTCTATAGTCTGACAGCTACATCGACTGATGGCGCTAATTATTACTATTGAACAAGAGATGGCGCTGTCACTGGAAGCATTCAACCCTATTTTTATATAAATTATTCAATGTTACAACTTTAAAATATTTATCGACGTTGGACAGCGCCATCTATTATAGATATCTTATAGAATTTAATAGAGAAAAATAGTTTTTGGGATACTAAATGTAGTTTGTAATACAATGTTATTTATCACGGTCCGTAGAGCTACATAATAATATGAGTACATTCCGTGAGCTCGACGTGCTCGTGTTAAGAGTAATGCTTCACAAATGATGCACGCAGATTACAAGGAATAAATGAACACATTATATGGCAGAGTGAATATTATGTAATTAAGGTCACAAATAAGTTATTTTAGACTTTAATCATACGGAGGAAACAAAAAAAAATATTTAAAAAACATATAAATATATAGAATTTTGGACTATCGTAATGTTTTGAGGGTAGTGCGTCTATAAAATATGCTTGTGCACATGTTGATAATATTCTGATTTCAATAATTTTACTTAATAATTTTCTATTATTTAATACTCAAAAGTGAATAACGTGTGGTTCCACATATAAACTCCTTTAAATTTTACGGTTTTTGTATAAATGTTTTTATATTTATTTAATTGACGCCAACATCTAATATTTAAATTAAATTGTCATATAGTTGTACATAACACGCGCACTCCCCTCTCGTAGTTGTAAGTCTATTGAATTTTTTTTTACTATAATTTATTGGTATAGTTGTGTCAACGGTTGGTAGGTGTATCTGTAAATATTGGAATATGACAAAACATATTTGAATATATATTATTTTTTAATTATTATCATTTTGTTTTATTGCTCATTTGAAATAAATGTTTTTAAGAAATCGGGCATTTTATTTGTATTGTAAAATAGCTGTCTTATAATATACATACAGGGTGACTCAATAAAACGTGTGTAGAAGAAAATATAAATGGTATAGATAAAATGAAAATGGGGTTTTGTAATCTTGCAATTGAAGTTTGGTTTCTTAAAAATTACATTATCAAAACGATAACCTCTTGACGAATGCACTCCTCTAACCGTAAACGAAAATTATGTAAAAACTTTTTTCAATAATGTCGGTGTAATTAATGACATTGTCCAGGAGCGGATCTTAGATTTCTGGGGCCCTGGGCTAATAATGCTTAGGGGCACCTCCTAATTACTTAACTAATTGCAAATTTAACAAGAAACTGTTTTCTGTAGTGCTATATGTAATGTATTATGTGTTATATAGGAAGAAAAAAGGAAAGAAAATAATTTATTATAATATTATTTATTGCAACATATATTGAAAGGTTATACATGGTTATGTTATTTAAATTATAAAGCAAATTTTCTGCATTTTTGTGCTGCAAATTCTTTAATTTAAGGTCATCGCATTGCAGTTTCTTTGTAAAATCGGAATTTATCGAAAGAACTGATAAATGATTTAGTCGTTTGTTTGACATTGCTGTCCTGTATTTAATTTTTTAGCTTTCTCTTCGTATTCCTTGAGCTTCTGATCTTATTGTTGCCTTATATTCGTCACGAATTCTTTTAATGAAAAAATAATTTATTGGCTTCTATAATGTCTAAACCAGGGCTCTGTACTTTTTTAATTACTACATACATTAAATTTCTCAAAAATTTATTCCCAAAAAACAATCAAAATTGCAGTTTCTAGTTTAACCAGCTTATTAAATAAATTTCGTGCCTCTTTTCGGAAATCAATTTTCTCATTATCATTTTCGCCAAAACTATTAAGAATTTGCATAATGCCATCATAATTATTTTTCAAAGCTTTGAAAGCATCAAAATGACAAGAGCATCTGGTTTCGCTTAAACTTTTTATCGTTAATTTTTGTTTTATTTCACGATTTAACAGATTCAATCTGTGGGTCAAAGCAAATAAGAAGACGTATTTTTTTAAGGGAATGCGCAGCACATTGCACGTAATCCGCGGATTTGTTTTTTTCCTTTAGTAGTGCTTGAACACCATCGTAGATTTCGGCCATATTAGCAGCGTTATCATATGACTGTCATTTGTTTCCAAAAAGGCTTGTAGTATATTAAATAAATATAAGCCAGTATGACTACTAATTTTAATAAAAGATACACATCTTTCATACACTTTTCCCTGAAAGCAGTATCGTAATAATATAGTAGCAAGTTAGTCATCGTGAGACAGATATGGGGTTGATCCATTATAATTAAATAATACTTTGTGTCGTCTTTATTTATTTCGGTTATAATTTGTTTAATAATTATTGACATTCTTTTTGTATATTGAGTTATTAGCTAACTAATAATTTTGGTTTTGTTTCAAGTTAAAGAAAATCCAGGATTATTTAGCTTTCTAAAACGTATCGTTTACCTGAGTTTTTATAAAGTTAAATCTTGGTTGGTCTGAGCCTGTCACTGTTAAAGACATTAAAATGTGTTAAGTGCGAGAAATTAGCAGTGAAACTCGTTGTTCTATAGTTGCTTTACACAACGAAGGTAAATCTGAACGTGCGATTGCCTCTCAACATAAGTTGTTGAAGACTCGTGGTCATAACACAATAACTCAATACAAGGAGACTGGCAGTTATCGAGATCGTTTGCAATCGGGAAGGACGAGAGCTCCCACTCTAGCGAGGATAAATTTATCGTCGTTACCAGCAAGCGGAATATACGACAGCACGACAAATCCTCCAAAAGTGAAAAAATCTATCTAAAATCGATCTAAACTCACGGCTTCGTTCCCTGGAGCTCGAAATGGTAAATTAAAGAGAACGAAAGAGAAAAAATATTAGAAAATAAATTAGAACAGAAAGAGAAACAAATATCAGAATTAGTAAATCATCTAGAAATGGGGGGAAAAATCGGGGATATTTTAAAACAGACGGAAGCGATACAAAAATTGATTAGCTTTGATGTACTTGGTAGATTTGATGAGTATCCTCCGGGCCGGGCGCTATGCGGGAATGTGAAGAAATTGGAGGGCCTAGCGGAAGAGACGGGGGTGAAGGTGGACACGGTCGGGACGCGGGTTGGGGGGGTCGGAGGGAAGCTGGAAGAGTACGGAGTAACCGTAAGGGAAACCGGAAAGGCCTTAGAGACCCTCAAAGCCCCGGCGACAACGTACGCTGAGGCAGCGAGAGCTCCGAAACCAAAGGCCCGGCCCCCTCGGAGCCGTCCGAACCATGCGTTGATCGTGTCGTCCACCACCCCCAAGGATACGAGTGAGGAGGTTATAGGGAAAGTTAGAGAGGCCCTCGATGCGCGAAGGACGGGAATACAAGTTGAAAGGATAAGGAAAGTAAGGGACGGTAAGATTGTGATCAGTTGCGGCGACCGGCCGGGTCTTGAGAAGACTGCAAGTCGACTCAGGACCCAGGCTGGCCTCACCCTCGAGGGTCAAGGAGGTTTACCGGAAGAAGATAGAAATGTACGCAGTTGTTGCCCCTCCTCACAAGAAGACATGTGAAGGAATTTACAAGAAAGCTGGAACAATATTCCACAAGAAACAATCGACAAATTGATTGGTCGTATGCCAAGACTACATAGTGGAAAGAGTAATAAAATGACACTGAGTTTTTTGATGAAAAATCTGTTTTAATATTAACGATATTTTTTATGTAGATTATTATTATTTTCTTCTTGAGGTATGTGTAGGAAGTATGTTAATTATTGATTAAACCTCTTGCTTCATTTTTTTTGAATTTTATTTCATTTTCAGTCTAAGATGAGATTGTCTCAAACTTTTAGCCGGCTATATACCGTTTTTGTCGTTTTCAGCGACCGTAAGTCAATCTTGTGCTTTTTAGGCCCTAATAATATTAATAAAAATAAGATTAATTGAATACGAAAATTGGCGCTTTTCAATTTGAATACAAAACAGGGGCGTAGCTATCGCCGTATTTGCCGTATCAATTATAGTGTAAGTGAGTAAGGAAAAAGAACCTGCTTTAACTTGGCCCCCTTAATGAATGATATCGAATTTTCATTAATGCAAATCGTTTAATAATCGTTTCAAAAGATTAAGTAGTTAAAAATATTTGATTAGCAAGTAGCAGTAAAGAAATTTTTTTTACTAATCATGAAAACTTTGCACCAACTAAATTTAATTTCAAATAAAAAAGATGAACGTGAAGAATGTAAAAGTATAGGGTGTCTCACGGAAAATTTCGAATTTAAAAAGGCTATAAAAAAAGAACGACTCGATAGATTTCAATGATCAAACATTTATTTGAAAGCATAATTCATGACATTATTTGTGAAAAATTATCTCGGTCAAATGTCCACCACAGCTTACTTGGCAGTACCCTATTCGATCAGTCCAATTTTTCAGTACATTTTCAATTGTTTCCGGCCTTATGGCAGCAATGGCAACTTCAATTTCATGTTTCAAGTCATCAATCGTGCTTGGCTTGTTGGCGTAACAAACGTCTTTGACCGCTCCCCAAAGGTAATAATCCAATGGTGTTAAATCGCAGCTTCTTGGAGGCCAATTCACATCACCATTTTTGCTGATTATGCGATTTTCGAAGATTGGGCGCAAAACATCGACCGTAGCATGGGCTGTATGGCACGTAGCCCCGTCCTGTTGAAACCAAATATCGTCCAAATCATACTCTTCCATTTGACCGAAAAACCAATCAGTTAACATAGCGCGGTAGCGCTCGCCGTTGACGGTTACGGCGGCTCCTTCATCATTTTCAAAAAAAAATGGGCCGATGATGCCGCCGGACCAAAATCCGCACCAAACAGTCACTCGTTGTGGATGTATCGGTTTCTCCTCAACGACGTGCGGGTTTTCTGTGCCCCATATACGGCAGTTTTGTTTATTTACATAACCGCCGAGGTGAAAATGAGCCTCGTCGGAAAAGATGATTTTTCGATAAAACTCACCATCTTCGGCCAAACGATCTTCCGCCCAATTTGCGAACCGTAGACGTTTCGGATGATCAATTGGCTTCAGCTGTTGGGCCAACTGAACTTTATATGGCTTCAGGGCAAGATCTTTGCGCAAAATTCGGTGCGTAGTTGACCGAGAAAGGTGCAACTCTTGCGCTCGATGACGAATCGATGTGGATGGCCGTTCACGAACACTTTGTTCCACCGCAGCGATGTTTTCGGTTGACCTTGCTGGAAATGGACGTTTACGTGTTGTTTTATCCAACAGTGATCCAGTTTCGCGCACACGATTCACAAATTGCCGCACATATGCCTCCGATGGCAAATCTTTTTTGGCAAATATTTTTTTCAAATTTCGCACAGTTTGCGTTGGCGATTCACCACTTTGGAAATAATTTTTTAATATTTCCCAGCTTTCCTCAAGCGAATAGCGACCCATTTCGTAAATGTCAGACTTATTACTAAATATGTGACACTTCTCCGATGACAGTTGACGTCTCCAATGTCAAATTATCGTTAGTTCAAATTCGAAACGCTAGATGGGACACCCGTTATAATTAATATTTTAGAGAGTTTTGATTTCTTAGTGCTCGTTACATTTTTTTCTTCACTATTTGAAATTATTAATCCTGTTTCTAAAGCTTTACAGCATGAAAATAATGACTTACAGAAATCTAGTATTTTATTAAGTAATCTTTTAAATAGACTGTGCCAATTAAGAAGTCAGAATTTATTTAATAGTTTGCTAAATGAATCCAAAGACTTAGCAAAAGAGTGGGGGGTGACAACTGTTTTTAAAAACAGTAGGCGAAAGATAACGAAGCGTTTTTTTGATGAGTTGTCACAAGATGAGAACCCGGAATCCTATTTCAAAGTCAATGTATACTATTGCTGTTTAGATATATTAATTTCTCAAACTAAAGAAAGATTTCAGAGCCTTTGCAACCTGAGTAGTATATTCGAAATATTACAACCGGAGAAACTCCTATCTTCTTCAAGCGAAGAGATATTAAACGCTTCCGGAAAACTGTCTGCTAAATACAGTAAAGACATCTCACTTAATCTTTGTGACCAATTAAAGGCTCTAAAAACATTAAATTCTGAAATAAAAAAAAATTATTCCCTTAAAGAACTCATTGAATTATTGCTAGTAAAATTCAATAGTCTTGCATCCAGTTTTCCCGAGGTAATCACAGCATGCTTTTTATTCTTGACCCTTCCAGTTACAACCACAACGGCAGAAAGAAGTTTTTCAAAATTAAAACTAATAAAAAATTACTTAAGAACTTCGATGGGACAAGAACAGCTGTCAGACATCTCACTAACTTTAGAAAAACTAAAATCAT
This sequence comes from Danaus chrysippus, assembly GCA_916720795.1. Classification (NCBI taxonomy): domain Eukaryota; kingdom Metazoa; phylum Arthropoda; class Insecta; order Lepidoptera; family Nymphalidae; genus Danaus; species Danaus chrysippus. The sequence continues at coordinate 2,070,868 of CAKASE010000072.1, read as the reverse complement.
CATCAGCCATAAATGATTTAATAAATCAGTTTGCCGAAAAAAAGGCAAGGAGAGTGAATATTTAAAATTCGATTTTTATTTGTAAAATGGGTAAATTATGTGATAAATAAATATCTCTTCTCACAATATTTTTTTTCTTTTGTGAAAAATCTTTACCTCCATATAAGGGCCTCCAAAAAAATTTTTATATGGGGCCTAGACAATACAAAACCATATGTTGCAATGTTAGAGAGTTTCAATGACTCAAGAACTTGAAAATTAAATAATAGTGTATTCATTTAAAACCATTTATTTGCTACACACATACATTACATAGATTATACAGAAGAAAATAATTAAATTTAAAGAATACAGTGTAGGAGCAAGGGGTTCATCTCAGTATAAGCTGTGCTAATGGCCCCTGACTATTGGGTAAACATACACAAATGCTCGCACAAGAAAATAAATAAATGAAATTATAAGAACAAAATTAAAAAGATTTGAGAAAAAAAAACATATCACACAAAAAGAAAACCATAAAGAACTTAGACATAAGATAGACAGACAGACAGACTTAGACAAGACATTAAAAAAATATATGATAAGTACCAAATCTATGAGGTAGTATGACTGAAACTATATTTGGAGGTTGTTACTCTGACTTTTGTTTATTTAAAAATAATACCATCAAATGTTTTTTCCAAGTCACCTGAGACGTATTCAAGAACTTGGTCTGAGCAAGACGGAACTACCGGTCACAATTAAAATGACTCCATGGCGGATGAGCAACAGATAACACCTCCTGACTATTTGTGGGAATATCTTAAACACAAAGTCTACAGCAATAACTCGAAGATCATCGATCAGCTCAAAGAGAATCCGGACAATGCCAGGGGCGGATCTACTTAAAGGCTTTTTGGGCTGCACCCCAGGCTCCGCGAATATAGAGGGCCCCCAACCGAACTGAAACCGAAATACCCTCTGGTTCCTCGGAAAACAAAATTGGTGTTCAACAAAAGGAAGGTAACACCGATACCGAGGTGGAAAGAAAATATTGAGTTTGAGAAATATGTTGAAGTGGGCGAGTGGTCAGATTTGCTAAATAATGATTTTATTAATTTCGTTCTCTCACATGAAATGACGGACTTTCTGAATAAAGATCCGAATATTACATATTCAGCTTCATTGAAGAAATATAAAGAACAAAACAGATCCTTTTCAAATAGGTATTTCAGTAGAAAAATGAAAAATGGCCAATTACTGGAGAGATCTTGGTTATACTACTCAAAAAGGATTGATACTGTTTTTTGTTTAACTTGCAAACTTTTTTCAAAAACATCTTCTCAATACATAGCCGGATTCTCTGATTGGAAGCACATAGGATTTTGTTTAGATAATCACGAAAATTCTAATGAACGTAAGAATTCAATGTTAGTGTGGTTGACACGAAAAGAGAATAAGTCTGTTTTAGACAAGTAGCTTCGGGAGCAAATAAAGAAAGAAACAGAATATTATCATAATGTCCTAAAACGGGTTATTGCAGTGTTAAAATTTTTGATTATAATAGGTTTAGCACTTAGGTGTTCCGAGGAAGTATTTGGTTCTCCACATAATGGTAATTTCATGGGTCCTCTAGAGCTCATTCATACGTGAACATATTGAGCAACGAGAACTGCGACCAAACTCTATAATATCATATTTATCAAAAACAGCCTATGAAGAAATAATTGATATTATGGGTAAACAGATTATTAAACAAATTATAACCGAAATAAATAAATAGAGGTGTGGCACTCGGGAACTGCCGCGGTAAAACTATTGTATAGCATTTTGTATCAACTTATGCAATTATAATTATTTATTTTTATTTTTTTCATGCAGTATTTCTTTTTGTTTGATATTAATTCAAGTTACACTTGAGCGTGGTGACCGATAAGAAAACCAATTTTTCTTTTATTAAATAAATAAAATGTTAATATTGTTTAAACTATTTTTATTATTTTATTTAAAATATTTTTATTATTTTACAATACATGTGGGTTTTATTATCTTACAGTAGCTGTTGGTTATTCAGGAATATTTATCATTGAAACTATAGGTTTGGTCTAATCGCACGCACACAACGCCGTGTCGAAGACTGCCGAACTGAAACGACGTTAGACGATCCACGGCCTTCAAGCCGCACCTCAGTGCCCGTGGGAGTGGGGAGCGTGAGGTTTTTTTGTTACGGAATTTCTGGATTCGGTCCTCGCGCTCAAGGCCCGCGATAGAAACTATGCAATAGCTTAATAAAGACGACACAAAGTATTATTCAATTATAATGGATCAACCCCCTATCTGTCTCACGATGACCAACTTGCTATTGTATTACGATACTGCTTTCGGGGAAAAGTGTATGAAAAATGTGTATCTTTTATTAAAATTAGTAGTCACACTGGCTTATATTTATTTAATATACTACAAGCCTTTTTGGAAACAAATGGACTGCTACTAGATAATTGCAGGGGACAGTCATATGATAACGCTGCTAATATGGCCGAAATCTACAATGGTTATTCTACCTTGAGACTACTTTTTGCCTTGAGTGTTCAATTAGGCTTAAAAATCAACCATTTAGATGTACCAACAGCTTTTCTTAATGGTAATTTTGATGAATGTGTATTTATGGAAATACCAGAAAATTCTAATTTAGAAAATTGTGAAAATAAAGTTTTGAGGTTAAAAAAGGCCATATATGGACTTAAACAGTCAGCTAGGGCCTGGTACATAAAAGTGGAATCCAGTTTGTTAAAATTAGGTTTCAAGAAATCTAAATATGAACCCTGTTTATTCATGAAATGTCACAAAAATTTAAAAGTTTATGTAGCTGTATTTGTCGATGATTTCTTTGTTTTTTACAACTGTGATAATACTTACAAGGGTTTGAGAAGTGTATTAGAGTCAGATTTCAAAATTAAAGACTTGGGTCAAATCAAAAATTGCCTTGGCATGAATGTAAATGTTCAAAAGAATTGTATAACTTTGGATCAAGAGAAGTTTATAGAGAATATTTTGAAAAGATTTTGGTATGATCGATTGCAAAACTTCAGATACTCAAATGGAAGTAAATTTAAATATTAGAAAAGGCTGTTAATGACCATTGTAGTGAGACTAATCCTTATCAACAATTGGTTGGATCACTTATGTATCTTTCAGTTCTCACAAGGCCAGATATTACTTATAGTGTAAGTTTTCTGAGCCAATAGAAAACATGTTATAATGGAACACATTGGGAACATTTGAAACGAGTTTTAAGATATTTCCAAAGAACTAAATATTATGGCTTAATTTTCAAGAAAAACAGTACTGATTTACATGGTTTTGTTGATGCCGACTCTTGTAATATTGACTGAATATCTTATACAGGATACTGTTTCTTATTGTCAGGTTGTGTAATAAGTTATGAGTCTCGAAAGCAAAGAACAGTTGCCCTGTCTAGCACTGAGGCCGAGTATATGGCACTTTCAGAGGCTTGTAAAGAAGCAATTTATTTAAAAAAATTAATTTCAGAACTTGGTATGTGTAGTGAAAATAAACCTTTAAGCTTTTACAGTGACAAAGTTCTTTAAAATTGGCTTCTAATCCTTTGTTCCACAAACGTACCAAACACATTTATGTACGCCATCATTTTACTAGAGTGTGTTGTGAATAATAAAAACAAAAAAAGTTATGTACCAACCTCTTCTATGCCAGCAGATATATTTACTAAAGCACTTAGTGCAAATAAACATTATAAATTCATAGAGCTAATTAAAGTAAATTAAAATAAGTATCTAGTTAATAAATTTTTATTGTTGAAATAATTATAACAATTTGCAATTCTTGGGATACTTTGTTAAGAGTAAAAATTTAATTTTATCTTAGAGTGCTCATCGACTCCCACAAGATTCAATAAACCCATAAAACGACACAAAATCAGCAATTTTGTTTCTCAATATATCACTAAAGTTTTCAGTACAAAAGACAATAGCAAGAAAGTATTATTGAAAATGGAACGAGACCTATCAGGGCGACTTTAGGCAATTAGTCTGAACAAAAAAATTAATCTCGAATTTTTTTTTCCACTAGCACTATTACCACCTGCTCTTTTTTATAGAATTATTTTTCATGCTTCTAAAGCAGAACCAGGCTCGTTAATTTTAATTAGGGCCTATGATAGTGACGTTTTGATTATTTTGTTACTTTGTTGTTAATAAAGATGGATTTGCCGAAGGTGCAGAATGAGTGTTCAAAGCAAAAAAGTCAGGTGATACCATGGAGAAATAGTCGATCATAGTTTTGAGAAATGGTTGGAAAGCAGTTGGCAAAAATTCAAGCAGGCTCTGTAGTAGTGATGGTTAATGTTCCATACTATTCTAGGCTACTCGAAACTGTGCCTAACATAAGCTGGAGAAAAAACGATATTAAAGCATTGCTTCAAAGAAAATATATAGCTTTCGATACTAAAGAAATAAAGGCTCTGATACTCTTAAAATTAAACAAAGATAAATATAAAACAAATAATGTGGATGATTAACAGAGTTTTGGATATATGAGATTTGGGAATTACTATTGACTCTAAATTACTATTCAATAAACACATAGATGATATTGTTTCTAGGTCTTATCGTTTATTGGGATTTATTCTCAGAGTAAGTAAAGAATTTAAAAAACCTGAAACAATTTTATTGTTTCACTCTTTGATTCGACCTATTCTGGAATACTCATCTACTGTATGGAATCCATGTCACCAAATTCGTATAGACAGTTTAGAAAAGTTACAAAACAAGTTATACAATTATATAAAAAGCCGGTTTCCTCCATGTAATATTAACTTAAAAAATACTCTCCAAAGTCGACGTGTTTTTCGTGACCAAATATTGTTATTTAAGATTTTAAACAATAGAATTGACACAATTTATCTTACAAGCAAAATTAATATCAACTGACCTCGAAAAATAGCCACAAGAAAAATTGCTCCATTATTTTATATTCCTACAGTTAAAACATATTACGCTCAAAACTCATTTATCAATAGAGTTTGCGTAAAATATAATGAAGGTTTTAGTCATATTGATGTTAAATGTTTCCTTACAGTTATATAAAAAAAATGTTGTTTGAAACCCAAAAACAAATTTTCCTAGTTTATTACTTAATATGTATTCCTTTTCCGTAAGTAAGATAAAAATGCGACGTTTCGTTGATTTTTATAACTATTGTATTTGTTTGTTTGTTTTTTTATTTGTGGCAACTTCATTGGTGTATGTTTTTGTAATTTTATTTATATGACGGCGCATCCGTCAAAAATCATACGTCAGGTTGACTTTTAGCTGTCTGAGGTTAGCCTAGTGAAGCGTCATTGTGATGGTAGCGAGGGCGGCCATCTTTATTATGAAGTATCGTGCGAGATGACGCCCGCGCACCGCGCTCGTGACGAATCGCTGTGTATCGAAGTGATAGTGATATCTAGTGTTTCGATTGAGTTGGTGTCGTATTGAATAGACTGTACTTTATCCCTTTCAAAGTATGAGTTCCCATGAAGGCCCTCCTGTTCTTATAACGCCCTCCTACATCAGAAGTGGGATCGAAAGGGCTTTAAAATGAGGAGAGTAGTGATCATCCATCTATGTTAAACTTTGTAAAAAATAATGAGAAACTTGTCGATGAAAATAATGTCAACTTCTCAACTAACTTCGACGACGTAGTTGATCCGGTTCAATCTGGATCGTACGGAAGCAGATATAAGGGTTAGGACGTCTCGTCGTGTCTTGATCGTAAAAGGTACCGGTAATTGAGGCTCGCCGGTGAAGGAGATATCTGTGTGACCATGGGCCGAGCCGAGGGGAGTTGACGACGTCATCTGGTGAGACTGTTCCTTTTCTTTTTAGTAGTGCGTGTACTTGTTCATGTAGTACTAATGTGTGTCTGTATCTGAAAATTTTTCAAATAAATTTCTGTGTACTTTGAGCAATGAAGTAGTTCCCCTGAAAGGCATCTGAACGCGTAGTATACGGTCGAAGCGAACGGGCGACGATATGAGTTTCACGCTTACCCACCACTTCGTAAGATTTTAATATTAGATCGTATTAGCGAATAAAGGTCATTCAACCTTGCGCTTCGGTACTGAATACTCTAGTCATACTTCGTGTACATTAACAGTCAATTATTATTAGTGTTTCTACGTCTATAGACTTATTGTAATACACAAATTTTAAGCCCGGTCATAATTCAAAGTATTTCAGTGTCTCTTTTGTTTCATATTATTAAAGAGAATATTATTCTTGAATCCGTGGTTGTTGGACGGTACCTTGTAGAGTGGGGGGTTAAAGGAGAGATAAACAGTGACTACATTATTTTCTCAAAACCTGAAACGACAAAAACAGATAAGTGCCCAACCTCAGACAGTCTTAACTTTTCTTGTATCAAAACTTATTTGGAAGGCGACGATAACAAAGCCCTTATCGATGTTTTTAAGAAGTATAACTCATTTTATTATTAAGGGCACCTCTTAACTCTTTAGACCCTAATTCTTTAGACCCTAACATAGTCTAAGAGAGACCTTACAAATTATAAGAGGTTGTTCGAAAAAAAAATGGATGCCCTCTTTGAAACAATCATTTTACACTTTATCAAGCCCCATTCTAATTGTAAAAAAAAAACCGAATGACAACTCTGACATAATGTATGTTGACTCTAGGGAGATTAACACCAATTCTTATAGTAAGCCTTTTGTTTTAGAAATTTTATACCGAACTATTTCCGCCTAGTACGATCCTTATGTCTACTCACTAAGTTAAAGGGGTTAATTAAACGGTCAGAAGTCCACGGTAATATTCGTAAATGGATAGTTCAAATACTTACCACGGAGTCTATTCTAACTATATTTGATCGCGAGCCTCCTATAGAATTACACACGAATGCCAGCGCCAACGGATACGGTACCATTTTAATTAAATGAAAGAACGGAGTTCCTCACGTTATTTCATATTTCAGTCGCCGGAAAACTGACACGGAATAAAAGTATCATTCTTATGAACTTGAGACCTCGGCAGTCGTTCGAGCGGAAGAATATTTGAAGCAAAAGCTATATGGTCATCATTTTATCGTTTTCACGGGTGGCAATCCTTTCAAAGCTTCTTAGTTAAAAAAAAAAAAAAAAAAAAAAAAAAAAAATTAACACCGAGAGTACATAGATGACCCTGAGCAGGGCACTTCCAAGAGCGACAAAAGCAAGGCTCAAGTAGTTAATAAGTCTGTGCAGTTTGTAGAGGTAAATCAAGGGTGGTTAGCGGTAGAACAAAAACGTGATGCATATGTTCAAGATATTGTTGCTCAGCTCTTAAATAATAAGTTTCCCGATTCAATTAGTCACATCTACGATGTTAGAAACAATATGCTATATCGAAAAAAAATTGAGCGAAACAAAGTTAGTCGTTGGTAACCTATCGTCCATCAGTCCCTTGTATGGACTTAAATCAACCATATCCATACTGAGATAGACACGTTTAGTTTCTTGATGGAGTGCAACGCAGGCAGGTATTTTTAGGTGTTCTGGGATTTGGTCCAGTCACCTTTTGGGATTTAGTCCTCTAGTTCGGTTACCGTCCACTTTTTCAATCACTAGCGGACGTTTAAAGCTGTCCGTAGTTCTGTCAGGGAACTGACCAATCAACGCCAGTATGTGCTGCAAATAGATATTAGATAAGCGCTGACCATATTTTGAGGTATGCGTAACATACTTCGTCATCACCACATTCCTAAGGCATCAATTCTTTGCCTGTCAACGACTTTCATAGTCCACGTCTTTGCACTATACAGAATCGGATAGCTAGATAGATAGAAATATAGAGAAGGCAAGCGTTCGTATCAGATGCATTTTTGTTCCATTAATAATTTTCCTATCTCTCCAAATTTTATTCAGTGGGGTTATTGCTATTTTGGCCATGTAAATTCTCCTACGGATTTGCATACATTTTATTGGCATACTATTCACATAGATATGACTGGGACATTAAGTGGCAAAAGCGACAGAAAAGAAATACGCGTCAGTAATGATTGATTATGTTATCAAGTATGTCCTTTAAGAGCATACTATATCCCTCGATGCCAGTTGTACTATTAAAGCGTTGAGAAAAGCTGTTTCTCTTTTCGGTGTTCTCAAGCGAATTGTTATATCGGGGAAGGGGCTTTGTAAGCGCGGACTTTAGAGAATTGAGTAAAACACCTCGTATAGAACTTTACTTTATAACAACAGGGGCAAATAAAGCCAACGGTCAGGTAGAAAGGGTCATGCAGATTTTAAAATGTCTGCTAACTATTATAGAAAACGATACCCATAAAACGTGGCGTGACAAACTTCCTGAGGTACAAGGGACGAAACCGCTTAGCATTCAATGGATTCACCGTGCGGGTGCCGGGTCCATCGCGTTGCAGGGAGGGGAGCTTCAGCAGTGCCTGGGACTTGCGACCCAGGTGTGGGTTTAAGGGGCCCCTTAACTAACGCGCGTTGTACGCTCACCCCCACTGTCCAAGTTCCTCTCCCTACCTGGCCAAATTTGGAAGGAACCTGCTAGGGCTGCTTTCGACGTACGTTCCGAGAATGAATTAATGTTGGTTCTGGACGGGCCCAAGTCTTTTAGTAGGTTGTAGAGAGATTTGGCTGTTATGCCTCTCGCTCCCACCTCTACCGCGGACGAACCTATTTCGAGTTAGTTCGTTAGTGAGCTCGTAATACTTAATGACCTTGATGGCATGGTCTTTGGGGATGTTGGTTTCCCAAGGCACCGTAGGCTCTATCATCACAACGCGCTTTAAAATACGCGAATATAGAAATATGTCTGGTCTGGAGGCTGACGCACAAATATCCTCGGGGATTTTGTGTTGTTTCTCATACGTATCCATCATGATAGTCCAATCCGAAGCCGCTTTAAGGATAGAGTAAGGCTTGACGTTTGATTTTATAGCCCTGGTGCTCTCTCTCACAAAACCTATTGATCGCTCGTTTGTGGTTATTTCCCTTTGCGCTCTGGCTACCGAAAGACTAACCGCTTCAAGTATGATCTCTAAAACCCTATAGTGACGACGCGAGAATTGACCGCTGTCCAGGAGAACCTTACATCTCACTAGCAAATGCTTAGCAGTTCCAACTGCCTTTCCGCAGATATAGCAAGTGTTTTCGGTACCTTTACCCCATCTTACTAAATTACTCTGATCTGGGAGAGTCATCTAGCACTTAATAACACAAGCCGTAGTGTTACAGGATATACTCCAACAGAACTAATGTTTGGCATTCGCGCGCAATCTTTAGGGATATCATTAATAGCCCAAAATTCAAACGAGCCGAGATTAGATTTAGACAATATCCGGAATAAAACTTCCCTCAACACTGAAAACGCAGATCAAAAGGAAATAGTTAAATTTAGTAAAGGCAAAGCCCAAGTAAAACCTTTTTTTTTTTTTCTCGGGGAGATTACGTTTTTGTTAAGTGTAGCGAATGTTACCAAACTAAACTGCAAAGAAAGTTTAGGGGACCTTTTATCATAACTAAAATTCTAGACAACGATAGGTACGAACTGAAACATACCGATGAATCTAATTGCACTTTAAAATACTCTCATGAAAACTTGGGCGCAGTACCCAGAGGCTTTGAAGGGTTAGTTGACATATCCACTGAACTAAGTAATGAGGAGGCCGAGACGGCGGGTCATGGAGTGGAGAGAATGGAAACGAAGCTATGTCAGATGATGAAAGTGAGTAGCTGAGTAGCTCTGATGGCCTCCAACATTGATAAACCATAAATGAGTTGTGTAAGTTTGAGTTGGTGTGTTTGAGGTGGCGATGGAACTGGCTGATGCGGCCGATGTTTCTAGTAGTGATGGATCAAAGCGTGCAGGGGCTGGCTCGATGGAGTCCACGTCCGGTCGACGCTTGATCAGGTTGTGAAGATGGACGGGCTAGCTCTGTGGAGTCTATGTCCGGGTCATCGTTCACTCACATGAGTATAAGTAGTGGAGATGATGGGGCTAGCTCATTGGAGTCTCGATCATCGTTCATTCGTTTGGCTGAGTTGTTCTGGATGCTCTGCAGATTGTGGTCAGACGAATATTGTCGTCCAGGTCAGAGCCATTTAAGTTGGCTGACTTGTTCTGGTGAGACGAATATTGTCGTCCGAGTCAGAGCCATTTAAGTTGGCTGACTTGTTCTGGTAAGACGAATATTGTCGTCCGAGTCAGAGCCATTTAAGTTGGCTGACTTGTTCTGGTAAGACGAATGAAGTCGTCCGAGTCAGAGCCATTTAAGTTGGCTGACTTGTTCTGGTAAGACGAATATTGTCGTCCGAGTCAGGAGCCATTTAAGTTGGCTGACTTGTTCTGGTAAGACGAATGTAGTCGTCCGAGTCAGGAGCCATTTAAGTTGGCTGACTTGTTCTGGTAAGACGAATGTAGTCGTCCGAGTCAGGAGCCATTTAAGTTGGCTGACTTGTTCTGGTAAGACGAATGTAGTCGTCCGAGTCAGGAGCCATTTAAGTTGGCTGACTTGTTCTGGTAAGACGAATGTAGTCGTCCGAGTCAGGAGCCATTTAAGTTGGCTGACTTGTTCTGGTAAGACGAACGTAGTCGTCCGAGTCAGGAGCCATTTAAGTTGGCTGACTTGTTCTGGTAAGACGAACGTAGTCGTCCGAGTCAGGAGCCATTTAAGTTGGCTGACTTGTTCTGGTAAGACGAACGTAGTCGTCCGAGTCAGGAGCCATTTAAGTTGGCTGACTTGTTCTGGTAAGACGAACGTAGTCGTCCGAGTCAGGAGCCATTTAAGTTGGCTGACTTGTTCTGGTAAGACGAATGTAGTCGTCCGAGTTAGAGCCATTTAAGTTGGCTGACTTGTTCTGGTAAGACGAACGTAGTCGTCCGAGTCAGAGCCCTTTAAGTTGGCTGACTTGTTCTGGATGCTTTGAACATTGTGGCAAGACGAATGTAGTCGTCCGGGTCAGAGCCCTTTAAGTTGGTTGACTTGTTCTGGATGCTTTGAACATTGTGGCAAGACGAATGTAGTCGTCCGGGTCAGAGCCCTTTAAGTTGGTTGACTTGTTCTGGATGCTTTGAACATTGTGGTGAGATGAATGTTGTCGTCTGGCTTAATTGCTACGAGATGCTCGCCTTAAGTCTTAAGTACCATAGCACATTTTGATGATTGTAACTAGTCGTTTGTCAGGATGCCGAACGGAATAGACACAACTGTAGTTCATTGATCCGAGAACCGCCCGAGGACGGTCGAATGTCAGTCCGGCCGTGACGGCGCATCCGTCAAAAATCATACGTCAGGTTGACTTTTAGCTGTCTGAGGTTAGCCTAGTGAAGCGTCATTGTGATGGTAGCGAGGGCGGCCATCTTTATTATGAAGTATCGTGCGAGATGACGCCCGCGCACCGCGCTCGTGACGAATCGCTGTGTATCGAAGTGATAGTGATATCTAGTGTTTCGATTGAGTTGGTGTCGTATTGAATAGACTGTACTTTATCCCTTTCAAAGTATGAGTTCCCATGAAGGCCCTCCTGTTCTTATAACGCCCTCCTACATATATTATAAGTGTATTGTGAACTGTTCGTGCCTTAATAAAGCAAAATAAAAATTACTTTGCATCAAAAGCTCTGCTTGGTATTCTACCTTATCACTGTGAACAACTTATTTAACTTATTTGCACAAATTGTGGGCCAAGTGAAAGCATATGTGGGAAAAAATTCCACTTTATTTCGATTTTGATAGTATAATGTGTTCCAATGTATCTTTTAAGTTTCCTGTATTATATGTCTCTTAAAAACATTTTTTTCTATTTTATATACCTACTGATACAAAGAACAAAGAGGCATTTTATTATTTTCATATTTCCTTTTAAATTACCAAAAAATACACAATAACAAGCCTAATTCACAATTATGAATTATATATATATTTATAACTAGACAAGTTTAACCAGCTGTACTGTAAGTCAAAATCTACCTTTTAGTCCTATTTAACAGATTAAATATATTTAAATGCTAACACTATTGAAGTATAAGGTTATAATAATAACACAAACCATCCAATCATTAATTATATTAAATATCACATTAAAAACATACAAATTCATAGAACTATAAACCACTGAATAGCAGGGTACTATCATATTCCCTCTTTTCTGGTTCCATGTTTCGTCAGCAGATGTCGCCTCAATCCTCTTAATCTTGAGTAAGTTGAATTGCACTGATCACAAGAAAAACTCGACGGAGCGTGCGTCGACATGTGCTCTTTTAAGCTTATTTTATACCCAAACTTTTTATTGCAGATTGTACACTGTAACAAAATTAACAAAGTACAAATTATTCCGTTAATAATAATATATCATAGTCTTGCATTGTTTGAACACCTTTTTAGTGTAAAAATCAATAAATATGTGTGAAAAGGACTAAATTTTGTTACAAAAAGCTTATTATCGAGAAGGGATTGTATAATGTGTTCCGTTTATGCAAATTCGATCAAAATGGTTTTTACTGTTTTAAAATAAATATTATTTTATTGTAACGACATAAAAAAGGCAATTAAATTGATCCGTAATATTATTAATTTTCATGATACTATAATTTGCCTACCTACCTATGTTGTATAGATATCTAGATTGCGAATAGGGATTATTCTTTTATAGTTAAGTATATTTTTATATAATTATGAGTGCAAGTTTTATCAGTTGCACTAATTAAAATGTTGCTCGGTATATAAAACTACCAGGAAACGGGCGACCAAAAACGTAAGAAAAGGCAGAGACATTGCTATAAAGTATTCAATCTGTACAAAAATACGTAAACGATCCATACCAGTTTGCCAAAAGCCTTGGAATCACAAAATAACGTGTCCAGTTTGTAATGAGAAACTACTTTGAGAATGGTCAAATTCCCATCGAAAAACGGGGGCGGTGACCACAAATACAATAAGTATGCAGCACAAAGACAAGCAGTATGAAATGTGTTGGAGCGTATTACTGTCGAGGGTATACGAGGTGTTTTTTGTGTTGTTTAAGAGGTTGGGGGAAAAACATTCTTTCCCCAACAGAATCAGACTTGGGCAAGGCCCTGGACTGGACTATGTCGGAAACCTCCAAGTTGTCGGACAGGAGAGGGGAGGCTCCGCGAAGAGTCTCTCCGATCTATCGGCATACCAGAGGCAAGGCAGCTGCTGGCTCGAGTGGCTTGGATTCCGTGGCTAACCCGAGGAAGAGGAAGGACTCGGACCCTGAGGCGGGCTTGGCGTAGATTATTTTTTTTTGCCAAAAAAACCTAGTATTACCAAAAGTGCCTGATCAAAGCTGTTAATACAGCAGGCAGCTATACTTGTACAATTTTACAATTGTTCAAGGGGGATCCAAAGACCCCTTAAATAAAGACACAACGTTTTCATATTTATGGACGAAAGATGAATACGCAAAAGGTTCAAATGAGATAGCTTCCGCTGTTTATGATAGATTAAACAAATGTGATTTGACGGATACAACTCACTAACGTCTAGTAGCAGACAGGTGCGTTGGACAAAATAAAAATCTTTTGAATAAGGGACTTCAAATGAGTTCATTTGAAAAAATATTGTTATTCAGGGAAGAGGAACAACAAGACAAGCTAAAACTCTTTATGAGGTGAGAACCTTCCGAAATTTCGTTAATGAGTCTGGTCAGGAAAAAATACCGTTTAGCGTATTAAAATCAAGAAAAATACATCCTCAGTCAATAGCACTACTTACTGTAACTAAATGTATAAGTACTCAGAAGAAAGCAGACGTAAAGTCTCTCATGGTAGAACAATTTGGAGAAGAGTGGGAAAATGATGAAACTTTTTGGTTGTACAAAAAGATATTGAGAGAAAATGTCACTACAGGTTCAGTAGTAGATGATACCGAAGCAAATGTTCCTGACATCCATGATTATGACGTTAATTGCGATTGTCTGGAACCAGAAATAGCCACAATAGTTTAACATTTGCCTTTCATATAAATGCTTATTTCAGTTAATTAAAGCATTATGTGATTAGAAATAAATTTTGATTTATTGAAAACCACGTATTCTAGAATTGATTCAGGCTCTCACATTCCTACGAGTGTTTACAAAAACCAATATATTTTTCAGTGTATTATACAAAAACCGATAAATCCAGTTGATCTGGTCAATAACCGATATATCTTTCTTTTTTTAATAATTTGAGAGGTACCACACTTACGAATACTGAATTTACGTTTCCAAATAGTGGTGCTAAAACCAATAAATTGATTATTTTTATTTAACTGTAAATTAGAGACGTGACTTGACCAATATTTTTACATTTTTTTAACAAAAATTTATAGGTTTTTATTCCGACGCTCCTTTATTATAACATTTTTAACTCAACATTGCTTTAAAATTATCATAATTATTAAAATGTTTACTGAATATTCTTATTTACCTCATGAACTTTGAGCCCCAAGTGCCTTTGCTGATGTGCTCTCAGGTTGGAGCTGGAGATGCATCGTTGTGGACACACGTTACATTTGTAGGGGCGTTCACCAGTGTGCTTTCTGATTTAAAATAAAGAGTTCCTGTTATGTCTTCATTATATAAGAGGGTGACAACTTAATTTGATTTTTTCTGGGCCTAACTGTGTACTGTTTTTCGATGAGAAAACCACTACAAAATAAACGATAATTATATATAAGAGAAATGTTTACACGTGAAAGTAATAGATGCGATATTTTGCAGCACCTATTATTATTATTTGTTTGTTTATTTTTGTAGTTCTTTGTTATTAAGGCACGTCACTAGGAGAAGATGTTGTAGGGGAGATACGGGCAAGACGGAGCATTCTCAATTCGTTTAGTACGTGTTTAATATACAAGTAATAGTAGTGTAAATGAGATAAGAGTTTATCCGCATGCGCCTAACATTACGCTAACAGGTAAAACCTGGTTTATTTCTGTCTTGTGTGTTGTTTATTTTGCTTTATTTTTTAAATACATCAAGACCCATGAGGGCAAGATGGGGTATGTGTACCCCGTCTTGACCGCTCTAAGTTTTTATTACGGTTCGAGCTTTCGTGTCGATTAATGTTAATGTATATTTGTGATTGTATATATGCATGTGGCTTGGCATGTGTAATGCATAGGTGGACTTTTTTGTTTTAGCATGGTGAAAACATACAAGAGAAAGACAAATAGAGGCGAGTGGGCGGAAGAGAGCATGGAAAAAGCTGTTAAAGCTGTTTTAGAAGAGAAAATGGAATGCTATGCTAGCAGCAAAGACATTTTCATTTCTTCAGACTACTCTAGAAAGAAAAGTAAAAAAAGCTCGGGAGAACTTGGCCCTATATCCATCTAAAAGTATTAAAGTAAAGGTTTCATTAGGACCTAAGCAACCTGTTCTCACAGAAAAAGAAGAGGCTTTGTGGCTATATATTGGACATGGAGACTAGACTTTACGGACTTACAGCCAAAGACTTAAGAGCATTAGCGTACAATTTAGCAGTAAAAAATAATAAAGTCCATCCTTTTAACGTTCAAAAACAAGAAGCCGGCAAAGATTGGTTTCAAGGGTTTTTGAAAAGACACCCAGACTTGTCAATAAGAAAACCCGAAAGCACACTCTGCTGCACTTCTGCTGCACGTGCTGCCGGGTTCAACAGAATAGTTGTCACAAATTAGATGCTAGTTGTCACAAATTAGATGCTAAGTCACGTAAGTTAACTTTTATTGGTTATAGTGAATGCACTAAAGGATATCGCTTTATAGATAAGAAAACCAAGCAGGTAACAATTAGTAGAGATGTAGTATTTTTAGAAGAGACTGTCAATCAAAATAAAATAGTTAAAACTACCAGTTGTACTGAAACAAAAGATAAAGAGTGTAAGGAATTAGTGGAAGAGAAAAATATTTCTCCGGTTGATATTCTACGTCACAATTCAGCCGCGTTTCATAACAAATTGCGGAACATATTATTGGAAAAAAATAAACCACCTAGCAGTCCTGTTTCTCATTAACATTGATTAAGAATTAAGTTTAGTTTGTTTTAAGCATTAAATATTCTCTATTCGCCATCGCTCCCTTCACATCCTAGATTAGGTTTACACATTTTATTTACACATCGCTTTTATCAAATGTATTTATTAGTGGAGATGCGTGCCCAAGCGTCCTCTCATTTTAACTTATTTATATTTCTTGGTGAGAAATATTTAAGGACACAGGTATTGTTTGTCTTAAATATTGTTGTTTATATTTTTTATTATACTCCTGTGATCTGTTTTTTTCTCCAATAAACTAAAAAAAAAAAAATAGAAGAGAAGAATTTAAACATATCTTCAAGCAAATCTAACATCTGTAGTGAAGAGAATGATTGCATAGTATATTTAGAGATCGATAAAAATCACACTCAATCTCTAGAATAATAACTACGCTATGATTGTTCCTAAAATTATAAAAAAATTAAAGACTGATTACCAGAGGAAGATTTTGAAATAAATATGATTGTTTAAATGCAATGGTTTCAGTTTTATTGCCCTTTAAACTTTAGATATCCCATCTTGCCCGCATCTCCCCTACCTGTGGACGGTTCTACCTGTGAACACCTCCGATATCTTAAAAAAATGTATACAGGAATGGAATGAATTAAACGCATCCATAAAGTATTTTTGATGTATGGCAACACTGACCAGTAACCATTTTGTGTTTGTTATTTTGTTTCTGGTAACGGACTGTTAAAGGTTTTCTACAAAAAAAAGTAAGTATTTATATCATTTTCGTTCTATATTTTTGTGAATATTATTTATTTTCATTTTATTTTTCATTGTATTTTGACCTGTAACCTGTTCATATTTTTCCGTGTAACACTATTTCTATTAATAGTAAGTGTGTTTTGTTACGTATTTTTGAGTGCTGATGTGTTTTTTTTTTTTATAACTGAAATACTTAGTATATAATCTGTGTTCGCATAATTGTTGGATTATAACTCAGCTCATTTATAATGTTTACTCATTAATTATTCGCATATTTAATTGTAATCTGTTGTGTGAACCGTTTAAAATAAATAAATAAATGAATATATGCAGAGTATATATCATTATCATGGGTCAGAATGTAGTGTATATTGTTAAACATCTATTTTCAGTGGTATAACAATGTAAAATAGTTCCGTCTTTGGCGGTAATATGTTTTTAAGTTATAATGTCAGATTTGTACCTATGGACATCAAAGAGTATGTACCTGTGGACTGTCCACAGGTACAAACTTTGGATTTAATTTATTACTTTATTACTAAATTCATAATTAGAAGTAATTTTTTCCTGTTTTTTCAGTGCCTCGTAGTAAGCATGAAAAAACCCGACGTAAGCTGTGTCCAGAGACATTACCTGAAGCAGTTAAAGATGCAAGAAATGGATGTTCCTTACTTAAAGTTGCAGAAAAATATCAAATACCAAAATCTACGATATTTAAATACCTTCGCATGAATAAGGACAAGGATCTGGATCGTAACAGTGTAGATATTTGAGAAATGACGTAAAGAAAGTATTCAATGAGGATTTAGAGAAACGGCTAGAAGAATATTTCGAAAAAGTAGCTTACCTACATATGGGATTAAACGTTAAGCAAGTCAGAGAACTAGCGTACCAGTTTGCGGTGATGAAGCAAAAACAAAATATCTCAAATAGCTGGCACCAACACAAAATGGCTGGCGTAGGCTGGCTAAGATACTAACGTCAACGTCATTCACATTTGTCTCTACGGAAGCCTGAATCAACCAATTTGGCGCGAGCAAGTAGTTTTAACAAACCTAATGTTTCTAAGTTCTTTGACAACCTCCAAAAAGTAATTGAAAAACACCAATTTACCCCCGAAAACATATATAATCTGGATGAGACTGGGATATGCACAGTTCATAATCATTTTCATTTCAAATCCGGCGAATGTCCACACGTATGTATAACACCTTCCCCTATACTATATTAAGCACAGGAAAAGTTTTTTTAAATTTTACCATCTCAACAAAATATTTCCATCATCAAGCCACAGAAAGACAAGTGTGATACTTGTTGTGCTCATAAGGCTGGCAATCCAACAGACGAAGAGCACGAAACGAGCTCGTTAAGAAAAGCATAAGAATAAATCTAAGCGCACGGTAGTGCGCCGGCCAAGTTCCAGCAACAGGCCGCGGGCATGCCGTGCACTATTTACACGAACCGTTTCGACCCACTTTTGACCCCCCTGTAGCTCAGTGCCTATTGCAAGTACAGAGATAAAATTGTACCTACGTAATCATATACTAGTACTAAAGCAGTATGCCAAATTTCATAGATAAAGCTTCAGTAGATCCTGAAATATGACCCTGTGAAAATAGCTAATTTTGGCACTGACTCACTGACAGGTAATCAAAATCTCTAGGCCACTTCCCATTGTTTTAGCATTATGAAATTGGTACACAGGTTGTGTGTTATATGTAGATTAACAAAAAATTAAGAAATTTAAGAAATCTGTCAAGCGTGAGTTGCCTCAATTCTAAAATCGAATTTTTAATAAAAATATTTATGAACCAGTGAATACAATGAGAATACGAAGCGGTGGAAAGGGGGGGGGGGGGGTATAAAAATATGTAATAAAAAAATTTAAGAAATCGGTCAAGCGTGAGTTGGCTTAATCGAATATCGAATTTTATTACACGCTGTATATTACGAGTAGCATCACTTTTCATTCCATTTAATTAATTTTAACCCAAGTCAAATCAAGGCGCAAGAAAGCGCTATTGTTGAATATAATAGGCTAAGGGAACTGTTCCGACCTGATTTACCCAAATTATTGTATAAAAAACGTAGGGTCAAAAAAGTTCCCGACCGGGAGTGGGCTCTGCGGCCCAATTTATCTCGAGCTCAAATTTCAGATAATTTGCCTACAAAAAAGGTGCTCTGAAACGCAAAATGACTTCTAAGGTTAACATTGGACGCGGGCGTGGCAAAAAAAGAAAAAAATAGGTACGATTTCTTGAAAAAAAGTATTGAAATCGTTCGTTTTTTAACAGGCATGTTTTTGGTGAGATTTAGTTTACTTTGATTGTTATGTGATATTCTTTTTTTCTTTTGTTATCTGTCTTTATTTTTCGTAATGTTTTTGTAATTGAAAATTCTTTTGTTATCTTTATTTTTTTGTTATATTTTTGTAATCAATAAGTATTATTATTAAACATCTAGATAGTAATCTTCAGCAGTGCTGTGTACGCCTATACATATATTGGTACATACATCAGATAAGTGTCAGTTTTAAATATTTAGTTTTAAGTGTTTAATGTATGTACTGTTGATTATTAATTTGCTACACGATATTGAACCTTATTCGTATTAGTAATAAGCTATAGTTCCTATTTTTATCCAAAACTTATCTTCATATTTGTTCTTCTCAATTTCATTTCTATTCTGTGCTGTGCCTATCAACTTTCTACAAGAAATAAAATTAGTAGTTAAGAAACTTTGTTTTTCTTAACATCATCCATACATCGGCTACAGTGCCATTCAAATAAATAAATAAAACAAAGTGGCGGCGTTTAAAGGAGAAGTTTATGCAATAGCTGCTGACTTGCAAGCAGTTATGTACTGCCCATATCTAAATGCCAGTACGCTGTACCTCAAAACGAAACTTTGTGTACAACACTTTACAATTTATTATTTGCGGAACCATCAGGCTACGTGCTACTGGTTTGACGAAACCGTAACAAATTTGAGAGCTACATCGAATGCTTCTTTCTTTGTTGACTGCAAAGTGAGCTCATTATGTTTTCCAGAGAAAAGATTTAACACGACACTCTTGCTTAAGGATTACCTCAGAAGAAAATTAATTTTTGAATTATTTTTCCCTCTACCCTTGATACAAACCATATTGAAATATACAAATTTGGAAGGTAAGCGTGTTTTGATTGATTGGAATGATATTGATCTGTTTGCATACATTGGGCTACTATTATACTACTATCTGGTGTATTTCGTTCAAATAATGAAAGTACCGAAAGCTTATGGGATAGTAATTAAAACCAAAGGTTCGCGAGTTTGAAGGAAATTCAAATGTATTAACACGGTTTACTCATTTGTGTGACCAGTTAATGAGGGAATATATGAGGGCTGAGCCAGGTTTCGAATTAAGCAATCTAGCGCTTTTAAACGGAATTCTTACAGGGCCCGCCGACCGAACTATAAATTCAAATGGCATTCCAGAGTCGTGGGAGGGTATCAGAAATGCTCTTATAAATAATATTGCAGAACAAAGAGATGAAACTTCTTCATACAATGATTTATCTCTTCTACACCAGGGCTCGTATTCTTCGCAGGAGTTCTCGAAAAATGTCAGAATTTTTTTAGTATTATAATGACATACATATGTATGTATATTAGCTTACTTGAAAACGTTATAAGTACCGTCGAGGCTTAACGATCGCTATATAAAAAATTAACCACCACAGCCACCACTCTGGTTTCGTCTCTAACTCCTTCTCTGTACAAGCTATTAGATTGTGGAATAAACTTCCACAAGAAATTAGAAAGGTACCTCTACTAGGACATTTTTCAGGCGTCGTTTACACGAACATGTTGTTAAGAATCTGTGTTAAGCAATCAGCGGCTTCTAAATATATGAGAAAGTCGAAGGCATTTGTTCAGAAGTGGGTACAGCGATATAAAGTGGCTAAAAATGTCGATGATTTACCAGAACGTGGCTCGATAGGAAAAGTGGACAAAAAAGATGAAGAAAGAATAATTAATTTGTTTTCACGGAATTCTGCTTTAACGCTGCGGCGAGAACAAGCAAAATTAAAGGCAAAAGGTTTAGATATTACCTATGAAACTATACGAACTCATCTCCGTACACATGACCTGAAATGGCGCAGCACAATTCAGACACCTTTGTTGACTGAAAAACATGTCAAAAAACGACTCGCTTGGGCGCATGAAAATATCGATACAGATTTTAGTAATGTAATTTTTACTGATGAATGTTCTATATGGGCACTTTGTATCCTCATGCGAGCCTGGTCATCTTCGACCAATAGGCTTGTTCAGCGGACCGTAAAACACGGAATAAAGGTGCATCTTTGGGGCTACTTCTCAAAGCAGGGATTCGGCACTTTGTACCTTTTTACCGATAATCTTAACGCCGAGAAAATGTTAAAAATCTACAAAAAGGCTTTACTTCCATGTGCCAAACGTTGGTTCATCAAAAGAAATGAAGATTGGATTCTGCAAGAGGACAACGATCCTAAACACCGCAGTAAGCTCTGTACGGAGTGGAAGGCTCAATCTGGCATCGTTACATTGGATTGGCCATCACAATCGCCCGATGCAAACTCGATTGAAAATGTGTGGGCATATATTAAACATAAACTTCGTGGAAGACGTACACAAACTTTGAAGTTGTCAGTAGAATACGCCGTCAAATTAGTAGAAAGTATGCCTCGGAGATGCCAGGCAATTATAGACGCCGGTGGTGACTCGACACAATGTGTGTGAGCCTGAGCTTAGAGGAAAGCATGACAACAAAAAAAGGGTAGACTCTGAACTGCTCCAAAGCATCAAGAACCACATAGAGTCGATAACGAGGGTAGAATCCCATTATTTAAGAGCGACTACAAGTAGAGAGTACATTTCCGACAGTAAAACTATAAGGGACCTCTGGACTGATTTTAACAATGATCAAAAAGAAAAAAGTTTGCCACAGTGCGACTATTGGTTATACTTGAATACTTTTAATAAAGATTTCAATATAAGTTTTTTTCAGCCGAAAAAAGACAGATGTGAAACGTGTGTTGCGTATGAACTTGCTCCTGAAAGTACTAAAACACTGCTCAAATCGAACTATGATAAACACCTCGAAGAAAAAGAACTGTGTCTCACAATTACCTATTATGAGATATTAAAATAACAAACTTTAAAGAAGTATGATGTACCAAAAAGCTAAGTCTGAATCAGTGCAATAGGCAAGTTTAATAGTTGATTAAGTACAACTGAATTATAACCAGAATACTGTTACTGTGGTAAACTGATAGATAAGTTATGCTATTAATACTGATTTTGATGTGATTCAAATACTTTAAATAACTATTTTTATTTTGGTTACGTTTCGTTAAATTTAAGAATTCGTTATCTAAACCAGTGAAAACAGAAGTTCTCATTATTTGGATTGTCTGAGTTAAGCAGAGTTTAATTAAAATTTGATTAAGTAATACATCCGAACTATAACTATGTACAAGATTGTACTAGTACCACTATGTTAAACTGAAAAGTTAGTGCTAATATAGGAATATTGTTGATTTGGATAAATATTTTATTAGTGTTATAGAAGACTGATATTGATTATGTTTCGTTATAATATTTAAGAATTACTTACGTAAATGTTTGGTTTCCTACTTTATGACACGATTTTGATACTATTTTTTAGTGTGATTATTATTACTGATCTCTATTAAGTCTAAGGAGTGATTTATTAAATGACATTTACACATACTTCACTGTTTTATTTAGCTTTTTTGAAAAAATAAACAAAATCTTAAAAATGAAACTGACTTATTTTTAGAAAAACATTTTTTTAAAACAAAGTTAGAAATGAACAGACCTTTACCTAAAAAGGTCAGTAGAAATAAAAAACTTCTAATACTAAAGTGACCTATTTTTTCGATTTTTTTTCTAAACTATTTTATACGAGAAAATCATATTTTTTTGCAAAAACTATATAATGTTTCTAAAGCTATTAAGTGAAACAATAAATTTCAACAGAAATTCATAACTTTTGTTACCATGTTTTAGAGTTATTGTAAAATGAACAGAATATGTTTAATACGACGGACACATTTTCGCTCTTTCCCAAAAATTAGCATTTTGAGTTGAGTCACTTTCGTTCTCAGCGTGCGACATTATTAAGCGAATTGCATCAGTGTTTGAAATGTGTATAATGAATATATAATTATAAAAGTTTCATTATTTTTCTTTTTTTATCAATTAACACGACCACGCTCTTACTTGTCAGACTGTATATGTATCTATATATATGTATATATTAATTATATATCAATATAAATTTATATGTATATTTTAACTTTTATTGCTACCGTCTTCTCGATTTCCTGTTTTGCCTAAAGGTTGACTGGTAGAGAATGCCTTCAGGCATTAAGTCCGCCTTTTGTGTCTACGTTATTGTAGTTAGACAATAAAGTTTTAAATAAATAAATAAATAAATAATATGATTACTACATATTTTATGAAATGACATTTCATTAAATTCAAATTTGCCAAGCTTCGCACGTTTGTAACTTGTCGGCCAGACACGCGTCACTATTCACTAATGGCGAATTATGTTTAAGTTTTGTGCACTTTATGATTATTAAAACGTGTAGAGAGATAAACTAAGGGATATAATTGAGGAGGTGATGTTAGTGGATTCTAATGTCGTTTCTTTGTATTTTCAGGTGAGATAAAAGTGTAAGTGTAATAGTTAAACGATAATAATTGTTATAATATTGTAAAGGCGTGTTTAAATAATATAAAACTTTTTATTTTCAGAGAAAATAATTATACATAGTTTACTTTGAAAATCCTTGATAATATTCTCCATACATAAATATGGGTGAATGCATTTCCAGTGAATTAGTATTTAGTAAGATTTAGTATTTATTTGTTTGTTTTAATTGATACGTTTAATTTTATTTCAAATTATTTAATTTTATTTCAATTTATGTATGAAATTTTGATATGGATGTTAATGTCTGAAATAAATATTTATTATTATTATTATTATTATTATTATTGTAGATAAAGTTAGAGAGAAACGCTTACAATGGTACGGCCATGTTCAAAGAAGACCGGAAGACCACATGGTCAAAATAGCATTAAACTTACCAACGACGAAACGGAAACGTGGACTGCTCCCCCAACTCTTGGTTGACGAGTATAGACCCTATCTTCGACAATCCAATATTCCGAGCTACAATAAGAAAAAATGGATCTCTTTATTGCGATTCGATTCTATGACAAAAATACTAGGTCCCTAAAAAGTGAGAAGATAAATTTGGACCTATTAGAGATGTTGGATTTATAATTTTATTTAGCATATATATATATATAGAAATAAGGTAAAATTGTTAATCTGTCTGAGGAGACCACTTATAAGAAATAATTATGTTATCTATATTTAGTTTAGTCTATACTCGTGTCTATTGTCTATGCTCTCTGCTAACGTGTGAAGAATAAAGTATCCAGTTTGGTTCATCAGAAAATCTCAATTTCATTTGCTACAAGAAAAATCCTATACAAAACCTAAATAGTTAACAGGTTATGGGCCCAGAAAGTATTTGAAATTGAAGATCAGTGGAAAACGTCAAAGTAGTAAGAAAAGTATTCAGTTCAAGAACCCAACCTCCAAAATGGACACGCGGTCAATGAGTATGGAAAAATTCGACGGAAGTAATTTTCGACAATGGAAGTTCCAGATAAAGTGTGCTTTAAAAGCCAAAGGTATCGACATAACGGAGCCAAAACCAGAAAAAGACTGTTCTACTTGGATTAAAAACGATGGAATGGCAATGTTCATAATAACGTCAAACATGGACTTAACCCGTATCATCCCAGTGATCCATTATTGGATCGGTTAGTTTAATATTTTTTTTACTAAAATTTCGTGAACGCAGCCATTTTTTTTGTCTATGGTGGCAGCACTGACAGTTCTTGCCGCCATATTCACTTGTCAGATCCTCGGTGGGCCGCGAAATTTGTGTTTTGTTACGCACTGAATTTTTTGGAAATTGTGAAAAAATGTCTCATCGCCGAATGTAAGTATTTCTTGTTTTTTTTTAGATAATTTATAATTATTGTATCGTATTTATATCGGCTAGGAGTTGAGTTATCATATTGCAAGACAGTGAAATGCACATTTAGCTTATTTACATTTATTTTTTACTTTTATACGTACCGATCCAATAATGGATCAGTAGGATAATATGGATATGGAACATTTTGTTTTAGATTGTCGGTAAATGACATAATATCGCATCTTGAAGACAACGATGACGTATTGTCAGCAGATATTTACATAACACCCCCAGATAATTACGACAAAAGTGATGAAGACAGTGGAGATGAGGAGTCTTCGAACATAAATCACCTGTCCAGGCAGCAGCTCTTAGCACAGGCTGAGTTTAGGGCTACTGTATCTTCACAGTCTAATTTAGATATTATAGAAAGCGTATCAAATGAAGTTTCTATAGATAATAATACACACGGCGACTTATCAGTACAACCACCGGCAAAGAAAAAAAAATGTCCAGCTACCCGAAAGTGGAGGAAAGTAGATATTCCAGTGAAGACAGAGAAAACATCAGAGCCACCACATTTCTTAGAACACCTAGATACTCCTGTTCACTTTTTTGAACTTTTTTTTGACGAAGACGTTTTTGAATTGATTCGCTCTGAAACCGAAAAAAATGCTATTCAAAAAGGTTACCACAATTTCAAAGTTACAACTGAGGAAATAAAACGATTTATAGGGATTCTCTTGCTGTCTGGTTACAACAGTGTTGCTAGATATCGTATGTACTGGGAGCAAAGTGTTGATTGTAATTTTCAAGGTGTGGCAGCTGCTATGCCTAGGAACAGATTTGAAGAACTATTACGATTCTTTCACGTCGCCGATAATAATAACTTAGCTCCACAGGACAAGTTCGCGAAGGTTCGTCCTCTCTGGAATCTACTCAATAAGAGATGGGTAAAATATTATCCCGGTGACAGGAATCTAAGCATTGATGAATCCATGATTCCATATTTCGGGAAACATGGGACGAAGCAACATATTCATGGTAAACCCATTCGGTTCGGTTATAAGAATTGGTCTATATGTACTCGTCTTGGATATTTGATATATGGAGAGCTTTATCAAGGGGCAAGCACAGGAAATACCCACCCAGAACTTGGTGTAGGTGCTTCTGTTGTTTTAGACCTCATATCCAAATTGCCGCCCGGTACTTACAGCTTTTATATGGACAACTATTTTACATCTTTACCCTTGTTGGATGAAATAAAAACATTAGGACACGATGCGACGGGAACGGTTAGGGCAAATAGGGTAGAAAAGGCACCCTTGAAAGAAGCGAAAGATATGAAGAAAATGAGCAGAGGGTCTTTTGACCAGTGTACAGATACTCTGACGAACATCACCCTCGTACGTTACAATGACAACAATATTGTTACCGTTGCCTCAACCGAATGTGGTGTGGAGCCTTTAGCTAAGGTAAAACGTTACTGTGACAAGCAGAAGAAAGACGTCGACCAACCTCGCTGCATCGTCAACTATAACAAATATATGGGCGGTGTCGACCGTTTGGATCAAAATGTGGGATGCTATCGTATTTCTATACGCCTGAAGAGGTGGTACTGGCAGCTACTTATGTTTCCTATAAATGTATGTATGAATAATGCTTTTCAGTTATATAAATTATCGCCAGCTTCACAAAACAATCAGCATGACTATTTGTCATTTACAAGACATGTTGTAACAACATATCTTCAGACTTTTCCTGAAAATTCTTCTTCAGTAAAGAAGCCTATTCCAAGATCATCTCTAGCAGTCATAAAACGAGTTCCAGTTGATATTAGGTTAGATGGAAAGGCACACCATATTATCAAAAGTGATAAACAAAACCGTTGTGGTTTATGTCATAAAAACACGACAATGAAATGTGGCAAATGCAACGTCGCCCTACACCAAAAGTGTTCTCCTGCGTTTCATACGAAATAAAATTGTAATACTAAATGTTATACTAAATGTTATATAAAATACTAAAAATACTAAAATTATATACTAAAAATAAATAAGATTATTCATAAATATCTTTCATTATTTACAGCAATCTTCCTAAAAAGCACACAATACCAACAATAAAATACAGTGGCATATTCTCCTACTGTTCCATTTTTGGATCGGTACTGTAACTGAAATACCGGAAATCGAAATTTTTTTTTTTGTTGCATATTATCGATAATTAGGCTACTAACAAATGATTCTGAAAGTTTCGCTTCAATCAGATGAGTTTTGAGGACTTGGGAAGATACGGGTTAAAGAAAATAACCTTAATAGAAAATTGTGAAACCGCCAGAGAAATAATGCTTAAACTCGAGTCTATTTACGAACAGAAAAGTGAATTGAATAAGATGATCATACATGAAAGATTTTATCAGTATAAAATGTCACCTAATGACACAATTGCTCAACATATTTCCAAAGTAGAAAATCTTGCAAAGCAATTGAAAGAAAGTGGAGAGAACCTGAGTGAAACGGCAATTATGACCAAAATACTTGGTACTTTACCTGCAAAGTATAGAACCCTTCGACAAGCCTGGTTATCATTAGACCCGTCAATGCAAAACATTATGAACTTAACTGCCCGTTTACTTGATGAAGAAGCAAGTTAGACTGTACGTGCGTCGCGTTCATTCTTACCACGCACGTGCAGGATGTGGAATGATCTTCCGCCCGAGGCTTTTCCAGAGAGCTACAACATGGGGTCTTTCAAAAAGCAAATGTTCAGGCTCCTTTTCAAACAAGGCCGGCAACGCATCAACAACACCCCTTGTGTTGCAGATGTCCATGGGCGACGGTAACTATTTACCATCAGGTAGGCCGTCTGCTCGCTTGCCCCTTAGGGCCATAAAAAAAAAAGTTTATCTTGTGAGGAAGAGCAAGAATCAGCCTTATTAGTAACAAAATCAAAGGAAAAAAGGCAAACTAAACCAAATGAACACCGTGGTAATGCTCACAAGCCAAACACAAATCCCAAACATCGCTTTGAATGTTACAACTGTGGTAAGTGTGGACATTTTTCCAAAGAGTGTCGAGCTCCAAGAAAATTTACAAGGAAATCCGATATGATGGCTTTCAATATTGAAAATAGAATCGAAATGAATGATGGTGATATTTGGATCTTAGACAGTGGTGCTTCAGCTCATATAACCTATAAGAAGAACATTTTTACTCATATAGAGGAATGCACCCAGAGGTCATTGACATTAGGTAATGAACAGCTGGTTGAAGGATGTGGAATTGGAAGTATATAGATAGAAAGATTTGTCAATGGACAATGGTACTCCGGAATATTAAATGATGTACTCTATGTTCCAAGTTTGAAGAGAAATCTATTCTCTGAAGGTTGTTATAATGCTTCAAGGTTACTCACTAACTAAGAAAGGAAATAGCGCTCTAATTTATATGAACAGAGAAGTGGCGATGACTGCACAAATGAAAACAAACAACTTATACGAGTTAAATATCAGAGTTGATCCTGAAAAATGTAATTTAATACAAGACTGTATTGACATTAGAAAATGGCATGAAACACTTGGTCATATAAATCTGAAAGATATTAAAAACATGAATGCAAATAATGTGGTTGAAGGTTTGAAAATAAAAGGAGATACAGGAGACAATTACACTTGTGAAGCATGTGCATATGGGAAGCAACATCGTTTATCTTTTCAAAAATCTTCAAGAAGTGAAATACAGCCAGGTGACCTTATTTACAGTGATGTATGTGGCCCTATGATTCAAAGATGCCAAGACAAGTTACAGGCATGTGTATTTTATAAGAAATAAATCTGATGTTCTACATTACTTTAAAATTTATAATGCCATGATTAAGAACAAATATATGCACAGTGTAAAAATTCTACACACTGACAATGGGAAAGAATATGTAAATACTGCTTTTAAGGAGTATACTGAAAAAGAAGGCATAATACATGAATTTACAACATATTCTACTTACTCATCATATATAAATATCACAGTAACATTTAGCAGGTATTATATAAATTACATGTTTTTAACTTATATTCAGCTATATTTATATTTATATATTGAACTTCATGAAATCACGAAAATTCTTAATTTCCTTATCAAAGATTTCGAGACTAATTACCATTGTATATAATGAAAATATCATTTTTAAAGCATTCTTAAAATATGTGATATTACGAAGCAGTCCGGGCCCAATACAACAAAAATCAACTAAATTCAACATATTTAGGAAAAAAAAATATATTCCAAATGTTAGATAATAATTTATTCAATGAAGTCCAGAATTATGTGAGTTGTTTTCAATTACTTATAATTTTAAGATCGTATCATTTAAACATTAGAAGCATAAAAAATAATTCTGACAATTTCTTAGTAACTCTAACAAGAGTTCATATAAACTTTAATGCTTTCACAATCGAAGATTGTATAAGCTTATATTAATATAAGCTGATTAAGGTTTTTATTATTTTTATCTATCTATCATAATCGTATCACATGTTGACCGGATGAGTTATATAATCAGACATGTTTATATTGAAGGCGATCAAGTTAAAGTAAAGGAATCATTAATTCTAGGTTTCTACCCTATAGCTGGAAAGACTGCAGTCGAACTTACGGAAAATATCCTTGCAGTTTAAGAGATATAACTTGGACATTCATCTACATATGTCGGGCTTAAGGATATGATAATGCTACAACCATGACAGGAGTTCATGGAGGTGTACAATTTACAATTGAGGAACATAATTTTAAAGCTTTGTTTATGCCTTGTGCTAAATCTATGTGGGGTGCACTCTTTCAGGAGTGGTAGTTCAAGTGTAACATTTTTCGGAAGAGTTTACACGTCCTTTTCGTCATCCATACATAGATGAGAAATTCTAATCAAAAGTGTAGGCGTTTCGGTCAAAAGATTAGTAGAGACAAGTCACTGAAGAACAATTTTGAGAAACTTGTATCAACACTCGAAGTTATGTGTGACCCCAGAAGCAATAGAGAAAACGTCGATACAAGAGAAGCAGCATTCACACTCTTACTAGCTTTGTGTGACTTCAGTTTTTTATGCCACCTCTCTTTTTGGTGTGAAATCCTAGAAGAAGATAATCAGGTACAAAAGTAAAAGATCCAAACATCTGGTCTATCGCTGGGAAAAATTTGTTATAAAAATCAAAGCCCTAAATATTTTTCTTCAAACTCAACGTATTCAAATAGTGAAAAGAACTATTTCCTAGGCAACCGAAAGATGTGATGACTTTGATATTTCCGTTGAAAGAAGAGGAAGAAGGAGATTTCGAAAACAAATCTCAGAAGAAATGTCCCAAGACGTTGGATTAACATTGCCAGATGAGTTGCATAGACCTATGTTAGAATATCTTGAGCATCGCTATAAAGCAATGGATGTCATTTTTATAACATTTGGTGTTGTTCAGTCTGAAACTCTACTTAAGACAACCGAAGAAGAACTTCGTAATATACATATGTAGTTAAAAATTTTGGCCTTTTTAAAATAATACACATAATGCTTTTTTTCTTTTTTAAATAACTATAATAATATAAAATATATACAATATTAATTTGAGTCTGTGACATTTTAAAACTTTGAATTATATTGTCATGTTAAATTGTATTTTTGTTATTATTGTATTGAAATGTTTAATTGTTAAATGTTAATTTTTGAAATGTTTAATTGTTAAAAATTAATTAGTTATGTCAATTTTAGTGATTATTATGTAATGTTTTATTAATTTATTATTATTGTTTTTTAATAAAAATTTTGATTTACTACAATTATTATATGTATTTTGCATGATGTGATAGCCTATAATTAAAAGGACATTTAAATTATTAATGATAGTTTGATAATGTAATGAATGTATTAATGTTTTCTTTTGTTGGCTATCCAAATAAAATAAAATAAAAAATAAACAAATCGTAAAGAGTCTGTGGTTTGTTTTAAGTGTGGAAAAGCTGGGCATATTTAGTCAAACTGCAACAAAATAACTGATATCGTCAGTGAGCCTAAACCACTATTAAGTTCAAATTCTAGTTCCGACGAATCCGAAAAATCCAAAACTAAATGCAATTACTCTGTCAAAATTGGACATACGGAATCTACATGTTTCCAAAAAAATTGTGAAGATTCAAAGAAATTAAATATCGTGAATATGGTAAAGTCAGCTAAATGCTATGCCGTGTAGCGACGGCTTTAGAATACATTTGTCCATTTGTCCAACCCCATCTCATCCCGTGGGTGTCGTGAAAGGCGACTAAGGGAAAAGGTAAAGACTACCAATACCAGAAAAGGAAAATTCGAAATAAACCCTATACCAACCCGTCTAGCCAGCGTGGTATAGTATGGCTTATACCTCTCAGCATGGACCATACGAATAGGACCGAGTGTTATGGCGCGTGTTGGGACAGGCCTATGTCCAGCAGTGGACTGCAATAGGCTAAATGACGATGATGAGCTAAATACTTCCCCATTATTATGGACTGTACTGCTGATGTAAGCCACGTTGAACAACTGTCACTAACGTTTCGGTTCATTGACGTTAATGTAGATTAAGTCGAAGTACGAGAATGTTTTGTTGCTTACAAACCAATAAGTGACTCTTCCGGAGCCGGACTTACTGGCCTTTTTCATGATACGATCGTGCAAGAATTTGTCTTAGACATGAATGATTGTAGAGGTCAAGGATAAGATAATGGAGCGAAAATTTTAATCCGTCACTCACCCGAAGCAAGTATGCCCAAAATATACTTATATACAGAGCCTGCACCGATTACAATAAACGATTTATCGAAATTGATTTTTTTACAACGGAGAAAGTTAATAAGATCAGAAAAATGTTAATAGAATATTTTCTTAATAAATAATTAATATAATTTTTTGGAAATTAAAATTTTATATCGAATTAATTCTAGTCTAGTATGTAGTATTCTTGTCTTTTTCTGTTATTATTTTTTTACTGTAAGATTTGAATTATTTTTAAGTGGGAATTTTATTGGTTTTTGATCTAGAAATAATTATTTAATTTTATGTAATAATTCACTGTATGTTTCCCAAATATAAATAAAATAAAATAAATGGTTCGACCGCCTGTGACCTGAAAGCTACCACATATGCGTCGTTCTTTGTAGATTATATAACGAAATTGTTACAAGATAATCTTAAGGATTTAATTATATGGACGGATGGTTGTACTGCGCAGAATAGGAACAGTATTGTTTCTTACGCTCTCCTGAGATCAGCGATGGATAAGAAAGTTACCATTACACAGAACTATCTGGAGAAGGGCCACACCCAAATGGAGGTGGATTCGATACATTCACTTATAGAGAGAAAACTCAAAAATGTCGAGATTTTCCTGCCATCGCAATATGCAACTATTACTAAAGTTGCTCGAAAGAATCCTTTTCCTTACAAAGTCGAACAACCCGATCATACCTTCTTCAAAGACTAGAGTGTTAAAGAGTACCAAGTTTACGACTCTATACGCCCTGGGCGTGTTTCTGGCGATGATTGTGTTGTGGACTTGCGAGTTTTGAAATATAATCCTAATGGGACTATCGAGTTTAAAAAGCACTTCGAAAGTGAATTTACTCCACTACCTCGAAGACCATTTGAATATTTCTACATTGATAAGCAACGTACCAAGGCTTTATGAGTCTAGATTGCCTATACTGGAAAGTAAATATGAGCATTTGCACCAATTAAAGACTGTTATTGATCGTGATTGCCATAATTTTACTATGATTTACCCTCTAAAAAAATAGGTTCCTATATCAAGATTTAAGATCTCATTAGTTTAAGTATGTACTTAATTATTACCAAAACTTCGTTAGATGTTTTTTAAATAAGAGTATTTCCAAATGTAAGATCTCATTACTCACTACTACTACGTAGTATGTAGAACTTATATTTTTCTAAACTTTTTTAGAATTATGTTTTTGTTGTCTTCTATGTATCTAGTTATTGAGTTACTTATTTAGTAGGTACACTTTTTGTTTCTAAATGTTTATTTTATGTTTTTGATGTTTCTATAGTTATTGTAATCAGTTTAAAACTGCTTACATCTAAAGTTAATAATATTTTTACTTATTTTGAAATATATGAGTCTGATATCGTGTTCAAAGACGCATAAAAATAATATTTTTGAATACCCAATCTTTTATTTTATCCCTCTTGCTTAGCGTAAATAGTGAAAATGCTCAACAACAATTCATTTACCGCGAAAGTGAATTTATTAATCGTCTATGAGGTTTTCTTACTAATGGATCATATTGATAGCTAAATTACATCAATTTACAATTAGTTTCTAATTCAATCAGCCGAAGATGTAATAACGATAATTATATATTCAATTTTTTAGCTCTCCTGTAAAATTTGTCAAGCATCAGTTACGCGCTATTAGCCCCGACGATATCTAGATCAGCCTATAATACCCAGAAAAGAGAATCCTACAAAATTCCGTTTTGATTGTCGTCATTTTACTCCAGTCCTTTCCGACATAGCTCTAATTCTCGCAGTACCCAATAACAGAAGCTTACAGCTGAGCATGTAAATCAAAGAGTTTTTCTTATGTCTGTATCAGATAAATATTGGTTTTTATTAATAAATAATTAATATTTTTTATTGTTGTCCTTGATTTAAAAAAATTAAAAATGATGTTTATTGATTAGTATTTTTAAATAAAAATATCAATATCGATATTGATATATTCAAAAATTATCGATACAATATATATCGATACTTTATTGCATTTCCGACATCCCTAACTCTTGCCAAAGGAGAACGAAGCTTCAGTAAATTAAAATTTATAAAAACCTACCTACGGTCTACTGTGTGTCAGGAAAGACTGTACGATCTTTCAATTTTGTCCATAGAAAGTTGCTATTGCCCAAAGGTTAAATTATTCCGATTTGATAAAAAAGTTTGCAAGTGTTAAAGCTAGAAAAGTGTCAATGTAGTAATATTCTAGCTATATATTCAATCGATTTCATTGTTTGCATGAAAATCAGAATAAATAAAAGTTGACAATCATTATTGGGTTGTCAACTGAGAGTGACATTTTCGCGCTGAAGCACTCGGTCAAGTATTATACAGATAGGAAAACACCAGTGTATGCTTGTTTCCTTGACCTGTCAAAAGCTTTTGACTTGGTTTCCTATAATATCCTGTGGGAGAAGCTTCGGGGGAGCGGCGTTCCTGCTTCTCTTATATCTATCTATACTGTCCGTCTGGTATAATAAACAGAGAAATTTTGTTCAATGGTCATATGCATTGTCTCAGCCATATAAGCTCGAGTGTGGGGTGAGGCAAGGAGGTCTTGTTTCCCCGAGGCTTTTCAATATTTACATGAATGAATTACTCGTTAAACTTATGTGTAAACAACTTAAGTTATGCAAATGACATGGTGCTGCTGAGCCCCTCAATATGTGGACTTAGGAAGTTAATATCAGTCTATGAAGAATATGCTGAGCAGCATGGCCTAAGATACAATCCAAAGAAAAGTGAATTATTGGTATTTATAGGAAAAAATAAAAGACCAACAACATGTGTACCTTCTGTACGACTCAGTGAGAAAATTATAAAAATAGTAAATGAATTTAAATATCTGAGACATATTGTTACTTATAATTTAAAAGATGACAAAGATATCGAAATAGAACAAAAAACAGGACAAATTTTAAACGAAAGAAGAACATTATTATCCACAAGTAAAGTGTCCAAATTAATATTTTCACATAATAATATGTAAATTGTAATAAGTGACTTGATAATTAGAAGACTGATTAATGTTAATGATGACTGATTTACTAATAATACCTAAGTTAAAAAGTACTTGTACTTGTAGTTTATGATCTCACTCGAGATTTTTTTTTCTATGCCTAATTGATAGGTACTGAAATATTATATTTATGTTATTTCTCTTAAAAATATAGTTAGATATTATTTTTTGTTCGTAAAATGTTAAATCTTTGAAAATAACAAAAACATGATAAATAGCTAATACTGAACCAAAGTATGTATAACATTGTCTCTAAAAATAAAAACTCAATGAAAACTTAATGAATATTAAAACGTTGATTATTTGCAAAATAATATATTTTTATTTATTCATTATCTATCATAAATAAACACATTCGTAATATGAATACAGCTAATATAATTTTCTGCAATCAACTAATAAACGAATCCATTTGCAATATTGATCCACTATATTTTATTAATATACTGAAATAGTAAGTAATTTACTACTGCGAACCAAATTGATCTCTCCCGGAACTAAAATGTTCAAGACTAATGGGCCGACCATGGGGAGGTTTTATCAGGGTACATGTAAAAAGTGGGGCCGGGTCAATCTCACTGTGGTACGTATTTATTCATTGTTTTTATTATATATTTAGGAAACACACTTTTTATTTGATCCGAACCTTTAAATTCCCGAACGCATCCGAAGCGATATTAAAGCTATGACGCTTGACTTGTTCTCTTTTAACGCGCGAAAGCATGTTGTGAAGACGACTTGTATTATTGTAAATAGAATTTAAGTAATTTAAGGTGTTTTGGCTTAAGATAATAATTAGTTTGCTCTAGTTAAGGTTTTATTGTTATTTAAAAGTACTGGCTTTATAAGGAAACTATATTTTTATATGGATTTTATTAGAATCCTTAATATATATATATATATATATATATATATATATATATATATATATATATATATATATATATAAATTTCAAAGTAATTATATTGTGTACTAACCAACTATGAGCCTATATTGTTTGAAAATAAAAGATTTTTATTTTTATTAATTTTATTATTATAAATTAATGTTATTATATTTTATCTGCGCCTCACATCACATACAAGAGCAGCTAAGCAAATTTACGGACTAGATTAAATTAAAGTCCAAAAATACAAAATGAGCTCATTTCTGTTATGGTTCAAAAAGAGGTAAATAAATAGAGTAACATATTTCCAAGACGGATCAATTATGTTAACTTTACCTTTGCTGTGTAATCGAGAGAGATGAAAAAGGAACTCCACCAGCTCCCGTGATTAAAGAGTCATTTTTAGGATTTCATGTGGCTAAGCAATAAGCCTTAAGAATGTCCAAGCAGATAATACAATGTATAAATGACAAAAGTATTTCTTTCAATAAGTGACGTGGACAAGGGTACGATGGAGCTAACATCATGAAAGGGACTTCTGGTGGAGTCCAAAAACTCATAACGTAGCTCTGCTCGTGCGAAACTGCGTAAGAGCAATATGTAATATTAGAAATAATTTGAATGTTTGGCAAACTACGTCGGGTTTTCTACTCGCCTTTACCGCAATGCCTGAAGACCAAAGTCTTCGACCAATGCGTCCTACCGGTTATGACCTACGGGGCTGGGACGTGGACACTCACTGTAGGACTAGTCCACAAACTCAAAGTCGCTCAGCGAGCTATGGAACGAGCTATGCTCGGCGTTTCTTTGAAGGACAAACTTCGAAACTAAGAAATCCGACGAAAAACCAAGGTTACCGACATAGCTCGTAGAATAAGCCAGCTGAAGTGGCAGTGGGCTGGTCACATCTGCAGAAAGACCGACGCACGGTGGAGCAAGCGTGTCCTTGAGTGGAGACCGCGTCTCGGCAAACGTAGAGTAGGATTCCCCCCAGCTAGGTGGACCGATGACCTTAAAAAGGTCGCTGGGTCTCACTGGATGCGGAAGGCAGAGGACCGAGTGTTATGGCGCGTGTTGGGAGAGGCCCATGTCCAGCAGTGGACTGCAATAGGCTAAATGATGATGATGATGAAATAATTTGGGCAGCACTTTCACTTAAAGTCCTATTTTTTATTAGACGAACCCAACTGACAATAGCTAATGTCACTTTGTTAAATAATGTTGCCATATTTAAAGTAATAGTGATGCGTTGAGTTTTCGTTCAATCCGATGAATGAATAGTAATGAATAATGAATGTAAATAGTTATGTATTTGAATATGGTTAAGAATATTATTTATATTTTACAATAAAATTGTATATAAGGGCTCTGATACAAGTTACTAGTAGTACATACTACATACATAGTTACATAACTACAGTCAGTTTTTTGAGAGCTTCTACTTCTAACCTCTGGTCTGAGTATGAATTTGTTCTGCGCTCACGATTTTAAATTTAATGTATGTATGTTATGGATAAAGATATGTGTTAGTATATTTATTTGTATTTATTTAAAAAAAAAGTCCACTTAAATTTTATAATAATAAGTAGTTTGTTGATATTGTACCTACACTATAAATTTGTATTGCAAATGGTCTCCACTTTATTCAGAATTTCTGGAAGAGATCTCTTGATAGAGATAAGATATCCCGTGTACACATATATTATTAATAATTTAGTATATACTTTGTTGGTACAAAAATAAATAAATTTTTAATTATTTTTTTGTTTAGTTTTTCGTTATGTTGTGTTTGTTTGTTGCTATACCTATTGTTATATTGTTTAGTACCAACGATATGGAACCTCAACCAAGCCCGTCAAGCCAAATCTTGTCTCCAAGAAAGAAGAGACCACGAGTAGCTTTAAGCGTTACCGAAAAACTTATGATACAAAACGTATACAAACACT
The DNA here is from genome assembly GCA_916720795.1 of Danaus chrysippus. NCBI lineage: Eukaryota > Metazoa > Arthropoda > Insecta > Lepidoptera > Nymphalidae > Danaus > Danaus chrysippus. The sequence goes on along the minus strand of CAKASE010000072.1, from coordinate 2,033,405 downwards.
TATTTGAGGAAAAAGCTTCTTCACTATTACCTATTGAGACTCCCGAAAAAAAAGAGTGTTTCGAAAACAGCTGACGAATTAGGAATTAGTAAAGGAGACAAAATTTTTATTTTTTTTTTTTGCAGACCAGTCTTATTGACAGGAACTGGAAATTACTTGTGATATGTGAACCTAACAAAGATCTACGCAGAGGTTTGAGCATCAATGTGTCGAAGTTTACCCGGGTTCCACGCAATCACTGGTAGCGATTATAATCCTGTGTTCTTCAAGAAAGGAAAACTAAAACCATACAACATACTAAAGAAATTTGAAGAGTACCAGCAAACTTTAATGAAGTTCGGTGACAGCAAATTAATAGACGAAGCAAGAAAATTTGTCACAAAACAGCACCACTGATGTCAACCCTTATGGAGTTAATAATATTAGCATCCCTTCTTAACATTTTACACCCAATGGAAATAGCGACTAAAGAAGGGTCTTTCAATAAATATTGTTCTAGTAGCAATACCATACCATTAGTGCTCTATATGATATCAAAACTGAAAGACCTAGTAATTGAAGAACCGTTACTCAAGGAGATACAAACACATAAATGCAGACAGCAAAATTAAACAAATTATTGAAAGGGGACTGCAGAAAGGCTTACTACTACGGGATGTATCTCAGATAATTCTGACAAAATGAGTCTGTTATCACATTATGGCCTCTGGAGGAATAATTGTAACGCCATGCCATAAGCAGAGTCCAGCCAAGCCAGCCATTATTGTCCCAACGATACTGACTCTGAACATGAGCAGGAAGATTGTCTTACACAAGACGATGTCAGGAGTGACTTTGAAGACGAGATGGTGGACTGCCAAGAAAATTCAAATACGGATAATAAATAGAGAAGAAAGCCCCGAGAACCCTCACTCTTCTTCGGAATCGGCTAATATCCAGGTCACATAATTGAGTTCACAAAGAATCATTGTACTGCCTCAGCGTTCAATTCGTGGAAAAAACAACCACATATGGTCAACAACAAGAGGATGGTCCACGGGCAGGGTTTCTGCAATAAATATTGTACGTTCAAGTAGAGGCCCAACACGAATGTGTAGAAATATTGTCAATCCTTTGCACTGCTTCCAACTTTTTATAAAAAACGAGATCATTGAGGAAATCGTTAATTGAGACCAAATTCCGTTGTCCATTCCGTATGTATATACCCAATAAACCGGATAAATATGGAATAAAATTCCCAATGATATGTGACGCTTCCTCAAAGTACATGGTAGATGCCATACCTAACCTTGGTAAATGAAATAACTAATAATAATAATCATGAAATTGATATTTTTAACACAAATCAAGCGATCTTCGTAAAAACTGTAAAAAAATGTCTATCTTAAAAATGCAATCTTGTAAATTTAAAAAACTGTAATTATTATCAATTTATATTTCGTTTGTTTTTTTTTTGTAACTTCAAACAAAAATTGTTTATTATACCATTTATTTTTCTTCTTGTAAATTTAATTCGTGTAATTTAATTTTTGTCTTTTTTTTTGTTTAGTACTAATATATAGTTATCTCCTGTATAATAATAATTGGCAATCCTGTCATGTTGTTCATGCACCCTTAGGGTCATAATCTGTTCGATACTATTAATGTTTAAGAAATATTCTGTATATGATTGTGACCTGTTGTGTTTGCCTTAATAAATAAATAAATGCACAAAGACAACTGGTGTGCTATTAGGTGAGTTTTACGTGAAAGAGTTGGCTAAAACAGTTCATGGAACAAACAGAAATATTACTTGTGACAATTGGTTCACATCTGTCCCATTAGCTAAGAGTTTGCTCAAGACTTCATTCAACCTGACATTAGTTGGAACCATCAGGTCAAATAAGAGAGAAATTCCAGAAGAACTCAAGAATTCTCGTGCGCGCCCGGTTGGTTCTTCGATATTTTGTTTTGATGGGCCTCCAACACTCCCTATAAGCCCAAGCCGTCAAAAATAGTGTACTTATTATCATATAACAAGTGTACGTGATAATATAACAAATATACTAAAAACGGTGCCTGAGACAACTACAGAAACGTCCTGTGATGAGCCTGAACCAAAGAAACGCCGATATTATGATTTGCTCCTATGAAAAAGGTAGAATGACCAAAACACACTGCTCCAAATGCAAAAGAAGGAATATGTGGAGAACACAATGTAGATATTTGCAGTAAGTAAGTAAGTAAGTATTTTATAATCTTAAGAGTTGATTTAGTTATTGATAACAATTTGAATATTGTTGATTATTATTAAACAAAATTAATGATAACATAAAACCTAAGAGTATCTCATGTTTTTGTTAAATTTCATTATCTTTCAATTCAAACATTACAGAAGAGTAAATAAAAATTATATAAAATGTACAATATGTTTTTTTTTTATTTCATTAATATTTATTTTATTTATATAAATTAAAAGTTATTGATTATCCGAACGAAATAATAAAATACAGAAATATCATTTTTATACGTACTTTCTACCTATGATTGGGATTTATAACCTTAAAAATATGATTGGGCTTCTAGGGTTAATTCTTTTAGTATCTAGTAGCAGTAGGAATCTTAGATTATTTTGATCTACAAGTTTTACGGTAATATTTTAGGTAATAATGTTTAATAGTAGGTAAATAATATACTCAGTTATTATTATTTTCTGATCCAAATGGATTATATTAAGTTTAGATTAATGATTAAGAGTAGGTAATCATAATTATATCATATCATACATAGATGAGTAGCTCGAGCATTCGTGGTACGGATACCACAATTAATGGTGGAGTATTTAACTATTATTTTCTAAAAAAATCTACTTAAATACATATTTACACCCAGATGCAGGATTATTAATTTATATAAATATATATGTATTTCACAAAGCTGGTTACGTAACGTGTAGGCGTTTATTTACCGTTACAATTTGTTCATAAAATCAACGTATCACTTGCAAAAAAAAAATATTGTTTAGGATATCCAGAACGAAATATGCCTCGGAGAATTCATACTTCGAAAAGACAAAGCGGGTTTCAACAGAGAAAAGCCAAAAAGGCTAAAATGGATCAAATTCAGAGCGTGTCTGGATCTCTTTTCAAATCTGTCACAAAGGCAGATAGTGGCCAAAGTTCAAGTAATGTACCCGAGTCTCCTGCTGACGAAAGTAATGATTCACATCTTGAAGACTCACATTCAGATAGCAACAGCGACAATACGGAATCATTGAAGACAGCTCATATCCTGGACGGAACCAAATCAAATAATGAAAATGACACCGTTAATGCTATTTTTGGAGACAGCATTAGCTTCGAAGAATCAGTGAAACACTTGAGGGATGTTTCACAATCAATTTACCGGTTCCCAATAAAAAAGGGCAGTGACCATTTCCAGAACAGACAAGGACCGTTCCCTACTGTATTTCGTCTGGTTCAAAGATTAAAGCATCTTTCACAGAAACAAATATAAATAAAGGAAAAAAAGGAGTGAAAAGTCTTAGAGCATTTGCAGATGAGAATTATGAAATTGAGAAGCAAAAGAGGAATGTACCACGCAAAAAGAAGAAAGTCGATAGAGGAGCTACGACGGAGAAAGAGTATTATTGTCTGATTTGTGCCGAAAAGTATGAAGATTCTCCAGGTGAAGACTGGACTGAATGTCACAAATGTAGGTTGTGGGCCCACGAAAACTGCACAAGTGGTGAAAGCACTTCAAAGGGTTTTCTCAGTGATTTTTGTAGGAGTTAGACCACGTTCGTTATTCTGGGATTCACCAATTTTGGCACATTGGATACGACTCCATGTAGTCAAGTAAAATATATGTTTGTAACTTTACTAACCAACTAGTTTATTAAGTTTAATTTTTACTAACACAATATGGATTAAGATCTGAAATAAATTATTATTATTATTAATATTATTACCCCACACTGTGTCCGTACTTAAACCACGTGCTGTGGGGTAATCCCGGATACAAGGGTTTTGTTTTTTTCATACTAGTTGATTTTATTTTGAAAATATATCTACGTTAAGTATGAGAACAGAAGATTGATTAGTTTAAGTAAACTTTTGGCAATAAATAGTATTCGTAACTTGGTATGGTTTTGTTCTATTTCAATTCTCCCTTAAGTGGTCGCAATTACCCCACTCTCCCCTAGTCACCTTCTATACTGAAAACTTTTAATATGTATGTTGTTAGTGTGCTTATTATAAATAAATAAATAAAATCCTAAAGTATTGGACCATGAAACTTCATTTATTTTTGTTTTATTTTATCTTATTTGTTTTGTTTGTTTCTTTAGTTATTTTAGTGTAATGCATTAGTTATATAATTGTAAAATGTAAAATTGACGACACTGGTGTTCGGTAAAACTTGAATGAGTTTATGTTAACACCTTTAAATGTAAAATCATGTTACACGCACTCTTTTTGGAATTAAATAAATAAGAAAAACATTTAGAAAATTTCGAAAAGTGGAAAACTTTGGAAATGAGATTAAAATCCCACACCACAATAGATGATGCAACCTTGCAATTAATGGATGCGGAAATACAGAAGTGGAAAAATCAATTATCTAGATTATTTGCTTCTAGTCGCAATTGTTTTAAGGCTTTCCACGAATGATATTTTTGTAATTGATTAAACCCCACAGATTTTATATTATTTTTAAGTTAAAAAAAGAAGAAATACGTTTTGTTTTTTGTTTATTTTATATTGAATTAATTATTTTTGGACATTATGAATGTTATAAACCTGTAGCTGCAAGACTATAAAGATTTGCATTAGATTTAAGAGAAATTCGTTACCTCTAAGTAAAGAAAATGCTGATCATCATTGTGTTTTTTACCAATAAAAAGCTGTTAATTAGGAAGTATTGTTGATATAAGTTCCTTTTTTGTGATTGTTCTTGAAAGGCTAATTTTAGTTAAGTTTCAGTTTTGAATTTGCATATTTTTAATAAATAATTATTCAAAAATATTGTTTTTATTATTTATGTGCAATTTTTTGAGCCCTAAACCTTTGCCATTACATTCAAAGGTACATATATAAGTTGAACAAAACATCAAGAAAACTCAAATTCTTGTACACAAAAAAATACAACAAAAACTTTGTCTGGGACTGAAGGCCAGTATTTAATTTGTACAAAATTTTGTGCAGTGGGACTTAATGACTACTGTTTGATATTTTATCTGGGTCTTAGGAGGATATACTAAATCTATGACGACGACCATACGATGACAATACGATGTCAAAATAAACTGGCGTACGCAAAGCAAATTGAAAACAAAAATATACCAACTAGGAGGTTCAGAGTTCATTTCATTAATTTCAAAAAATATGAATAATAAATACTCCATGGAGATGAAATTTCATTGATGTTTTGATTTTGAAATCACATACGTAATGCACACGACGCGCTGTTTTTAATTCTGTGTATAAAGTCAGTTTTTACGCTCAGATATCGAATAGGAAAAATACCATTTCAGAGTAACTCTTATTTTAATAAAACGTAAATGATTATTACTTTTTATTTTATACATTGTGATTGGGGTTTTGGGTGACATCTACATCCGCCTCCTACATCATCTAAATCCGCCCCGTACCTATGCTAGCTACGCCGCTTATTATAACTCAGCGGAGACAGGAACTCCAAGCCAAACGACAATATTTAGCGAAAAATAAATAGCCTCTAAAATCAGATTTTAGGTCTAGTCCGCCTGATTTATCTGAAAATGAGGATTTTGATGATGGCCCTCAAACAATTTAAAATTCTACAAATCATTTTAATATTTCAGTTTCATATTCTGAAAGCTAAAAATAAAAAAAGCGTCAGCCGGTGAGCAAAGTCAGGCTAAGTCAAACCTCAGTGTCAGTTTTGGTGTCAAAAGTCATGTCAAATGTTACCGGTCTAAACAAACGGGTCACTACAAGAATCAATGCCCAAATAATAAAAAGGTTTATAAAATTCTTTTTTGTTTACAAGGAAATATTCACCGCTTACCTTGCAAAAGTAGTGAATACACTAGCACGAGGACATGCGAGCTAACACACGCTGACGTGTGCGGCCCTATGAAAGAGGCATCGCTAGGCGGATCAAAGTATTTTGCTTTGATGAAGGACGATTTTTCAAAATGAAACAATAAAATGTATTGAGGATTTCCTTAACAAGGCGGAAAACATTACAGGAAACAAGGTTATTTTGTTCAGAACTGAAAACGGTTTTGAAATCATAAACAACAATGTGAAGGAAATATTCTCGGGTCGTGGGATAACATAGCAACGGTCTGTACCTTACACCCCCGGAGCAAAATGGTAAAGCAGAAAGGGACAACAGAACATTAGTGGAAGCTGCCCGAACTATGGGCTGAGGCAGTACATACAGCTGTTTTTGTTCTTAACGACGTATGATCGCTCGACGATCTCGACCTCTCACACACGAATCTGTGGACCCTGCAGATCCAAAGGCGATTACACAAAACCATTTCCTACTACAGGGTCCTGCCCGCGTACCAACACCCGGGACGTCGTAGCGGCTCGCCCACATATCCTGGACTAGGTGGCTTCATCAATACCTGCCTAACCTACAGCATCCGAGTTGCATTTCACGCTCCGAAGCGCACGCACGCGTCCCCCGTCGCTCTGAACGCTCTCCGCATCGAAAAATCGCCGAGTGAGGTTTTAAAAGTGCTAAAACAGTGTGTGATATACCAATTTGTTCGTCTCGGCGTCCTGAAGCCGACGGTGAAAACCGGGTGGAAATCGGGTTAAAATTGAAACATTTATTAGTGAAAAACCGGACTTTCAGAGACTAATAAAACTTTAAGTGCGTGCGGCGCGAGATTAAAAGCGGTGACCCCCCCGTTTTATAGTGTCAGTGAGTTCGTGTCACCGAGGGCTACATCCCAGCAAAATTTGGGATTTTTCTGGCCACGGGTTCCACAGTTATAGGACCGAAAAACAAAAACCACGTGGCACGTGGTCAGGGATCCAGGCGCGTCCGGGTGACGGGACGGGTGCGTCCGGGTGTTGGAACTAGTACAGTTTGATAGGGGGCCTTCTCCCGAATCCAACGACACCTCGCACACCTCCCCACGACCTCCCAGTGAGGATCCAGAACAGAAACAAGTCGTCGTGCGGAAGGTCGAGAAGCACCCCCAACTTTGGACCCCCATAAATCGAAAACGAAATCGGTTACAACATAATTTTATTTTATATTCGGGAAGGGTAATTCTTCCCCTACACTTTAACACCAAGATTGACATCGCGCGGGGCCCGCATATATTTTTTAAAAATTTTTGAAACTAAAGAGTGTATAAACCATAGTTGTTTACGACTTCCGAGCACGTAGGGCTGTGCCGCACGGGTGAAATCTGGATATATTAAAATAAATTGACTATAGTATTTTGGACATAGAAAGAATTCTTTTCGTATGCTTTTTCTTTTCTTTTCTTTTTATAAAGTAACGACAAAATATAACGACGTGAACACATTTTAGTGTATTCCTAATAACAATATATTCGGATAGCTTAGTCAATAAAAATTAAACACTCTAAATAAATATTTGTAAAATGTTTAAGTAATTGTTATAGTTAAATGTATAAATAGGAAAAATTAGATGTGTAATAAATGTTAAAATAATTGTCAAGTGAATGTTAAAAGTAAAATGTAAATTGTTATAAACAAAATAACTGTAAACTGCAAAAATAGAGACAAATGTAAATTAGTAAATAAGTAAATAATTAGCAAGTAGTAATGTAAAAGAAAGATGTTATGAAATGATGTAAATCCTAGCGAAATAAAAGCTCTGCGGAAAACCCCCCTATCCTAGAAATAAGATAATATATAGAAATAAGACAGTAGGTACACAACTAAATGGAATGAGAGAAAGACAATGTATGAGGAAAGAACTGGTATGGATGAGAAATGAATTAGCAAACAAGGGCTCGGACCACGTCTGAGGGACCAGAGAAAAAAAAAAAAAAAAAAAAAAAGAAACGCTCTCCGACGCCGCAAAGTTTATAAAATCAATAAAAACCGCAAAAGTGACGTTAAAAATACAAAAGTTACATCAAAAGTTGCGCGCTGAAATAATAAAGTGAACTGTGCAAAAATCTTGAAAATCGGACCTTAAATTAAAAAGATAGAACAATTTAAAGTGAAAACCTAAAGAGACTAGCGTTCTAGGTGATTTGTGGAAAAGTGGGTGAAGCCTGTATCCTGAAAAATAAACTGAATTATAGACGGCTGTAATAGGGACCATAGTGTAGTGTTTTAGTTTTAAATTTAAGTAATTTTAATGACAAAATTGACTAAAACAGACAAAAATTGAAGTGACCTAACTTTGGACCGGAATATCTCGGTAAGTAGATCGACGACCTACAAATTAAAAATCATAATTGGACGACAAATTTTACAGACTATAATTAGGAAAAAACTTCATCAAGACGCACGCGTCCCCAGGTGGTCTGAACGCTCTCAAGAAAATTAATAAAAACCGCAAAAGTCGTGTTAAAATTACAAAAGTGATATCAAATAGTTGCGCGCTAAAATAACGAAGTGAATTGTGAAAAAAATTTTCAAAATCGGACGGAAAATAAAAAAGTTAGAACAATTTAAAGGAAAAAACTGAAGTGACAAGTGTTTTAGGCGATTTATAAAAAAAGTGGGTGAATCTTGTGTCTCGAAAAATAAACAGAACTATAGAAAGGTGTCATAAGGACCATAGTAAAGTTTAAATTCTAAAATTAAGGTAATTTTAAGTATTATTTTAGCAAAAATTTATGTAACTAGGGACAGACTCAACTTTGAACGGCTATAACTCAAAAAGTAAATCGAGAACATATTGATTAAAAATCATCATTCGACGACAAATATAACTGACTATATCACAGCAAAATTTCAGGGAAATCGGCCTATAAATAAATTTTCTATGAATTTTTAAAGACAGACCGGCGTAACTCGCCACTTGACGTATTGACAACGAACGTGCGCGCAGGGCTGTGCCACACGGGAAAGTTTTAAAAACAAAATTAAAATTTTTAAACGGAATATATGTAGTATAAATAGTGGATATAAAATACTTGAAAAATCGCCAAGTGAGGAAAAAATAGTGTCACAATAGTGAGTTATACGTCAAAGTGTGCGTCTTTGTGTCCCGAATCCAACGGTGCCACTCGCGTGGAAATCGGACGAAATCTCGAAAAGTTATTTGTGAAAAACCTGAAATTCGGAGGTGAACAAAACTTTAAGTGCGTGTGGCGCGGAAACTAAAGCGGTGACCCCCCAGTTTTTAAGTGCTGTTCTGTGTGTGTCATCGAGAACTACGTCCCACCAAAATTCTGGATTTTTCCGATCACGGGTTCCAGAGATACAAGTGTGGTAAGCAAAAACCACGTGGAACGTGGTCGGTGATCCGGGTGCGTCCGGGTGTTGGAACTAGTACAGTTCGATAGGGGGCCTTCTCCCGAGTCCGCAGACACTTCGAGCATCACCCTGCGACCTCCTGGTGAGGAGCTATAACGCAAATAAGTTGTCGTGCGGATGGTCGAGGAGCGTCCCTAACTTCGGACCCCCAAAACTTTAAATCCAAATAAGTGACCACACAATTTAATTATATATTCTGGAAGGGCAAGTCTCCCTCTTTAATTTAACATAAACAACGGCTTCGCGCGGAGCATAGAATTATTTTTAATTAATTTTTAAAAATTAAGTGGATCAAAGGTCAACTACACAATTAACTTGTAACCCAAATTTGACAGGCTCCAGGTGTCGGAGCCTGACCAAACCACTTTCGGCATCATTTTTTAGACCTTCTTCATCTTTCGGCATCAAAATTTTTTAAAAATATTAAAGGATTAAGACACCCATTTTCGATTTCAAATTACGTCGCTAAACTTCACCCCCGAAAATAAAATAGTTCCCGTGGTCTGATCTCCCTGAGACTTGGTCTGTGGATAGATCCCACGGGTCTCGAACGGGTGGAGTACCCACAATCCAAAATTTTCTTAAACTTTGGGAAAAACCGGGAGTGAAGAGTCCGGAGAAAAGTGCGGAAAAAGTTTTTCCGATTTTCCTAAAAAGTTGTGAGGGGATAGGGGCTGATCTCCTGATCACCCCGATCCCTCTCCCGTCTTCCTGGGACGCAGGAATCAGGAGATATAAGAATTAAACACTTTGTTTCCGGACTTAAAACTCCCGGTTTAAAGTACATAGTTGACCTTTTAGTTTTAAGTATTTTAGCGTTTTTATGTAGTGACGGTCCCCCCTATTGGGGACACTAGCTTTTTAGTCAATTATTGTGATTCTATTTATTATTGACCTTGATTTTTAAATATTGAGACTGTTATTGTTGTTGGATTTGGCCTTTTAAAAAAAATATTAATTATTATTTCATTTTATCTCATTCTATTATTAATTATATTATATTATTTTAACAATTTTTACATTTTAACATATTTAATACATTTTAACTTATTTAAATCTCAGATTTGGGCAGATTTTATTTATTGAAATATTTTTTATTATTATATTTGGGTCATTTTAACTAGAATTTGAAATATATACAAACTGTGATCGTCATTTTAGTTATAATATTTTAAATTATTTAGGTCTGTGTGTGTGTGTGTCTGACCGTCCCCTATTGGGACGCTAAGATCCTTTTAACCTAACTGACTAATTGACCTATTTAGAAATAGCCTAGTGTCACACCCGCCTTACGCTGCGGAGCAGATATCGTGGGAGTACGGGCCCGGTCCTAACTCATGTGATATGCACTTCAGATGCTTTGCATTTATTAAGGGCTACAGTACAAACATTTATATGGAAAAATGCACATCAAACACAATTACCACCCATTGATTATTGTTCATTTGGTTATTAAAAGCTCAACGGTGACTTACGTCCACGACAAATGACGAAGCCGTCATTACCAGAGTCATTAATTCCACCATGTAAATGTACTTCAAATTGTCGCACAATGTCTTGTAATTGCAAAAAATCGGAATTGTTTTATATTTCATAATGTAAATGCATCAATAACAAATGCGAAAATAAAAATGATAATTTTTTACCTACTTTAACTACATTTATGCTTTAATTAGCTAGTTTTAATATAACTTTCATTTTATTATGAATAAAAAAAAATTATTACTGTAATTTTTGTTTTATTATTTAAGAATCCATCTTCACTTATAACACGAGAAAATACTATAAATTATTACGAAAATAATCATTAAAGCGATTTTATATCATGTACTAAATACATTCCCTTTATAAATAAGAGAAGAGGGGGTAAAAAAAATGGACCAAAAAATTTACCGGCATTATTATTCTTTGACCTTTTCCTCACTTAAATCCGTTGGCGAAATTTGGTATTCACATTTTGCATACTCACTTACCTCTAGCGCCCGGTCTAAACTATTTAAACTAAGTCTCTGACCACGTCAGAGGGAGCTGCTTGAAAAAAAAACCTACAGCATCTAAACGAGAAGGGACGGAGCTTAAGCCGGCCGTACACTGGGAGCAAATTAACATAAAAATCATATTGCATACTATAAATATTATTTTAAAAGAATTGTAATCATACTTTATTACTTCGGATTTAATTGGATTTATTGTTTCATATTATACCTATCTGAGCGTTACTAAATTAACCTTTAATTTAATTAACTTTTAACCGGTACCTAATAAATAAATTAGGAATATTTAGAAATTAGCCTCTGTTTGACACCCGCCTTAAAAATTGTTTTAAAATTCAAATATTGAGTAATAAGTATATTCAAAATATAGTATATATACATATATTATAGTAAATCTTATATATTATATTATAAAAATAATACTACTTTAAATTCAACACCCAAGGGTTAAGTATATCGTATATATATGTCGGAGACGGTCATGAGTATAGACAGCAAACTTAGGCAACTCCTCTACAATCCTGTTACTCGTTTCGTATGCGTAGTGATTCATTGTAACTTAAATATAGTGTAAAGTAATTATTAAAGTACCCTAAAACAAAGTGATTTAATTTCTTATATTACTCGTTCACCCAAACGATACGCCTACAGGATTACAATGTGTCTAACGATTCCCTATCTCCGACATCAGAAGTGGGATCAAAACGAGTAAAAGAGAAGTCAAGTGGCGATAACTTGGAGAGTACACAATGACGACTGATGTGGCGAAATGCAAAACGAACAAATGCGTTCACTGATACACGCCTTGAACGTGCCGGGACCCAGGAATAATGTGACCCTGCCGGAGTTTGATCCGGAATCACTTGGCCACAGTTCAAGGAGCTTTTTTGTGAGAGGTTCGTGCCGACGGAGACTATTCCAGCTACCCTTATACATTTGAACACCAGCCGACCTAATGAAGGAGAAAGCTACGCCGCGTACGCCGGTAGATTAATATCATCACTCATGCAAATGCAAGCATGGAGCAAGTCGTGGTATCAGTAGTGCTAGCTCATTTTGCATAAATGACATTGCGGACATCTTACCATTTCCAAAAGCAAATATTCAGAAAAAAAGAAACATAAGACGTAAGAAATCAAAAATTCTTACCAGCTCTCCTTACAAAAACCAATTAGAAGCAGAACAAAAAGAGAAAGAAGAAAAGGCCAAGAAGACAAAGACGACAGTGAAAAAAAGAAATCTTCTACATCTAATAGACCAACATTAATGGTTACAAGTACAGGTTCAGAAATTATTCGATGTCCCCTTTGTCTTGAAGTCCACATAGAACCTCCGAACGAAGACTGGATCCAATGTAGCATATGTGAAGCTTGGTGGCACCACGAGTGTAATGATTATCTAGGATTTGGAGTTTTTAAGTGCGACAATTGTTAATTAAATGTTTAGCTATGGGTAAAGACTCTGTTAGTCACTATACCCTAAGAGTACGCATGAGACAAGTCTTTGAATTATTTAATTATTAAATATCATATGAAACCTTGGTCCCTTGCTTTTTAATTTATATATATGTAAATGATGTCATTGGTATAATTAAAAATTCTTGTATTCTGTTGTACGCAGACGATATGAAAATTTTTATTAATAAATACTTAATATTATTTTTTGGAAATTAAAATTGTATATGTATATCGAATTAATTACTTGCCACAAATTGATGTAACTTTATTTATGAAATCTATTCTAAATATTTTTAATTACATTATTTATATTAATGTTCATTATTATTTTCTCTTAATTGTAATTTTATTTGATTTGATTGTAAGTTGATTTGATTGTACTCGTAGATTGTATTCTTGTCTCTTTCTGTTATTATTTTTTTACGGTAACATTTGAATTATTTTTACGTGGAAACTTTATTGGCTTATGATTTAGAAATAATTATTTCATTCTATGTAATAATTCACTGTATGTTTCCCAAATATAAATTAAAAAAAAAGTTGATTCGTCTCAAAAAATTTAAATATGCTCCTAAATACCTGAAGTTTAATTATAAGTAAAATTGAAGACTATAACTTGTTAGTTAATTTTTTAAATAAATAATCTTTCAAAACTGCGCACTCTTTCCTTCCTTTACCCTATCCGGCAGAATATCAGAGAGTTGTAGGGGAGAGGGAAAACTCTAAGGTTCTTTTGGGTGAAGGCTCACGTAGGGATATATACGGCAAGGAGTTACCTAGGCTGGCGGTTCAATCGAGGGTCACCCCAGCTTATGAAAAGTGTCTAATCTCATATGACAAAGGACAATTGAGAAAGGGCGCGCACAGAAGGTACACCGAAGGAGCTACGGTTGAGGTAAAACTTGGAAACTAACTTGGAAATAAGTACTGGAGAGAGAATAAGCGAAACAACAGTAGCGAAATTCCCTGATAAGCACTCCAGGCCGTAGCTAGAGCGGTTCTGCATGAAAGTAGTCAAACTAGCAAATGAAAGAAACAAAACAAGATAATGATTATATTATATATATGCATTGTTGGATCGCTGGGATTCACCAATTTTAGCACACTGGATACGACTCCACGTAGTTAAGTAAAATATATGTTTTGTTTAAAATTTGTTAAGTATCAGAAATAAAATTGCTTTTCTTTTTGTAACTTTACTAACCAATTAATTTATTAAGTTTAATTTATACTAACACTATATGGATCAACAATATGATTTGAAATAAATGATTATTATTATTATTATTATTATAATGTTTTATTTTAATTATTTAATTAATGTCAATTTTATTATTCCAATTACATATTACAAATTATTTTTAATTGTATATAAAAAAAATTAATTTACTGTTATATTAGTTTAAGTTTTAAAAATTTTAATGTATTAAAATTAAATATGATATGTAATAGGCTAGATTGTTTATATGTAAACCATTGCTGCGCCATCTCTAGTGGGATGGTGAAGCAATGATAAATACTAACGTAGTTTTTTAAGTTTTATATTGTTATTAACAAATTGAGTCTTTTGTTGCTCGAATTTTAAATTAAATAAATAAATAAATAAATAAATTAATTAATTTAATTATTTGATAACATATGTTTTATTAGATTTATTTAATTTATTTTATATTTTAATTGTATCGATTTAGTTTATGTCATGTATTTGGAATTGTAATATTTTAACCTTTTATTATTGGAATAAAGATTGACAACTCCCATTGACCCAAAATGAAAATGACAAATAGAAATAAAATAAGATAGGTACACTATAATTAAAGTGTGAAAGGATGTCCCATGTCCCATTATGTAAAAGAAATTATGCAATAAATCGTTTTACGTGTAGTAACGTGTACTAGCGTGTACTAACTAAAACGCATTATTTAACTGTGTTGATATTTTTAATGACAGTTTTTTAAAGTATTCTCGTGTTCTGAAAAAGCTCATATAGTTATTATATTTAAGATGTTTGTTTTTCTTATACTGAAATTCACTTTGAATTGTAAAGTGTTTAAATTAAGTATTTTTGTTTTATGTTCACTCCATGAAACTGTGCAAAAGTGGCTTTGTTGGCTTATGTAATTATTTTAATATGTGAAAACTATAATGATGTTGTATATGCTGTTTGTTTCCCAATAAATAAATAAATGTATGAAAGAAAGACATAGTATGCAGAATGGCAGGCCCTAATAAATGGGAGAACTGGAATGGAAGGATAAAAATTATGCAAACAAGGGCTCTGACCATGTCAGAAGGAGCTTATACAAAAATTAATAAAAAATCTACAGCAT
This sequence comes from Danaus chrysippus, assembly GCA_916720795.1. NCBI lineage: Eukaryota > Metazoa > Arthropoda > Insecta > Lepidoptera > Nymphalidae > Danaus > Danaus chrysippus. The sequence continues at coordinate 2,018,175 of CAKASE010000072.1, read as the reverse complement.
CGCCGTACGATGAGGACCTGCTATAAAGGAGCGACATTTTAAGGCATCCACGACACAAGCTCGCTTAGTGTGGACGCCCCTGGAAATGGAAGGAAAATAGACTTTGTTTTTGTAATGACATTAAAGGTATATTTGAAGCAATTGGCATACCCTGTGTCCCTAGCGAATGGCGTTTATTCATTGACAACTCTACAAAAAGTTTAAAAGCAGTTCTATTGCACAACGGAATTAAATTTCCGTCTCTTCCAATTGCTCACTCAGTACATCTTAAAGAAAATTATGAAAGTGTTAAAATTTTGCTTGAATAGAAGTATTGTGAGTACATATAACTGGGAGCTGATTGGAGATTTTAAAATGGTGAGATTTTCAATGGGGCTACAGGGTGGATATACAAGGAACCGTGTTATTTGTGCTTGTGGGACAGAGGAGCGGATTCTAAATAGGGGAAGGGGGGGCATAACGGGGACGCGAGGCACGACGGGGCCACCCACACATACAAGTAACTACGGTCGCTAGCCGTGTTTTGTTTTAGCCAATCAGAGGGCATTTTGCATTGACCTTCAGTGCGTCAGCGACCGGCGATCAGAGTGCACGCATTTATTTGTGACGATCAATTCATTTTTCTAGCGACATTTCATCTAATTTTGAGTGGTTACCAAAACGCGTCTAAAACGGTAAGTGTTTAGATTACATACTACTATAAGTTTTTTAATGTGTATTGCTACTAACATCAACTATAGATATGTTTTGAGCGAAATCACTCTTACCTTTAATTATTTTTTTTTGTTCGTTATTTAAAATTCTATTAGACATGGGGGCATAACGGGGACATAGCTATGGGGCACAATGAGGTACCCCATTGTGCCCCGTCCCCATTATGCCCCTGAATGGTCTGCTAATTTGATAATATTATAATAATTATTATGGTCTGCTAATTTGATAATATTATAATAGTTATTGAAAATGCACGTAAAAATGGTGTTGTTATGCTTTGTTTTCCCCCCCATTGCACCCACAGGCTCCAACCCCTGGATGTCGGCTTCATGAAGCCATTGAGTGTGTATTATGATCATGCTTGTTCTAACTGGTTACGGTCGCACCCAGGCCGAATAATTACAACCTTTCAAATAAGCGAAATTTTTGCAGATGCTTATATTCAGGCTGCAACAATGTGCACGGCAATTAATGCATTTAAAAAATGTGGGATATGGCCATTTAACCAAAATAATTTCACCGATTCAGATTTTTTAGCTGCATCAACAACTGACATTCCGATCACAAATTATGAAACTGAAACAACTTCTTCAACTGCTGATATTCAGCAACCGTCTTCAACTGTTAATAATCAGCAACCACTGCCGCCTCCCCTTGAACCTATTTTACCTGCAGTACATCAGGAAACGCCTATATCAGAGCCTCAGTCTGGACCATCTATGCAACAAGAAAATAGCGTTTCCCGATCTCCAATCCGAAGAGTATGTCGTTATTTAACAACTTCCTTTGAAAACGCTTCTCCCAAAGACATTCTCCCCATCCCTACCGTTGAACAAAGAAACCAAACGAGAAAAAATTATCGCAGAGGGAAAACGGTTGTTCTCACTTCTACTCCCTACAAGAACGAATTAGAAGAGCGCGAACAACTTAAACGGACGAAGAAGTGTTCCAGTCCGACTGATCACGGATATAAAAAAAACTCAATGAAACAGAGGACTCAAAAAGCTCGCTCTGAAGGCGAAAATGTTAAGGAGGATGCCTTATGCATCTATTGTGTTGACTCAAACCACACTTATTTGAAGTCTTCGGAGCATTGGGTGGCCTGCCAACTATGTGGACAGTGGGCCCATACAGCCTGTGCAGGAGTTGATGACGCTGTTTTGGAAGAAATCCACATCTGCTTATTCTGTGATAAATAAAATAGTGTACCCCGTGCTGCCCCAGACTGAGTACCCCATACTGCCCCTACCCCGGGGCACGATGGAGTTTTCATTAAGGTTTTGTATTATTAAAATTAAAAATATTATTTGATTTCTTACTTCACCAAATTCGGTGCCAAATGATAGCTTAATAAGTAACCAGTGTTGTCATTAGTTTTCATTAAAAAATATTTTATGTTTACTGTTTTTTTTATTTTTTCCCTTAAAGTCCCCGTTATGCCCCCCCTTCCCCTACTACATATATTCAACGGTCAGGACCTGTAAGGACAGAATTGGGTTTTCCATTTATCACAAGTTTTATAACAAAACTATTTGTTTTTTTTGCAATAATTAAAAAGTTATTTCAAAATAAAAATTAAATTTTAAATTCAGTACCGAAGACCCGCCGACAGCTCGCGAATAAACCCGAGCGCGTGTGACGTCACAATGTTAGTTTTTGCTCATTGTAGCATACAGAGATATAATAATTAGTACAGTGTTTTGAGTTTTTATCTAGTAAATTCTGTTGGCATTGTTAAATAATCAAAAATGTCAAAACTCAAAAGTTATCGCTCTTGTTTTGTACCATTATGTACAAATACTACAAAAACAACTCCTGAAAAAATGTTTTTAAATGTTCCACAAGACGAAAAACGTCGAAAGAAATGGTTTCAAGCAGTGCACCGAGATTATTCAAAAACAAAATCAATTTTTTTTTTTGTTGTGAAGATCATTTCGATGTAAGTATTCATAATAATATTGTTATTAATTATTATTTATCTAAGTGTATAAATCGAATAAGTATAGTTCAGTAATTAATTTTTTTACCTGGGCTCCAAATCATAATCTTTAGAATCGTAGCATTAAAAAAAATTTAATTGATAATTCAAAGCGATTAAATAGTAAATTTATATGTATGTTTGTCTAATAATTGGAATTCAATTAATAGATATTTTCATAATTTTATAACATTCTAGGTTCTGTATCAGACTACATTTAAATTTTTAAAGTATATGTTATTTTGGTTTTCTAGCTAAATGATGATGATATGGAAAATTATATTTATTATACCACTATGGGAGGTAAAGCAAAGATTAAAATTGATGTGGTACCACACAAGTTTGAATGTCAACCCAAACGTAAACGACAAGGCACTGCAATGACTCTTATTAGAACAGCTGCAGAAAAAAGACGGAGACAACAAGTCATTGAAGAAATTTTAAATGAATCGTTAGAAATAAATATATATATGTATAATATAAATCGTTTATCACACATAGTTAGTCGAAATAAACTTTTCAAATCGTTTTTCACTAATAAATTTGAGATATTTTTATCAAGTCAAAGATAATAGCCATAAACACTGTACTATTATGAAATTGCTTTGACGTCACAAGTAGGCCGACCAATCATGGCGCGTTTACAGTCACGTGATTTTTTTTGAATTTTATCAATTTTTAATTGTTTATACATAATAAATTAATAAAAAAAATTCAAGTTTTTTGCATTAAAAATCAATATAATTAATAATAAAGTTTTAAAATACATAAAAAAAATCAATACTTTTTTTTTCAAAATCCCAATTTGTGTGTCGGAAAACAGAACGTCAAATTTGAGCCGATTGTTGAAGCGGAAAAGGTGTTAATGCCGCCTTTGCACGTTAAGTTAGGTTTGATGAAACGATTTGTTAAAAAACTGGATGAAACTTCAAAAGCACTTGAATACTTGAAAAAATTTTTTCCGAAGTTATCGGAAGCAAAGGTCAAAGCTGGGGTTTTTGTTGGTCCGCAAATAAGACAGATTTTCGCAGATGAAAAATTTCCAACGCTACTGAGTCGTACTCAAAAAGCAAGTTGGAACAGTTTTAAATCAGTAGTATCTGGATTTTTAGGAAATAATGAAGCTGAAAACTACGAAAAGTGGTTGAGGATATGCTTACAAATTTTAAGGCTGCAGGATGTCATTAAAAGTACATATGCTGCATGCTCATTTGGATAAATTTAAAAACAATATGAGAGCCTATTCCGAAGAGCTAGGAGAACGTTTCCATCAGGACATCATGAATTTAGAACAACGCTACAACGCTATCATGGCCAATACAACGAAAACATGATGGGCGACTATATTTAAGGTTTATTGAGAGAAAGTAGCTATGAACATAAAAGAAAAAGTTAAAGTGTGCACTTTTAAGTTATTTTCCACTTTTCTGTAAGCTAATTTGACAGTGAAACTAAAAATAAAAATCCGAGATTTTTAAAAATTTCCTTCAATCAGTCTTCTAAGCACAAAAGCAAAGTTTTTCATGCCATATACATATATTTTTTCCGTCTTATTACGACCTACGCTACCGAAATTTAATGCTTTGCTAAGTCAAATTTCATGTTGACCCGTGTATCTTAATATAGTAGAGTTTATTACTGTTGTTTTATTATAATTGATAGTTTATCTATATTGTAAAGAAGAAGTAAGAATAAATATCGTCCCGTGGAGCTTTCGTGACCACTCGCTATGTAATGTCAGTCGTCACTAGACTGTCGTGCATAAGTTATGCAGCATAACGCATCTACGTATCTCGTTATAATATTTTCTCGTAATTCCCTCAAAAATGTCAAAGTGCGATGTTTGTAAGAAACCCATAACAAAATCGTCCATATGTGTTGAGTGTAGTAAATGCGAAAAATTTGTGCATCTCAATAAAAAATGTACGGGCCTTACTAACAAGCAAATTGCAGCATTAAAAGCTGCTTCCTGTCTGGAGTGGACCTGCCTTGAGTGGAAAAAATAGCATATAAACTCAACCAAACTTTAACATTGTTTAAGAGTTCAGTTTAGTTTAAACGCTAAATATTCACTGCACATTTACCATTACTCCCTTCACATCCTTAAATTAAATTTACACACTTTATTTGTATACATGACTTTTATCAAGTGTATTATTAGAGATGCGTGCCCAAGCGGCCTCTCTTTATAATTTATCTATATTTCTTAGTGAGAAATATTTAAGGACTCAGGTATTATTTGTCTTTAATTATTATCTTATTTATCTTGTTAAAAGAACCGCCACGTCTGGGTACCAAATTAAGCCAAAAATATGATGGACCTTTCGAAATAAGAAAAGTTTTACCTCATGATAGGTATGAAATTCGACGAATCAGTGGTCGCGGTCGGTCAAGAAAAGTATGCCATGAACAATTAAGAAGCGCTCCTAAATTCGGAGTACAAAATGACGTGGCCATATCGGCGATTAATAAAGACATCGAAAATGAAGCAAGTTCATCCAAAGATGAGTAGCAATGGTTGTTTAGCTGTAAACGAGCAATGAGGTAATATCTTAAGGTAATTTATGAGATTAACCAAAATTAGCGCTGAGGCTATGAGGTTGACGTGCTTTGATAGCAACCAAAATTAGCGATGAGACTATGAGGTTGACGTGCTTTGATAGCAACCAAAATTAGCGATGAGACTATGAGGTTGACGTGCTTTGATAGCAACCAAAATTAGCGATGAGACTATGAGGTTGACGTGCTTTGATAGCAACCAAAATTAGCGATGAGACTATGAGGTTGACGTGCTTTGATAGCAACCAAAATTAGCGATGAGACTATGAGGTTGACGTGCTTTGATAGCAACCAAAATTAGCGATGAGACTATGAGGTTGACGTGCTTTGATAGCAACCAAAATTAGCGATGAGACTATGAGGTTGACGTGCTTTGATAGCAACCAAAATTAGCGATGAGACTATGAGGTTGACGTGCTTTGATAGCAACCAAAATTAGCGATGAGACTATGAGGTTGACGTGCTTTGATAGCAACCAAAATTAGCGATGAGACTATGAGGTTGACGTGCTTTGATAGCAACCAAAATTAGCGATGAGACTATGAGGTTGACGTGCTTTGATAGCAACCAAAATTAGCGATGAGACTATGAGGTTGACGTGCTTTGATAGCAACCAAAATTAGCGATGAGACTATGAGGTTGACGTGCTTTGATAGCAACCAAAATTAGCGATGAGACTATGAGGTTGACGTGCTTTGATAGCAACCAAAATTAGCGATGAGACTATGAGGTTGACGTGCTTTGATAGCAACCAAAATTAGCGATGAGACTATGAGGTTGACGTGCTTTGATAGCAACCAAAATTAGCGATGAGACTATGAGGTTGACGTGCTTTGATAGCAACCAAAATTAGCGATGAGACTATGAGGTTGACGTGCTTTGATAGCAACCAAAATTAGCGATGAGACTATGAGGTTGACGTGCTTTGATAGCAACCAAAATTAGCGATGAGACTATGAGGTTGACGTGCTTTGATAGCAACCAAAATTAGCGATGAGACTATGAGGTTGACGTGCTTTGATAGCAACCAAAATTAGCGATGAGGCTATGAGGTTGACGTCTTTGATAGCAACCAAAATTAGCGATGAGACTATGAGGTTGACGTGCTTTGATAGCAACCAAAATTAGCGATGAGACTATGAGGTTGACGTGCTTTGATAGCAACCAAAATTAGCGATGAGACTATGAGGTTGACGTGCTTTGATAGCAACCAAAATTAGCGATGAGACTATGAGGTTGACGTGCTTTGATAGCAACCAAAATTAGCGATGAGACTATGAGGTTGACGTGCTTTGATAGCAACCAAAATTAGCGATGAGACTATGAGGTTGACGTGCTTTGATAGCAACCAAAATTAGCGATGAGACTATGAGGTTGACGTGCTTTGATAGCAACCAAAATTAGCGATGAGACTATGAGGTTGACGTGCTTTGATAGCAACCAAAATTAGCGATGAGACTATGAGGTTGACGTGCTTTGATAGCAACCAAAATTAGCGATGAGACTATGAGGTTGACGTGCTTTGATAGCAACCAAAATTAGCGATGAGACTATGAGGTTGACGTGCTTTGATAGCAACCAAAATTAGCGATGAGACTATGAGGTTGACGTGCTTTGATAGCAACCAAAATTAGCGATGAGACTATGAGGTTGACGTGCTTTGATAGCAACCAAAATTAGCGATGAGACTATGAGGTTGACGTGCTTTGATAGCAACCAAAATTAGCGATGAGACTATGAGGTTGACGTGCTTTGATAGCAACCAAAATTAGCAATGAGGCTATGAGGTTGACGTCTTTGATAGCAACCAAAATTAGCGATGAGACTATGAGGTTGACGTGCTTTGATAGCAACCAAAATTAGCAATGAGGCTATGAGGTTGACGTGCTTTGATAGCAACCAAAATTAGCGATGAGACTATGAGGTTGACGTGCTTTGATAGCAACCAAAATTAGCGATGAGACTATGAGGTTGACGTGCTTTGATAGCAACCAAAATTAGCGATGAGACTATGAGGTTGACGTGCTTTGATAGCAACCAAAATTAGCGATGAGACTATGAGGTTGACGTGCTTTGATAGCAACCAAAATTAGCGATGAGACTATGAGGTTGACGTGCTTTGATAGCAACCAAAATTAGCAATGAGGTTCACAGACGGTGAACTTGTTTTTACATGAATTAATACTTGTTAATTTTCCATGTCCTTTCATGATGTAGGCGCAGGGACGCGCCCATCATCAGAAAGGCCGTATCAGCGCAAACTCCAAGTCATCGCTGTTTTTTTTTTCTCCAATAAAATAAAATAAAATATGACAGAACAGAGATATTGCCTAGATTTAACACGATAGAATAGATAGTAAGTGAATTTGTTATTTAAACTTGATACAGTAAAGTTGCGGAGGTGAATCAGGGGTAAGGCACGGACAGGGGGGCGAGGGACGCGGTAACCCAAATATAAGTCTATTTATACATTTTCCTTTCTTTGTTTTTCACTTATTATTTGTGTCTATATTGGTGTACAATAAAGAGTATATAAATAAATAAATAAGTCGCACAGTTGGGCTCAATAGGCGTACTCTACCACGGAACTCAGAAAAGAAAACACCTCAAGAAAACATTTCAAGAATACAGAAAGTTAGTCTGAACGAATCCTTGCTTCACTCTCACGCGATTGAAAGCAGAACGTGTTTTATTTACGTCAAGCATTTTCCAAATCCAACCCCAATGTACGTGTACGTCGGTCCCGTACAATTACTATATTCAATAATAGTATGAGTGCTCAGAAATTGTTATCTAACTCAGTTTTTTCAAAATAAAACGAAGCATATAGATGTCAGATATTATTATTGTAAAGAAACGATAACTGAAAACATTGTTACTGTTGAATATATTAATTTTTAACTAAGGCAAGTTTTTTCTTTTAGCTCAATTTAGTATATTGTTAATTATTTTTCTTGGTATGTATGTATTTATATACTACGTAATTATTTTATGTGTTTTTGAGTTTATTTTGATTATTTTTCCTTTTTTTTTCAGTTTTTCACCGATTTGAAATGTCTAATCAAAGACAAATATTGCGATGGCTCGAAGAAGTGTCCGATGAAGAGCAAGATGTAGCTGGTTCGGATTCGGAAGACAAAACGGAAAATGATGCTGCTATTGATAGTGCCCATGATTCAGAAAGCGTAATTGAAGAGTCCGGAGATATTCAAAACATCCCTGAACCATCGGAAGGTAACTTTTTTTTATCTCAACATACTCAGAGAAATGGCTCAAAAATGGTCTAAAGTACCACCATCTAACGCAGTAGGGACCCGAGCACAAAATATTATTCTTCACTTACCGGGAGTCAAAGAGTATGCAAGGAACGCCAAATCTCCTTGAATGCTTTCAATTGTTCTTTGACAGTGTTGTTATTGAACTTTTGGTCACAAATACCAATTTATATATTGATAAAATAATGGAAAAGTTCGAAAGAGATCGTGATGCACTCCCATCAGATGTTACGGAAATTAATGCATTTTTTGCAGGAGTCCTAACAGCGTCACAGTTGAATTTTATTGATTTATGGGCACAAGATGGATCAGGGGTAGAAATGTTAATAAAATAACCTTGTTAATTATTCAGTGCAATAAAGAGTATTAAGAAAAGTTAACGTGGAAAGAACATATAAAGCACGTCAGAACCAAACTAGTTCCTACACTGTGTGCCCTAAGAAAGGTCTCAAATTGCATTCCAAATAATGATTGATCTGCTGCCAAGACAAACTTAATACCGTTACAAAGACTACAAAATAAACTTATTAAAACACTTTCCGTTATGTTTAGAGGTGGTAGAGCCTAGCTGTGGTCAAATTACTACACCTCGAACATGGGCTGGCTCGACCGGGGAAGTACCACCTTCTCATAGAAGATCGGCGTGAAGTAGTCTTTAATGGCTGCGTTTCGTCCGGTGAGTTAGAGAGCCGGTTGCCCTTTCCCTTTTCCCACCCTTTCCCACCTTTTACTCCCCATTTTCCCCAAACGAGGGCGGACACACATCTGCAGTTGCAGATGTCAATGGGCGACGGTAACTACTTACCATCAAGTAGGCCGTCTGCTCGGTTGCCCCCTTTTCCCATAAAAAAAAATCCGTATTTAACTTCAACCAAAAAATTGGATAAAGAAATAAAATTGCTAAATATCAACCAACTGTACACGTATTATGCTTGTATCCTAGTAAAAAAAATAATTACCAGTTCAATTCACTCTAACATCAATATTGATGAGAGAACAACTTAACATGAATTAAGAAGTAAAGACAAATTGAGGCTGGCTAGTGTACGTACAAAGTTCGGTCAAAAAACTATATTATTTGATGGAGTGCAGTTATATAACAATTTACCAAATGATATAAAGAAGGTAGAGAGTATGACTATATTTAAGACAAAGCTGAAGGAGTACGTAAATACGGTTTAGACGATAATAGTTTGTTCAAATACCGGCGCTCCAGAGGTGTTATATTGTAACTACATATTAATGTATCTATTTAATAGTTTTTATGAGAAAATAAACTCTTTAAATTTAACAATGTCTTATAAACGTTTTCTGTTTTTGTTGAGATGTCTGCGTTTTGATAATACATCAGGTCGAGAGGAAAGACTAAAAATTGATAATATGGCAGCGATTACATATTTGTGTCAAATTAAAAAAATGTAAAAAAATAAAAGAATACCTGAACATTTTACATTAAATATTAATAACCAAATTATAAATAAAGTAAACCACGAAAAATACCTTGGACTTATTTTGGATCACAGCTTGACATGGGAACATTATATACTAAAAATAAAGTCAAAAATAATTTCTCTTTCTCGAGCTTTGCGCGGAATTGTTCGGTGTCTCCTACTTCATGTACGTTTTCTAATATATAACCTGCTCATTAAACCCCACATTGACTATCTGATTGAAATATGGGGCACATCCGCCAAAACGAATTTAGAACCTTTGCAACGAGCTCAAAATAAATTAATTAAGGTTTTATTCAATTATAATTTTTTAACGTCCTCCCAAAAAATTTATAAAGATTTAAAACTTTTGACTATTTCACAAACGTATCAATACAGCACTTGCCTACTAATAAGAAAAATTCAAAATAAAGACATCCACTCCCAAATAACTTTCACAAAAAAACACCAAATCCAAACAAAAATATTACGACGAGCAAATGACATAAATCTATACGCCCCTGAACTAATTAAGGAAAAAGAACTTTAATATATCAAGGTGCTCAGTTCTACAATAAACTCCCATCAGATATAAAACGTGCCAAATCTTTGTCTACATATAAAACACTTTTAAAATTCCATATTTTAAAACAAAACAAATAATAATATAAAAATAAAATCTTGTTATGTGACGGTGTGATAAGTGGTCGTTTAATTAAAATATAATTATCTTTGTACGGTGTAATCAGAGGACGCCTTAGCTTCTGGGTAAACTCGGCTATTCTACACGGGTCTGACTCAGCAGTTCCGTGTGAAGACAGTTCTTGGTTTTATATTTCTTTTATGTTTTTAGATTATAAGATTTCGTTTAAGAATTTGATTAAATTAATGTCACCATTTGTTCAACCTTCGTGCAACATAGTCACACCCTAGTTGTAACTTACTTTTAATTAAATTAAGTCAAATAATTTTGGTTTCATTGCATCCACCGACCGTCGAAATCATAATTGGAGCAGTCGGTAGGATACTCGAGGATAGTTTGTGATCTATCAAACCCGGGTGGCTAAGCACCGTTTTCGAGTATCCGAAACCTATTCGGTTCGAACGGTTCGGGGGAGATCTGAAAATCGATTACGCAATTGATACCAAAATTCAGATATGCTGTAAGTACTTTGAATCTATCTCAGTCCTTACTTTCCTAGTTCATATCCCTATTTTATTCAAACTATATGTAACTATTTTATTAATTATTTATTCGCATATACCTTTTTTAGGATTCCGTAATATATTCATTAATTTTATTTATAGATTTAGGTGAATTATTTTAATTAATTCAATTTAAATATTTCTAATCTTTACTTAATAAAATCAATTTATTTCATAATTAATTTTGTTTAAAATTAATTAAAAGAATTTATAGTAATACGGATAATAGTTTTTAATAGGCCTACATTTTCACCTGACTCTCGAATCAGTTAGTGTGAATTTTATTACATTTAATGTGCATTTATTTCGGTTATTTAAACTTTTTGAATTTTAATTGTGTATTATTTTAAATTTTGTGTGTCATTTTAATCAATCAAGATTTTTCATCCACTCGAATATCGTATACTTAAATTAAGCCAAAAATCAGATTTAGTAATTAACATTATGCCTTACACAATTTTAGCTTACAACAGTAGTATTCATAGTTTTACCAAGTGTGAACCTCTAGATCTTGTTACAGGACATTTCGACCCCCGTGATCCTTTTAATATAGATATTTCGGTACACTTATTACAACAGTATATGATCGATCATAAAGCTAAAATGACTACAGTATATAACACGATTCATGAGCTAGGTATTGAGGAACGAACTAATATAATGACAGGACATAACAAGAATCGTGAACCTGAAGTTACTTATTCGCCTGACCAACCCATCTTCATTAAAAACCCAATTGCCTCAAGTCAAAAGTTAGCCCCGCTTACACTCGTGAAGAGGTGACAGCTAATCTCCCAATTCACATTTACACAAAACCAAAGAATCTTCATAATAAAAAGACACTTCCAGTTACGCTCACCCTGTAATGTTTGTTGTTTAGTATGAATAATGTTTTAACTTTACCCTCTGTTTTTTTTTGGTAACGCTAGCTCATTATATAAAATTTTTTAATGTATCTTATAGTATCTCCAAAGTGAATTTTATTCTTGTCAGAATTAATAAAGATATCTCAAACCGTAATTATAGAGAACAACTTTTTAGCTGCTTATTGCCCCGGCGAGAATGTAACTATTGAAAAACAGTTGATCGGTTTTCGTGGTCGCTTTAGAGGGAAGGTTTACATGCCTAACAAACCAAACAAGTACGGAATAAAAGTCCAAGCCATGGTGGACTGAAAAACATATTACTTGTTTAACAGATGGCGAATATCAGATATCTAATTTTCCAGATGAGATTGTAAAATGTCTAGTTGAACCAATAAAGCGTAGCGGTCGAAATATAACTGACAATTGATACACAAATACAAAACTGGCTAAGGAGTTGCAAACGCCTGAATATAAACTGACTCTTGTTGGCACTTTGAATAAAAGGAAGCCAGATATTCCTACTGAATTTTTACCAAACGAAAATAGACCACCTACTTCAGTTTTCGGATTTCATAATCAAATGACTATAGTCTCATATTCCTAAGCCAAAGAAAGCTGTTGTTTTACTTTCCACCATGCACAATGATAGCTCCATTGACGAAACAACAGCCAGCGCTCAAAAGACAGAAATAATTACTTATTACAAGTACCAAAGGTGGTGTGGATTGTAATTACCATTGCAGCAATTATAACGTTGGAAGAAGAACAAAAAGAGGGCTCCTGGCTGTATTTTTTAACCTAGTAAACGTATCTGGTGTCAATGGATTTGTCATACACAATGCAAATACTGATAAGTGTATCACGCATACAAGGCGGATATTTTTGAAAAAATTAGCAGCAGCACTTGTGATAGATCACCAAAAACGTCGCATACAACAACGTGCTACAACAAAGAAACGTCTCTGTGAAATTCATAATGTGGACGAGACGGTCCAACGAACGACAGCTAAGCGCGGGCGCTGTCCATCATGTCCTAGAAAGAACGACAAAAAACTGCCAACAAAATGCTTCAAGTGTCATAAATTTATTTGTCAGCAACACTCGAGGGTTTACTGCGTCGGATGCAGAACAGAAGAATCCGCTGAGGAGACTGATTAGTTCTTATTTTTTAAATTGATCTCGGCCATACCAAAAAAAAATAATTTTGAGAGAGGTTATAATTTTTTATTAGATATAATTATGTTATGTTTTTGTTTTTTTTTAAGTTATTAATATAATGATATAATAAATAACTTTATTAATTACTATAAAATACATTTCATTTTATTTCTTTCTGACCATTCTTTCCCAATATTTATTTGGGGTCACTCAAGACCCCATGCGCCTAATTGGGTGATTTTTTTTAATGCGCCTAGTTAAGGGTTAAAGAACTACAAATTACTTGATCTTAAATCTAGACGACTGTAATTGGAAGCTGTTTTACTTTAAGATATTTGTAATAATAAGTTCGATTGCCCGAACATTATAAACAAAATTGGATATTCTGTAGTTCTGTACCCTTGCCTTTGATGTAGCGCGATCCCGCACTAATGCCGGTATGCGTTCCCCATTAAATCGAATTCTTAATGCATAATAGAAGTTTTACAATTTAGACATTTTCACTAACTGTAGTAGGTAGTGCTTATAAAAAACAGGTTATTGATGTATTAAATGAGCAATAGTAATTCCAAGTTATAATTTAAATACGGACATACCCTTCAATCTACATAGTTTGGAAGCTTGCTGTTCCAATATTATTAGATATATGTGCTTTTTAATATTAAGTGTATTGTATGTATGTGTTTATTTCTACTCGTATATTGAACAACATGTTTATATTTAATTTTTCTTGTTTTTCTCTCTTTTACTTTTTCTATAAAACTCATTTATATCTTTTCACCATAATAAGTAATAATAAAATGTTTAATTGTTTGAATTTGTTAATATGGAGGCCTCTGAAAATCAGTGCTGGGATAGTATTATGCCAGCTTTAACTGATGGGGTTTTCCATTTTGGATGCCACACCAGTTCAAAATTTATTTGCACTTTCTTTTTATTTTAGTCTATTTAATTATTATATTTCTTTTATTTTTCCTTTTTTTTATAGCTTTGTGGTAGTAAATCTATTTTTGTTTATATAATTTAATTTGGATTAAGTAAACATAGATGTAATTATTCTTGTAAGTTAGCTATAAGTTTTTTTTTTGTTTAATTATTATTCTTTTTTAATTTTAATATTTCATTATTGTTTATCTTTTATTTTTCTCGTGTTGTGGTGTGGACCAAATAAAGTTTTATCTATCTATCTATCTATCTAATATTTAACCCTCAATAACCTAGAGTTTCAATTTTAGTACTAATATTTTAAACCGAATATTCACATTACTATTAGTTTTTTTTATATGTTGGCTGTATGTATTTTACTGTTGTATAGTATTCTATCCAACGAAATTAAAAAAAAAACAAATGTCATTATTGTTTTATTTTATCTGTGACATATTACTTGCGCGGCAAAGTGAACAAGTAAACACATTTTACTAAAAGTTTTGTTGAATATAAATTTGATATATTTTCTTTTTCTGAAGAATATAAATACTTTTGAGGTAAGTGAATACATTATTTTCGCTATGATATAATTATTTTTAGCAAATGCATGTTTTACTTGAAGAAATTAGTGTTTTTTTTTTGGTATCAATATTGATACTTCAGGCATTCCGCCCTACATAAAACCTACCTACTAACTCTTTAGCTATAAAACTTTATGAACTTTCGTTTCATATTTTTTCTGCATAGCTTGGTGTGGGGATTACTTTTGTTTTTATTTATTATAGAAATTTATCCAAAATGCGGCCAGAAGAGATTGAGAACATATTGAAGCTGTTAGAAAATGGTGAAATTTCGGAAGACGATTCCACCGACAATGATGATGACATAGACTATTATTCGAGCCAAAGAGATCGTCTAGAGAGGATGTAGGTAATTTTCCCACTGACCCAAACTTGGATGCAGATCCTGCAGCAAACGTAGATACCGACATGCAACATAATTTAGAGACTGTTGAACGAAACCCAACTCCTACAACCAGCAGCCAGAACAACCTGCAAACTGCACCTTTCAACTTAGTGTGGAGAGTAAAAAATATGGATTTAGTCCAAAATGCTTTCCAGTTTGCTGGAAATACTGAGTATTCACAAGAAATTATGAACTTAGACACTCCATTTCAGTTTTTTTTTCTTATTTTTTCGGTGAAGACATTTTGAGATTTCTAGTGGACGAGTCAAATAAATATGCCTTCCAAAAGAATTCCAACTTTACAGAACCTGTAACTGTCTTGGAATTACGTAAATTTATTGGAATTCTTATTTTTACTAGTGTATATCATTATCCTAGTGTCCGGTCATACTGGTCAAACATTACAAAGTTTGAACCTACAGTACAAACAATGAATCGCAACAGATTTGATAAAATTAGAGAAATTTTTCACATGAATGACGACTCTAAACATTTGCCCATTGATCACCCCCAGCACGACCGACTGCATAAAGTAAGACCAGTGATAGACTATTTGAACAAGAAATTTATTACTTTACCATTTGAGCATCGTCTATCACTAGACGAGCAGATGTGTTCCACAAAAATGAAACATTTTATGAAACAATATTTACCCAACAAGCCCCATAAGTGGGGATTCAAATTATACGTGTTATGCTCTCTGTCTGGTTATGCCTACAGTTTTGAGATTTACTCGGGAGCTAAGGACATGGACCGTTTACCTGGCGAACCAGACCTCGGAGCTGTGTCAAATACAGTTATTCGATTGCTACGACCAGTACCAAGGCATGTCAATCATATAATTTATTTTGACAATTTTATACGAATATTCCTCTGGTACATCACTTGACCAACGAAGGTATTTATTGTCTTGGAACAGTACAGAGAAACAGGCTTGGAAAGTCGTGCAAGTTGCCGCAGAAACGGGATATTATGAAATCCAACGTACCCAGAGGAACATATCACGAAAATGTGGCCTCTCACGAAGGCCTAGAATTGTCGGCCACAAGTTGGAAAGACAACAAACAGGTATTATTACTATCCACGTATGTTGGCGCTGAACCAGCGGATACTATAAACCGCTACGAAAAAAAACTAAAGGCCAATATTCAAATATCATGTCCTCGGGTTGTAAAAGAATATAATGCACACATGGGCGGCGTTGATTTGATGGATAGCTTTATTGGTCGATATCGCATCCGCATAAAGTCGAGAAAGTGGACAACGAGGCTCTTCTACCACTTGTTAGACATGACTGTCATCAATGCTTGGGTACTGTACAAAAAGGTAAACACAAGGAAAGGAAAACTTCAGAAGAATATTATGAAGTTAGCAGATTTTAGAACTGAGCTTGCCGATACTTTATGTAGATATCAAAGTCACTCAAAAAATAAAAGAGGCAGACCCAGTACCAACAGTCAACAAGACAATACAGTACCCTCTAAAAAACCCCGGACAGGTGCACAAGTACTACCCCCAACTGACATGCGTTCCGATTGTATTGGCCATGAAAAAATATTTATGGAGTCTAGGAATAAATGTAAATTTAGTAATTGTAGGAAACTTACCTCCTGGTTCTGTAAAAAATGCAAAGTATCGTTATGCTATAATAAAAACAATCGATGTTTCGCATTATTTCATGCATAGGTCATTTAAGATTTCTTTATGGCCATAATGCCTGAAGTATCTGTTGAATATATGTAAATTTTATAATCTATGTTAATTTGCAATGTTGTTAATCTGTGTGTCAAAAAGTCGTATCATAGCTATGTCGGTTGAAGGTTGATAAAATATACGGAGGTCTTTAAAAAAGGGTTTTATTTCATCTAAGTATTTTAACATGGTAGCAGAGCGTGGTTTAAAGAAAAAACTCAATGAAAAAGTATACTAAGAAGATTTAAAAGTACAGAATAAAGGTGAATACGATCGTGAATTTCAAGGTTATCGTTACGCTGAGCCGGCAAAAACGAAAAATAGAAAAGAAGTTTAAAGTATCGTCAAAATGGCTAAACAAGCAAAAATAGAAGATATAATGATGCCTATTTTCGATGGGGTTAACTATTCAAGTTGGAAATTAAGGTTACTAACTTTGTTAGAATATAAAGAATGCCACGTGGTCGCCATCATGAAAAATGAAGATGCCGCAGACGTCGAGTGGAAAAAGAAAGATTTAAAAGCTAGAACAATAATAATGAGCACAATATCAGATAAACAACTGGAATACATTAGTGAGTGTCGAACAGCGTTTGAAATAATGAAGAAGTTTGACAAAATATATTTAACCAAGTCCGCAGCAATGCAAATAATATGCAGAGGGAAAATTGAAGAAATTAAATTAAATAACTACAGCACAGTTGAAGAATTTTTTGTCGAATTTGAAAAATAAGTAAATGAGTTCAAGTTGGCCGGAGGAAAATTGGAGGAATCAGAAAAATTGAGATACATGCTGAGAGCGCTTCCACCTAGCTACAGTTATATTGGAGATTTTCTAGATGTTATTCCTGAAGAACAAAGAACAGTAGAATATGTATGCAGTAAAATAAAAGAAAAAAATATGACTAGTAGTAACTCAATCAAGAATAATGTAAGTACATTTGCAACAAAAACTACAGCTCAGTGTTTTGTATGTGGGAAGCCTGGACATCTAAAGAAGGACTGCTGGTATGGTCATCAGAAAAATTATCAAGGACAACACAGTGTTAGAGGTCAGCGAGGAATTCAACGAGGTAGATTCAACAGCGGTCATCAAGGCAGAGGTCAAAATCAATTCAGAGGTCAAAATCGGTCCAGCGGTGAATCTTCAAACAATTTTTCGTCAGAGTCATGGATAGCTCAAGTATGTAACCCAGAAATAAATCAGGTATGTGGATCTATTGAAAAAGAGGACTGTAACAATGATTGTGTAATTAATTGGCTTTTAGATAGTGGGTGTACTGATCATATAATAATAAATAACGATACATATTTTTGTAACTCTATAGATTTAAAAAATCCTGTTAATGTTAAACTGCCAGACGGTAAAATGTTAAAAGCTACTAAAGTAGGATCTGTAAAAATTTATTTTCAAAACTATTATAACCGTAAACATGTAGATTTGAAAAATGTTTATTTTGTTAAAGGTATTAAGCAAAATTTGTTGAGTTTTTCTAAAATAACTAAAAGTTGTACTATAATAGCTAAAAATGAAAATGCCAAAATTTATAATGAGGCTAGGGAATTAATAGTTGTTGCCAATAAAATAAATAATTTGTATTGTATTAAAAGTTTTGTTTCACAGAATGATATGTATGTACATTCAACAGTATTAACTCAAAAGGAGAAATGGCATAGGGCTCTTGGTCATGTCGATTTTCAATATTTAAATAAATTAATAAATAATAAATTAATTGAGGGTTTACCTGATAAGATTGAAAGTACTGAAATGAAGTGTTCAAATTGTATTAAAAGCAAAATGTATAATGTTCCATTTGAGAATAAAAGAACAAAGAGTAAAGAAATTTTAGAATTAATTCATACTGATTTAAACGGTCCACATTATACAATTGGTTATGGTGGAGAAAAATACTTCCTAACGTTTATCGATGATTATAGTAAATGTACAAGGATATTTTGCATTAAAAGTAAAGCTGAAGTTGCTGATTGTTTCATAGAATTTATAAATTTAGTAGAAAATAAATTCAATAAAAAAGTTAAGAAAGTTCAGTGTGATAATGGCAAAGAGTATTTAAATAAACACATTTATGATTTTATAAGGCAGAAGGGTATAGAATTATTACCATGTCCACCCTATGTACATGAATTAAATGGTGTAGCGGAAAGATATAATAGGTCTGTTATGGACATAGCTAGATGTTTGATGAGAGAAGCTAAGATTAATAGGTGGTATTGGCCTGAAGCTATAAAAGCTGCAGCATATTTAAAAAACCGAACAATTGCAAATACAGTTGAAAATAAAACTCCGTATGAGATATTCTTTGGAATAAAACCAAATGTAAGTCATTTAACCAAAATTTATGGAAGTAGAGTATTTGTTAGGGTTCCTGAAGTTTTAAGAAAAAGTAAATGGGATGATAAAGCACAGAAAGGAATTTTAGTGGGTTATAATGAAAATAGTTATCGGGTTTTATTAAATAATAGAATAATTAATGCCAGACATGTACAAGTAGTTGAAGAAAATACTGATCTGATTTGCTTAGAAAAACAAGATGATCAACAAGATAAAAATTTAGAGATTGACCAAAGCTCAAAAGAACAGTTAATGATAGTGATGAAGATTATGTAGATGCAGATGAACCTAGTTCTAACAATTCCTTAAAAAATGTTTTGTATAGTGGTAACTTAGATGATAATAAGGAGGATCTTGTAGAATCTAAAAAAAGAAAGAGAACTGCAGTTTCTAGATATGGTAATCCAGTTACACATATTATATATGTCAATCATATTGATGCAAATGTACCATATACATTTGAGGAGGCGATGAACTCCAATGATTATAAACAGTGGCAAATAGCAATGGACTCAGAAATAAATAGTTTAAATAAAAACAATACTTGGCAAATTGTTGAAAGGCCAGTAGATAAAAAAGTTATAGATGTTAAGTGGGTTTTTAGAAGGAAGAGTAATAATGAGTATAAAGCTAGATTAGTTGTGAGAGGATTTCAGCAAAATGAATACATTGATAATGCTTATTCACCAGTAGGAAAAATGCAAACTTTGAAAATTTTATTGTCATACTGTTGTAATAATAATTTATTTGTAGAACAGATGGATGTAGAAACAGCTTTTTTAAATGCTTATGTAAAGTCAGAAGTATATGTAAATCAACCAGTAGGTTATGAAACTGATAATAACAAAGTTTACAAATTGCAGAAGGCACTTTATGGTCTTAAAGAAAGTCCAAGAGTGTTGTATGATTGTTTCAATGAGTTTATTAAATCATTAAGTTTTTGGAAAACACGTAAACAGTGTACAGTAACTAAATGTTCAACCTTTGCAGAGTATACTGCTATGTCAGAGGCAGTGACAGAAGTACTTTTTATAAGGAACTTATTAAGTGAATCATTTGATATAATGTTTTGTAACCCAATAAAAATTTATGTTGATAACTCAGGTGCAATCGCAATAGCTTAATATGGTAATTTTACAAAAAACTCAAAGCACATTGAAGTGCAGTATCACTATATAAATGAGAACTATGAAAATAAAATAATTGATATTGTGAAAATTGATAGTACAAGTAACCTGGCAGACATGTTAACTAAAAGTTTAGATAAGAAAAAGTTTTTGAAAAACAGGTTACACTTAAAATTAATTTAGTAAAGTAAAAGATAAAATATTAGTTTGGTATAAGATTATATGGATAGCAATGTAAAAGTTTATAAGTTAAGTCATGATGAATGTTGTGTTATTTAAGCTTAAGATTATAAATTTAAAGAGGCGTGTTGAACATAAGTAAATTTTATAATCTATGTTAATTTGCAATATGTTGTTAATCTGTGTGTCAAAAAGTCGTATCATAGCTATGTCGGTTGAAGGTTGATAAAATATACGGAGGTCTTTAAAAAAGGGTTTTATTTCATCTAAGTATTTTAACAGTATCAAAATTGATACCTGTTTTTTTTTTAAATAAATATGTTAAATAAATATTGTGATTTATTTAGCTATTTTTCCCTTCATCTAGACCCTTAAGCAAATACAGTAATATTTAAAAAAGAAGACTCGCGTAAATCAGGCTACTAAGGGTTAATTCTTAAACAGGTTCATTTTTATTTTTGTTTTGTTATGTATAATGTGACCATCGTTGTTGAGTTTACAATAACTTATAATACTAATTAAGCTATAAGAAATGATAATTGTAAACTTGTTTGTGGTTGCTATTAAATATTACAAACATTTTAATACTCTAGGTATTGTTGAAATATGAATTACTTTTGTTTTGTTTGAAATTTTCTATATTTATGTCAAAATGTATTACTCTGGTCTATTGTGTCTGTGATGTGTTTTTGAATAAATAAGTCGTTCTTTGTCACTGAAACCGATTGAGTTTTATTTGAAAAATAATCAGATAATTGTTTGATAATGATAAAAAAAAATGATGCATAACACTCAAAACAACGACCACAAACACTAAACCAAGCAGGCAAGGTGACGCTGACATCACTAAAAATTTACAAATTACAAGATACAGAAAGAAAAACGCCCTAGTGACTCCAATAAAGATAAAAAAAGAACCAAACAAGAAAAAAGTTACCAGAGAAAGACAACTGAATGAAGATATTAAATATTAACATCACACAAATACAATACCATTTACAAATTACAAGATACAGAAAGAAAAACGCCCTAGTGACTCCAATAAAGATAAAAAAAGAACCAAACAATAAAAAAGTTATGCTAGCAAGACAAGTGAATGAACATATTAAATTTTCACTTCACTAAAGCAAATAACAAAAAGGGATCTAAAACACTTAATAAATATGGTTGATACTGTCATGAATGCAAGTTTTCAGGTGGTTCTTTCACAAACAAGGCCAGCAACCCACTTACAACACTTTATATTTCACATATCCATGTGCAACAGTGACTACATCGGTTATAGTATTTTCCCTTTTGGGTCATATAAAACAAAGCCAAATAGATTTGAAGATATGCGTCAATGTCAAAAATGGTATAAAGTTTTTGTAGGTTTGACTAAAGAAGATAGGAAACAAGACAAATGTCCTTACTAAATTTAAACTGTAAAAAATACATTCTTGATGTTTTTTTCAAATTTCTGTTAATGTTAAGAGTGTACACAGTCAATCAAAGACAGTAGCGACTTGAAGTGGTATTTTAGTTGTGTACATATATACCACTTACGAATATATATTTTGTTAATATATATAATAATGTTTTACAATCTTTTAGTTTTACAATTTCGGCAGCCAATTGACAACTCTAGTTTTTGTATTCTAATTCTATATAAAAATTGTTTTCTTCTTTATAATAATTATATGACATCTTAAATTTAAATCTTAAAGTATACTGGCCAGTATAATTGTTTATCAAAAAGGTTATTTAAATTTTATATAAAATTGGTTGCTACAGACTAAATTGTTTTAAATAGTCAAAATTGCTACTTAGTTATTGAAAAGCAAATCGCACTTAAGTATATAAGTGAAACGGCTGTACATTTATTTGTAGCTCAAAATGCTCGAAAAGTACAATTGTAATTTTAATGAACAAAATTAATATTTTCAATTTTTATTTTAGTTACATATTTTTATTTTAAATAATAATCTGTCCTGTACATTACATATATCATATATACTGAAAACTCGTAATTATACGGTTTAAATATATTGACTCAAGCCAGGATAATAGCAAAATCATTATTTTAGTAAAGCGAATAACCAAATAGAAATCAATTAGTGGATAACTGAAATTATATTTATGATAAAGATATAAATATTAGAGTGGCATTTCCTAGTTTTTAACTGGATAAAAAATAAGAGCCGTTGCTGCTAATATGCCCCATAAATATGTACACAAAATTTCTCATAGATATGATCATGAAAATTTACATAAAAATATTAACTTATAAGATTATATTTACCTTATGTGCACAATTAGCGACGACCTCTGTATAGTCCTGAAGTCGCAATGCGGACATCTGTGCTGCTTTTCGCCTGTGTGTGTCAGTTTGTGCTTGTGCAGGTAATCCTTTCTTGTGAAAACGCGACCACAATTCTGAAAGATGAAATATTTTTAGATTATGATAACTTGTATGATTAATACTTGTCACTGAGGATTGGCTATTGCTTAAAAAAAATAAATAGTTTCAAGTATCTTATAATTATATTGAAACTAACCGTCCAATAAATGAGACATAATTATAACAAACCCATTTGTACGAGTTCAAAAAATATTAATATTTGAATTTTTACCTTGAATTACAAAACTAATCTGCTCAAAAAATACTCTAAATACTATCATATAAGATTAATCTTATAAATAAATATAAAAAATATAAAAAACAATGTAAGAAAAAAATAATATTGATAGTATTTACTGATAAACTTAAACCAAAAGTTCAAAATGTTTCAAAAAGAGACCTAAACCGAGAATTAAATTTTTAAATACACTGCAGAAGTCTCTGAAAATAATTATGGTCTACATTTCTGAATAATAATTAAATTTTTGATGAGTTATGGTTTAGTTCATGAAAGAAAATGAATGCAACTTAATGTACATAGGAAGTAGTTAAAAATTGTAATAAATCAATATGATTGTACTAATTTGTGTTAAGTACATTGCTTAAACAATTACACATAATTGAGATAGCATTTTTTAGACCAAAAACATTTATTATGTACTTATTATGTATTAAAATGACTATATTATTATGTATTAAAATGAATATATAATTAATTGTGAACTTTTATTGTCTTAATACTGAAATAAATTGTAGTGTAATAATTATATTCTCTTAAAACATATTACTTACCTCACATATATAATTGTTCTCGTTCAAATCATGTTCGGACACATGCCTGGATAGATTGTCGTTTGTATCAAATACTTTGTCACACTTTCTGCACTTGAATAGATCATTTGGAAGTTTTATCGGCACATTCCCTCTGTGGTCTCTCATATGTGTCTCGTACAAGCCTCTTCTTGGGAGATATCGGTTACAAATGCCACATCTATACCCATTTTTAAGATTTTTACATATTTTCAGCTCATGACCAAGTCTTGTTTTTCGGTTTTTGAACCGCTTTTCACAACCAAAACATTTGTATAGCCCACTTTCGATGCCATGCTCTTGAGAACTGTGTTCACTGAATTTTTCTAAAGTTTTAAAATCTATTCTACAGATATTGCAATATGTAGGCGTTCGCTTCGGCTTGTAGCGCCAAGATTTTTTAACTTCTTTTTTTTCATTATCACTGTCAGACTGTAAACAATCAAAGATATCTGTTATAGTGCTTTGTATTCCGACTTTTTTAACATTTTCGATTATATCGATTTGATTCTCGAAAATTTCCCTCAACCTCCTATCTGTTTCTTGGCAAAATTTTCTAAAGTCATGAAATTTGTTAATTTGATCTAAACAACTATCGCAAGCTTTGTTAGGATGATCGTATTTTGTTAAATCTATATCCAAACATTCTGTTATTTTTTGAAAATAATCCTCATTTGCAGGGGACATATTCGGAGATATTCCTATAACTTTTGTAAAGGCGTTCCTACTCCAGCAAAGTCTGCAGACGTCGTCTTGTTGAAAGTAACTAAAATTATATGAATCTGAATGTAACAGATCTACTGACATGGTCAACTTTACTAAAACTTTTAACTTTACACTATTCTGTGTTAAGTTTAAATATAAATTATAAACTAACTTCACAAAACAAACACTATGCACGACTGACGTTTGGGTCCTGACTCCTAACTTCTGAGTTCTGACAGCATAGGAAGCCGGAAGGTATATATTCTATAAAATATGTAGGTAAGCAATAATAACTAATGCGTAAAGAAATATTAAACCCCAAAATATAAAACTTTTGTAGTTCCGTTAACAATATACTAAGATGTTTAAATGATCATATATATGTTTTTTTATTGTTATCGGTGCTGTTAAAATAAAACTAGTCTTCTTTAAAAAAATAGTAATAAAAATTAAATATAAAACGCCTTTATTCCATTGATTCCTAGTAATCAAGATCATAATTCCTCCGACAAATAAAAACGTTGACTTTGACAAAATATACCTATTACGATAAGCGAATGAAGCATTATAAAAATAATGTATAATAATATTATTCTAAAGTAATAACTAAGCAAAAGTAAAATGTTAAAAGTGTTACTAACTCTTGAATAGGATTTTTGCTCTAAGTGGGTACTTATTATTCGCTAGAAAGGATTATTGAATCATATTATAAAAACGATACCTTTTAGAATTCCATGTATTCATTGTGCGGGTGCCGGGTCTATGACGTTGCAGGGAGAGGACCCTCAACAGTGGCTGGAACCCTGGTGTTGTTTTAAGGCGCCCAATCTAACGCGCGTTAAATGCTCACCTCCACTGTCCAAGCTCCTCTCTGTACCTAACCAAAATTTAAAGGAATCTATAAGTGCTGCCTTTGAAGTATATTCTAAGAATGTCTTGATGTTAGCTTTGGACAAGCCTAAGTCTTTTAGTAGATTGTGAGAGATTTTGCCGTTATAATTTGGCTTTTTATAATTTTTTGTACAAATGAAATGACGCGTATTTATTATATCTGTAATTGTTTTCATCTGTACGTCAAACGTCGTCAAAAAGATCGTTAAAAACTTTTTGTAATGAAATTTATTTTATAATAAAAAATAATATGTATTCCTACATATTTTAATCGTTTAATATTTTGCTAATTTCAAAGTTTTTATTCATTGGGCGAATTATAATCTTGAGTACTGTGTGGAAGAAACACGAATGGTTTAATAATAGTTTAGGTTTTGGTCTCAAACACTTAACCGAAAGACGTCATTTCTAAATTCTAGCGTAAAGTCAAATATGAAAGCATTATTATCGACAATATTTGAGTTCCAAAAAAAATGATTTTGAAATACTTAATGATTTATTAAAAATACAACTTACCTGTGAGAGCGAGGGGATCTTCGTGGAACCGAGACCAAAACCCTAGTTTCTTAAAAGGCTTTCGATGCTGGGCGTTCAGTAGGTACCGATGACGATGGAAGGGATTCCATTTTGAAGCAAAGATAGTCTTTACTCCAAATGATACTTATTAATTGCTAACAAAGTCTAACGATGAATGTCACGAATTGTATAGCAGATTCCACCACAGTGGCTCCTAAGATCGACTAATATAGAATGAATTCAGGTCAATTATGCTTGGACTTTTATACTGTAAATTTTGTATTACAATTGTGGGCACTTGAAAAAAAATAATCACCTGATGTATTCCTAAGATTATTATTTATTTCGAGGAAGTGGGTACTTACACACGACTTTCTAAGAGAGTATAGTTTGAATAAATAATTAAATTTTTTTAAATTAAGTTTTTTTGTATAATATTGGTTTTATTATTTTATGACTACATAATATTAACGTTTCGGTTCCTTTGCAGCACTATGATCACAAAGACGAGATGAAAGTGAAAATGAAATAATAAAATTTCTGGGTATTAACAAAAATTTACGTCACTAGGCTACCACTGACTTGACTAACTGATTGAAGTCACTGGCCTAGTGTTTATAGGTCCGCCTCTCATGCACGAGGGCGCGAGTTCGATCCTGGCAAGTACCAATACCATTTTTCAGAGTCATATGTACTTTCTAAGAGTATTTAGACATCGCTGACAGATGAAACATTGTGAGGAAACTTGTACTTATAATATCACAATTATAAGTTTGAAATCACCAACCCGTCTTGAGCAAGTGTGGTGATTAATGCTCAAACCTTTTCCATGTGAGAAGCCTTACAGAAGTAGGCTATGATAGGCTGATGATGATGAAAAATTAATGTATTGTGGTAAATTAATATAGTCACATATCTGATGTTAAATAAAATACTTTTCCAATTGAAGTTAATTTAAGAAATTTTTTAATATATTGAAATAATTTTAAGGCATAATACACAAGTAAAACAAATTTGTTTTCGAGTTTTTCTTTTTAATTTGGACATACCAGTTATTTTACCTAAATTATATTATTACATATTTTTCAGTTTCAACATATAGTTACAATTTAGAAATATGAATATACAGATGTTTTAAAATACATGCTTATTTGGTTATTTTTTTTATCAAAAATTGTAAAAATCTACATGTTACAGTAAACTTAAAATTAAATTTTATTTTTTAACAAGTGTCTAGTCTTATTTTGATAGGATGTTATATAAAATATGTTCAACAACTGCTTATTATAGATTTTTCAATATGAATACTTCTTTGTGGAACAACAAAATTTTATCTTTTTATTAATGTATTACATATAAGTATATATATAAGATATTTCTTACATTATTCGGCAATAAAACTATAGTTACATTGATTATTCTTAAAAAGCTAGTTTCTTCATTAACAAGTACATGTGTTGGTCTACTTCAAACCCATGTAAATTGTTAGCATCCCCTTGTAACCTCATGAGGAGTCCGCCAAATGAAACAAAAGCTGACAATCGGGAAGTCGGTTCCATGGCTAATTCATCACCGTCTAATCTGGAAAACATATAAGATAATCAATATTAAGAACAAATATATTTTCACATTTAGTAATTAAAAGTGTTTAATCCCTACTAATATTATATATTCAAAAGTAACTCTGTCTGTCTGTTACGCTTTCATGACTAAACCACTGAACTGATTTTAATGAAATTTGGTACAGACATAGAGTTGACCTTGAGAAAGAAGCAAAAGAAGGGTAAAGCTAGTTTGCTAATAATTGTGAAAAAATTAAGTCATTAATATAGAAAATATTTTAGCTTAAACTTTCTTCTGATAATCTGCTTCCAATGTAGATATGCAGAGTTAACTAATAGTAGTTACTTGGATTTGCACTATCCCCAAGGATTTATATATGTGTCAGTGTATTTACAGAATATTAAATACTATATAAAAAGAGATTATCCCTGAGTGAAAATGGTAAATTAATTAGATTTAAGATATAAATTACCACTTATATTTCCATCATTTGTATTGGTGTTAAAATATAAAACATTTGTTTATGGTGATGAGTTATTATTTTTAAATAATGAATCCAAAAAAGTTTGAATGATTGCGGTGAACATAATATTCTGTTGACTCAGATCATTCATTCACAGAGATGATCTCGACAATAATGAAAAATCAAGACAAGGTTTTATGTTTCATAGACCAGTTATATGGGGTGGGTTTAGTAAAATAACATTATTTGATGGGACTGGAAGTTGCTGTACGCAACTCGCAGAGTTTTTTTTTCAGGTGAGGGAAGAAGAAAATGAGAAGGGGAATCTACTTGTCAAATGATCATAATTATTATAATATATTATTCTCAATCTTACTAACCTATAAACTTTTCCGTACATAACATATTCAAAACTGTCTGCCCTATTTCCCTCCGTTTCGAGGGGATTCCATTCCCCGCCGTCCGGATATCCGTTTTCTCGTAACGTCGTCGCCAAAACCAATCTGAACTTATCTCCCAGCTCCATAGGATATATCCAAGAATTTATATCCAAAATAAGATCCATTTTAAACGATTCTGATTCACAATGCAATCGACTCACACGATCGAATTTCTTACCGCCCTGGTCCATGTCTTTTACATTGAATATATCTTCAAATAACACTCCCGCCATTTCGGTAGTGTGTTTTATAATGAGACAACTTTATAATGTGTTATTTACTTAAGAAATAAATAAAACACGATCTAACCCACGCTGATATTAAACACAAGTTAATACGTCAAAACTCATCGTTTTTAGGAACTTCTGACTTTGACAGATTTTATATCAAATAATTTATTACAAAATATTTTAATATGTTGTGGTAAATAAAGGGACTTGTAATGTATGTGTTTAAAATATTAATCTCTTAACGTTTTAGAGCACTCGATGTGTTTTTTAAATTTTATAAAATGCAAAGTTAACAAGATAAAATAAATAGAGTGACTCTGAAGATGTACTTATTTATATAAGTACATATAACATTAATTTTATTTATTCAATTTTATGTTTTGTTTAGTTTTAATATCAAACATATCTATGATTTTGGTTTATATTTATTCATAAACAATAATATGTATGGTTATTAGTTATATGACGGCACATACAACTGTGAACTGTCATTGGAAGCATCGCCGAAATAAAAAGCTAACCTCTTGCGTTGCACGTGTTAGTTAATAACATTAATACCAACACGGTTCTTTGTCGTCTTGTTGATAAATTATCAATGAACTAAAACAAATCATCAAGCATTTGATTTAGAAAACTATAAACATGACGGAAGTAATGCAATCCGGCTCGGAGGTGTTCTCGGAGAAGAAGAAAAAGAAAAATAAGGAAACAGTGAGCTTGGGTGCGTTCCAAAAAATTGGTGACTTTAAAATTGAGCCTTCGGAAAGTGTGACCAAGTTGGACACGGCGTATTGGCCTCTGTTATTGAAGAACTTCGATCGTCTTAACGTGCGTACTAACCACTACACGCCGCTTCCATTCGGTAGTTCACCTTTAAAACGACCGATCGCGGAGTACGTGAAGGCTGGATTCATCAACGTGGACAAACCCAGCAATCCGAGCTCCCACGAAGTCGTGTCATGGATTAAAAGAATCCTCAAAGTAGAGAAGACTGGCCATTCCGGAACTCTGGATCCTAAGGTTACTGGCTGCCTCATCGTGTGCATAGATAGAGCAACAAGGCTGGTGAAGTCCCAGCAGAACGCTGGTAAGGAATATGTGGCGGTTTTCAACTTGCATTCGCCCGTAGAAAGCCTAAAGAAAGTTACTCAAGGTTTGGAGAAATTACGTGGTGCTCTCTTCCAACGTCCGCCATTGATTTCAGCAGTTAAACGACAACTTCGTGTGCGTTCTGTGTATGACAGCAAGTTACTAGATTATGACCAGGAACGAAACATCGGTGTTTTCTGGGTTAGTTGCGAGGCTGGTTCTTATATACGTACGATGTGCGTACATTTGGGTCTGATGTTAGGAGTTGGAGGACAAATGATTGAGTTACGAAGAGTCCGATCTGGTATACAGGGAGAGAAGGAAGGCATGGTGACCATGCACGATATATTGGACGCACAATGGGCGTATGAGAATCATAAGGATGAAACATATTTGAGACGAGTTATTAAGCCGCTGGAAGGTCTGCTTGTAGCTCACAAACGGATATTTATCAAGGACAGTGCGGTTAACGCAGTATGTTATGGAGCCAAAGTACTCTTGCCCGGTATCTTAAGATATGAGGATGGTATTGAAGTTGACCAGGAAATTGTTATAGTCACGACAAAGGGAGAGGCTGTAGCTTTGGCTATAGCCCTAATGACCACATCTACTATGGCATCTTGTGATCACGGGGTAGCAGCTAAACTGAAACGAGTTATCATGGAAAGAGACACATACCCTCGCAAATGGGGCTTAGGTCCGAAAGCATCTCAAAAGAAAATGCTCATCCAGCAAGGTAAACTAGATAAATTCGGCAAACCCAACGAAAACACACCATCCGAATGGCTAAATAGCTATGTCGACTACAAAGCTAAGAAAGACACTGAAAACGGTGACGCACAAGAAGATGCCGGCAGAAAGAGAACGGCCAGCACAGCAAATGCAGACGACCCAAATAACTCGACAGAAATTAAGTCAGAAAAGAAAAAGAAGAAGAAAAAACGGGACACTGACGTTGAAATGGAAAATGAAGCTGACACAACGGTAGACGCAGACCAGACAATAGAAGATGACTCGGTACGCAAAGAAAAGAAAAAAAAGAAAAAGAAGGATAAAGATCAGGAAAGACAGGACGAGTAAAATATATAACACTTATATACCTTGTATATATATCTCCATATGGAATTCCTGATGTAACATGGATTTTATAGTGTATAAACCATTTCTTTTCTACCGAATAATTAATAAAGCTTCGGTTACATACATATAAGTTTAAGTGATAGTTCTTAAGAGAAAATATTATTTTTACTTAATAAAAACACAATTACGGGTTGCAACCCTGCATTTGTTATAGCCCATTGATCATGATTTGTCCTACTTAGCTCGAAGACATCGCTAGACCCAATAGTTTTGTATGTTAAGTGATTGTTCAACGTTTTTAAAAAGGGACATTAAATTACTTTTAAGTTTAATTGCTTTTTATTTTTTTACCCTATAATAGTTTGTTTTGATAAAATTTTGTTTATAATGAGAAAGACCAGCATTTTGGATTTAACAATACTTTTAAAACATCTTATGTGATACTTAGATATGAAAATTCTTAAAAATTTTAAATTACTTTAGTACTAATTAAAATTACTTATTCGTTAATTGTAAGACATAAATTTTTGCAAATATTTAGAACAAAAAGTGCAGTTGAAAATTATTTTATTTCATTTAATTTTGTAATATATTTTAATTTTAAAAACAATGCAATATTTTAAGTCATAAGAACTATGAATCTATGTCTCTATAAGTACTAAAAGAATTTTTTTTAGTAGATCAAAACTTTGAATGCTTTTGTTTAACCATTTTTTTAACTTTTAATTAAAATTGATAGTTTAATGCTTTGTCTTCAAATGTCACATATTGGAATTAATTTTGTTTAACTCTACACTCTTCTGTTCTCTCACCTCAAGTTTTCATCATTAAATAACGGTAATTTCCAGTTTATCGCGTATAAAAACGACATTATTCTTATATGTATGTCATATTATGTATTGTGTGTGAAGATTCATGAATTAAAAACTGTTCTTTACTTAATTTGTCTATACAAAAATAATGATGAAATCATATTTTAATGTTCCTTTTATTGATATAGATTTAAATAAAAATATAATAAAATTAAATACAGCACCACCTATCGTTGAGTAGATAAAACTAGTCAGTATCTAATTACACTAATATATTGAAGTTTGTTACCAGCATCACTAGATGGCTCTCATGTCGTGTTTTAGTACGTATTATTAAAATATTATATATTATGTAGTAGATAAAGATTCCATACATTATTTATTTTCAGATGGACAAAACACATAACATTTAAGTATTAGTATCTACAGTAAACGCATATTTATCTTCTAGCTTATACCGTCGGCCAAATGTCAGACCGTACCAGTTGTTACGGATATGTGAAAAATGTACCTAATTATATTTACTTTAGGTACTGCACACACTAATCTATTATACCTGTTTTTCCGTCAGCAAAAATAAGTAAGGTATGGGAACCATGGGATTTTGGACTATAAAAAAGGTATGTAATTATTATTTGATTCAATTTATTTAAATAATAAAAATTAAAGTAATTATTGGTAAAGTGACTAATAATTCTCATCCAGTTGATTATAAAATCTTTAAAATTTTAAATAAAAAAAATTCAAGGGGACCACAATTTTAATATCTTTATGTCAGTATAACTTGGTAATGACTCATATTATATGATTTCATACATAACTTAATATATTAAAACTAAATACAATTCAAGATAGAAATGTCAAGCTATTTTCAACTTTTAAACGTCAATTTTCTATAAATGTTAGTCAAAATAATAACGTCGTGTACTTTAAATAATTAGATCACCTCCACACTCGTATTAACAACGGTGTGAATCAAATACACTATAAAATCCTCTAGCCGTCATTAAATATAAATTTCCTTGTATTTTACGAAAAATAATAGGCCACGCGAGCGCCGCGGGCGACAAATAAGCGACTCATTACTTCCCAAATGTGTATTGAATCGTCGAACAGACTCCCCGTCTTGAAACAAAGCCAATTTGATCCATTACTACGCCACGTGCCGCTGCACGACAGACATACGTTGACGTTTTTTACTCTTGATTTCCTCCTGTTATTATTGTTTTATTTAAAATTTCATGCTGCATTTATTATTGAATAGATGTTTTGAGCTTTTTAAGTTTTATTGAAATTAATAAAGAATAATAGTAAGTAATTAATAATTATTAGTTCCTATGATGTTGTTTTAAACTTAACTTTTAATATTAATTAGGATGTTACTATGTAACTCAACTTTCATATTCGTCTATACTCTGGAAGATCTCCTAAAAATTACTCTTTTATTTTATATACAGAAAATTGACATTAAATGCTAAATATATTAAAACAATTTAAAGAGCATTTTCAATACGATATCGAGTGTCATTTCATTAAAAGGAACATGATTATTTTATTCAAAAATGGTGCTGCAAGTAAGAAACTTATACTTATTTGTTTCTTACCCATCGGAAAATAGAGATTTCAACAAATAGAAAACATACAAATTTTAGAAAAAAGCTGATGTTTTCACTGGTGATTTTTCGATATTAATTCAAAATAAGCGGAAAAATAAATATTTTCAATCAAATAAATTAAAGTATATTTTGGTCATTAAAAGGTACTTAAGTGTTCAATAAATATCGTGACAAAATATTATTTTTTGTAAATGATAAAAATAAAAAACCAAAAACTTGGTTTTTTGAATTTTTCACATAAATTTTGGGGTTATGAGAAAAAAGTGTAAGTATACAAGATTTTTAGATCTTTTTATTACCTACAACTTTGCTGTATAACATTTTTCATTAAGACTTTTAGTTTTGCCGGAAATCGAGAAAACCCACTTTTCACCCTTAAATACCCATCCCCATACCCTTCCCGACCTCAGATCGCCCGTTTATTATTTTTCCTGTTATTTTTATAATGTTCCCCTACTTTTCTGATGGGTTTCATCCTACTAGGTACCTACTTACCTATTAACGTGGTATTGAATGACAAACGGGGAACTATTAGTAGGTATGTATATTTATGCTTAGGTAAGTAGTACAAGTAAGCATATTGTACTGAACATCAAGAAATAAATTCGTTTTGTCACTAAAATATAATTTATTTATTATTATTATTCTTTTTTTATAGGAAAGGGGGTCAACTGAGCAGACGGCCTATTTGATAGAGGTAGTTATCGTCGCCCATGGACATCTGCAACGTAGATTTGCGGATGTGTTGATTGGGGAAAAGGAGGAGGAAAAGGTGGGAAAGGGAGGGAAAGGAAAGGGTGGGAAAAGGGAAAGAGCAACCGGCTCTCTCACTCACCGAACGAAACGCAGCCATTAAAGACTACTTCACGCCGATTTTCTGTGATACTTCTCCGGTCGAGCCAGCCAATGTTGAAGCTGTAGTAATTGACCACAGCTAGGCTATACCACCTGAAATATTATAATATTAATTATATATTAAAATAATAATAAAGAAAAATCGTTGCAACTGTCAAAATAAGTGAAATTGACATTTGACAGGAATATTGACAAATGTCAAATCTTAAGTCACAGGGCTTCTGAATAAGCCTTACTATTATTATACGATCACGGGATGGTTTACGGCAATACTGTCAGTATTTCGTTTGGCGATAACTGATAGTAAGGATACAATTAAAATATAAATATTGTAATATGAATGAAACTATTTGTATTAGTTTCAAAATTGACAAACAATTGACGAGAGGTCGGGAGTATGTAGTTTATAAAAATAATAAAATGAGCATAGCAATCCGAAAATATTAGGTTCATTAAAATGAATTCTCGCAAGTCTTAGATCTAATTAATTATTAATGTGATTCCCATGTCAAATAAAACTTTCACGTGACGATAGATGATTTTATAGGATAAAATATGAGTAATATTTAAAAAAAATTAAATCAATCTAAATACTATTACTAAACAGAATAAAATCAATTTAAATATTTTTAATATACAGAAAAAATATTTTGACGTCATTTAATTTTTTTGAATTATTAATCGACTTGTAAATTAGGTTAGTTAAAATTTACTTCAGTATTATTGAAAATTGTATTTTAATTCCTAAAATATAGAGTCGTTTTTTCTTTAAAACTACATGTGACTAACAAAAGCGAAACTTATTTAAGGCTTTCAATACACGGCCTACCTGTTAGGGTCGTTACTTAACTTTTATAACATACATAAATATAAAATAGACGAATCCTGGTTAAATAATATGTATAGGTACATAGGTATATGGCAGAAGAATTTAGTTAATTTTTTAATTATTTTCAAAGATAAATCTAGTAAAACTGTAACATTCTTTAATAATAACAATAATTTAATTTATTAACCTTACCTATACTGATTTTGTATATTTATACTTACAATGAGACGTTACATTTGACAACCCTACAACAAGAGAACGGAAATTGGTTTAATTTGTAACAAAATGGCGCACGATAACGACCTGCTAGTAATTATTATGTCTCAGACTACCGGCACGAGTGCTTCTTAACCTTGCTTCATTTACATTTAAAACATTTTATCGTTTAATTAAAAGACGAGCAGACAAATAGATCAACGTTTTTTTAAAATATAAATTGAAATAAAAAAAAATCAAAAAAGGAGGTCGTCTATGTTTCTATTGTGTCAACGAATAAGACATTACAAAAAAAAATTTAAAAAATATATCGTAGCGTTCCAAATAATTTGAATTATAAATTCGAATCAGCGCCGCCGATTGGTCCGCGGCCGACCAATCAGAGGCGAGCGTCCTCCGGAGGCGGGAAGAGGCAAACGTCAGATGCAAATGACGTTTTTATTTTTTATAAAACCCGTCCGTTTAGTTTATGGGCGAACTGTGATTTTGTACGAGTTACGATGCCTTTAATGGTCGCTTAAAACGCTGTTATGTTTAGATAATCTTTATTTATAATAAAAGCTAAGTAGGCATTACATTTATAGTGTATATGCTTCGCGTGTACAGTGAAAGCCAGTTACAAAATAAATAAGCATTAGCAGAGCTTTTAAACACTTTTATTGAATTTAAAATGATAATTGAAGACATTAACTACTGAATATATGAAACAATATATTTCTCTATTAATTACAAATATTATAGTTATAAAACTGTCACTTACACTTTGTTGTATAGAAAATAGCTATTTTATATAGATAATATTTCTCTTTTAGTTGTGAAATATAAGATGTTGTAGAGCTCATTATTTTTTACAAATTACAACAAAAGTTAAATTAGTAAAAATAGATCTAACCAAAGAGTATTAATATAAAACTAATAATATAAAACTGGCCATTAATCTGACATAATTTAAAAAGTCATCTATTTATAATAGAGAATCAAAACATTTAAAAACAGAACGTGTCATTTCACACCTCGAGCTGGTACACCCCCCTCCCTCTCTATCCCTCTGGATTAGAGGGAGTGGGACGATGCCGTGTCAGTCAGGCGCGGGCAACCGTGACGGGATAACGCTTCCCTGTTTCATTGTTTTAGTGATGTGAAGTTATTTTATTATTAATTAATTACAGTTAATTGATTATATGTGATTAATAGTATGAAGTATGTTATATAATGAGTACGTTCTGTTTGTGTTTGTTGTTATGGTTTCCATAATGTTATGTTACACACTCACAGGATTCTTATAAGGTACGTATATTTAAACATAATTTTTGTTATTACTGTTGTAATGGCGCGAATTTGTTCGTTAAATTTGTTAAATATATTTTATTACGAGATATAAGTTATTCGTTATGTACAATTTGTTTAATATTCGATGTGTATGACTATTTTTTTGAAGATCACATATTTCAGTGAGATCGTTCCGGCGGCAATTGGCAAATGTTTGTTAGAAAAATGTTTGAATACTTATAAGACGACTTAATATTTGAAATATAAACGTTTTTTGTTGTAACATTTGATAATTCTTTTCATAAATAATAATTTCAGAACTCTAGTTTATTAAGAAAGAAAGTGCTTTGAAATGTTTTGTATCTTACAATGAGTTCTCGATTCTCATTCATTAAACTTGTCACGCTAATGTCGATTTTCGATGTAGATACGAAAACCGTCAACTCGAAGTATTTACTATTTAGTCTGGTATGCGAACCCGTGGTAGTAGCACTGATTGCTGGCTTAATACGGATTTATGATACTATTGGTCACCCATCCAAGCTTGGACCGTGGCAAGCGTTGCTTAACTCTCGTAATCGTAATTAATTTTCTTTTAAAATGTTCGTTTATTCAATTTAAGTTATTTCAATATTAATTGGGATAAATTAAAATAATTATATATTTTCTTATTTGTAATGTCTTTTTCATACTACTAGGTGATGAAGTGTTATTATTGTATACAGAACACCTTATCTTTTTCTTCAAGACCGTACGTTTTACCTTTTTCTGAAAGACTGGTAAAGCACTCAGGAGTTTGCAGGCTCCTCAAATGTTCATTGGAGGTAATGACTACTTACCATTAGTGGCTAGCCTGCTCGTTTGACCTCTATAATATAAAAAAGGACGTCTGGCTTCCATATAGAAGATTATTGAGGAATTGGAAATAATTTCAATACTTTTGGTGTATTAAGAACTAAGTGTTGCTTATTTTTCTACCTTGAATTATTTATAATACGGAACTAAATCTCTGATATATATATTAAATCGGCTTCGGATTGGACTATAATGATGGATACGTATGAGAAACAATACAAAATCCCCGAGGATATTTGTGCGTCGGCCTCCAGACCAGACATATTTTTATATTCGTGAATTTTAAACCGCGTTGTGATGATAGAGCTTACGGTGCTTTGGGAAACCAACATCCCCAAAAAACAATTATTAAGGTCAATAAATATTACGAACTCACTCGAAATAGGTAGGTTTGTCGTGGATTTGTACGCGGTAGAGGTGGGAGCGAGAGGTATAACAGCTAAATCTCTCTATAACCTACTAAAAGACTTGGGCCTGTCCAGAACTAACATTAATGCATTCTTATAACGTACTTCAAAGCCAGCCCTATTAGGTTTGATTCAAATTTGTTTAGTTAGTGAGAGGAGCTTGTACAGTGGTGAGCGTTTAACGTTAGATAGGGTCCCTTAAACCTACACCTGGGTCACAAGTCCCAGTCACTGTTGAAGCTCCTCTCACTACAACGATGGACCCGACACACGCACCGTGAATACATGGAATGATGAGAGGTTTCATGTCATGTCGTATAAGTTTCCATCGCATACTTAAATACCGACAGTTTAAAAGTTTCTGTTTATTATAATTATATATTTTTTTATGTATTCCACTAAATGGCATGTTTATGGGGAAATTTCAGAATTTTTATATACATTTTATTTAAAAAAAAATAAAGAAATACCTATGATTGATTTTTAAAAATTATTATAAAAATGCAGTTTTTATAGTTGATTAGGGATGACGAGTAAGAAACGTTACAGTTTTAATTAAATATGTAGGTACGTTGCGACTTATATATGTTGATAATAATAAAATATTAAGCTATTATTACTTTGTAATATATGTATAATCTTATTTATATAAAAGTCTATAAAACAATATTATTATACTGTTATGTTTATTGTAATTCTTTACAATTTTATTCTTCATTAAAATCTTTTTTTTTTCTTATACTACGTATTTTTTTTATTTTTTTATATCTACATGATCTCTACGTTTATGTTCCTTTACAGCAACCGTGATCACAAAGACGAGATGATGTTTTCATTTCTTTTAAATGAATAGTTCTCATTTTTATTTTATTTATATGTATGCAAGTGAAAATTTTAAATATTAGATATTATTTAATGATGACCGATTAATGATAGAACATTTGTATTCTGATAGTTTTTGAAATTAAACTACTCAATATTCTTACTAAATCGTGGTGGTCTAGAGGTTAAAGGTCCGGCTTTCATACATGAGGACACTGGTTCGATCCTGGCAAGTACCAATGTGATTTTTCGAGTCATATGTAGGTACTTTGTAAGAGTATTTAGACACCACT
The DNA here is from genome assembly GCA_916720795.1 of Danaus chrysippus. Taxonomy (NCBI): domain Eukaryota; kingdom Metazoa; phylum Arthropoda; class Insecta; order Lepidoptera; family Nymphalidae; genus Danaus; species Danaus chrysippus. The sequence goes on along the minus strand of CAKASE010000072.1, from coordinate 1,979,603 downwards.
GACAGATGAAGGACAGCATTGCGAGGGAATTTGGACTTATAATTTTACAATTATAAGTTTGAAATCACCAACTCGTCTTGAACGAGCGTGGTGATTAATGCTCAAACCTTCTCCATGTGAGAAAAGAACTTACAGCAGTGGGCTCTGACGGGCTGATGATGATAATATCCTTACTATTAGTTTATTACATTCGACTAAATACGTAGAAATTCTAGTTTTTTACTACATAGATCTTCGCACAATACGTGTTGGATAATAATAGGTTTATAAATAACTGCAGACTCTGTATTAAATTTAATTTGTACTAAGGAAAAGTATACAAGTAAGGCTATTAAGCTACCATTTTATTACCAATATAATAGTTAAAGATTAATTAAATTTATTAAGTTATTATTGTAAGGTTAATTGTAACGTACACTGATTTAAATGAAACTAATATCTTTCGGATTTACTGCGCGTCCTTATTTTTGACTAGCTTTCCACAAGCAGCTTCGTCCGCGTGTAGTTCGTTTATATCGCGTTTCCAAGAGAGCCTTTAATAATATTAGTAGGGATATCTTTTCAATATTATTCCGTATTATATTTAACCTACATAGGTATATTTTTTCCATTTCATTTTACCTAAACACTCACATGACGGTATCAGAGTACTCACATCTCGTCTTAATGATCACGGTTGCTGTAAAGTAACCGAAACGTCGGTACTATGTAGTGTATAATCCCTACTAATAATATTATAAATGCGAAAGTAACTCTGTCTGTCTGTCTGTCTGTTACGTTTTCTCGCCTAAACCACTGAACTGATTTTAATGAAATTTGATACAGAGATAGAGTTGACCTTGAGAAAGAACATAGGATAGTTTTTATGCCAGACTTTTGAAAATTTCTTTTGGAAACGCGATATAACCGAAAGCTAGTAAATAATAATTTTAAGAATAAATGAAATTAAGTTTTTTGGATAATACTCGTTTTCAAACACTATAATCTCGTCTTTGTGATCGCGGTTGTTGTTAAATAACCGAAACGTAGAGATCATATAGATATACCTAGAATAATAAAAAAGTAATATTAGGTATATTAAAAACTTGTACTATTTAAAGTCACGAAAATCTTATATTTCATTATTCTTCTTGTTGTACCTGGAAATTCCCCAGCCACAGCCAGGGCCTGCCTTATATGTTGTGAATAGTTTTGGCTAATTGTTTTTACGACCGACCGCCTGCCTGACATCAACCTTCTTTGGGAATCAGCATTAATCAGTGATGTCTAAATACTCTTAGAAAGTACGTATGACTTGCAAAAGTAACATTGGTACTTGCCAGGTCCAGGATCGAACCCGCGCCCTAGAGCGTGAGAGGCGTGCCATTTAACCACTAGGCCACCACTGACTGATTATTTAAATGTAAGACGAAAATCTCAGATATCATTAATATACATATATACCTAATAATAACTAATAATTAATTTATCTTATAAGATATTCAAATTTAAAATATATATGTTTGAAATTGATTCTCAACAACGGAATTCTTTTAACAAAATGCAACTATTGAAAAGAATTAAAATAAACCACTTATAATAGCAAATAATCATCTTTGATCATTTTAAGATGAAATATGTGATGCTGTGATCATTAGGATTATACATAATTTATTAAAAAACAAATTGTATGAAGATTATGCCTTTACAAAATATTTATTGCAAAAAACTCTGTAATCGTATAATTTTAATATACTCAATATTTGGTTTATTTCTTCAAATTACGGTCATAATCCCTAACTGCTTCTAAAACCTGGATCTTGCAGCATATCCAGTTTATCACTAATATTGTACAGAGGTTAAGTTTTGGGTAATATTGGTTAAATGTCTTCATATTTGGTCACAATGAACATTGACCTTGAGAAAAAGGACCTAAAAAGACTAGCATGAAGGGTATAATGTTATTAGAAAGAATGCTTTTTGATTACAAATAAAAAGTATTTTATTCATATCTAGTATAAAAATGACTAAATCTGTTTTAACCAATAAGTAAATTCAATAGGTCATCTCTTGTCAAATAAATAACCAAAATGCTAAGTAAGTTTCCTTATTATATATCTGAAAGCTGATAGTAGAATCTTTTTTTATTTGGACCTGATAATGCTTGACTGTTATACTACCAATAGGAAAGTGAAAATGAAGTTAAAGGATACATTATCACAGTAACAGGTTGGTAACTAGGGTTGATGTCAGGCAGGCGGCCGGTCGTAAAAACAATTGGTCAAAACTATTCACAACATGTAAGGCAGACCCTGGCTATAGCTGGGAAATTGCCAGGTAGAAGAAGGCTGGTCACTCTAGATTGCGAGACTTATGAGGTGGTAGAGAATCACTATGGCTCGAGTACAAGAAAAGTAGCTAGAACCTCAATATTCTATAGGAATTAGTATACGCTTTGGAAGCTGTTCTTAGCAGTAGCTCACTGATGCTGCTTCACCTTTTTATCATCACACCTCATTCTTTTGATATAAACCTTCCACGCTTTTAGTTGAAGCCATGCGTAACACAGTATTGGACCAATTGGTCCACATCTGTGCTTTATATAATTTGTCTTTTTTATAAGAAAAGTGGGAAACTAGCCTGTCTGATTTAGGTAGTTACCGTCGTCCATGGACATCGGTAACATATGGGTTGTTGTAGAACTTGTAAATGCGTTGCCTGTCTTGATTGTTGAGGAAGGGGAAGGAATATATAAGGAATATTTCTCACTCATCTATTAAAGACTACTTCACGCCGATTTATGAGAGGGTGGTACTTACGGTCAAGCCAGGCCATATTCGAGCTGTAGTAACTTGACCACAGCTACACTCTACCTTAGTAAATTGGTTTTAACCACTAATAAGCCTTATTGTACGACTCTCCACAAAGCATTTAATTAACATTAGGCAGGGACTATCCATATGTAACATTATTCCACACGCGATCATTATATATGTTGCATAAATAAACAAGCTGTTCCAGGTTAAAATTAACTGATTTACTATGCGATTTTTTATTTTTGATTATAAACTACATACTCACGACGTTTCGGTTACTTTACAGCAACCGTGATCATGGGCAGACGAGATGTCTATATTAATAGATACTAGTTCATTCTTCTATGTAGGTACACCCTAATTTCTAATAAATTTCCAAGTAATTAAAATTCTTATAAGAAATTTACAATAGTCAAGATTCAAAGTAGTAAACTAAAATATTTAATATGGATTAATATTAAACTTTCAAATTAGATATTTTTCTCGTTAATTCTTATTTGTGAGATTTATTACGTATTTAGATGTTTCTTATCCGACTTCGAAATAATAAGTGTACAGAAGAAATAAAGAAAGTTTAAAATTAATTTAACAGAAATACAGATTTTAATTATAATAATTTTTCGTATTTTACACAAATTGTATTTCAGTATAAAAAAATCTTTATCATTTTTGAAATACATATATTAATAATTATTATATAGTAATCGTATGTTGAAAGTTTATAGAAGAATGTTGCAATTCAATAAATCGTAAAGATTTTTATGAGCTTTACACTTAGTACGAGTTTTCATGTAACTACATACCGATCGTTTACAAGTTTTCATTCAGTCTTCGCACTTTCTCTTCTACCTGGCAATTTACCAGCCATAGCCAGGGACTGCCTTACATGTTATGAATAGTTTTGGCTAATTGTTTTTACGATCGGCCGTCTGCCTGACATCAACCCTCTTTGGGAATCAACAATTAATCAGTGATGTCTAAATACTCTAAGAGAGTACATTTGACTTGGAAAAATCACATTGGTACCTGCCCGGGCCAGAATCGAACCCGCGCCCTCGTGCATGAGAGGCGGGCTTTTTAACCACTAGGCCACCACTGACTTCGTTCAGTCTTCGCACATTATAGCGTTAACATTGGTAATTGGTTCTTGAATGAGAAACGGGAAACGCTTGTGGATAATATGTACGAAAAGATGAATCCTCTCATCATTCCATGTATTCACGGTGCGTGTGTCGGGTCCATCGTTGTAGTGAGAGGAGCTTCAACAGTGACTGGGACTGGTGACCCAGGTGTAGGTTTAATATATATAGAGAGACGAAACCTCTCATCATTCCATGTATTCACGGTGCGTGTGTCGGGTCCATCGTTGTAGTGAGAGGAGCTTCAACAGTGACTGGGACTTGTGACCCAGGTGTAGGTTTAATATATATAGAGAGACGAAACCTCTCATCATTCAATGTATTCACGGTGCGTGTGGCGGGTCCATCGTTGTAGTGAGAGGAGCTTCAACAGTGACTGGGACTGGTGACCCAGGTGTAGGTTTAATATATATAGAGAGACGAAACCTCTCATCATTCCATGTATTCACGGTGCGTGTGTCGGGTCCATCGTTGTAGTGAGAGGAGCTTCAACAGTGACTGGGACTTGTGACCCAGGTGTAGGTTTAATATATATAGAGAGACGAAACCTCTCATCATTCAATGTATTCACGGTGCGTGTGGCGGGTCCATCGTTGTAGTGAGAGGAGCTTCAACAGTGACTGGGACTTGTGACCCAGGTGTAGGTTTAATATATATAGAGAGACGAAACCTCTCATCATTCCATGTATTCACGGTGCGTGTGTCGGGTCCATCGTTGTAGTGAGAGGAGCTTCAACAGTGACTGGGACTTGTGACCCAGGTGTAGGTTTAATATATATAGAGAGACGAAACCTCTCATCATTCAATGTATTCACGGTGCGTGTGGCGGGTCCATCGTTGTAGTGAGAGGAGCTTCAACAGTGACTGGGACTTGTGACCCAGGTGTAGGTTTAATATATATAGAGAGACGAAACCTCTCATCATTCCATGTATTCACGGTGCGTGTGTCGGGTCCATCGTTGTAGTGAGAGGAGCTTCAACAGTGACTGGGACTTGTGACCCAGGTGTAGGTTTAATATATATAGAGAGACGAAACCTCTCATCATTCCATGTATTCACGGTGCGTGTGTCGGGTCCATCGTTGTAGTGAGAGGAGCTTCAACAGTGACTGGGACTTGTGACCCAGGTGTAGGTTTAATATATATAGAGAGACGAAACCTCTCATCATTCCATGTATTCACGGTGCGTGTGTGTCGGGTCCATCGTTGTAGTGAGAGGAGCTTCAACAGTGACTGGGACTTGTGACCCAGGTGTAGGTTTAATATATATAGAGAGACGAAACCTCTCATCATTCCATGTATTCACGGTGCGTGTGTCGGGTCCATCGTTGTAGTGAGAGGAGCTTCAACAGTGACTGGGACTTGTGACCCAGGTGTAGGTTTAATATATATAGAGAGACGAAACCTCTCATCATTCCATGTATTCACGGTGCGTGTGTCGGGTCCATCGTTGTAGTGAGAGGAGCTTCAACAGTGACTGGGACTTGTGACCCAGGTGTAGGTTTAATATATATAGAGAGACGAAACCTCTCATCATTCCATGTATTCACGGTGCGTGTGTCGGGTCCATCGTTGTAGTGAGAGGAGCTTCAACAGTGACTGGGACTTGTGACCCAGGTGTAGGTTTAATATATATAGAGAGACGAAACCTCTCATCATTCAATGTATTCACGGTGCGTGTGTCGGGTCCATCGTTGTAGTGAGAGGAGCTTCAACAGTGACTGGGACTTGTGACCCAGGTGTAGGTTTAATATATATAGAGAGACGAAACCTCTCATCATTCAATGTATTCACGGTGCGTGTGGCGGGTCCATCGTTGTAGTGAGAGGAGCTTCAACAGTGACTGGGACTTGTGACCCAGGTGTAGGTTTAATATATATAGAGAGACGAAACCTCTCATCATTCCATGTATTCACGGTGCGTGTGTCGGGTCCATCGTTGTAGTGAGAGGAGCTTCAACAGTGACTGGGACTTGTGACCCAGGTGTAGGTTTAATATATATAGAGAGACGAAACCTCTCATCATTCAATGTATTCACGGTGCGTGTGTCGGGTCCATCGTTGTAGTGAGAGGAGCTTCAACAGTGACTGGGACTTGTGACCCAGGTGTAGGTTTAATATATATAGAGAGACGAAACCTCTCATCATTCCATGTATTCACGGTGCGTGTGTCGGGTCCATCGTTGTAGTGAGAGGAGCTTCAACAGTGACTGGGACTTGTGACCCAGGTGTAGGTTTAATATATATAGAGAGACGAAACCTCTCATCATTCAATGTATTCACGGTGCGTGTGTCGGGTCCATCGTTGTAGTGAGAGGAGCTTCAACAGTGACTGGGACTTGTGACCCAGGTGTAGGTTTAATATATATAGAGAGACGAAACCTCTCATCATTCCATGTATTCACGGTGCGTGTGTCGGGTCCATCGTTGTAGTGAGAGGAGCTTCAACAGTGACTGGGACTTGCGATGTTTAAGGGTTCCTATCTAACGTTAAACGCTCTCCTCCACCGTCCAAGCTTTTCTCTCTACCTAAATAAATGTGAAAAGAACACATCTATCTATATATAAAAAGAAAACGGCTGAACCAATTTCAATAAAAAATTAAATAAGAGTTAAAAAAATTATTGCTTTGTTTTCCAAAAATGTACTCGATTTAAACATTGTAGTACACATGAAAAATAGAGCATGCACTGACATTATTTTAAGTCGGCCAATAAAACTATAAAAATATGACAGTCAGTGGCGACTGTTTTGACTGTAGGTAGTCGTTAAATAAACTCTGTCATAATAAATATAGTTGAAGAGAAATATTGTAATTATTTAGTAAAAATCTGTATGTATGTTCACATCATTACACAGCTCCTCTCCTCTCGTCACAGTCACACCGCGCGAGTTACATCCGATATAGTCCAGTACTTTATATGACGGACGGTACTCACACGTCTTCATACAACACACACACACACGATACGTGATTATATATGTGTGTACATACAACTAGTGAAATATAATTCGCAGACAAAGTCGAGTGTATCAACTAGTTTAATATGTAATATATTTTTTGTTGTAAGCTTTTATTCCGTAACCGAGCCCCGCGCCCGTCATAATATATCGCGTTACAGAACAAGCTAACAATAACGCTTTGTTTGAGATTCAGTTTTTATGATTTGTTACAGGGACCGTTAATATTTTTAACGTTAACTGCGGTTCGGTCTCGATATTTCGGCTTTTTATTTCACGAGTAAATATTTCAGTATATATTTTTAAATGAGTAATTAAAATTATACTAGCTTTCTAGCAGCTTCGCCCGCGTGGAGTTCGGTTATATCGCGTTTCCAAGAGAACCTTTCAAAAGTCTGAGATAAAAACTATCCTATGTTCTTTGTCAAGGTCAACTCTATGTCTGTACCAAATTTCATTAAAATCAGTTCAGTGGTTTAGGCTTGAAAGCGTAACAAACAGACAGAGTTACTTTCGCATTTATAATATTAGTAGGGATGTATATACTATATAGTATAAATATGCTTATTTCTGATATTTATCCACTCTAACATAAAGGTAATGATATTATTAAACGCGTCTAGTAAACCACTTGAAGCTGAAAGCGTTTTAACAACGGAGCTATTCAGAAAAAAAAAAACGAACATCAATTAAATTGACAAACAAGTAAAATGCAACGCAAACAGAACCTTAGAGCCCTTAAATCCGTGGGGTGCGAGGGTAGAGATAGGTCACGTACGAACGGCGGCACCTGATTGGCTGATGATAACCGAAGCCACCCTCCAGCGGACCAATCAGCGGCCGGCTGGGAGCGCGTTCGATTTATGAAATATATGTATCAGATGGAACGAAAAGAACATTGTTCGTAACGGATTTTATTATTCTAAAATTATAATTTAATATGCTTATATTGAAAATTATTACTTTATATTGGGACTGTAACGTAAAGTCTTATATTAAATTACCATTTTTACAACGAGACAGAATTCTAGAAATTAAAACTATCCTTAGTTGAGCCGTTTAAACAAATCATATTTCAATAATAATAGCTCTTAAGGTTCATTTTGACTGATAAGATTGAGCTTACTAAATAAACTAAGTTAGATAATTACTTATACCATGACATAATATAATTATTGTGATGTATGAAAAATGAATGAAAATAATGTCAAAAACAGTATTATAACTATAAGTCATCATCTACAATTTACACACGTAAATTTTAAAGTAAATTCGTATTTCTCCAATGATGTAGTATTTAAACGCGCGGTAAGCACGCCGGGCGTTAAAACGCGCGCCCTGTTTGTGTTTCAAATCCGCGAGCCCTCGAGCCGGCGCGTGCTTTTTACAAATAATTATTATTATTGTTGGCTGACGTGGCGACGCGGCCCGGGGATTACTGCTACTAGCAACTGTATGACGGATGCCTGCGTTTTTATAGGATTTGAGCTGTTCCATATTTGAATGTTTTTGTTTTCTTTTTTTTGTTAATTCAGTCGGTGGTGATTTGAATTTGTTCTATATTTGAATTTGTTTTTTTTTTTGGATAATTTCTTTAGAGATTTGAATTGGTTCTATATTTGAATTTTTTTTTCTTTAATTCGTTATAGATTTGTATTTGTTCCAAATTTGAATTACGTTTATTTTCTTGAATTATGTTGTCGAAGGGTTTATAAATGCTGTTGAAACTATTAGTTAGATTCGGTAGTAGTGAAGGTTTTAATGGACAGGGCTATCAGCTATGGCACCTGCCTTTGTTTGTATTGAGTCTGGTTTGTTCTGGATGTGGACTGGTTTTTTTTGTTTATTTTTTGTTTTATGTTAGCAAAGAGTCTATGAGCCATACAAAGTGAAATGCTATCATTTCTGTTGGATTTGATTTTTTCTCCATTACTCAAATACTTTGATAATTTTTGTCTAGATTTTTATTGTATTATTGGAATGTGTTATATTTAATCAATCATATATGTATGTATGATTATTTATAATTAAATCGCGGGTGTGCAAACAATAACATTATCAACCCAACAGCCTTCTGTCTCATGCTATGTGTATTCTGGTATATGTTGACGAGGTCTCATCCTACCTCGTACTGACAGCTGCTCCTCGATGTCTGTTCTTATATAGGCGGGGCGAGGCCACGCCCACAGCACACAGGCGAACGGTCCGCGGGTTCCATTTTTGATTTTCATGGAATGTACTTTTTTAAATTTTTGAAGTGGCACACGTGTGCCGTGGAACATAAGTATTCTGCCGCGACGTACCTACTGAAAATTTCAACGTTGTGTTTATTAAAGTATGAAAATAATGGGTTTATGGTTAAAAACTTCTATCATACTAGTTTCTGATCTAATATAAGTATATTAGGATATATTTTAATACGTGATAAATTTAGAAGAATAAAAGTGAATAATTATGAATCGCATCAAAAGGCATGTCCGTCATTTTAATTATCATGAATTACAGTGCCATTAATTTTTTTTTGTTTTCTATACAAAAAAATGAAATTTATTGAAATGAAAAGCCTATTTAAATTATGTACCTAATTGTTTTTGCAAAACTAAATTTTTTTCTCAATAATAATTAAACCTTTGGTCTTAACCTAAAGTCTAAACCTTAATTATACAAGATATTCATAAAATACTGATGTTTTAGGTAAAAAAATACCTTTTTTACTTTCCAATGCTACCTATACATAAATTCTAATAGTGATTCATCAATTACTAGTAAATTCCGAACCGTAGTATTATTGTTTGTAATGTATTATGTATGTAAAACAAAATGGCCGTGCAGCACAATGCCGCAGCGTGGTGCTGTTCCCACGCTGCTGCTAATTGCCGCTCCCCTAGCGGGTGGTGGTGAAGGTATATTTACAAAACATTATAGTTTACACATTGTCTATGGATTCTGTTCTATCGTATTATTATTGTCTATGAATTTATAAGAATAGGTGTAAAACACTGTGGGGATATGTTGAAATTTAGTGATAGATAACAGAAATAGCCTAATCAGATACTATATGTTTACATATATAATAATTTAATATATATTTACTAGCTTTCCGCCCGCAGCTTCGCCCGCGTGGAGTTCGGTTATATCGCGTTTCCAAGAGAACCTTTCAAAAGTCTGGGATAAAAACTATCCTATGTTCTTTCTGAAGGTCAACTCTATCTCTGTACCCAATTTCATGAAATCAGTTCAGTGGTTCAGGTGTGAAAGCGTAACAGACAGGGAGACAGTTACTTTCGCATTTATAATATTAATGAGGATTTGCATATAACTTGAACATCTCAATAAATTATGTATATATAAGTATATGAAAGGCAGACCCTGGCTAATACTGGGAAATTGCCAGGTTGAAGAAGGGAAGTAGGTATATGAAAATTGATTCTTCTTACGAATACAAGTATTAAAACATATTTATATTAAAAATCATTAATTTCCATTCTTCATCCTTACTATCAGTTCTCGTTCTAACTGTACACGCAGAGTATCCAGTCTATTTATATAGGGGAGAGTTGGTTATATCGTACTAGCATTTAAATCGTACCACTTCTAAATTTCCCATTTAATGAATATTTTTTTCTACACTGACAACGCCAAATCGTGGCCCTGCACCATCCCTCTTCACCCACTAGTTTAAATCGACGTGAGTTAACAACTGTGCAAGTAATAAAAAAAACCATTTTTTGTAGGAATTAATATAAATATTGTCGTACATTCGTAAGGAGATAACTCGTAATCAAGGTAAGCTATAGTTATTCAGTTTTTTTTATTATTCCACAATTGTATACTTGATTATTGGGGGTTTTTGTTGCGTGTCTAAGTTTTGAGTTTATGCCGGATAGTTGCTTTTTTTTTAGAAATGCCTTAGTTGGTTTAATCGTACCACTTGCAGTTGGTTAAATTGTACTGGTACGATTTACCCGACTACCAACCGCAAGTACCTATAGTACTACCGCAAGTACGTATAGTAAGTACTACCCAAGGTCAAAAACAAAAGTTATAAGAGGAAACGATCTCATTCCATCACCAGTAGCGATGATTCAGGAGAGACACTTGTTGTAGAACTAGATGATGATGATGACAGCGATGATTATCTTGAAAATATATGTCGAAAGTGCAATTGTTCTTACTACGATAAGAAGGGTCCAAAGGTTGATTGGATTCAATGCGTTCGCTGTAAACGGTGGCTACATGAGAAGTGTACCTACTTCGAATCCAGACATTTGTCATGATTGTTTCCATTAAGAAATATGCACAATAATTATATTACAAACAACATTCTTGTTAACTGTTACTTTATTATTATACATAGCTTACTGTTTTTTTTGTCTCATTTTTATTAAGTATGTTGATTGATCTCATTATCATAGTATAATCATGTTATTTTACTGAGAAAGCTTATAGTTCCTTTATATAACCTAAGAGTTCAAAATTATGTTTCTATTACCTAAAAGATATAAATAATGTTGTTTTATTACTTACCTAACAGTTAAATATAAATAATTTGATTGAGAATTTTAATGTCTTTTATTCAGTGGTACGACTTAAACACCCATGGTACGATTTAAAGACTTAGTGGTACGATTAAAACGACTAGTCGGCTAAATCGTACCGATGGCAAGCCTCTACAAAAAAGCATTTTTAACAATGTTAGAGTAACCGCAAGGATCTGTTCTCTCCTTCTTAGGAAGCTAAAATATGAAACTTTATTTTACATATGTATTAATTATTATAAGACGTGTTATAGTCGAAATATTTGAGTTAAAGTGAAAAGTGGTACGATATATCCGACTCTCCCCTATATAATTACTTGATAATATTCTACTACTGTATATAAATTAGATACTACCATCCGTTAGTGTTTAGTTATACTGTTAAAACTCATACTAAACATATTACTAAGATTTAAATGAAACTAATATTTTTGTATACTAGGCGTATTTTATTATTATAAACTATATACTCCCGACGTTTCGGTTACTTTACAGCCGTGATCATAAAGACGAGATTTGAATGTGTATAATAAAATACGCAGACCCTGGCTAAAGCTGGGAAATTGCCAGGAAGAAGAAGAATAAAATACATACTTACCTATTAGTTTGATTTAAATGTATACTCGCGAAAGTCTTAAATATCATATAACTAATATGTTAGAAGAATTAAAATACAAATAAAATTTAATTTAGTTATAAATAAAAACTAAAATATTTAAGTGAAATTAGTGAAAAGCTATACTGTCGCCTCAAACCATTCATCCACGTAGATGATCTCGTCAACGTCTGTACAGAGACTCGTTCTGTGTTGTATAGACCAGTTATATGGAGCGGGTTTATAAACACATTATATACCTAGGACCACCAATATCACGTTCAGTTGTTGTACACTCAACACATGTACGGAAAATAGATCGCTATTAACACTGTGGACCCGCTTTCCGGGATGTAAAGTAGCCTATGTGTCATTCCTGGACGTCAGCTTGCTGTATACAAAATTTTATCGAAATCGCTTCAGCCGTTTGAGCGTGAAGAAGTGACAAACATACTTACAAACTTTCGCAATTATAATATTAGTAGGATGTACCGAGAGCTTTTTTTTCTAATACACCTCCCACTAAAACCAAAAAAAACAAAAAAAACTTATAACAATAAAATTATATTTATCAATAGAATAATATAAGTGTAATTCCCCATACATAGACAAAACTAATTCCCGATCATTAGCACGGAGCACGTAGCGACCTCTTTGTAACGAGACTTGAATTGATTTATCGATGTTTTTTTATAATATACCTACTATTGTATAGAATTGTAGAAAAAAATCTCAGTTTTATATTGTAATGTACCTAAATCCTAATTAATGTATGCACTTGGCTTAATATGTGTTTGTTACTACGTACTACGAGTTTGCCGTTTTTTACTCAATAATAATATGATATACTATTGAATCTCCGTATCGTCTTCCTAGCAATTTCCCAGTTTGAGCCAGAGTCTGCCTTACATGTTGTGAATAGTTTTGGCTAATTGTTTTGCCTGCCTGACATCAAACCTCTTTGGGAATGCATTGATCAGTGATGTCTAAATACTCTTAGAAGTACATATGACTCGGAAAACTGGTGCTTGCCAGGATCGAACCCGCGCCCTCGTGCATGAGAGGCGGGCCTTTTAACCACTAGGACACCACTGACGCTTCGTATGTAGTTAATCAAACGTGTGGTAAGGATTTTTAACTACACAGTAGGTACATACGTTTTCTAGAGTTTTATTTTTTTATACTTTCAAATGTATCAAAGTCAGTCATTTTGACGAGAATTTACCTAAGTTATGAAAAAAATAAATAAAATATATATTTAGGGTAATAGAATATTAAGTGTTTTCAATAAAAATGTTATAGTTTTCTAAGCATTGAATGTATTTTATTATGTTAACTCATTAAAACATTGCAAATTATTATTTAACGGTCGCGCGTGGATAGTTGTGTACCTACCCGGTACACAACTATCGTAAACATTTAAAGTCTTAGTGTTGTACAGGAAATAGTATTATGGGTATATGTATAATATAAATAATATTTAAGTATAGTATGCTGTATGCCCATATATATTATACGAGATTTATTTTCTGTTTTCGGAAGTAATCTATCTTTCTATCTACCTATATATATATTGCTGTTCCTTAGTCTCGCTAAAACTCGAGAACAACTGAACGGATTTATCTTATCTTAGTCTTGAAATATTCCTGTAGCTTCAGGGAAGGTTTAAAACTGAAAAAAATTGATTAATTTCCGTGAAAACCCTAAAACTTTCTCACTTTGATTAATTACGTTACGATGCCGTCAGATATACATACATACATTTCTAATTCTGAAACCAACGCAGACGACGTCGCGGGTAAAAACTAGTATATGTGTAATATTTATAGTATTCCCATATATATTGTATACGAGATTTTTTTTCTATTTTTGGAAGTAATGTTATATAATGTATTAATCACTTTGTAATTAATAGGTACATTAGCACCACACGTAGAAGTATTTTAATTCATATAAGAAATTCCTTTATTTATTTTCACTGTCATGGTTCATACCAGGTTACAGAGCTCATTCAAACTGGTTAAGAAAATTTTCCTTTTTTAGCTTTTGTATCCGGAAGGAGTAGATAATATAATTATGTTTTTTGAAATTTCAGAAAATTCTATAAAAAATTAAACGACGTTTTTAATATTACCTAATAAATAAACCTTACTCTTCTTTTAAAACATACAAACGATCCATCGCAGTTAATCAAAAAATTCGCAAACAAAACCTGGTAATCGAAACTAGCTAAAATTAAATTTAAAAATCTATATCTATAACAAATGTAATATTTACACAACACAACATCCATTGCCAATTCCATTGTGAAAAAAAATAAAAATAACAAAGAAATATAACGATAAACGTGTAGAAATAACAGTGTAATAATTTTTATCATCGCATAGACAATACAGACGTACGTGACGCCGAATAAATTGTCTATGGTCCAAGATAAAGTGTCAATGGCACTGTAGATCTGCCGGAGGGAGGTTATGGCGTCGTAAAATGACAACCATTTGACTTGAAACTTATTGATAAACTCGATTTAATTATACCTTTTGTATGTATATACTAAGATCTTGGTCGAATATAAAAAAAAAATCACGGCTGTATAGGTTTGGATCGTTGCCTGGGATTTAAAAAAAAATGTCTAGTTAATTATGTTGCTCGGAAAAATTATAGAAAAATTATTGTTGTGTATTGCATGATGATATGTAAATCTTTGTAGGGAATAAAGTATGTTGTTTAAAAAATGTGGATTAAATTCAATGTAGGTAATGTGTTTAAAAAAACTGGCGTAGAATTTATTTGGATGTATACTGTATATAAACCATCGTCTTACAATATCTAGTGAAAAAGAAAAAGGAAAATGCACTTCTGCTGTAATCTTTTACATGTAAACCTACATTAGAAACTTAAACTACATATAAGTTCCTTATAAAAATAAAAAAAATCGTATACGTACTCTTGGACCTATACATATAAACCTTCGCCTTGAATTTAAAAAAAAATCCTTTAGTTGCTTATATAAAAATAAAACTCAAATAAGATCCCTAGGACTTCATTTAAACCTACGCCTTGAATTACTTTTATACCTACCAAAAAAAAAACCAATATACATTACTTGCTCACAAAAAAAAAGAGTCAAATAAGATCCCTAGGACTTAAATTTAAACCTCCGCCTCGAAATACTTGTACACCAAAAAAAAAAACAACAAAACCCACAAACGTCTCGTAACAATAAATTACATAATTATAATATTTTACTTAATAAACACATTGTAATGAGGACAGATTCAGTCATGTGTGGCGTTTTAAACGGCGCGGACATTTTAAAACGCGTCTTAACCGATGGTTAAAATTAAACGCCGGACGGACGGTTAAAGTTAACTGACTGTTATACAAAATATGTGTTATTTGTAGGGTAGTTTTAAAATTTTGTGTTTGTAGTGCAAATATATCTACTAGTATGAAGATTACTGGGAAAATTGGTAGGTTTTTTTCGTATATATCTTGTATATAAAATTTTGGTTCGTGTTAGACAGAGAACTAAGAAATGGTTGGACCGATTTTGATGAAGTTTTTTGAGCATATTGAGTAGTTCTGAAAACGGCCAGCATCTATTTTTTATACCCCTAAGCCATAAGGGTTGTTCATCCTTAATTTTTTTTTTCGCAAGAATGTTTTTGTTTTTATATTTTTATAATGTAGCATTAAAAAATATTCATAATTTTTATCACTAACCCCTATTTTATATAGGCAAAACAACGTTTGCCGGGTCAGCTAGTATAATATATAAATATTTATTTAATATTGGATTTTTTTTTCATATATTTTTTCTATCAATGCTTGTACATATATATTTTTTGGTGAAAAATAATTAAATTTTTAATATTTTTAATTATTACATATATAGTATTAATGCATATTGTTCGTAGTTCTGACCTTGTAACACATTATTAGCTGACTGCTAAATAAAAAAATGAGTTCAGAAACAAGTTCATGTGACTCATGTATTGTTAATTTATAAACTGTGCCAAATTATTTCTTCTAAGTAAGCCGATTTTTATTAATATATCAAAAATAAATCGGCCAAGTCCTATTTTTGATATATACGTGAATGGTTCTGTAGGTATAAAATATAAAAATTATCCAAAAAAAAATTTAATATTTTTTTATTTGTTGTAATATATGTGAAAATTTAAAACTATTATGTTGATGACAGAATCTATCATACACAATAAAATGGTTCAATTCTATCCTATAACTACGGAAGCCTAAAAAAACTGAGCAATAATATAAAATATACGAATTATAAGTTAGTCTAATTAGATTAATAGTTAATAGTCTCAATAATATTCATCATCATCCTATCAGAGCCCACTGCTGAGCCTCTTCTCACATGGAGAAGGTTTGAGCATTAATCACCACGCTCGCTCAAGACGGGTTGGTGATTTCAAACTTATAATTTGATATTATAAGTCCAGGTTTCCTCACGATGTTTTCCTTCATTAATCAGTGATGTCTAAATACTCTTATAAAGTACATATGACTCGGAAAAGTCACATTGGTACTCATGATACTGACGGTAATATTCATTTAAATGAAACTAATATTTTCGGATTTACTATGCGTTTTTTATTATTTTAACTAGGTACATACTCCCGACGTTTCGGTTACTTTACAACTCTGATCACGAAGACGAGATGAAAACAAGTTAGCTTGTATACTTACGATATTATCCCGGTAAAATATTTAACTCGAAATTCCTTTAAAGGAATAATTGAAAATAAACTAAAACCTATTAAAACATTGTTTTCAAGTTACCAAGTTTTATTACACTTCATAGACGTTAACTATTGATTGCAAACTATTTTATCGATAATTGTCTAATTGAAAATTACGTTTGAGAAACTTGTTAAGTTTCAACGTACGTTACAACGTAATTTCACGTAATTTACGTAAGAAACGATTTCGTGTAAAAGGTATAGTATAATTATGAGTAGATCTGTATATAATTGATTTTATTGACTAGCTATGCACGCGGTTTTTCCCGTTATATATATATTACTAGCTTTCCGCCCGCAGCTTCGCTCGCTTGGAGTTCGGTTATATCGCGTTTCCAAGAGAACCTTTCAAAAGTCTGGGATAAAAACTATCCTAAATTCTTTCTCAAGGTCAACTCCATCTCTGTACCAAATTTCATTAAAATCAGTTCAGTAGTTTAGGCGTTAAAGCGTAACAGACAGACAAGCAGAGTTACTTTCGCATTTATAATATTAGTAGGGATTTTAACTCTTCAACTATGTTAGTAAAAGTCCCATCAAAATGGGTTCATCCGTTTATGAGATTAGCATGAACAAACAGACATACAAAGCTATATACATATTTATCAATATTCTAAATAGCATCAAATAAATTGAAATAAAATAACATTTTTTTTACTAAACCAAAAATATTACGGTTAAAACTAACTAACAAGTTAACGTAACAGTTAAAATTTACTAACAGAGTGCCACAAATCACATATCCCTCCATATATTTTATGTTCTAAGCTCCTCGAATTAGGACCCCTATTCATAACAAAATATTGCAAGCAATGGTGTTATTGCCCAAAAAATACATTTATCAATAGGCTTATATATTGAAATATATTAAATAACATTTATTTAATCCCTACTTATATTATAAATGCTAAAGTAACTCTGTCTGTCTGTCTGTTACGCTTTCACGACTAAACTACTGAACTGATTTTAATGAAATTTGGTACAGACATAGAGTTGACCTTGAGAAAGAACATAGGATAGTTTTTACCCTAGACTTTTGAAAGGTTCTCTTGGAAACGCGATGTAACCGAACTCCACGCGGGCGAAGCTGCGGGCGGAAAGTTATTGAAATATATTTGTTTATTATAAAATTAAAATGAAAAAATAATAACAATTAATTTTATCGAATTTTTTAGTCTTAAGACGAGTTATTATAATCAAACTAAACACGCAACGTCTGCAGTTTTTATACCTATATTGATGTGAAATGATTTGTGAACTAATAACCGGAAAGTTTTCGTTTTATTTGTGACGTTTGGTAAGGATTTTGGGAATAGGTTACGTATATTTAGTTGTTTTTAAGACATTATATATATTTATATATAAAATAAAGTCGTGTTAGTTACATTATTTATAACTCAAGAATGGCTGTAGGTATATGGTTGAAAATTGGTGTAGAGATAGATTAGAACGTAGAAAAGACATAGGATACTTTTCATCGGGATCAAAACAAAAATAGTTGATAAAATCCAAATTCTTCTTATTCACTGTATTTAATGAGGAACAAGAGTTCATTCGATCAGCTGTACACTTTAATTTCTCAAACTATTTCAGACGACGTCGCGGGCAAATACTAGTATATATACAGGGTGACTGGTGAATTACTATCGATACTCGAGGACGTGATATTTGACGATCATATATGACAAAATAAAAATTAATATAACATAAATATTAATAAACTTCTAAGACCTATTTTTTTTACATAATTCGAATGAGAATCATGTACCGAGTATTCTCCTTAAATATTGATAGTAATTCACCAGTCACCCTGTATATTAACCAACTTGTCAATCAAAACTTAATATCACAATCTCGCACCAGAAACCAGTTGACTTTATAAAGAGGTTATTTATTCAAGCCGGGACGGTAGCCATCTTGTGAGCAAACAAACAAAATGGCCGACTCGCATTCCTATCCTATTTGCAGCACAATTCTTTGGTTATAAATTTTTTTGTTGTTGACAATTATATTAGTATTTTATCTCGTTTATTAAGGCAGTGTTAGGTATATTTTCATTCACTACTAGGTATTTATATTAAGAAAAATATTGATTGATATATTATTATTATAAAATTACGATTAGATAAAATATACTCTGAATATACGGGTTCGATCCTGGCCCTGGCAAGTACCAATGTGATTTTTCCGAGTCATATTATGTACTTTATAAGAGTATTTAGACATCACTGATTAATGCATTCCCAAAGAGGCAGGCGGCTGGTCGTAAAAACAATTAGCCAAAACTATTCACAACATGTAAGGCAGACCCTGGCTAAAGCTGGGAAATTGCCAGGTAGAAGAAGAAAAGATACTGTGAATTCCTTAGTACGTGCTCAATAACTTTCAGACGGAAATACCGTCAGTTTGACAGTATTTAATAACCATATTATATCTCGTTTTATTAAGTATTGAATGAGAATGCAACTTGAAAAAGGATAATTGTTATAATAAACCCTCTCTGGGAATGCATTAATCAGTGATGTCTAAATACTCTTAGAAAGTACATATGACTCGGAAAAATCACATTGGATTGCCAGGGCCAGGATCGAACTTGCGCCCTCGTGCATGAGAGGCGGGCCTTTAACAACTAGGCCACCACTGACTTTAAACTATGAAATTTAAGTATAACAAATACTTAATGAAAATTCATTATACGTACATTTATTACGAAATTATTTGTTTGGCACGACGTAAAATTCTTAATACAAGTGTTTACTGTCGACCTGAATACTTGAAGTTTGATAGTTACTCTATAAATATAGTCTAATTATACCCTAGCTCAGCCCCGCGACTTCGCCTGTACTTGTGAATGTTCAGAGAGTAACGTGAGCTCTAAATAACAAGTATGTTGAGCGACTGTAGACTTGATGCATATACTAGTGTTGTACTACGGAGTTGCACGGAATATATTGATGTACAGACTGATGTATGAGCTATAATAATGATTACATCAAAATGTGTTCAGCAATTTTTGTGTGATACATATTCTTTAGCAAAAATATTAGTAGTCTTTAAGAATGTAAAACATAAGTGCTCTCTAAGGAGCAGTAGGTATTTGGATAGAAAATAGATCATACGATTTATTCGTACTATTAGTTATCATACGAAAAACACAGTATTCAGTTTATTAATTTATTTACGACTCAAAAACTCTAGAGTATTTTTTTACGTACTTCACCTACGTGACATTCGTGAAAAACGAAATCAATAATTAGCGTCAGTTATGCGAAGTTTTGTTCTCTACGTGTACGTGCCGCCAGCCGTAGTAACGTAACAAAACCGTAATGCTAACGTTAACTGCCTATCCGTGACTACCGGTCGGATTCCTCACAATAATGACAAATAATCACTCGCCGGCCATATTGTAAGCTTAATAGATCGTTTTAGTGCGTGACATCTGAAGGAATTTTTGGTTCATGATTTTTTTCACCTATTTATTTTTATTGGTCTATTTTTATATATTTTTTTCGGTTCACGGTTCCTGTTTGCACTATTTTTGATGGTAATGTAAATATGGAGTGTACGGGTTGTGGTTGAGTTGAGTATGGTAAAAAAATTGTATGAAAAAAAGATAGGTATATATAATTTTCATATTTTGTATTGTTTTGCCTGAAAAGTATAAATTATTTGTTAAATATTTAGGTAAATGGACACTTAAATATTGCAATGTTGTACTTAATTAGGATTTGAAATTGTACATGTACCTATGTATATAAGAGTAAATGTTTGTTGCTTCTTCATACAAAAATTGTTATATTGATTTTGATGAAACATTACTGTTATATAGATTACTAGCTTTCCGCCCGCAGCTTCGCCCGCGTGGAGTTCGGTTATATCGCGTTTTCAAGAGAACCTTTCAAAAGTCTGGGATAAAAACTATCCTATGTTCTTTCTCAAGGTCAACTCTATGTCTGTACCAAATTTCATTAAAATCAGTTCAGTGGTTTAGGCGTGAAAGCGTAACAGACAGACAGAATTACTTTCGCATTTATAATATTAGTAGGGATGTATCAGAGTGTGTCATAGTATATGATATATTATATAAGTCCATGTAGTTACATCAGGATACTACAGTCTCTACGGTAGTGTAGTGTATGACGTCTTGAGACACTATCTACACACTACCATACTTATAACACACTGTACATATATATATGAGACTCATTAAAAGAACACAGACGAAGTCACGAGCAAAAACTAGCACAATATCCCTACTTCAATACTAATATTATAAATGCGAAAGTAACTCTGTCTGTTTGTCTGTCTGCTACGCTTTCATGCCTAAACCACTGAACTGATTTAAATGAAATTTGGTACAAACATAGAGTTGACCTTGAGAAAGAACATAGGATAGTTTTTATCCCAGACTTTTGAAAGGTTCTCTTGGAAACGCCATATAAACGAACTCCACGCGGCGAAGCTGCGAGCGGAGAGCTATGTAGTAATATAATAAAATAAAGTCGACTAGTTCCAAGTAAAATTAATTATACGATTATACAGTTGGTTAGTTAGTGTGAAACGAGGGCTCGTAAATACCGATAGGTATTGAACTATGTATGCGAGCGAGTCTCTAGAACGGAACAATCACAGCGGATTGTAATGGCCTCTTGGCCACTAGCTCGGACTAAGGCTAACAGGAATGCGGACGATTATTGGCAAGTTATTGCTCTGTAGCCTTAGTATTCGTTTACACACACACGGACGGTTTGCAGTAAATAGTTTGAACTTAGACACGTGCGTGAAAAACGTGTATAATGACGATTACTCATAGTGATAGTTATCTCAATTTTGACGTTTGTGTAGTATGTACAAATATATACGATTTAAAATAAATAAACTATCAAACTGTAAGTTACTGATATAAATTTACCGTACAACTGACAGTATTGAGTGTGACCACACCAAGTGTTAATCTCATATAAAATTACATTTTAAACTAGAACGCTATTTATATTGAGTTTGAAGTCTAAAATTATCCTAAAGTAAATCTAATTTGAAACTTTCTTTTTATGTAAAATCATTTGTATATAATAATATTAAAAGTATAGCCTGGCTAAAGCTGGAAAAACATTGTCAGTAAGAAGACATAGTACTAGTATACAATTAAGTTTATATATATATGTATATATATTTATATATATACATATATATGTTTATATAAATAGTAACAAAATCACTCAAACAGCCACGTACCTGCTGTTATTTTGGTAGAAGTCACGTTCCAATACATAGTTGTAGGATGACTGTTCAATGTTGCTAATCTGTTACATTGTACTCTTAGCTATATATTATGTTGCAAAGTTAAAATTATTATTATATAGAAATAAATAATATTAGAATCATTATAATCAATAATAAGTCAGTGGTGGCCTAGTGGTTAGAGGACCGCCTCTCATGCATGAGGGCGCGGGTTCGATCCTGACCCGGGAAGTACCAGTGATTTTTCCGAGTCATATGTATTTTCTAAGAGTATTTAGACATTAATGATTAATGCTGAATTCTCAAAGAGGGTTGATGTCAGGCAGGCGGCCGGTCGTAAAAACAATAAGCCAAAACTATTCACAACATGTAAGGCAGACTCTGGCTAAATGGCTTTATATATTGCAATACCTTTTTCAATATAGCTATATGTTCAAATATAAAAGTATGAAAGAGTAATACTAGCTAGATTTGTATCTGCTACTTTTGATATGTGGTATTACAGTCACATCTCCGACTGAGCTATCGTGCTCTTAGTGGATCAGAGACGAAACCTCTCATCATTCCATGTATTCACGGTGCGTGTGTCGGGTCCATCGTTGTAGTGAGAGGAGCTTCAACAGTGACTGGGACTTGTGACCCAGGTGTAGGTTTAATATATATAGAGAGACGAAACCTCTCATCATTCCATGTATTCACGGTGCGTGTGTCGGGTCCATCGTTGTAGTGAGAGGAGCTTCAACAGTGACTGGGACTTGTGACCCAGGTGTAGATTTAATATATATAGAGAGACGAAACCTCTCATCATTCCATGTATTCACGGTGCGTGTGTCGGGTCCATCGTTGTAGTGAGAGGAGCTTCAACAGTGACTGGGACTTGTGACCCAGGAGTAGGTTTAATATATATAGAGAGAGACGAAACCTCTCATCATTCCATGTATTCACGGTGCGTGTGTCGGGTCCATCGTTGTAGTGAGAGGAGCTTCAACAGTGCCTGGGACTTGTGACCCAGGTGTAGGTTTAATATATATAGAGAGACGAAACCTCTCATCATTCCATGTATTCACGGTGCGTGTGTCGGGTCCATCGTTGTAGTGAGAGGAGCTTCAACAGTGACTGGGACTTGTGACCCAGGTGTAGGTTTAATATATATAGAGAGACGAAACCTCTCATCATTCCATGTATTCACGGTGCGTGTGTCGGGTCCATCGTTGTAGTGAGAGGAGCTTCAACAGTGACTGGGACTTGTGACCCAGGTGTAGGTTTAATATATATAGAGAGACGAAACCTCTCATCATTCCATGTATTCACGGTGGGTGTGTCGGGTCCATCGTTGTAGTGAGAGGAGCTTCAACAGTGACTGGGACTTGTGACCCAGGTGTAGGTTTAATATATATAGAGAGACGAAACCTCTCATCATTCCATGTATTCACGGTGCGTGTGTCGGGTCCATCGTTGTAGAGAGGAGCTTCAACAGTGACTGGGACTTGTGACCCAGGTGTAGGTTTAATATATATAGAGAGACGAAACCTCTCATCATTCCATGTATTCACGGTGCGTGTGTCGGGTCCATCGTTGTAGTGAGAGGAGCTTCAACAGTGACTGGGACTTGTGACCCAGGTGTAGGTTTAATATATATAGAGAGACGAAACCTCTCATCATTCCATGTATTCACGGTGCGTGTGTCGGGTCCATCGTTGTAGTGAGAGGAGCTTCAACAGTGACTGGGACTTGTGACCCAGGTGTAGGTTTAATATATATAGAGAGACGAAACCTCTCATCATTCAATGTATTCACGGTGCGTGTGTCGGGTCCATCGTTGTAGAGAGGAGCTTCAACAGTGACTGGGACTTGTGACCCAGGTGTAGGTTTAATATATATAGAGAGACGAAACCTCTCATCATTCCATGTATTCACGGTGCGTGTGTCGGGTCCATCGTTGTAGTGAGAGGAGCTTCAACAATGACTGGGACTTGTGACCCAGGTGTAGGTTTAAGGGACCCTATCTAACGTTAAACGATCACCTCCATAGTTTTTATTAATTTAATATTCGTGTATATTTTCAAGGTAACAAAAAGATTCAATACTGAATATTTATATTTTTTTCTGATAGAAAGCTTGTTTTTTGACTGCACGTAGGTACGAATAAAGTCAGCTATACATATACTACTAATTCCGAAACAAACGCAGACGAAGTCGCGATCAAAAACTAGTATACAAAATATCAATAACTGAACGATATACATATATAACATAAATTTAAATTACTATTGTTTTTAAAGACAGATGTTCAGAGAGTTAATCTAGAGATTAACGCAACAGTCATCTGTAAATACTGTCACATTAGAAGTCTTCCTGTAAGCTGTGCTAACAAAAAATATATGATTTACAGTTTGTGTCCTTACTATGGGTTTTCGTGATTAACGAATAGTATGATAGTAACCGTTTTACGTGCGTGTGTTGATATGACTAAAGTGACTGTATGCCTACCAAAAGTTTGTCTTCGTACTATATACGTTGCGTTTCCCGTTTCTCATTCAATACTACGTTAATACTATACAAGATTTATGAATGAAATACTGTTGACGTGGAGTGTGTAGTGACGCGGACTTGTGGTAAGATTGCATATAGAATAACTGAAGTTATTTTATTAATACTATAATTAATACCAGTTTTCACTGTCTTTAAAGGAAAGCTTTACAGTGAATACGTCTCCTCATATAATAGTTTAAACTTTCAAACGTGAGTATCGAACTTCAGACTGCTAGTTTTGCGTATAAAACGCTTACTCACAGTATGGAAGTATCTCAGTTTTGACATACGAAAGTAATATTTTTGAAATAAATACGATTTACGATAAACTATCAAACTGTAAGTATCTGATGTAATGTTACGAAATTGTACTAAGGATAACAAAATATATGACGTACATATCTACTAGTTTGTTAAAGCTTGTAATCATACTAATATTATAAATGCGAAAGTAACTTTGTCTGTCTGTCTGTCTGTTACCTTTTCACGCCTCACCACTGAACGGATTTTAATAAAATTTAGTACAGAGATGGAGTTGACCTTGAGAAAGAACATAGGATAGTTTTAGACTTTTCAAAAGTTCTCTTGGAAACGCGATATAACCGAACTCCACGCGGGCGAGGCTGCGGACGGAAAGATAGTGTATATATAGTTTTTTTTCCTTTTATTCATTACTATCCTTTGAAACCGTTTCTACGTGAAAACTGTAAGTATCTAGTAAACTTGGATCTGGATTAAAATTAAGTTTGTTTCACACATTGATATCTTAAAATAAATTGAATAAGGTTATGACTATTAAAAAACGTAATATTAGTTGATGCTCGCGACTTTGTCTGCGAACTATATTTTATCGTAATGTAAACACACACACACACACAGATTTCTATATATATATATATATATATATATATATATATATAAGAATAATCACAACCAATTTCATTATTAGTCATAAATTTTACAATATAATTATATTATTATGCAAAATATTGTATAAAAACAAAGGACGTCCATTGTCAAGGATATTTTCCCGCGCCCAACAATGACAACCCAATCGGGACCTGTCGCCATTCAGCCAAAGACAATGTAGAGCGTGGTGCTATACAAACTGTACATTATAAACCTTCTTGGTACAAAATAAGGATAATAATGCAAAACGTGAGCAAAGCATTATATGTGATTTTGACACGCCGCTGTTAAAAATGTCCTTTTTAATTATATTAAGCGTGGGAAGAGGTGCTTGTAGATAATACCGGATGTTGTTTAGAAATTAAAGTATATATTATCAAATTAGCACTATTTATTTATAGTAAATAGGCTGAATGTTGTGGATTTTAAATATATTTTTAATCTGTGCTAACCAATATATGTAGAATATGAATCACTTTGATATTAAGTTCATTTAAAAATATTCTTTCAATGTTACGATACTAAGAGACTTATACAGGGTGACTGGTGAATTACTATCGATACTTGAGGACGTGATATTTGACGATCATATATGACAAAATAAAAATTAATATAACATAAAGATTAATAAACTTCTAAGTAAAGTTAACCAAAAGTTATGTAATCAATTACGCATCGTGTGGACACCCTAGCTGCGTTATTGACACAAAACAGTTATGTAGGTAGGTATGTATGAATATAGGCAAAATAAATAAATCATAAGAAAAAAAAATAAAGACTATACTACAATTCTACTACTACAGTCTACTCAGCCATTCACCGGACATCTGAATCATGAATGACGCTACAGGTGTCAATGTGACTTAAAAAAAAAATTAACAAAAAATACATCATTAAAACCTCCTTCGGACACGTGCGTCCGTCTGCGGCCGGAGACAATGGCCGGGGCGTGAAAAAAAAAAAAAAAAACAATAGACGCTGACTTTGGCGCGAAAAAATTGACGTGTAAGCGTTCCCACGAGTAAAACTAGTATTAAGAGTCAAAGGATTTTCGACTTTATTGTATATAAATAAGGTGGTTTATTGATTGTGTGTATTTGTATAGTAAATCCGACTAGCGTAAATGTTTAGCAGATTATCCAATTACTAGATTGGTTTCTCTATTTGTGATTTATTTTTATTTTTTTTTATATTAATATTTTTTTTTTATATTAATATTTATGAAGGTAAGTTTATTGATTGGTTCCGTATATACATGTATAGATGGTACAAGTATGTGATGAAGAAATGTATTGACTTTATATTATTCTTCTACCTGGCAATTTGCCAGCTATAGCCAGGGTCTGCCTTACATGTTGTGAATAGTTTTGGCTAATTGTTTTTACGACAGGTCGCCTGCCTGACATCAACCCTTTTTTGGGAATGTATATTATGTATATATAAAGATTTTATCGAATAGAAATTTAGAAATAAAAATTAAATTGTACTGTTTATATATAAATTGCATTATGGACATATACTTTGTATTTAAAACGTAAAAAATATTTTTTTTTGTCTATGTACAAGTTAACACCTGAAACGGCTTTACCGATTTTGATGTCGCTTATATCTCATTTAATAGGCAGAAGTTTAGACTTATCTCTTTTTATAAATAGCCTTAATCTCATACACTATATTCTTTTAGTAGACCCTCTTACTAATTCGTCGGTGTATTAATTAATTTGAAGTGTGGGTCGCGGCTTCAGTGCCTAGTGTTTGGGGGTCGGGGCTTGGGGGTTGGGGGTCGGGGTTTGGGGGTCGGAACACGTGCGCTAATCCATAGGATCCGGGCGCCCGCGGTGGTCCCATAGTTTATGTTGTGTTCTTACTTCATCCCCCCGGATTTGATTGATATATACGGAAGTTGGGGTTTTTTACTTTTAACTTCAAGTATGGAAGTAATGACTTAATATGAGACTTGTTTTACGTAGAATTTTTTGTTATCGGGATTTGGTAGTGAAATAATGTAGGGCCTTTTTGGTTTAAGATATCTATTTGAATTTAAATTCAATTATTTTTTATGTATTTATTATGTGTGTGTGTGTTTTTTAAAGGGATTTTGTATTTAATTACTAATAAAAATGTATACTATTATGAATTGATAAGAAATAGGCAATTTAATTTAAAACGATATGTTTATTTTCCAATTATACCTAATATACAAAATTAAGTTTTTATTTATCGACACTACATACTAATAGTTCCCCGTTTCTCATTCAATACTACGTTAATACTATACAAGATTTATGAATGACATACTGTTGACGTGGAGTATGTAGTGACGAACTTGTGGTAAGCGTAAAAATGTTTTTTAAACATTTACGTAAAAATTAATGTTGCCTAGAATAGAGATTTATTTTCTCTTTTTATATTTTTAGCTACTTATTTTATTCCAAAGTTTTGAGCCACAAAATATTATAAAAAAATCGAGTATATTTAATATAGGAATTATTTTGAAATATAAATTACAGATTGTCCTAAGCAACTCCTTATCGGGTCACCTAATCCGCTAAGGAGAGTTTCGTCAAAATAGTTCCATCTGTTACAGAGATTAACCGAAACAAACGGACATACGGAATTTGTAAAAACGTATTATTAAAATATATTGCGTTTAGATCTCGGTGTAGAGCTATTTATCACTTTTATATGAGACATTTAAATTTAAGACTTTTAAGAGATCCAAGACTTTTGCGAGTATTCTCTTTCTCCTTCCTTCTTCCTGGCAGATTCCCAGCTTTAGCCAGGGTCTGTCACTTTTGCGAGTATTCATTTAAATGAAACTAATATTTTCGGATTACTACGCGTTTTTTAATATTTTAAAACTAAATACTACACATCTCGTCTGTCCGTGATCACGGTTGCAAAGTAACCGAAAGATCAGGAGTATGTAGTTAAAATTTTAAAATAGATACGCCTAGTAATTCGAAAAAATATTAATTTCATTTGAATCTTAATATGTTTAGTATGAGTTATGACAGTGAAAGTAAACACTAACGGATGGTAGTATTCAATTTATATACAGTAGTAGAATATTATCAAAGTAACTAAATGAAGTCAGTGGTGGCATAGTGGTTAAAAAGTCCGCCTCTCGTTGCCGAGGGCGCGGGTTCGATCATGGCAAGTACCAATGTGATTTTTCCGAGTCATATGTACTTTATAAGATTATTTGGATACCACTGACTGATGAAGGAAAACATCGTGAGGAAACCTGGACTTATATTACAATTATAAGTTTGAAATCACCAACTCGTCTTGAGCGAGCGTGGTGATTAATGCTCAAACCTTCTCCATGTGAGAAGAGGCTCAGCAGTGGGCTCTGATAGGATGATGATGATGATGAACTAAATGAATAGACTGGATACTCTGCGTGTACAGTTAGAACGAGAACTTATAGTAAGGATGAAGAATATCAATGGTTTTTAATATAAACATGTTTTAATACTTGTAATACCGAAAATATTAGTTTCATTTAAATGTATGTAACTATGTATGTGTGTGTGTACGTATGTTACAATTAATATCAAAACATAACAAATGCTTATCATTTGGTTCCGTATATATTTTTTTCGCGTCCGAATCTCCTTACAAGATGTGTGATATGCAAATCACTGTTTGATAGCTCGAGTCCATGCCCGCGCATAATAAACGCAGATGTTCCCGTCTCATGTTACAGAGATATTGTTGATATGAAGACATACACACAAACACACAAACACACAAACACACACACACACAGACACACACAGATCGTCTCTAATGCGAAAGCTATCGATTATTATAATTACTCATCAAATTCAAGATTAACTAGTTTTTGCCCGCGACTTCGCGTTAATTTCGTAATTAGTAATATATGTATAGCTGACCGGGCGAAATCTATTCCGACATAGAGGACGTAAATTACCAAGTATTGGAATTTATTAAGTTTTTTGTTTCGATCGAACAGAATTAAATATCATATGTCCGTCTCCTGATTCTAATCTATCTCGTCACCAATTTTCATCCATATCCCTACAGCCGTTCTTGAGTTATAAATAGTGTAACTAATACAAATTTCTATAAAATATATAGATATATTCTAACTGTCAGAAAATCCAATAAAACATATCTCCTCTTATCTCATCTCATCTCTATCTCCGATATCTCGTATGAATATTTTATTTCCTTTTTTTTTGTTTACCATTTGTTTACAGTTACGTAACAATGGGCATGCGGGTGCCATTGTACAGGTAGGTGAAGTCGATCTGGGTATGTACACGGTAAGGTGTTCAGTTAACACAGGGATCTCTTCCCGGATGGTGCGAATTTTTTGGCGATTTAAATAGTCATGTCCGATTATTGAAATTTTTTTCGTATATATATATTTTTGTGTAAAAATGAAATATCCATTGCGTCGCGTGTTGAATGTACGCGAGGATTTTGTGATGGAGCATCGTAAGTTTTTTGTTATTATAAAATTTTTGGCTGCACCGATTTTTATGTGATTCGTTATATAGATAGATTGAGAATAGGATTCGAGTCGGTTTTTATTATTGCATTTTAAATAATTTCTCAATGTTTGATATATATATTTTTCAATGTCATATTGATCACTAAATCAGTTACACATGCAGTAATTATTTCTTTTTAACTTTTTTGATAGAGCACGTAATTATATTACGATAATTAATATATATAAAATTTATTAAATATATATATTTTACTAACAAAAGAATATCAATCAAATAAGTTTTATCCAATTTTTTGAGTACATTTACGTTTTTTTTTATAAATTTAATATTTTTCGTCTATTTGTTATTTTTATTCGTTTCCTATTATAGATCTACGAAACAATATTTTACACTGTACCACAAACAGGGCCATATGTCTTAACATAAGCCGGTATAGCACCATTTGTATTTATTAAACAGGGGAGACTTAGGGACACGTATAATATATTTATAGATATAAGAAGTCAGTGGTGGCCTAGTGGTTAAAAGGCCCGCCTCATGCACGAGGGCGCGGGTTCGATCCTGGCAAGTACTAATGTAATTTTCCCGAGTCATATGTACTTTCTAAGAGTATTTAGACATCACTGATTTATGCATTCCCAAAGAAGGTTGATGTCAGGCACGTGGCCGGTCGTAAAAACAATTAGACAATACTATTCACAACATGTAAGGCAGACCCTGGCTAAAGCTGAGAAATTGCCAGGTAGAAGACGAGATATAAGAAAATCAAAATATGTATATTATGTTTTTTTAACTCAATAGTGTTAATAATTTACGTAAATTTCATTAATTTTAATCTCGTATACGGAAAATGTTGATCGACAAAAATAAGATGACTAGTTTTTTAACGTGACTTCGTCTGTTACGCGTAATAAGGCTTCTATATGTACGAAGTGCTGTTACATTGTGTGTCCAGTGATTTTATTTGCAATATAGCTGTTTATTTATTTATGGGAAAACATATGTATGTACAGCTTATTTCGGAAGTGAAAAATCATTTTGCCAGAAAAGTTTCCACAGTTATCCCTACTAATATTATAAATGCGAATGTAACTCTGTCTGTCTGTCTGTTACGCTTTCACGCCTAAACCACTGAACTGATTTTAATGAAATTTGGTACAGACATAGAGTTGACCTTGAGAAAGAACATAGGATAGTTTTTATGTCAGACTTTTGAAAGGTTCTTTTGGAAACGCGATATAACCGAACTCTACGCTGACGAATCTGCGGGCGGAAAGCTAGTATATATATATATAAGTAGAGTGTGTTATACCTTATATATTATGTTATACATGATCACGAAGACGCATGAGTAACCGAAAGGTCGGGAGTAAAATTATAAAATCGCCTGGTAAATCCGAAAAAATTAGTATCATTTAATAAAAATAAGTGAATACTCAAAAAGTATTATATATCATTATTACAACGGGTTGTCAAATTATAATAAAAAGTAAAATGACACAACTGATAGTATTGACGTATTGTTAAAGATAAACGCTTACCACAAGTCTGTCACTACATACTCCACGTCAACAGTATTTCATTCATAAATCTTGTATAGTATTAACGTAGTATTGAATGAGAAACGGAAACTATTAGTATGTAGTGTAATGCGATATTGGTTTTTACATACTGGTAACTGTCCGATTTTAGTGAAACGATGTTAATACGTAGTAAAATTTAAGGAAAATCCGAAATTAAAGTATTTATATACATAGCCAGGTAGATCATAAATATTTTTTACAAAACTTTCAGTTTTAGTCAGTGGTGGCCTAGTGGTTAAAAGGCCCGCCTCTCAAAAGTGAGGGCGCGGGTTCGACCCTGGCCCAGGCAAATATGAATGTGATTTTTCCGAATCATATGTACTTTCTAAGAGTATTTAGATATCACTGATTAATGAAGGAAAACATCGTGAGGAAACCTGGACTTATAATTCGACAATTATAAGTTTGAAATCACCAACCCGTCTTGAGCGAGCGTAGTGATTAATGCTCTAACCTTCTCCATGTGAGAAGAGGCTCAGCAGTGGGCTCTGATAGACTGATGATGATATATATATGTATATATATTTCGTCAACATTGCTTGTTAAAATTGATTAAAGATGAATTTCAAGGCATCTCTAATATTCACGCAGGCAGAATCGCGGTCAAGAACTAGTATGTATAAATAAATATAAACAAAATCTCTCCCAATTAATTCGACAGCCATCTTCCAACTCTTCGCTTTCGATGTTATTTTTCAGCCGCGAGGGTTTTTTCCGACACAACTTGACTTTGAATGCATAATAAAATAGGTCTGATGAAGGAATTTACATTTCAGAGTGCACCAGGCGTGGAGTGGAGTAGGAAATAAAAAAAATGTAATTATTCAACACTAGCTGGTACCCGCGACTTTGTCTGCGAATTATATTTCACTAGTTGTATGTACATATACGTGTGATCACATATCGTGTGTGTGTGTGTAGTCGTGTCAGTACCGTCCGTCATATAAAGTACTGGTCTATATCGGATGTAACTCGCGCGGTGTGACTGTGACGAGAGGAGAGGAGCTGTGTCGTGATGTGAACATACATACAGAACTCTTTAATTTTTAATATATATAAAATGATTTTTAATTTGAATAGGAAATGTATGACGCGTGCTACACATAATTGTTCAATGTACATACATAGAGTTAATTAATAGGTACTATTTGAACCCACGTCGAACTAAGGAAGTACCTTTAACTAAGTACGTAATGTTATTGAATAGTGGAATATATTAACTTATTGATATTGAAATTAGTATTATAAAGATTTAAAAAGAGAGGGACTTTCGTATGTTTATGAGAGTCGAGTCATAGTGTGTAGTAGTGACGTCATACAGACATAGTTTATATGAAGAAGAAGACAAAGATGTGTTTAATATGGAGTGTATGAAACACACACACACACACACACACATGTATATAACACATCAGTCCGTGTACACTCGTCAATGTGTGCGTGTTAATCTGTTAAGTGTTAATGTGTGCGTTTATATTATATATAGTATTGAACTAGAAATAATTAATTAATTAATTTTATAATATAGATCTTTAAGAGATAAAGTTTCTAAAAAAGACTCCAATGAGACTAAAATTTTCAAAAATATCAAATACTTGTAATAAATTTTCACCCCAACCAAAGGAATTAATTGCCCTCCTCATAAGATGTATTCTGAGGACCCACTTGAAGATGTAAAAACTGACAACTTGTTTCTTTGATGTTTATTTGTTTGTTGTCACTCTTTTATAAGCAACTTTCCAATTTAAGATATTGCAAAATATTTGTGGTTTAAACATATTAAATTCTTCAAAAATGTTCGGTTAAAATCTTAACTGCTACGTAAGGCAAAAAGGCACTGTTTAGCCCATTCAGTTAGTGTAAAATATTAAATTTTGGTATCCTACTTACTAATACTATAATTGCGAAAGTTTGTGTATGTTTGTGTATGTTTGTTACTTCTTCACGCTCAAACTGTTGAAACGATTTTGATAAAATTTTGTATACAGCAAACTGACGTCCAGGAACAACACATGGGCTACTTCCTACTAGCGCAGCTAGTACCTAGTAGATTTAAATCAAATGAATTTTTGTATTTTTTAAGTAATAGTTTTGTTATTTAGTTTCTATAGTTTATTTATTTTATAGTTTATAGTTATTTCTTTTGTTAACTTGTTTTTTTATAATATTTTTATAAGCTAGACAGTAATTTTTAGCAGTGCTGTGTACATCCATAATTGGTACATACATCAGTTAGTGTTCAGTTGTAAATGTTTAGTTTTAAGTGCTTAATGTATGTACTGTCGATGTGCCGTTCAAATAAATAAATAAATAAATGAAGTTAAATAATCTTTTTTTGGTAATCAGCCTGCCGCAAGGAATCTCCTCGGCCGATCTCCCTCAACGCGGCCATCATGAAGGAGAAAAGCAAAAACGCAGCTCGCTCGAGGAGGGAGAAGGAGAACGCTGAGTTCCTAGAACTAGCGAAACTGTTACCACTACCATCGGCCATAACCTCCCAACTCGACAAGGCATCGGTTATACGACTCACGACCAGCTATCTGAAGATGAGGCAGGTCTTCCCCGATGGTGAGTTTCAGTAGTAATTCACATTTATATGTAGTTCCAATTGGAATCGAGATATCGTAATAATTCCTATATGATTTTCTTCTATGAATTTGATCTCATTGTGATCGTGGAAGTTTTTTTGTTATCTTTGAATAAGGTTACAGAAATACATATATATCTATACATATATATATATATATATATATATATACTAGCTTTCCGCCAGCAGGTCGCCCGCGTGGAGTTCGGTTATATCGCGTTTCCAAGAGAACCTTTCAAAAATCTGTGATAAAAACTATCCTATGTTCTTTCTCAAGGTCAACTCTATGTCTGTACCAAATTTCATTAAAATCAGTTCCCTGGTTTAGGCGTGAAAGCGTAACAGACAGACAGAGTTACTTTCACATTTATAATATTAGTAGTGATATGTTTCCAAGACTATGTATAGGTACATTGTAAGGATTACGTACATGCGTGACAATTGCATACTATAGGCTACTATAGGCTGTTAGACTTAAGCTGAGCTTTGCATTTGTGTGAGTAAAAGTATAGTTAGATAAAAAACTTTTAGAATTAAATTTTAAATAAATACATAACATAAGTGCTATAAAATAAGCAAAACTAGAAGGCCAGTTGGAAATATTATGAATATTATAGAAGAAAAATTATTAATTAATAAAAAAATTGAATAAACTATACGAATTGTTCTTCACATGACATTGCGTTTTCAACATTTGAATTTGCTACCATTACAAAAGGTGAAGTGCGGAAGGTGCGGGGCGAAGCAAAAGCAGTATAAACCGGTTCAATACAGAAAAGAACGTGGCATTCAAAAATTTGACATCACACCTACACTATCGGTGTACATTCACACAAGTGCAAGGCTCAGCTTAAATCAAACTCACTACATACCCTTAATAATATTATACGAGGGCTGCTATATATATTTCTGGCCTAATAATGAAAATACGAATATTTATCAACGAAAATGGTTTTATTGTTTTTCAAAATATTCTCCATCAAGATTTATACACTTTTGCATGCGCTCGAACCAATTTTCGAAGCACTTTTTCCACTCCGATTGAGACACCTCCAAAACATGGTTTTTGAATGCTTCAACAGCATCTTCTGGCGACGAAAATCGTTGTCCACGCATTTTTTTCTTGATGTGTGGGAATAAAAAGAAGTCATTGGGTGCCAAGTCAGGGCTGTACGGCGGATGACCCATCACTTCGACGTTTTGGCCGGTCAAAAAGGCGCTGGTTTGAGCCGATGTGTGAGAGCTCGCATTGTCATGGTGCACAATGATTCGTCTTCTCTTGTTCATTTTTCGAATTTCTCCGAAGACTTCAGGCAAACAAATGGTGGTATACCACTCAGAATTGACCGTCCTACGTTGCTCAAGCGGAACAGTCGCCACATGACCAGTTTTGCCGAAGAAACAGGCGACCATTTGCTTCGAAGTGCTTCTTCCACGAACAACTTTCGTTGGATTTGGCTCGTCTTGGAAGACCCACACGGTCGATTGCTGTTTTGTTTCGGGCTCATACGCATAGATCCATGATTCGTCACCTGTGACGATCTTATAAACGTCTTTTGAAGCACCGCGATCATATTTTTTCAGCATTTCTTTACACCAATCCACACGAGCTTTCTTTTGAGCGATTGTCAAATTGTGCGGGATCCAACGAGAACAAACCTTTTTTACGGCCAGGTGTTCATGCAATATCGAATGTATGCTGGTGGGAGAAATGCCTAGGCATGCCTCTATCTCACGGTAAGTCACATGACGGTCTTGCATTATCAGTTCACGTACGGCATCGATGTTTTCTGGCACAACGGCTGTTTTTGGACGACCTTCACGGAATTCGTCTTTGAGCGAGCGTCGGCCACGATTGAATTCGTTGTACCAGTTTTTCACAGTGCTATAGGATGGTGCTTCGTCGCCATACAAAGATTTAAGTTCATCGATGCACTCTTGTCGTGATAATCCACGTCGAAAGTTGTGAAAAATGATCGCACGAAAATGTTCACGAGTTAATTCCATTTTTTTGCCAAATTGATTTCTTCAAGTACTTGTAAAAGAAAAAAAAAATTGTCGTAAGTCAAAAAGTTCTGAGTACATTTATGCTAAAAAATGTCAAACTTTCCAATGGAAATGCCAGATTGCACCTGGCAACACTTAGTGTTGCCTAGGCCAGAAATATATATAGCAGCCCTCGTAAATGCGAAAGTAACTCTGTCCGTCTATCTGTTAGGCTCTCACGCCTAAACCACTGAACTGATTTTAATGAAATTCGGTACAGACATAGAGTTGAACTTGAGAAAGAACATAGGATAGTTTTTATCACAGACTTTTGAAAGGTTCTATTGGAAACGCGATATAAGCGAACTCCACGCGGGCGAAGCTGCGGGCGGAAAGCTAGTGCTTATATAAAATATACATAGTAATATCTACGTAAGCCAATAGCTAGTTCAATAGTACTATAATTATATCTAGGTCTTGGAGATGCGTGGGGCGCCGCCCCCCCTCCCCCCCAGCCGAGGGAGCTCTCAATACGAGAACTCGGATCTCATCTGCTTCAGACCCTGGATGGATTTATATTCGTTGTGTCTCCAGATGGAAAGATTATGTATATTAGTGAGACGGCGTCTGTACATCTGGGACTTAGTCAGGTAATTACTAGGTTTTATAATGTTTTATCTTCTTTTACTTGAAAATTTCTCAGCTTTAGCCAGGGTCTGCCTTACATGTTGTGATAGTTTTGGCTAATTGTTTTTTACGATCGGCCGCCTGCCTGACATCAACCCTCTTTGGGAATGCATTAATAATAATAATCAGTGATTTCTAAATATAATAATTTTTCTGAATCATATGTACTTTCTAAGAGTATTTAGACACCACTGATTAATGTATTCCCAAAGAGGGTTGATGT
The DNA here is from genome assembly GCA_916720795.1 of Danaus chrysippus. Taxonomy (NCBI): domain Eukaryota; kingdom Metazoa; phylum Arthropoda; class Insecta; order Lepidoptera; family Nymphalidae; genus Danaus; species Danaus chrysippus. Next base: position 1,942,573 of record CAKASE010000072.1, on the reverse strand, counting down.
CAGGCAGGCGACTGTAAAAACAATTAGCCAAAACTATTAACAACATGTAATTCAGACCCTGGCTAAAGCTGGGAAATTGCCAGGTAGAAAAAGAATATTAATTATATTAATTTTAATACACTTTGAAATATTTTTGAAGAGCTGGTCTTCATATATGTAGTCAAGGAGTAGAAGTTTTGAAGATTTTTTTATAACACAGGTGGAATTGACTGGTAACTCTATATACGAGTACATACATCAGGCTGATCACGAGGAGATGTCTGCTGTGTTGAGTTTGCAGCATCCGCACTCTTATGCTGGACCACCGGCTGTTGGGTATGTATGTTTGTATGTCTGTTCTCAAAAATACCGAAACTGATGTTTCATCTCAAATTGGGTCACATGTTTTATTTTTAAGATTTTAATGACCTTGCAATTACAGATATATTATTTTTTTAGATTTTTGATATAAATGTTAAATGAAAAACAAATAAATATAAATTTTGTATAATTTTGATGTCGATAAACTTTTTAAGTTATACTAGTTCAAAGTTCAATTATATTCAAGATAGTATAGTTTTCATTTAAGGTGTTTGAAGAAAAAATAAATACAAATATAACAAAAGATTTTCAATGTATATCCGAATTGGTTATGATCAGTGAAAACCTGTTACGACGTATATATTTTTCAAGAATATTAAAATTTGATTCTACATTATTTGATTTTCTACGAAATTATTGATTGTTTGATTATTTGATTGACATTCAATCAATTTCCAATTATACTGATTGATCACCAATTCCACCAGGTATCCAGTAGGCGGTACGTGGAGCCCCAACGTGGATGTTGAGTGTGAGAGAGCGTTCTTCATCAGGATGAAGTGCGTGCTAGCTAAGAGGAACGCTGGACTCACTACCTCCGGGTATAAGGTGAGGAACATTACATATACATGTATGTACAGCGATAGAGGAAAGAGAACAATAGGGGGGGGGGGTTAAACAATTCCCAGATCCCCTTGAACACACACAAAAAATTTCATCAAAATCGGTCCAGTCATGTAAGAGAAGTTCAGTGACATACACACTCACAGAAAAATTATATATATAAAGAAGATAATCGTCTATGTGTTTAACATCCAGTGACATGCACACATTGACGAGTGTTCACAGATTGATGTATAATAGATGTGTCTGTATGTGTGTGTGTTTCATACACTCATTTAAACACATCTTTGTGGTTTTCTTCTTCAAATAAACCACTATCTTTCTTATATCGCGTTTCCAAGAGAACCTTTCAAAAGTCCGTGATAAAAACTATCCTATGTTTTTTCTCGAGGTCAACTCCATCTCTGTACCAAATTTCATTAAAATCAGTTCAGTGGTTTAGGCGTGAAAGCGTAACAGACACACAGACAGAGTTACGTTCGCATTTATAATATTAGTATGGATTTTATAATATTTTTATAACAAATCCTATTTATTTTATAAACCAGAGTTTATTTTAACAATATTTTTTTAACTGTCAATCATCGCGTACATTTTTATGACTAAGGGTCGTGAATGCAGAGATTTAAATATACTGGGGTCATGAGTTGTTTGACAATATTAACCGACATAGAATAAGGTGGTGTAATTGTTATGTATTTATTTATATTATGAAATCACTGATACTTAAATTAATATGAAATTGGTTAAAGTTCAAGTGTAACGTATAATCTCTACTAATATAATAAATGCGAAAGTAATTCTTTCTGTCTGTTACGCTTTCACCGGATTTCCGTGATGTTTCAATAATAATGTTTCAATAATTTATTTTATTTGACAAACAAATCACTCAACAATGCAATATATAGTAAACGTTGACGTCCACACTAGGATAGGCCTGCATTTTGAACATCGATTAATTTCAAGCAGACAAAATTCAGTAAAATTTGTACTACTCTTATAATAATAGAAAATTATAATCACACAATTAATTATATAAGACAAAAAAAAAAAGATCAATCATTGGAAAGTGTGATTTGTAAGTTAAGTGTAGTTGTGTGTGTGTGTGTATGTGTGTGTGTTCGTCTATATTAGTTATTATATTATATCGTGTAATTCCTGGACGTCAGCTTCCTGTATACAAAATTTTATCAAAATCGTTTGCCGTTTGAGCGTGAACAAGTAACAAACATACACACACACTCACAAACTTTAGCAATTATAATGTTAATAGGATTATAATGGAGTCAGTGGTGGCCTATTGGTTAAAGGGTCCTCTCGTTGCCGAGGGCGCGGGTTCAAATCTGGCAGGTACTAATGTGATTTTTCCGAGTCATATGTACTTAGAGTATTAGACACCACTGATATACAGTGAAGGAAACCTGGACTTAATCAAATTATAAGTTTGAAATCGCCAACGCGTCTTGAGCGAGCGTGGTGATTAATGCTCAAACCTTCTCCATGTGAGAAGAGGCTCAGCAGTGGGCTCTGATAGGATGATGATGATGGTGATTATAATGTATTCCACTATATATATAGGTCATCCATTGTTCCGGATACCTCCGCGCGCGTCGTTTCGGCGAGGGCACGGCTCCACTGGGGCTGGTGGCTGTCGGTCACTCCCTCCCGCCGTCTGCTGTCACCGAGTTGAAACTTCACTCGAACATGTTCATGTTCCGAGCCTCGCTGGACATGAGACTCATCTTCCTTGATGCCAGGTAAGATGTGACAGGGTAGGGACAATAAGTGAGATTCAATTGAGTGGGAACTAAAAAGTCAGTGGTGACCTAGTGGTTATAGGCCCGCCTATTTTGCACGAGGGCGCAGGTTCGATCCTGGCCCTGGCAAGTACCAATGTGTTTTTTCCGAGTCATATGTACTTTATAAGAGTAGTTAGACATCACTGATTAATGCATTCCCAAAGAGAGTTGATGTCAGTCAGGCGGCCGGTTTTAAAAATAAATAGCCAAAACTATTCACAACATGTAAGGCAGATCCTGGCTAAAGCTGGGAAATTGCCAGGTAGAAGACGGAGAAGAAAGTTACGCTACTTTTATTTATTCATTATTTTATGTGTATCAAAGAATTTATTAACTGAAATTATGTTTATAAAATAATTTTCATATAAATGCCTAATTTCATTTTCCATTATAACAATCATAGTGTCGAAAATATTAATATCTAATTTAAATTAGTTAATTTAAGACAATGACCAATGCTTTTATAGAATATGATTTAACGAGCGTTACCAGTAACATATATATATATATACACACATATATATATATATATGTTATTCGTATTTTTAATAAGGCAGAACGGCGCGAGACGAAGTGATTTAACACTAGTGCTGTGACCCGACCGTATTTATCGATATCGATACTTTCTATACAATAACTATCGATATATAAAAATTATACTCAAAAAATATAGATAAATAGTGATGTACATATAGTGAAAATTATATATAATTAATAAAGATCGATAAAATCACATCACTATTAGCTTAGTATCGTCGCGACACTGGCCAATAATATTTATATGTTCCAAGAAGCGTATCGCCCGGGAACAATACACGGCCTTTGAGTCCCAATGGGGCACTGTTGTGGGGGTTTTATTTCATTTTAAAATACATGGCTTATACCGCGGCTTTACTCGCGAATCACTACTAATATTATAAATGTGAAAGTAACTCTGTCTGTTACGCTCTCACGACTAAACTAAACTGATTTTAATGAAATTTGGTATGGATAGAGTTGACCTTGAGAAAGAACATAGGATAGTTTTTGTCTCAGATTTTTGAAAGATCTCTTGGTAACGCGATATAACCGAACTCTGCGCGGGTAAATCTGCGGGCGGAAAGTTAGTGTAAAATAAATTTTCACGTCGAATTTGAATGATTTTTCACTAAAATGTAGGACAAAGTCATTGTTGTTGTTTAAAGCTGTGTTTAGTATGAGTTGTCGTTAGGAAATACTCTCGTTTAGTCGTAACAAAGATTTATGCGAAAATGTAGATATTAATTTGAATTCTGCATCGTCACTACATACTCCACGTCAACAGTATTTCATTCATAAATCTTGTCCAGTATTAACGTAGTATTGAATGAGAAACGGGACACTATTAGTATGTAGTATGAGACTTGTGGTAAGGAAGCAATTCTCGCCGCATTCCATTAAATTTAGATGTAGTATAAGTTGAAAACGCCATACTGACAGTAAAAATTAAAAACCATGACGTCGTTTTATAGGATTGGAAAGACTTATGCTCATACTAAGGTTATTTTAGATATATTAAAATTAATTATGTAATATAAAAAATCCATTTGTACTCGAATATGTAACTTGAAAAGATTTCTATAACAAAATCACTCGACTTTGCTCGTGTGATAATTATTTAGTTTATCATAACTAATAATGTGCTTATGTTTTAATCAGTGGTGGCCTAGTGGTTAAAAGGCCCGCCTCTCATGCACGAGGGCGCGGGTTCAATCCTGACCCGGGCAAGTACCAATGTGATTTTTGAGAGTCATATGTACTTTCTAAGAGTATTTAGACATCACTGATTAATGCATTCCCAAAGAGGGTTGATGTCAGGCTGACGGCCGGTCGTAAAAACAATTAGCAAAAACTATTCACAACATGTAAGGCCTTGGCTGGGAAAATTGCCATGTAGAATAAGATACAAATATATTAAGGATTCCAACATAATAAAATTGTTTTCTTATAAAGCCTTTAAATAACTTATAAAAACTTAATTAAAATAATTTAATTGTTATCTTAAGCCAAAACAAAAATTATTTTCAATGTGTCAAAATACCATCAAAAAGTTAATGAGATAAAAGCTGACGTACGTACAAAATGTAAAAACATAACTACTCTGTTTGTAGGTCGGTATAAAATAACTTGCATATCATGTGTCACCACTCACCAGGTGTACAGACATCAATACCTTATTTATATATCTATATCTATCTATCTATCTATCTAGGTATCTAGTTTGGACACCTACTAGGAATAATTCTCAAGTTAGACTGGGCTAACTATATAGGTACGTACTTGATACACGAATACGTAAATATTAACGTGAATTAGAATATTTAACGTCGAAACTGTTAGTATCTCGTACGATTCGATCGTATTGAAGTTATAACTTTATGTTGAACTAACTTTCCGCCCGCAGCTTCACCCGCGTTTAGTTCGTTTATATCGCGTTTCCAAGAGAACCTTTAAAAAATCTGGAATAAAAACTATTCTATGTTCTTTCTCAAGGTCAACTCCATCTCTGTACCAAATTTGATTCAAATCAGTTCAGTGGTTCAGGCGTGAAAGCGTAACAGACAGACAGACAGAATTACTTTCGCATTTATAATATTAGTAGGGATTTAAAAGTATTGACTTTATAAGAAAACTATATTTTATTTTGTTAGAATTCTAAATATGTATGTATTTATATATATATAATGTTTAATTAAATTATGATTATTTATAAAACAATATTTATTATTATAATAATCACGTGTCAATATATTATTTTTATTTCCGCGTAGTCAGCATCACGGTCTGTAAGCTACATGTGTGCTCAGCGATTCTTTTGTGTTCAAGGTTGTTACGAGGAAGTGAATTGTGGACGGAATATAATGATCAATTATTGGAAATGATTTTAAACTGCTTGACCGATTTTGATGGGACTTTTACTTGGAGATAGATGATGTAATGAGATGTAGGCTATGTTTTATGGTTGGTTTTAGTAATACATATAATATAATAAATTATTTAGGCTGTTTATTTTTACATTTAGTAACACAAATATCTTAATAAAAAAGGTAAAAAAATATCTTCATCAAGTTATAATATTTAAAAAAACTTTCGAGACGAAGCAGAGTGCTTAAAAAAATATTTATACAAAAAAACACTACCGTAATATCAAATTAACTGTTGAATCAACAGAAAAAATATAAATCGCTACAAAAAAAAGGGTGTCGCAAGTGATTTTTTTAACAAACAGAAGTCGACTAAAACCATTAGCGAGTAATTGGTACGTGTCGGCGTATTTGGTGTCACCCTACAGGATACTGTTGACCCATTGAAGTACCGAATTACAGGCTACCCTCACCACGAGAACAGATGAATAGATTGTATTGTATAGGTTTAAAACGATACTTATATTTTATTTTATATTTATACTAATAATTTATAGTCAGTGGTGGCCTAGTGGTTAAAAAGTCCTCTCATACATGTGGGCAAGTTTGATCCTGGAAAGTACCAATGTGATTTCCGAGTCATTTACTTTAGAGTATTTAGACACCACTGACAGACGGAAAACATCGCGAGGAAACCTGGACTTATAATTTCACAATTATAAGTTTGAAATCACCAACCCGTCTTGAGCGAGCGTGGTGATTAATGCTCAAACCTTCTCCATGTGAGAAGAGGCTCAGCAGTGGGCTCTGATAGGCTGATGACGAAGTCGCTTTATGTTGCGTCTATGTCAGTAAAAGTCTTATTAGAATCGGTGCAGCTATTTTCATGTTAGGAACTTATAGATAGACAAAAATGTATATATTTATTAGTAAAACGTAAGTAAAGTCAGGAGTTTTATATAAGCGTATCTTAATTAGTATTTCTTTACACAGAGTGGCGTCTCTCACCGGGTACGAGCCCCAGGACCTTATAGAGAAGACCTTGTACCACTACATACACGGAACAGACGTGCTGCACATGAGATACTCACACTGCACGCGTGAGTATTATATACATACTAGAAGACCCGGCGAACTTTGTATTACCCTAATCGAGAAATATCTGTTACGTTTTTTTATTTATATTTTTGGAGTTTACCTGTAAGCCATAAATCTCCGTGTTCTGAAGTGCGACAGAATGATTGACATATTAGTTAGCTGTCAAATCTAATGTCAAAAAAAAACGTTTGTATCAACAACTACTAATAAATTAAAAATTAATTGAAAAAACATTGTTCAGCGGACAAAATTTTGAATCTAAACCATTCCCAGATCCCCTTGAACACACAAAAGATCTCATAAAAATCGGTCTAGTTGTTTGAGAGAAGTTCAATGACATACACACTCACAGAAGAATTATATATATAAAGATATAGAGAGACAGACAGCATCGACATATACTAATGGACATGCCTTAGAGATGAGGATTGTGGCACTGTTAAAGAAAGAGAGGAAACGAAGTTTCGGTCTATCTTTATCTCTATCAAAATAGTAGGTACCGTACTTAATACCTTATGAGCCCCTACTGGATAATTTATATGCAATGCTTGTAATGAAAACTGAGTGCAAATCATCTATGAGGAAAGAGATAGTGCCATACCGAAAGCATAGGCCATCTCTCTCACACTATTCAAAAAATTATTGCAGATTATACGCGGTGGCATGTCCATTAGTATATGTTGATGACAGACAGACAGAGAGGCAGATATAATAATATTGATACGTGTGTTTCCAGTGTTGACAAAGGGACAAGTGACGTCACGCTACTACCGCTTCCTGACGAAGTCTGGCGGCTGGGTGTGGATGCAGAGCTACGCTACCATCGTACACAACTCACGATCGTCACGACCGCACTGCATCGTGTCTGTTAACTACGTGCTGAGGTATACACACACACATAGAGAAAAGTAGAGGATTAATATAAGGTCTATACACACACACACACAGACACACACATAGAGAAAACTAGAGGATTAATATACGCTCCTTTTTACAGTGACATAGAGGAAAAGAACTTGATACTCAATATAGAACAAGGACCGCCAAAAATGAACGACACACAACCAGCTAAGATGAGCCAAATAAATGAAGAATTCAGTGAAAACTACAACTACCCCGAATACAACCTACCCGCGATACCCACATACGACACACACGACGACTACAACGGATACCAGGAAATGTTCTACGAGAACTACGGAACTAACGAACCGGAACTACTCAACTACGTGTACCCGCAGAATCAACGGCCGTTCTCAGCGAGCTCATCGTCTTGTAGTTCGATAGAAAGCTCGGAAGTCAATCAATATAACTATACTAACTTAATATCCTTCTACGGACACAACACACAGGGGCAGAGACAAGAGAATTATAACTTTACAAAGAATACGAACTCGCAAGAAGGATATACTAGTGTTATAGTTGATAACACGCAGTTCCACGCGACTAATGAGTATGTACACTGATGGAAAATGTAAATAATGTACATATATATATTAGAACATATATACCCAAGTTTAATAGCCCATGATGAGGAATAAAATAGTTTTTGTGTGGAAGTTTAGAGAAATATCATGAAAATGACAAGGAAAATTATTGGAAATTAATTAATATTGATCATTTGTTTGTGGCAAAATAAATAAAATAATAAAAAAGTGATGAGTAGAGGTCGCGAAATATTTTTACATACTGAAGGGTCATGTTGATGAAACATAGAAGTGTTCTTACTATAAGTTGATAACTTTAGACTAAAAACACATAGTTTAGCGTTCATTCATATCTCTTATGAGGATATTCATGAGTTTACTCTTAACTGTTGGTATTTAGCCTGAATTGTAACTCGTAGTAAGGATACTCATATAATTTGGCTCTTTTACTTACATATATATTCATATAACTGCTAAGTTTATTTAAAAGCATAATATATGTATGTATGTATGTCTGTTCGTCATGAGCCCATGTAATGTAGTTCTATAATATTATCTCTAGGCGTTTGCCAAATATCAAGTTAGCGACAATAATAGTGTATTCATAGCTTTAGACTTGTATAATCTGTACATATATAGACGGAGGAAAAAACAGTATTAATGAACAAAAATAATACGATTAATATAAGTTTAACTGTTTATAATATGTGCCATTTAAGAGATGGTAGATCCCACCACTCGTACAACACATTACCTTTTGTGTTCGTGTTTTAATTAACTCGAAGTGTAATCGTTTACTACGTACTGACAGTTTGATCGTACGCCGCAGTTAGTGTAAGCGTGTAAATTATTTTAGTTGTGGTACATTGTAAGTTAAGTTTCTGTATGAGTCTCAATGTGTGAGGTCGCGAGGACCTGTTGTGATAATTCAGACATATTATTTATGATACGAAAAATAAAAACATTTATATTATGTGTAGAGTTTTATTTGATTTGTTGATGAAATGTGAAAATGATGGTTAATAAAGGTTTTGGAGATATTGTTCTTAGTACATACTAAAGTCAACATACATACATATAACAAGATGATTCAGTTAGAACAACATATAATTAGAAGTTCAAAAGTATTCAATAAATAATAGATTCTTATCATTTTTGAAAAAAAACCCTTTATTAGGCAAGGGATCAAAATTTAATTTTGATGGCATTAAAAATTAAAATACTTCTATTTAATTCTATCTTTTTAATGAATATAAAAAAGAATATTTTATTGAAAAAAGGCATGAGTCATTAAATAAAGAATAAATGAGTTATCGAGTTACTTATTGTAAGTTTGTATACAGTTAACAAAAATGCCATCTGTCGTCGAATAGCACAACATTTTAAGTAAGAAATGTCAGTAAGAATCAATAGATCTCGCTTTGTATAAAATATATTATTCAATTTAAACACCTAAATCATGTTCCTGTTATGTAAAAATAATAAGTGTTAAAATAATTATCTATAAAAATTTAATATTATCAAAATTTTACTTAATAGTTGGGTCCTAAAATTGGTGTTAGTTTCTTTGAGTATACTGAGAAAATATTGAAGTCAAGGCAGCATTAAGATAGATGGCGCTATTTAAAAACTTTTCTGATAATAAAGTTGGTATTTTTTCTGTTACAAATGATTCTGAAATATCAAATTAACTAAAATTATCAGACTTCATCCTAAAGAAAATCTGCTAATAAAATTACAATATCTTGCAATTAATATATTGTGCGTTCTTATTAACTGTATTGGTATAAAACAAGAAGTATCCACACATAATAGACCTAATATAAGACATTATGCCAAAAAATATTAGTATCGATTTATTCATAAGAAATATATAAAATCAACACCATTTAAATTTATTTTTGGATATATGAAAAACATTTATTATTATTGTTCCATGTTGACATCCGGAATCCATCTTGTTATCCAGTTTTTCGCTCCCTTCCGATGCAAATGCTGCCCTATAAAGTGAATTTGGCGGGAGTAAACTTGCACATTTTAACAAAGTGATAATTCTTACTTCATTATATGTAGTTCATATTATAGTTCAAAGCGAGCAGTAGTCCAGTTTTTTTAGAATACGTATCAGTAGTGACCATTATAACAGTGTTTTAAGTGTTCGTATCGAAAAGTTTTAATATTTAAATATTTGTCTCCCTTCCTACGTCATGGACTGTGAAAAAAGTTCGTGTAACAGTGAATATTCGTCATGAGGTTCTAGTTTGCACAAAAAAAATGTAATTACATTTTAAATACTAAAGAACACGATTTAAGAAGTCAGTTAACACTTAACGCCCTCTTTTGGAATTATAAAGTAACAAAATTCACATACCACATTTGACCATATCTAAGCGCACGGTAGTGCGCCGGCCAAGTTCCACAAGATGCGCATGCCGTGCACTATATTTACGCGAACCGTTTCGACCCACTTTTGACCCCCCTGTAGCTCAGTGCCTATTGCAAGTACACAGATAAAATTTTACCTACGTAATCATGTACTAGAACTAAAGCAGTATGCCAAATTTCATAGATAAAGCTTCAGTAGATCCTGAAATATGACCCTGTGAAAATAGCTAATTTTGACACTGACTCACTGACAGGTAATCAAAACCTTTAGGCCACTTCCCATTGTTTTAGCATTATGAAATTTGGTACACAGGTTGTGTGTTACATGTAGATTAACAAAAAATTAAGAAATTTAAGAAATCGGTCAAGCGTGAGTTGCCTCAATTCTAAATATCGAATTTTTAATAAATTCGACCCACTTTTGACCCCCTGTAGCTCAGTGTCTATTGCAAGTACAGAGATAAAATTGTACCTACGTAATCATATACTAGTCCTAAAGCAGTTTGCCAAATTTCATAGATAAAGCTTCAGTAGATCCTGAAATATGACCCTGTGAAAATAGCTAATTTTGGCACTGACTCACTGACAGGTAATCAAAACCTTTATATAGGCCCTCAGCTCAGCACAATAAAATACATAATAATGAAATATTAATAATTAATAATATGAGTACATCTATCAATCGGTGATAAATGAAACTAAAAAATTAAAAATAAATATAGTTTAAAAAAACTAAAAAACACACTCCATTGATGAAAGAAACCGCGTGGAAACTAATTTAACCTTTACAACCTTGGAAATCAATTTAATAAAAATTGTTTAAAATAAACAATAAATGGTATTATTGAAAAAAAAGCGTGGGGCGCTTCTCAAGAAGTGATATATGAAGCTCATCACGCTTTTTTTCACAAAAATACCATTTATTGTTTGTTAATTTATTTTTAAATTAATATTATTGTGACAAAAGTGTGGGGCGCTTCTTAAGAACTGATATATATATATATATATATATAATTTAATTATTTAAATTATATAATATTTAAATTATATAAATATAAATAATTATATAACTAAATAATAAATTAATGATACAATTAATTAAGTGTTACGTACAGCACAAAAACCTGCCAAGTTCAAATTGAGAAGTATTATAATTTTAGATATTTTTAACCAAGCACCTACGTATTTTCACAACTATACCATATTTTAAGTTGGTTGTATGGTAAAGTGAATTTCGGCCAGATGGACCGTTGACGTGAATAAGGTGGCGGGTAGTGGCTGGATGTGGAAGGCAGAGGACTGGGTGTGGTGGCGAGTCTTGGGAATGGCAAATGTTTACCAGTGGATCATGCTGTTGATGAAGATGATTATGATCGATTTCAAAGTGCATCTAAACTTGGCATTATATTGGATTTCACCCCTTTTTTAGGCAAACAATTAGCCGATTGGAACTTGGCCCCCTTTTTAACAGGCATGTTTTTGGTGAGATTTGAATTAACCATTAATATTGAGGAACCAACTTTCCAAACCAACGGATTAACATTGATTTTAATTATCTTATATACAAATATTTAATGTTGGAATGCGTTCCGGTTTGATGATTATTATCAGTTGAAATACTTCGCTGTAGAAGTAAATGACGCATTTTACTCTGATGCGTCTCGGTGTACGGATCACTGTCTCGTACGACGTACGGTACCCGACACCTGCTTCATTCTGATAAAAAGATATCGTGGACATTAATTCTTACAATTATTGTCTGCTTTCACTCCCGTTTACATGACAATAGAGTGAATGTAAGATCTTCGTCAGTCGTGATGATATCTTCGGTAGTATAGTGGTCAGTATCCCCGCTTGTCACGCGGGAGACCGGGGTTCGATTCCCCGCCGGAGAGCCAGGTCCTTACAACGAATTTAAGGAACTGTTTGAATTTAAGTAATTGTAGGGAGTTAGGATGTTGAACGACGAGCATAAATTTTATTTAGAACTCGTATTGCAGCTTTTGGAAAATGCTTTAATATCTCTTAAGAACTTCAAAAAGCTTAACAAAAAACCGTAGACTGATCTAGTGGTAATAGTACAAAATTAAATACGCAATTAGTATGAAAATAATAATAATAAAAACAATAACAAAAAAATAAATTTCTTTTTAATGAGATTTGAAATACTCCAATTAAACCAAAGATATTCCTCGAATTATTTTTGGTATTCGCGCTGATTTCATACAATCTTAAATTGAATATTTATGAAAACGGGTAACGGAGAATTTTTATCTTGGGGATTTACAGAACATTTTTCAAAAATATTATTTCATGTACCTATTGACTGTTTACCTACATTCAAAAATGTGGCGGGGCAGATAAAGTATTAATAAATACCAACTATTAAAAACAGATATTAGTTCACTTAAAGGTACCGAACTGCACCTGTAGATTAATTAAAGGAGTTCGCATATCTTTTTAATGAAGTTAACTCTAAAAATATCTTTATCTAATAGACCAGGGCCGATAGCTTTTAAAACATAATTAAATTATAGTAAAATGAAACTCATTAGAAAAGGATATTATAAAAATTAAAGAAAAATAATTTACGGGCGATCTGAGGTCAGGAAGGGTATGGGGGTGGGTATTTAAGGTTAAAAAAGTGGGTTTTCTCGATTTCCGACAAAACTAAAAGTCCTACGAAAAAAAAAATTATATGGCAAAGTTGTAGGCAATAAAAAGATCTAAAACTTTTGTATTGACATTTTTTCATAAAACCTCATAATTTATGTGAAAAATTTGAAAAACCAAGTTTTTGGTTTTTTATTTTTATCACTTACAAAAAACAATATTTTGTCACGAAATTTGATGAAGAATTACTTTTTGATGTCCCAAATACACTGTAATTTATATGATTAGAAATATTTATTTTTTCAGTTTATTCTGATTAAATACCGAAAATTCAGCCTCATTCTCAATCGAAAATTACCCGTCAAAATATGTGCTTTTTTCAAAAATTTGGTATGTTTTCTGTTCGTTGAAATCTCTTTTTTCCGACGGTGAAGAAAAAATTATAAGTTTCTTACTTGCAGTACCATTTTTGGATAAAACAATCATGTCTCTTTTAATGAAATGACACTGAACATCGTTTTTTAAATGCTCTTTCAATTTATTTTTAATAGTTTTAGCAGCTTAATGTCAATTTTCTGTAAATTAACTAAAAGAGGGACTATCTAGAGCACTTCCAGAGTACTTTTAGTTTTGTCGGAAATCGAGAAAACCCATTTTTTACCCTTAAATACCCATCCCCATACCCTTCCCGACCTCAGATCGCTAGTAAATAATTATTTTTCCTTTAATTTTTATAATATTCCCCTCCTTTTCTAATGAGTTTCATTCTACTATAATTTATTTTCACTTTTCATTAATTTTAAAGGCTTCTGCACTGACCTATAAATGATACTAATGTTTTCGGATTTAAATCGCGATTTTTTATTTTTGTTTAATAAACTATGTACTCCCGACGTTTCGGCTACTTTACAGCAGCCGTGATTACGGGCCTCTCCTCTGCGTGTCACTCTCCTCTCAAAAAAAAAAAAAGTCGCGTAGTAAATCTAAATATTAGTTTCATTTAAATGAGTACTCGCGAAAATCTTAGATCTCTCTACATTTAATTAAATCTATAATATAAAAATGAATCGCAAAATGTGTTGGTAAGCGCAAAACTCAACAACGCCTGGACCAATTTGGCCAATTCTTTTTTTTAAATGTACGTTGAAGATCAAGGATGGTTCTTACAGTGAGAAAAAAATCGAATAATTGCCGGGAAAACCCTAAAAATAACCCTTTTCTTTTCACATACAAACGTTTTCTAACTAAAACGTAGAATCAATTTGAGCTTTGTTGCTATTATATAAAGTTCATATTCAATTACAAGCACTCATTGTTATGTAAGAAATGTAGGTGTGTTCCTAACGTCAAAAAGTAAATTTGCACTTTCTTGCCGCTACACAAAGTTCAAATTCAATCAGATTACCTCACAGAATACGGCGTTGGAAGATTTAATGTCGCGTTTAGAAACTAAAAAACAGTGATCGCGGACCCGACCAATTGAATAGTCACAAAATATAATAATAACCATCAGATTTGTTTGTCTGTGCGCAGGTAATCAAACAAAAAACATTGTTTATTACAAAGCACTACAATGAAAATAGAAATGATGTTTTTAGTTAATAATTATGATTTACATGATTAAAATTATTTACTTTTAAATGCGCGATACATAAGCTGAGCTTAACGTTTGTGTGACTATATTAGTCTATGATAAACTATTGTCTCTGTCTTAAAGGTTCAGTTATTCTTTCAAATTGCTTGCAAACAGTAAATTCGTTTTTATTTGTGTGGTTTTGTACGAGTACATATTCAGTTTTACCATTTCTTAGTGTAATTTTCACATTAGTTTCTACAGGATAATTTGTACTGTGTGTTTTTTTCTGAAGTGTTTGTTCAACAAGGTAATTCAAATTATTATAGTGTTGGAAAGTTTTGATAGACCATTTTGATACTATTACAAAAGAATAGAAATAGGATTATAGTATTTTTTATTTTCAGTTGAATTTTTGTTTCAAAACATGCCGCTAATTAGACGTACAAACTTAAGTCGCAGAACCCGTAATGCCTCAAGTCAAAGATATAGAAGAGCAAGTCTACCTGATGAGCAACGTGAAACGCGGAATGAAGTTGAACGAAATTGATGGAACCGAAACCAACAATATAGAAGTGTTGCTTTTAACCTCTATAGACCTGCATTTGATTATAACAGAAATGGACTACAATAAATTTTATGCCAACTTTTAAGGTAAGTGTATTGAAAAACATTTACCACTATTGTTGACAGTTTTTAATTGTAATGGTGTATCACTTGAAATGGCTTAAAAAACATTTGTAGCTCTGTGAATTATTTTTAGTAGCCAGGAATTGTGTTAAAAACTTGATGGGGGAAGTGGTAGTGCTCACAAAGTATTTTGAGTGTCACTTGGTGGTTTAAACAATTCACTTTACAATATTATGTATATGTAATACAGGAATGTTTACCTTTGCAGATTCAAGGAAAAATATATCATTGAACTTATTAGTTTTTACCAGTGCCGGTCAGTGACTATAAATTTTTCCAAATTAATTTCATGGGTGATTCAGGAAGACAAGTTGATCAGAGTTGTGAACACACAACCCATTGGTTGCATTATTCAAGACCGCATTAGATCACATGCCATCTGATAATCACAAAATTGTTATAAAACACATAAGACATTTTAATGCCCAAAGAATCGATGAAGTCTCTATTGTCATTATGGGTGAAAATGTAGATAACCGCAATATTGTTTTACACCGGTGTAACAATAAACTGCAACATGTGTCCGAAACACATCGAACATATGTATATTTAAATATATATTATCTTATTTTGGAAAGGTGAAGACGGGTATTATTTTTAATGAAGATGATAAATCCAGTTACAGGTAATAAAATTTTAAGTTTTTAATGTTTATCATAGCTTTAAGTAATATAAAATTTTATTACAAAAAATGTTGTTAGGTTCTGAAACTAATAAAAAAGTTAGTTAAATGAATTATTATCATACAGGTTTACGGTTGGAAAAGTTGAAGTCAATCACATCTTAATATGTTGGCGTCTCTGTCACCAATATGCTGTTGATGTGAATGTAAAAGTAGAAACTGATCAATTAATGTTTTTCAGGTTGAACCAGGCAAGACTCCGTTCAGAGGAATAAGGATATTAACTTCATTCAGATAAAAATGCAACAGATATTCCTTGATTATAGGGCGATACGAAGTTCGCTGGATCATATAGTTTAATATAAATGAATGTATAACATTTAAAAATTGTTTGGTACATTTAAGAGTTGACTATAACTGTCTATGTAATAATTTATTTAACTTTACTGAACTGTTTATTTAAAATGATACTTGTACTACTACTTCTATTCATTATATGTACTTCTGTAAAAGTACCACAAGGTATTATCTTGATAAAAAATATTAAGTATTTTTATTTTTAATCTTTAAAATTGAATAAATAAATGAAAGAAACATTGAAACTATTAATTTTAAATTAGAATTAATAATATTAAAGGTAATGAAAGATCCTATATGAAGATCAAAATAAACAAAATTGGATCACTTTAAATTTATAAGCCTCAATGATATACAAATATGTGTTAGACTTATTTTGGTTCAAAGAATTTTCTTACAAATCACTAAAACTAAGCAATTAGATAGTCCTGTTTATTATAAGAACCGTTATAAATTTCATAATATCTTCAGTAAGAACAAGATTCTTTCGGAAAACAGTTATTTACAAGACTTTTGTGAATCTAACAATCCCAATATAAGTTCTATTCATTAGGTTTGTAAAAATACCATCATTAGTAAGTTCTCTTCGAATTTTATGAAGCAAACTTAAATAAATGTATATATTCCTATGTATTAAGTATATAACACTATATTTTATATATTTAAATGAACAATTTTTGTATATATGTATATTTATATTAAAATCTCGGAATCGGCTCAAAGATTTTCATGAAATTTAGTATAGAGGAGGTTTCGGGGGCGATAAATCAATCTAGCGAGGCATCATTTTTAGAAAATGTAATTTTATGAAAAAAATTACATAAAGGAGGCTTTTAAAATATGACTCTTCCTGACATCTAATGGGGAATAGTAATACTACGTTCTGTTAATTGTTTTTACTACTTGCTTTAACGACACAACAGAAGATGGCGTTGTTAAGTAGCAGGAAGTCAATGAGTGTTCGTTTTGAGGTTTAACTAAGAAATTAATTGTTGATTTTTATATTGTTTTGTGTCTTCTTAACGTGTTCACTCTAAAAATTATGAAACGAAATACAAAAACATAAAAATAAATACTATGTAATAATTCCTTAATAACAAGCAAAGCTCGGTAACCAGATATTTGATAATGAACTAAGAACTCAAAATTTAGTGTGTTCTTGGTTAACAATTATATAACTTGGATAATAAGAAGTAAAAAAAAATATTAAACCATATGAAGATTTTATATTTGGTTGATAAAATATTTCTTTTTAAAATATTCATTGTTTCACTAATTTCTTATTTTATGCTTTTCGATATATTTTATGATATCAATTCAAATCCAAAGTAACTTTTTATTATATGTGGTGTTCATACTATACTATATTATTATAATAAAACCCATATATATGTTATAAATGGTATTTATTTACATTACACTCATGTCATTGTTCTTAGTATTCAAATTCAATAATATTTTCAAAGTCAATATCTCCATCTGTGTCACTGCTCGCCTCTTCGGCTGCCTGCAAATTATATAATGATATTAAATATATATCTTCTTCTTCTACCTGGCAATTTCCCAGCTTCAGCCAGGCTCTGCCTTACATGTTATCAATAGTTTTTGCTAAATGTTTTTATGACCAGCTGCCTGACATCAACCCTCTTTGGAAATGCTAATCAGTGATTCCAAATACTCTTATAAAGTACATATGACTCGGCAAAATCACATTGGTACTAGTCAGGATCGAACCTGTGCCCTCGTGTATGAGAGGCGGACCTTTTAACTACTAGACCACCATTATATATATACAGTGTAACTCTATATAACGACACTGAAGGGACTGTGCATTTTATGGCGTAATAGAGAGTTGTCGTTAAATAGTTTATTTCAGACTAGTGTTAGTACTTATGTACATAAAAAATAATGTTATATATATACTCACCCTCCGTGCCGCTCGTCTCCTAGTTCGGGGCCCTCTTTCATTCCTCTCTCTATCAGAATCTGTTCCGGAGCCACTTCCCGAGCCGGACCCTTCAGCCAGACCCATCACAGCGTTACGTATGAGACTCGACGCTACTGTGGATCATATTATATATTATTAATCTTTATATATAATTCTTCTGTGAGTGTGTATGTCACTGAACTTCTCTCAAACAACTTTGGACTTTGGACCGATTTTGATGAAATTTTTTGTGTGTGTTCAAGGGGATCTGGTAATTGTTTAGATTCACAATTTTGTCCGCTGGACAATGTTTTTTGTGATTAATTTTTAATTTATTAGTTGTTGTTGATACAAACGTTTTTTTTGACATTAGATTTGACAACTAACTAATAAGTCAATCATTCTGTCGCACTTCAAAACACGGAGATGTATGGCTTTAATAGGTAAACTCCAAAAATATTTCTTGATACAGATATTTCTTGATTATAGGGCGATACGAAATTCGCTGGGTCTTCTAGTTATATATAAATATCTCGTGTCGCGGTGTTAGACAGAAAACTCCGAAACAGTTGGACCGATCTTGATGAAGTGAGCATATTGAGTAGCTCTGACAAATGCCAACATCTATTTTTCATACCTGACTTAAGAGTTGTACACCCTTAATTTTTTTTATTTCTTTATAATGTAGCATTGAAAAATACATACATACAAAAATTTTTACTTTTTCATCACCAAAATCTATTTTTTTATATGGCAAAACGTTTTCCGGGTCAGCTAGTATATATGTATATATATGTATGTATGTGTTATATATATACTAACAGTCATCATCATTGTCCGAGCCCGAGTCTGATCCATCATCGTTCTCAGAGCCTCCAGCGAGCTCATCTTCCTCCTCCTCTTCCTGTAATATAAACATATCATATATTATAACATTATACCGCCTTAATTATAGACAAAATCACATTATTTTATGTAATAATCAAATAATTAACTAGTCGTAATTACACAAGTACTTTTCTTGTTAACTAAGCAAGGTATATGTTTTTCTAAGCATGCTAGGTTTACATCCAAAGACTGCAACTTAATGACACTCTGTTTAGCTTAAATTTTATTTTGTATGCACTAGTTGTAAGTCAGTTTTGTAAACTTCAATAAAAAAAAATGTCTGTCTGTGTATACTAAACTCTAACAAAGACAAACCAATAATATTTGTCATAAATGCTATCCATACTAATATTATAAATGCGAAAGTAACTCTGTCTGTCTGTCTGTCTGTTACGCTTCCACGCCTAAACCATTGAACTGATTTTAATGAAATTTGGTACGTATAGAGTTGACCTTGAGAAAGAACAGGATAGTTTTTATCCCAGACTTTTGAAAGGTTCTCTTGGAAACGCGATATAACCGAACTCCACGCGGTCGAAGCTGCGGGCGGAAAGCTAGTATGTATATGTAAGTATATCAGTATGTGTGTGTCTCTCTCTGTGTGTGTGTGTGTGTGTCTGTCTGTCTGTGTGTGTGTGTCTGTCTGTCTGTGTGTGTGTGTCTGTCTGTCTGTGTGTGTGTGTCTGTCTGTCTGTGTGTGTATATCTCCTCACCGCGTCATCGTCGTGGTCCCTCTTCCTCCCCACGTCGTACAACTTCACACACGACTCCTGAACCTGTTCAAAGTCCCCCATGTTCTCTACTAACGCTATCTGCGTTCCGTAGCGAGAAACTCCGAGCGAGTATATGTTGCGTTTCACGTCGATTGTGGCTGAAACAGATATACATATGCATAATTCTTCTGTGAGTGTGTATGTCACTGAACTTCTCTCAAACGACCGGACCGATTTTGATGAAATTTTTTGTGTGCGTTCAAGGGGATCTGGGAATGGTTTAGATTCACAATTTGTCCGCTGGACAATGTTTTTTTAAATAATTTTTTTATTTATTAGTAGTTGTTGATACAAACGTTTTTTTTTTGACATTAGATTTGACAACTAAGTAATATGTCAATCATTCTGTCTCATTTCAAAACACGGAGATTTATGGCTTTAATAGGTAAACTCCAAAAATATAAATAAAAAAACGTAACAGATATTTCTTGATTAAAGGGCGATACGAAGTTCGCCGGGTCTTCTAGTATAATATATAGCTCTATATGTTAGTGTTGTGCCCACCAGTCTTATATTTCTGCGTGATGGGTACTCACCAATGCTGGAGTAGTCGTAAGGGTCCAGGGTTTTGAAGCTTGTGTCGAACTGACTCCTTTCTTCAGAGTCTTGGTCGGAACACACCGCGTACAACACACCGCATGACGGACTGAACATAACCTGGAACATATATACATATATATACATATAATATATATATATATTATAACTCAAGAACAACTATAGAAATATGTTTGTAAGAGAGATAGCTCGGAACAAGCAGATGGACATAGAATATTTAATTCTGTTCAATAGAAAAGATACCTAATAAGCTATAATATCGGGTAATTTATGGTTTGTAGGACGAAATAGAGTTCATCCGATCATCTATACATATATTACTGATGCCGAAATTAATGCTCCATGTATTCACCGTGCGTGTGTCGGGTCCATCGTTGTAGTGAGAGGAGCTTCAACAGTGACTGGGACTTGAGACCCAGGTGTAGGTTTAAGGGATCCTGTATAACGCGTTAAACACTCACCTCCACTGTCCGAGCTCCTCTCTCTACCAAATTTGATTAAACCTACTAGGGCTGCCTTCGAAGGACGTTCCAAGAATGAATTGATGTTAGTTCTGGACAGGCCCAAGTCTTTTAGTAGGTTGTATACATATATGTGTGTATGTTTGTCACATACCTCTGATTTATCCAAGGAAGGTACAGTCCTCAACAAATGGAAAGTTCTCAAATCCCACACTTCCGTGTTTGATATCACCTGTAAAAGGAAACGGAAGCGAGTCAATACACAGTCTGAATGATATTTTAAGTAATTATATACATTTAATAATAATTATATGTATATTAGTGATAGACATACTATTTGTATGTTAAATGTTTAGCTATAGGGTACCAGGGCTCTATTTAAGGTGAAGAGGTTTCCAAAGCATAAATTGTAGTGAATATTTGCATGTTTATTACATTATGCCATTACATTTATATATGTATTTACTAGTATTTCTCCGCTACTTCTTGCTGTGGACTAGGGAATTTTGTTCATAGATAAATTAACAAAAATAGCTTATAATGATAATCTACACTCGGCGACATCTATCATATGTCACGTGACTTGACACAATACAACTACTATCACGTATTTCTATTTAAAATATATGGAAATTTAGCATAAATGCTATCCCGTATCCTTATCTGATGTGTGATCAATATTTCAGACAAGTTTCATCATAGTCCGCTCAGCATACTATATATATCATTCTATATATCCTACTAATATTATAATTGCGAAAGTTTGTGAGTGTGTGTGCATGTTTGTTACTTGTTCACGCTCAAACGGCTGAACCGATTTTTATAAAATTTTGTATACGGCAAGCTGACGTCCAGGAATAACACATAGGCTACTTTACATCCCGGAAATCAAGGTAACACCGCGGGGCGCAGCTAGTATATATATATATATATACCTCAAGTCCGTTAGGATGAAACACTCCGCTGTGTGTCTGGTTCAACTTATCAAACTTGTGGATCTCTTTGCCCGTGTTCACGTCCCATAATACGCCATCTGGTGAGGAAATGTGACAATTAATATATATATAAAAGAAAGTCGTGTTAGTTACACTATTTATAACTCGAGAACGACTGTACGGGTTTGGATTAGAGTTGGTGGAGAGATAGATTAGAACATAGAAAGGACATAGGATATTTAATTCTGTTCGATAGAAACAGAAAAATACTTAATAAATTCCAATATCTGGTTATTTACCGCTTCTAGGTCGGAATAAAATTCGCCCGGTCAGGTATACATATATTACCAATTCCGAAATTAACGCGGACGAAGTCGCGGGCAAAAGCTAATATATATGTATAAATGTTCGCGTTTTCATATGTTATATGTATTCATAAGCGTCTCATGTGACTATTTTGTGTGTGTATGTCTGTCCCTACTCATATAATGACCAGACAGCAAATATTTTCATGTTTTCTATTTTCTATACATATTTCTTCTCGTTCACGCGAGTTGTGTGTGTGTCTATAATTACAATTATCTACTGACTGGCCATCAGTTATTTTTATTTATTTATTTGGGAAACAAACAATTTATTATAAAAAACTATGTATTATAAAATAAAATTAACAAAAATCACAAATCAATCAAGTTTCCACTTAAAGCAAATTTAATTAAGTTATTTTGTGTGTGTGAGTGCGTATGTGTGAGTGTGTCTATCGTTACAGTTATCTACTGACTAGCCATCAGTTATTTTGTGTGTGTGTACTAACCAGACAGCACCAGTTCGTCCGTGGGGTTGAATGTGGCCCTGTTCTTAGCGTATTGGTTTGATATAGCCGGCGTGAGCGTCATCACTTCTAGGCCAGTCCGTGTGTCGAAGATGCTAGCCGTCTCTCCTTTAGTACCTATTATTCTATCATCAGACATCTTGGAGAATTCCACGTACTCCTCATTGTCTAATTGGAATCTGGAATAAAAATATTAACTTAGATATAAAATAATATAATGCGAAAGGTTAAATAATATATCAGTCATAACTCTGTCTGTCTGTTACGCTTTCACGCCTAAACCACTGAACTGATTTTAATGAAATTTGGTACAGAGATGGAGTTGACCTTGAGAAAGAACATAGTATAGTTTTTATTACAGACTTTTGAAAGGCTTTCTTGGAAACTCCACGCGGACGAAGCTGCGGGCGGGAAGCTAGTAGATAATATTTATAGAATACAATTAATAGTAATATTTAGACTGGTGGGTTAAGCTATTTTACAATTAATTTAAGTATAAATAGACAGAGACAAGTGGATTTAAAATATAACATATAAAGATAGTGACCATAGATAATAAATTTATAAGCAATATGAGAATTAAATGATGCATTCATCTGGCAGAGCTGCCAAAATGACTGATTTTTCATTCAAAATTTATATACAAAAAATATAAATCACTTTTATAGTAATGATTCTATATTTCCTTATATAATTGAGTATTTATTTATCCTACTAATATTATAATTGCGAAAGTTTGTGAGTGTATGTTTGTTACTTCTTCACGCTCAGACGGCTGAAGCAATTTCGATAAAATTTTGTATACAGGAAGCTGACGTCCGGGAATAACACATAGGCTACTTTACATCCCGGAAATGCGGGTAACACCGCGGGGCGCAGCTAGTATATATATATATATTCCAGGTGCTCATATATAACATCTAAACTCACAATTGTTCAAACTCCTTCATATTCCAAAGCGCGGATAGCGTTCTCCAAGATGTTGTTGACGACGCTAGTAGAAGTGACCCGTCTCTGCTCGCCTGGAAAACGATGTATATGGATATATATATATTATTATTTATACACAAAATTATCATCAAAAGTATGTTACGTAAGCATAACCCGATATTAAGTTTTCGGTATAACAATTGTGTAAAGTACGGAATGCTGACTCTGAGCCATCGGTGGGACTGGGAAAGTGAAGTGGACACCACAGGCCTTGCTCCATCGGTGAGAATGAAGAATGGGATTTTACATATATTCAGTCTGGAGTCAGCCGCTGACTTACAGACACCTCTTTAGTATGTAGTTAGTTATAAGACTTAATTATAGAATGGGTCTTAAGTCAATCGCTGACTTAAAGACCCTACCCTAGCTAGTAGTTAAATTTAAGTCTTAATTGGTAATTGAATATATTTTGTAAGTAAAACGGATTTTTCTTGCATCCTTCGCTGCCACCAAACGTAATTAGTAGCTAAATAAGCTAATTTTATATGGAAAACTATATAAATAAATTTATATTACTTTTACATTAAAATATATGTTTTATTTGTGTAAAATCCGTCAGCAGAAGTGATATTCAAAAATCAACGAAAATCCTGAACCGATTTGGATTGGAAATAAATTGGAAAATAGGATAATTTAAAAAAAATATATTACTATATCGGTTTTGATAATATAAAACATACCTGCATATGATATATATATGATTCGTGGACTTGGTACGAGTTTTCTTCGACGCCCGTGAACAAGTTGAATATCCTAATGTCACCTGAAGATGTCGCTGTTAGCAACTGTTGTTGTGTGGGCTGAAAAATAAATTATATAATATTTTTTACTATGTCCATTTTGATGAAATTCATCTATATATACAAACAAAGTTTACGAAAAATATATCAATACGATTTTATGTTTTGTACTGAATGAACATCAGTATTAAAACAATACATATAGTGACCTACGGCACCGTCTGTTTTCATTTCCTTTATCACAAGGTTTTCTGATAGAGATCTCTTTTAAGAGATAAGTTATCCTTTGTATAATAATGTAACTGTTTCTAAATGATACATAAATAATTTTTATATATGTGAGACGAAATCTATCATCATTCAATGTATTCATATGCATGTGTCAGGTCCATCGTTGTAGAGAGGAGCTTCAACAGTGACTGGGACTTGTGACCCAGGTGTAGGTTTAAGGGACCCCATCTAACGCGTTAAACGCTCACCTCCACCGTCCAAGCTCCTCTCTCCACCAAATTTGTAATATACATAATATATATTCTCACATGGAATATAGTGTGTGTAAAGTAAGCGTCGTCGTCTTGTAGGCGGAGGGTGCGCACGTGCGCGAAGTGCGCATGCGCAAGCCGTGCGTGCGCGCGCGTTGAGTTGGCGCCTAGTTCGCGCCTCACCAGCCGGGAGACGAGGTTGGCTTGCTCGTGACGAGACCACGTCACTATGGATTGTGGGGACGGCTCCGGACATTTGTGGGGCCTGGAAATATATATATATACAAACATTGTATACATATATTATAGTGTTTGTAACAAATTCAGATGGTAGGTAGATAAATAATGTCTGTGTGAGTTGTCAGTCTACGTTGAAGCCGTAAATTGTGTGCCACAAGTTCATTGTTTTATTTCATTATTACTCATAAATATAACATATATATAATAGAAGAAAATCGTGTTAGTTACACTATTTATAATAACGGCTGTAGGGATATGGTTGAAAATTGGTGGAGAGATAGATTAGAACATAGAAAGGACATAGGATATTTAATTCTGTTCGATCGAAGAAAATATACTTAATAAATTCCAATATCTAGTTATTTACGTCCTCTTATTACACCGCTAATTTTTTTAATATATTTCTTTAAACAAATTCACGATATGATAAAAAAAATATCCATAGAAAATATTTACAGAATTATGCTTGATTAAGATATTGATAGATTCATAATAAAATTAATGAACATCATACTCTAGTAGATTAAACTGCGGGCAAGTAACGACGGGGTTCTTGCATAGTGCGTGCTGATTGTAAAGATACTCCGTGATGATTGAGTGGAGAGTAACTCGGGGCGGGGACGGCGCGCGCTCACCGCCGCCCATGGTCAGCTGCTTCTGTAGTGAGCGCTTGTGTTCGGACGTGGGCGTCGTGGGCGCGTGGGCGGCTTGCACTTTCCTTGAATTATAACACGTTTTACTTACCATTAGTTTGTGTTGTAAGTACTATTTAATATGCGTCAAATGATGAGATTTAAAACTTTTGCAAGTATTAATTTAAATTATTTATTTATTACAATGTTGGTATTATTAACATTTATGTCTAAATTTTCACAGTATCTCATAAACCAATATTGGTTTTTCCGTACACTGGGAATATAAAACTAATATTTTTCGGATTTACTACACGTTTTTTATTATTTTAACTACATACTTCCTATATTTTGGTTACTTTTCATCAACCGTGATCATAAATACGAGATGTGAATCTGTCAGTTG
Organism: Danaus chrysippus; assembly: GCA_916720795.1. Classification (NCBI taxonomy): domain Eukaryota; kingdom Metazoa; phylum Arthropoda; class Insecta; order Lepidoptera; family Nymphalidae; genus Danaus; species Danaus chrysippus. The sequence goes on along the minus strand of CAKASE010000072.1, from coordinate 1,916,339 downwards.
GTCTGGTTATTTATCATCTTCTACCATTGATTTCTTATCGAGTATATAAAACAATATTAGTTTCATTTCTAAGTAGCCCCCCTCCCCCCTCTACCTGAGTTTAATGACCGCGGGGGCGGGGCTATCGTCCGTGTGTGTGTGTGCGTGCGTGTGATCCACTTCACGATGTATGCCGCAACTACTGGTTCGTGACACGGACAGCCGGGCCTGCGGTATATAATATAGCATTATTTATGTACATACTTGAACACCGTATATACAGGGTGACTGGTGAATTACTATCAATATTTAAGGAGCATACTCGGTACATGATTCTCATTCGAATTATGTAAAAAAAATAGGTACCTAATTTTTGACCAAATTTCCGTATAAATAAATAAAGTGTAGACACGTTCCAAGTGTTCCAAGTGTGGACGCGTGCTGATACAACAACACGCCGCCGCGCGCGTATGTGTGAGTGTGTGTGTATACCTAATCTGTAGGGTGTTCATACGATGCGTAATTAATTATATAACTTTTGGTTAACTTTACTTAGAAGTTTATTAATATTTATGTTATATTAATTTTTATTTTGTCATATATGATCGTCAAATATCACGTCCTCAAATATCGATAGTAATTCACCAGTCACCCTGTATATGTCACCGAAAAATAACAAGACTCGTAAGTTGATCAATTTTCTAGGTAGTTGATCAACTCTCGTAAAATAATGAACGGCAGTTGAAATGTTCTATTTAACGCATGTATTTTTAGTAAGTGACGGATAATAGTGTACGTCAAATATGTAGTACACTGGGCAACGATTGGTCCATACGTGGATGATTTAACTTGTAGCATATAGTTAATTATTAAATTACGGCTAGGTACCGTAAGTTGACCAATTACCTAAAATTCAATGCGTTAAATAGTACATTTCAACTGCCGCTAATTATTTTCCGAGAGTTGATCAACTACCTAGAAAATTGATCAACTTACGAGTCTTTTTATTTTCCGGTGACATATATAAAGAAATTTGCTTTCTTTAAGTTACTTGATTGTTGATAACATCTCAGGATTACACTTGATTATGAATAGATTATAATTGTCAGTTATATATTTATGGAACTCACATTCAATTTGAACCGAACCTTTAAATTTCCAAATACACTCGAAGTAATGTTAAAGAAATACATTTGGTTTGTTCACTTTTACGCGGGAAAGTATTTGTTGTCACGTGATTCGTCTTAGCAAATTGAATTTAACTTATTTAAATTGTTTTGATTTAATATAATTATTACTTTCTTCTGGTTGATACTTGATTTATTTTGTCACGTGATTTCTCTTGGCAAATTGAATTTTACTTATTTAAATTGTTTTGGTTTAAGATAATAATTATCTTTCTTCTAGTTGTTATTTGGCTATACTGACTTTATACAACTATATTTAATTTTATTCGAATCCTAAATATATATTTATTTATGGCAATACCAACCCTGATAGGCGTTGAGGGTGTGTACACTGGCGGGGGCGGCGGAGTGGGAGGTATTGCGGGTGCCGCCAGGGCCGGCAGGCGAGCCTCTCTCTGGAGCACCCCCGCTGACTCCCGAAGGCCCCGGGCCCATAAATGAGAGGCAACTAATTGTAGTAACTGACGCTCGTTGTATGTGATGCGAGTCTGCGCCACTACATTCGCCTGTGGGTAGAATGAGAAATATATATATTTATTTTATTAGGAAAAAAATATAATGTACAATGATCTTATAAAGTAGATTATAGTTAAAGGCTATATAATATATATATATATATATATATATATATATATATATATATATATATATATATATATATATATATATATATATATAAAAGCAAATATTAAGTATATTTGGTGTAAGTTGGGCCATCGTTGGCTAACGTTGGCATAGATTATTATAGAATTATGAGTTGGTTTGTAATTGGATTAATATTTGATCATCATATGCCATGATTATATTAATATTAGTAAATGAAAGTAATAACTTCTGATTACCACACATTTTATAGTAATTTAAACAACATACTCGTAACATTTCGGTTACTTTACAGCAACCGTGATTAAGAAGACGAGGTTTATTAAATAAATGATCGTTAATTCCTAAGCAAATCTTATATATAAAAATTCTCGTGTCGCGGTGTTAGATAGAGAACTCCGAAACGGCTGGACCGATTTCGATGAAATTTTGTGAGCATATTGAGTAGCTCTGAGAATCAGCCAACATCTATTTTTCATACCCCTAAGTCATAACGGTTGTTCACCCTTAATTATTATTTTTTTGGTACGAATATTTTTGTTTTTATTTATTTATAATGTAGCATTAAAAATACATACAACTCCAAATTTTTATATGGCGAAATAACGTTTGCTGGGTCTGCTAGTGTATATATATATGTTTTCTACACACCCTGTGTATATTCGCGAGTGACGTTTCAAAGTCCGCGCCCATATGTTTACTCTTTCCGGAAACTCTCTCCAGTAATTCCAGAGCGTACTTCTGGAACATCACGTGCTCCTGGCGCTTCTCTTGTAATATCGGGTCACGCATTAACACTGAAACATATAATAATAATAAACTTTATTGAAAAAACACAATGCTTACATAATAGATTAACATATGACATAATTAACCATCTTAAACTTAACTTAAAATATTACAATGTTTTCCATTGGTTGAGGTGCATTATGGTTTTAGCAAATTTTAAAATTTTGATTATATTTGGACTTCACAATAAGAGACCTGTATCGTATCATTTATACATACATACATATAATAATAATATCTAAGACTTTCGCGTGTATTACTACAGGTTTTTCATTATTTCAACTACATACTCCCGACGTTTCGGTTACTTAGAGGCAACCGTTTTTATAGACAGACGAGATGTGACATTTTTATTCATAATACATTTAATACGAGCAATATTTAATCTCATAATACAATATTATTCTAAGAACACGATTTATATCCTCTCTCACACATTGGGGTCGTGACACTCTGTATTAAATCTCATAATACGTACTTTTCTAGGCATACTGTTATACTATCGCTTTCTCTTTCCCTCATCATCTTTCCCTCTCTCTCTTACTCACATAGGGTATATGACACTATATTTAATCTCATAATACGAATATACTAAGACCGCCACTTATATTCTCTATCTCTTTCTCTCTCTCTATATAAATATATATATATCCCTCTCTCTCTCACCTTGTAGATGCGAGGTAGTAAAGAGCGGTAGCTTTGATATTATCTGTCGTACAGTGGGACAGCGAGCGAGGCCGGCCAGCGCTCTACACGCGAGCCCCCGCAAACGATCCGCGTCAGTTATTGGAGATTTGACCATCATGAGCGATAATAACACCTGGAAACATATAATAATAATAATAATAATAAACGTTTACACCACTACAAAACAAATAACAAACAGATTAACACTTATCCTATGTATACAAAAAAGGAATATAAAATAACAACTACAACAGGACAAATATTAAGTTAAATATCAATAATAATAATTAATAAGTGTGCAGCAGTGTGTATATATGGAGATCAAATACTTGAGATATGAGTATGTGAATAGGGGGATTTGATATACTAGCTAGTGCCTGTGACTTCGCTCACTTACTATATATACAGGGTGACTGGTGAATTACTATCGATACTAGAGGACGTGATATTTGACGATCATATATGACAAAATAAAAATTAATATAACATAAATACTAATAAACTTCTAAGTAAAGTTAACCAAAAGTTATGTAATTAATTACGCATCGTGTGCACACCCTACAGATTAGGTATACACTCACACACACATACGCGTGCGGCGGCGTAGAGTTGTATCAGCACGCCGCAGCACGCGTCCACACTTGGAACACTTGGAACGTGTCCACACTTTATTTATTTACACGGAAATTTGGTAAAAAAAAAGTACCTATTTTTTTACATAATTCGAATGAGAATCATGTACCGAGTATTCTCCTTAAATATTAATAGTAATTCACCAGTCACAGTGTATACAATGGTTGTGGGAACGTTCTTTATAATGATTATCGTGTGATTATATCTCTTATATCTTTAAAGGAGCAATTCTTGTATATATGTTTATATATAATCGGAATCGGCTCCAACGATTTTCATGAAATTTATTATATATAGGGGGTTTCGGGGGCGATAAATCGATCTAGCAAATCATTTTTAGAAAATGTTATTTTATGAAAAAAAAAAATAACACAAAGGAGTCGTTTAAAATATGATCCTTCCTGACATCTATTGGCGAATAGTAATACGACTTTTTGAGTATCAGGAAGTCAATGATTGTTTGTTTTGAAGTTAGACTAAGAAATTAAATGCTGATTCATATTGTTTTGTCTTCTTAACGTGTTCACTTAAAACGGCTTACACGAAATAAAAGAAATAAATACTAACAATTCCTAAATACCGAGCAAATCTCGGTAACCACATGTTGAGTATATAATAATATATCTTAAGCTTTAATTATATGTCTTCTTTACACTCTTGTCTTTGTAAATACACTCAATTTAATTGAGTTTTACATAATAATTACTCAAGTCTGTTCAAGCCTCGAATATTCTAATGTTTGTACATATTTCCATCTCGCTCTCTCAATTTAATTTGGTTTTACATACTAATTACTCAAGCCTGTTCAAGCCTAGTATATTATAATGTTTGTATATATGTTTCCATATATATATACTCACCATAATTCCGTTGTTAGTCCTCACACTCTCCCACACTTTCTGTATCACGTCCTCGTAACTCTTGGCGGCCGTTTTCTTCTTGGTGGAGCCGCTTACTGACATGCGGTTGGTTGAAGGACCTGCCTGGAAATATGGCTAGTTAAATAATATATACATTATAAAGACAGAAAATAATATATATGTAAAAAAGTATATATATGTCAGTGGTGTCCTAGTGGTTAAAAGGCCCGCCTCTCATGCATGAGGGCGCGGGTTCGATCCTAGCAAGTAACAATGTGATTTTTCCGAGTCATAATATGTACTTTCTAAGAGTATTTAGACATCACTGATTAATGCATTCCCGAAGAGGGTTGATATCAGGCAGGCGGTTGTAAAAACAATTAGCCAAAACTATTCACTACATGTAAGGCAGACCATGGCTAAAGCTGAAATTGCCAAGTAGAAGATATAATAAAGACAGAGTTCGTACAGAAATATATACATTATACAGGGTGACTGGTGAATTACTATCGATACTTGAGGACGTGATATTTGACGATCATATATGACAAAAAAAAATTAATATAACATAAATATTAATAAACTTCTAAGTAAAGTTAACCAAAAGTTATGTAATTAATTACGCATCGTGTGAACACCCTACAGATTAGGTATACACACACACATGCGTGCGGCGGCGTAGTGTTGTATCAGCACGCCGTCGCACGCGTCCACACTTGGAACACTTGGAACGTGTCCACACTTTATTTATTTATACGGAAATTTGGTCAAAAATTAAGTACCTATTTTTTTTACATAATTCGAATGAGAATCATGTACCGAGTATTCTCCTTAAATAGTGATAGTAATTCACCAGTCACCCTGTATAAAAAGTATATATGTTCCAATGAAACTATGTATTTTTTAACGAAATTAATAGTATTGTTTTCATATTTAAATATATCAGCCTATCGGTGCCCACTGCTGAGCAAATACACATGACTTTGAAAAATTACTTGCCAGGATCGAACCCGCGCCCTCGTGCATGAGAGGCGGGCCTTTTAACCACTAGGCCACCAGTGATCTTACTAACATTTATGTGTTACCACAATTTATCTAAATACTTTTCATAGTTACACTTACCCTATGTACGGGTGCACAGACACAGTTGACCAGAACATTCAAAGCAGCCTTTTGTACTTCCGGCTCCGGTACTATATCACCGTCAGCGGCACCTGGATATAAAACATATATTAAATAAACGAATAAATATAATAAAAATTGACTCGGTCAGGATTCGAACCTGCGACCTATGGGATTACGAGTGTAAGACGCTTTACTAAGTGAGCTATTGTATCATATATAGTTTTTGAAAGATCTTCGAAGAAATTACGATATCTAAGTTGTATTTATATGTTAATTATATTACATACATAGAAATTATATATATATATATATATATATAATATGTTGGAGGCGAGTGTATGTATGTGTGATGTGATACTGACATATTAACTTCCATATGAGGAAATTTACGATAAAAACAAGTTAAAGTGTAGAAAAACTCAGTTAAATTGCTATTTTTTATATATAAATGTTGTTTTTTTGTTCAAATTATATTTCTCTCACCGTTTTGTCTCGAATTCAAGTCCGGTAGCGCGCCTCTGAGTTTTTCTACAAAACACAAGTGTTCAGTTAGTTAGAGATAGAAAAAATTATTAAAATTCTAGTTAAAAAACATTTGTTTTTAAATTTTACATGAAGAAACTAAATAAACACTTGTATTTAGTCTTAAAATATAATTTCTTCTTAAATATATATATAATATATAACACTTCTAGGTATTTTTTTTATTTAGATCTATTTATAACTAATAAATATTATATTATACTCTTATATTATATATCTTATATATGTATAAAATTCTCGTGTCGCGTTGTTAGACAGAGAACTCCTCCGAAACGGCTGGACCGATTTTGATGAAATTTTGTACGCATATTGAGTGGGTCTGAGAATTGGCCAACATCTATTTTTCATATGCTTAAGTCATAAGGCTGTTTACCTTTAATTTTTTTATTTTTTATTTTCGGACGAATATGTATTTGTAGATACAACCCAAAATTTTTACTATTTTATCACTAACCCCTATTTTTTTATATGGCAAAACAACTTTTGCCGAGTCAGCTAGTATATATATAAAATATTATTTTTCTACATACTCCCGACGTTTCGGTTACTTTCCAGCAACAGTGATCAGGGACAGACCAAATATAAAAGTCTGTCAACTTGTCTTGTTTTTTTGGGTGTATATAGATAAAATAATATTAAAAACACATAATAAATCCTCAAATATTATTTCTACTAGCTTTCTGCCCGCAATATCGCCCGCTTGGAGTTCGTTTATATCGCGTTTCCAAGATAACCTTTCAAAAGTCTGTGATAAAAACTATCCTATGTTCTTTCTCAAGGTCAACTATATGTCGGTACCAAATTTCATTGAAATCGGTTCAGTGTTTTAGGCGTGAAAGCGTAACAGACAGACAGACAGAGTTACTTTCGCATTTATAATATTAGTGTATAGTTTTCCTCACCTAGTACTATATGTACGCCGGTAGTGAGATCCGCATCTCTCATATCAATCTTCTCGGTCAGTAGTAGCTGCACCCTGGGCGACACGCAGCACATTGACACCACGTCTAGCGCCGACCGTACAGTCTCCGCACTTCACATACACAAAACAATTATTATAATTATAAAACAAACTGGAAACGAACCCATTGCTAAGGGAATATAATTCCAGTAGAATCTCGATTATCCGGCCCTCAGATATATAAGTACCGACAAGAAAAAAATGTCAAAGCGTAAGAAAGTGGTGTTGTTGAGAGTGGCGTACGTCAAATGACAATTAACAGATATTTAAAGCAAATTGAACTTATTATTTTAATTCATGATCACCAATTGCAAATTACCAAATACATATTGTAATTTATTTTTTAAATAAACATATAATATTATGAACTACATAAGCAGAAAATCGGCCTTTCTTTATACATTCAGTTATTCGGATTCTCGATTATCCGAATGCCTATCGACAACAATTAGTCCGGTTAATCGAGTTTCTACTGTATAAGTATGTTTTGTATACTGAGCTACCGTGATGACTTATGTAGTTATTTGTATTTGAATTTTATTATGTACCAGAAGACCTGGCGAACTTCGTATCGCCCTATAATCAAGAAATATCTATTACGTTTTTTATTTATATTTTTGGAGTTTACCTGTAAGCCATAAAGCTCCGTGTTTTGAAGTGCGACAGAATGATTGACATATTAGTTAGTTGTCAAATCTAATGTCAAAAAACCCGTTTGTATGGGAAATAGAAAAGCGCTGTTTTTAGGGTTTTCCCGGAAATTATTATTTTTTCAGCTTTTATATCTTCCCTGAACCTCCACGAACATTTCAAGACTAAGATAAGATAAATCCGTTCAGCTGTTCTCGAGTTTTAGAGAGACTAAGGAACAGCAATCCATTTTTATATATATAGAAGATAGAAGATTATACAAATTTTTGCTCGCGACTTCGTCTGAGTTAGTTTCGGAATTAGAAATTTATTGGACTGAGAAAACTCTATTCCTCATTAAAGACATTAGATAAGAAGATATTGTATTTCTTTTCGATTGATCAGAATAATCGCCTGGTTTCTTCCAAGTTCTTGTAATACATATAAAAAGTGTAAATAACAAAACTTTCTTTTATATGTATTTATATATGGAAGTGGTAGCTCAGTGTACAAGGTAACTTAAATTTAAATTAAATTTATAATTGTGATATTGTAAGTCCAGGTTTCCTCATATTTTCCTTCATCTGTCAGTGGTATCTCAACACTCTACAGTACATATGACTCGGAAAATAATCTTCAGCAGTGCTGTGTACGTCTATGACTGGTACATACATCAGATAAGTGTCAGTTTTAAATGTTTAGTTTTAAGTGATTAATGTATGTACTGTTGATGTGCCATTCAAATAAATAAATAAATGACTGCTAATATACATATATAAGTGTAATAGATTATTAATTAGCATCTCCCCCCTACTCACCGTCCGTTAAAGTTCCACTCATAAGCGTATCCCACTACTTGTAAAAGTAGAGCGATCCCCCCCAAATCTCGTAGTTCGTCGCAGGGCGGCCATCTACACACGCCCGCCGCCTGCACAGCCTCCAACTGCTCTTGAAGCTCTTCTGGAGATGATTTTGACGCCTGGAATGTGATACAACAGAGATATCAATATAAACATGTCAGAGATACGAAATCCTCTCGACCATCGGTCACACATATTTTAAATCAGTGGTATCCTACTGGTTAAAAGACTCGCCTCTCATGCACGAGGGTGCGGGTTCGATTCTGGTCCCAGCAAGTACCAATGTGATTTTTCCGACTCATGTACTTTCTAAGAGTATTTAGACATTACTGATTAATGCATTCCCAAAGAGGGTTGATGTCAGACAGGCGGCCGATCTTAAAAACAAATAGCCATAACTATTCACAACATGTAAGGCAGACCCTGGCTAAAGCTGGGAAATTGCCAGGAAGAAGAAGAGTGTTATTAAAACATGGTTATTCATATGTTATCTAAGCGCACGGTAGTGCGCCGGCCAAGTTCCACAGGCCGGCGCATGCCGTGCACTATATTTACACGAACCGTTTCGACCCACTTTTGACCCCCCTGTAGCTCAGTGCCTATTGCAAGTACAGAGATAAAATTTTACCTACGTAATCATATACTAGAACTAAAGCAGTATGCCAAATTTCATAGATAAAGCTTCAGTAGATCCTGAAATATGACCCTGTGAAAATAGCTAATTTTGGCACTGACTCACTGACAGGTAATCAAAACCTCTAGGCCACTTCCCATTGTTTTAGCATTATGAAATTTGGTACACAGGTTGTGTGTTATATGTAGATTAACAAAAAATTAAGAAATTTAAGAAATCGGTCAAGCGTGAGTTGCCTCAATTCTAAATATCGAATTTTTAATAAATTCGACCCACTTTTGACCCCCTGTAGCTCAGTGTCTATTGCAAGTACAGAGATAAAATTGTACCTACGTAATCATATACTAGTCCTAAAGCAGTATGCCAAATTTCATAGATAAAGCTTCAGTAGATCCTGAAATATGACCCTGTGAAAATAGCAAATTTTGGCACTGACTCACTGACAGGTAATCAAAACCTTTATATAGGCGCTCAGCTCAGCACAATAAAATACATAATAATGAAATATTAATGATTAATAACATGAGTACATCTTTCAATCGGTGATAAATGAAACTAAAAAATAAAAAATAAATATAGTTTAAAAAAAACTAAAAAACACGCTCCAATGATGAAAGAAACCGCGTGGAAACTAATTTAACCTTTACAACCTTGGAAATCAATTTAATTTAAATTGTTTAAAATAAACAATAAATGGTATTATTGAAAAAAAAGCGTGGGGCGCTTCTCAAGAAGTGATATATGAAGCTCATCACGCTTTTTTTTCACAAAAATACCATTTATTGTTTGTTAATTTATTTTTAAATTAATATTATTGTGAAAAAAGTGTGGGGCGCTTCTTAAGAACTGATATATATATATATATATATATATATATATATAAGGGATAAAAAATATTGTCATGTATACATTATGCACACTGTATAACTTAATTAAATATTGCTTACCTAAAAAATCAGGTATCTATTGTTATAAATTACTTTCGATAGATGGTGCTAGCGGTATAATTGAATCGCGATATTGTTTTGTCTGCAGTATATATGAATGAAAGTCGATAAGGAATCGATGGTCATTTCTTTCTATTTCTTTCTACACTTATATCTTGATATCTTATATATGGTTACGATTACGATTAAATGGATCACTGATTTGACTTGCTAAAGGATTAATTTTGATATTGCTTATTGATTGATTACTTGTGTGTGTTAAAAGCACAAATTCACTCTATTTCTTTTCTACTATTCATTTACCAACGATGAAAATTGTACATCTTTCGGTGGTTGGCGGAGATATACCACATAGGGTAATTCCTATGCCATCAGATGGTAGCTGTATGTTTCATGCTGTAAGTTATGCATTGTACGGCTGTATAGTACGATTGTATGTACGATTTCTTGAAAAAAAGTATTGAAATCTCACCAAAAACATGCCTGTTAAAAAGGGGGCCAAGTTCCAATCGGCTAATTGTTTGCCTAAAAAAGGGGTGAAATCCAATCTAATGCCAAGTTTAGATGCACTTTGAAATCGATCATAATCATCTTCATCAACAGCATGATCCACTGGTAAACATTTGCCATTCCCAAGACTCGCCACCACACCCAGTCCTCTGCCTTCCACATCCAGCCACTACCCGCCACCTTATTCACGTCAACGGTCCATCTGACCGAAATTCACTTTACCATACACCCAACTTAAAATATGGTATAGTTGTGAAAATACGTAGGTGCTTGGTAAAAAAATATCTAAAATTATAATACTTCTAAATTTGAACTTGGCAGGTTAATTTAATTATTTAAATTTAGTATATTTAAATTATATAAATATAAGTAATTATATAACTTAATAATAAATTAATGATACAATTAATTAAGTGTTACGTACAGCACAAAAACCTGCCAAGTTCAAATTGAGAAGTATTATAATTTTAGATATTTTTAACCAAGCACCTACGTATTTTCACAACTATACCATATTTTAAGTTGGGTGTATGGTAAAGTGAATTTCGTTCAGATGGACCGTTGACGTGAATAAGGTGGCGGGTAGTGGCTGGATGTGGAAGGCAGAGGACTGGGTGTGGTGGCGAGTCTTGGGAATGGCAAATGTTTACCAGTGGATCATGCTGTTGATGAAGATGATTATGATCGATTTCAAAGTGCATCTAAACTTGGCATTAGATTGGATTTCACCCCTTTTTTAGGCAAACAATTAGCCGATTGGAACTTGGCCCCCTTTTTAACAGGCATGTTTTTGGTGAGATATTAATTTATATGATTTATAAATATAAAGATTCCAACACATGCACACTAGTAGATTCATACCTTCTCACACATATACACACATACAGTAAGCTGAAACACATATGCGCACAATAACACGCACACATATGTACATATATACTCACACGTATTCAGGCACTTCTTACGTACATACACACAGTTTCCTGTAACAAACGAACACACACACACATTTCGTATTCCTATATATATAACCTTATATGGTGGTGGAAGTGGTAGGTTGTCGCCTTGCTGCCACGCGACCTGCACCGCCCTGATGCGAAGGTGGGCTTCGAAATATCTATATAAACATAACTATTATTAGTATAAACAAAATGGCAAACTATTTATTTAGCATATTCCACACCAGAATTGCTGAACCGTATTTTGATACAAATTTCCAAGAAACATGGATCTTGTTATACTGGTTCACAGTTTACATATAAAGGCAAGTGAAATTTTGTCTCTATAACACACCAGAACTACTGAACCATATTTTGATACAAATTTCCTATAAATACAGATCATGTTATACTGATTCACAGATTATATATAATCTAATACACGTAAAGACAGGTGCTATTTTGTACATATAACACCAAAATTGCTGAACCGTATTTTGATACAAATTTCATATAAATACAGATCATGTTATACTGATTCACAGATTATATATAATCTAATACACGTAAAGACAGGTGCTATTTTGTACATATAACACCAAAATTGCTGAACCGTATTTTGATACAAATTTCATATAAACACAGATCATGTTATATTGGTTATTAGTTTATTACACCAAAATTGCTGAACCATATTTTGATACAAATTTCATATAAACACAGATCATGTTATATTGGTTACTAGTTTATTACACCAAAATTGCTGAACCGTATTTTGATACAAATTTCCTATAAACACAGATCATGTTATATTGGTTACTAGTTTATTACACCTAAATTGCTGAACCGTATTTTGATACAAATTTCCTATAAATATAGATCATTTTATACTGGTTATATTATTACCTCCTAAGCGCCACACATACATGTCGTACTATCTGACGCGCCGCACAAGTTTCGTCATCAGAAACTCGAGCCTCTTCTTCATCAGAGCCTAGTATTGGTAACGTTGATATAACGTTGTATAGCTTACGAAGACCATCCTGAATAAAGAAATAGTATTAAACTACTATAATTTGGCAGACCCTGGCTAAAGCTGGGAGGTTGCCAGGAAGAATTTAACCGCGACTTCGTCCGCGTAGTCGAGAATTAATTAGGTTTTCAATATATTGTTAGAGCTAGGATTTAATTAGAAATATGAACGCGGTATTATATATATATAGAAAAACACTAAATTTACTTAATTATATAATTTCGTTCGCTTGTGTGTTGTTTCTGTAAAGACATGCTCAAAAGAAATCTAGAATCATCCAAAACATTACTTCAATATTTCTACTTATTTTAAATATTAATATGTAATGTTTTAATCAACGTATAGCTAATAGTTTCGCCTACTCGTCACGAGATGACGCTGTCGTTTATATCGAGAACATTCTACAACTTTCGCGAAGCCGTTTCTTTAATATCAATTCAGTATTTTTTAAATATTAATAAATTGCTGTATTTATAATATAAGTATAAAAGTACATTTTATCTGTTAAATCATTATAATACATATAAATATATAGTATTCTTTACCTGATTATCAAATTCTTCTAGTATGACTCTAAATTGGAACGACAGTCCAAAGAACATAGTGGCATGACACCGGCCCGAATCGTGGGAACACTCCAACAACCATAAGGCATATCTGGAACAAATATTATATATAATTATATATATATATATATATATATTATTGAGAATTGCTCATTTTCGAAAAAAATAATAAGAGATATTTGAGTTAAATAGACCAATCTTATACATAGTGATGTTGAGATTTAAATATACATTTTTCTTAAGTTCAAATAGAATAAATATAATCCAAAAAACATATAAATATGTGAGTTTTTGAAGTGAAACTTCTTATACAACTTCAAATAAAGTTGCGTTAAACGTTTAACATCTAGAGAGGGGGGATAGAAAGAGAGGGAAGAAATGCGTGTCGCTCGAACGTATTCAAACAATCAATTATGACTTGTAAGTCATGTTAATAAAGTTTATCTTGATGAAACACTAAAAGTTCATTTAAAATCTATCTCTATCCTTTCCTGTTATCGTTCCAAAGTTATTTAGTTATATATATACTAGCTTTCCGCCTGCGCTGAGTTCGGTTATATCGCGTTTCCAACAGAACTTTTCAAAAGTCTGGGATAAAAACTATCCTATGTTCTTTCTCAAGGTCAACTCTATGTCTGTACTAAATTAAATTAAAATCAGTTCAGTGGTTTAGGCGTGAAAGCCTTACAGACAGACAGAGTTACTATCGCATTTATAATATTAGTAGGGATATTCTTACTTCACAAGATCAGCCAGTATATGTCTTGGCATCAAACACACCCTCTCCATAGCATCTTCACAGTATGCGAGGTAGTATAGACAGATTGACACGCCGGTCGCCGCTACTGAAGGACGGGGAACTTCTAGGAACTTCTAGAATAGAATAGAATATAGAATTATTACATGGAAACTTCATATACAATGTTTTTATAGAAACACAATGTTTAATATAATGATAACTGAGACTTTCGCGAGTATGAAACTAATATTTTTGAATTACTCCCTATATTTTACTATTTTATCTACATACTCGCGACGTTTTGGTTACTTTGCAACCGTGATGAGACAGACGAGATGAAAATGTTTTAAAAATAATGAAATACGCGTAGTAATCCCAAAATATTAGTTTAAATATACATATGTACTTATATATAAGCAATATATTTGAGTCTTAAGCCTTAGGCTAAGCGCGCACTAGGAGTTTGTCGCCGCGAGGGAGAAAAGAGTAGCGGCCTAATGTCGCACTGTAATACTATACCAAACAGTTTTAAATTGTATTGCGCACACTTGACGGCAAAGCCACCGCAGCGGCGAAATGTCTGTGACAAGTTACAACTTGCTTGCGGCGCGGTGGTTCATCGTTTTTTGTAACATATTTGAATAGCTTTGAATGCGCGCACTACGCGACGTTTCGCCGCTGTTTTGTATACATATTTTGTTTTGCATTTCCTAAGCAACGATGGCTACGTCAATTAATTCTAATGATCTTGATGAAGAGTTCAATATTAAAATGTTTATTCTTGACGTTATGCATTCTATAATATTTGAAGAACTTGTCGGGGTAATCATTAAGTTCGGCAAATATTTTACAAAACTGTCCGTCGTTTAAACGATTACGAATAAGAGGATGAATCTAAAATCGTTTTTTCTTACTTCGAGCTCTAATTATCAGATCGCAAATACAAGTTGTTTCTACTAAATTCATTTTAAAACTAATAATTTAGACGCGGCAGAAAACCGTAGTGCGCGCGTTTGTAGATTTTTATTTGTTTTGCCCCACGGTACAATGTCGCTGGTTTTTCTACCGCGCGGCGAAAAACTCGTAGTGTGCGCCTGGCCTAACTTTGCAGTTTTTCTCACACATTCACTGGTACTATCATATATAAATGTAAATAAAATTGTAGTGCCTGTTTGTAATATTGTTATAACAGTTTTATACTACATGCATATGAATATGTATACAAGACACACACCATAATATCATTTTTTACAATTGTCTGTGTGTCCGTATGTTCCGGCTAATCTCTGAAATAGCTGGACCGATTTTGACGGGACTTTTACTAGCAGGTAGCTGATGTAATAAGAAGTAACTTAGGTAACTTTTTATCATATTAATGCTATAACGCGCTAGTGGGATTCAGGAAACACGCGGTGCTTAAAAAGTTTTTCATTTATTTATTTTTTTACGCAGACGAAGTCGCTGATTACAGCTAATATATGATATATATATATATATGTGTGTGTGTGTGTGTGTGTGTGTGTGTTTTACCTGTAGCCCGCCCATATTGATGAAGTCTATCGAGAATTTCTTATGACACAGCAGAGCCGCCAAGTACTTGAGAGCTTCGAAAGCTAACCTCGAGTCTCTGGACTCTCTCACGTTCAGATAACCGAGGATTAGACCGAGCGCGTTCTTCTCGAACACGTGGGATAGAAACTGGAACGAAAATATTTATTTAAATACATAGAAAATAATTACATATTGACAAAAAAAATGTAATTTAAATTATCTAGATATTAATGTGGTATATTTTTATGGCATTTTTGATCTAATAAAAATGTAAATTTAATAAATATTGCACTTGTTATATTATTATTTTTTAGCCTATCCGAGCCCACTGCTGAGCTTCTCTTCTTACATGGAGAAGGTTTGAGCATTAATCATCACACTTGCTCAAGACAGGTTAGTGATTGCTTAAGTGAAACTTATTATATATCCCTACTAATATTATAAATGGAAAAATAACTCTGTCTATCTGTATGTTATGTTTCCACACCTAAGCTACTGAGCCGATTTTGATGAATTTTGGTATAGAGATAGATAGAAGTCTGAAGAATGACAGGGGCTAGCCTTTATCATGATCTCTTAATCCTTGCTTCAATGGCTGCAGTGGCAGAGAACGAAATGACATTTACGCGGGCGTAGTAGCGGGAAAAGTATATATATATAGTATGTATGTGTATACCTCTTGATATTCCCCCATCGGCGTCAAATATCTTAATATAAGCATCTGTTTGGTCGCGTCAGTAGGCGGATGGATTTGTATGTTTCCTGAAAACATATATATGTATAAATTATTAATAAGTTCTATATATATGCATACATATATATACAGGGTGACTGGTGAATTACTATCGATATTTGAGGACGTGATATTTGACGATCATATATGACAAAATAAAAATTAATATTACATAAATATTAATAAACTTCTAAGTAAAGTTAACCAAAAGTTATGTAATTAATTACGCATCGTGTGCACACCCTACAGATTAGGTATACACACACACACACTCGCACGCGGCGGCGTGTTGTTGTATCAGCACGCCGCCGCACGCGTCCACACTTGGAACACTTGGAACGTGTACACACTTTATTTATTTATACGGAAATTTGGTTAAAAATTAAGTACCTATTTTTTTTACATAATTCGAATGAGAATTATGTACCGAGTATGCTCCTTAAATATTGATAGTAATTCACCAGTCACCCTGTATAGTTGTGTGATTGTTAGTCAGGTCTAAACATATAAATTCAATCAATCCCTTAAAATTCTACCAAAACTGTTTATTGAAAACTAAAACCAATCTTAATAAAATTAACTATATATAATGTTACTATGATTCAGAAAACGTTGTTAAGAATATACAAATATAATAAAAATGGTAATTAGACTATATGGTATACAAAAATTGATTTTCACGAGCTATATTAGAACCTATTAGAACAGGCTGATTGCATTAGTCGTTTGGACTATTCAGCTATATATATAATTCTTCTGTGAGTGTGTATGTCACTGAACTCTCTCAAACGACTGGACCGATTTTGATGAAATTTTTTGTGTGTGTTCAAGGGGATCTGGGAATGGTTTAGATTCACAATTTTGTCCGCTGGACAATTAATTTTTAATTTATAAGTACATAGTTGTCGATACAAACGTTCTTTTTTGACATAAGATTTTACAACTAACTAATATGTCAATCATTCTGTCGCAAAAATATAAATTAAAAGAACGTAACAGATATTTCTTGATTATAGGGCGATACGAATTTCGCCGGGTCTTCTAGTACATATGTATTATAATTAGTCAATCTATATTTTTACCTATAACATATGTCTCCATTTCAACCCAGCTAGAATTACTAGACGTTTCGTGTAGAGTGGGGGGCGCGGGCGGCCGCGCGGGAGGGCTCATGAGGCGCCAGCGGGGGGACTCGCTGCCACCTGGAACATCAGACGAACATACAACATACTATTTTATTTTATTTATTAATTTTAGAAATACCATCGGCATATTCACAAATTCACAAAGGTAACTAAACACTACACTCAAACATTTAATAGAATCTGTAAGAATAAATTTTAAACAAAGTGAAGAAGAAAAAACAACAATAATATCAGTACAATAAGATAATAAACAATCATTGATAACAAAAAGGAAGTTATAATTATTTGAGTTACCAACAACGCTAATATTTTAAATATATGTAGATGCGACATGAAAATAACTTGAATCTGTCATCAAATATTATAAAAACTTATTAGTATTCATGATTATCACGACTGTGTTTCTATGCCCATAAGGTTGTCTGGTAGAAATGGCTACCTAGCGATAAGACCGCCTTATTGTGCGTCTACTTGTATTTTGTATATATATCATTTTTATTGTTAAATTACTATGTTACAATAAAGTATATTATTATTATTATTATTGTTAAAAGTAAAACGAAATCAAAGATTGTTTAAAAGGATAATAGGACTATGTTTGAATTTGAGTATAAATATGACGTCTGAGTTGAGAGTTCAGTGACTGCGTATCATTGAAGAATGTGATTATGAAGAACCTTCGAGAAATACAAGAACATTAAGAACAATTTAAGATTCATTTTAAAATATCATGGAACGTTCTAGAAGAAGTGAAATTAGTGAAATCAGCGAGGCTGGCGTGTCTCTGTTTAAAAAACAACGAATTTTTAATAAATCCGATATATATTATACAACATGATTTTTTGTCCAGTGCAAACCTGAAAGTAGTTCGCTCAGAATGAGTAACATAATTCAATGGACTGGTATACAAATGATGTTAATTTTTTTCCCAAAATTCAATTAATGACTAAACGAATATGACTATATTTTGCAGAAAAAAAATAGATACTAATAACCAACGTATTTTATTGTTTTACCAATGTATTTATTATTCAAAAGTAAAAAATGATGTAGTTTATCCGAAAATATTAGTTTCATTTATTGAAATTATAATTTTTGAAAGATTTTATGTTAATCAGTTCAGTAATTTTTTCTCATAACATAAACATTGCTATATCCTCATTGCTATTGTATATGTATTTTTTATAGTATATGTTGTATCTTCTTCTACCTGGCAATTTCCCGGCTACATGTTGTAAATAGTTTTGGCTAATTGTTTTTTACGACCAGGCAAAAATGGCAGGCGACCGCCTGACATCAACCCTCTTTTTGGGAATGCATTAATCATTAATGTCTAAATACTCTTAGAAAATACATATGACTCGGAAAAATTGTTAATATATGTTGTATATATATATATATGTATGTTTGTCCGTACAGTTGTTATTCTTGACGGGTGTAGCTGGGTCCTTGGCTGGCGAGTCTTCCATGAACGAGTCACCTCCTCCGCCATCATCTTTGTAACGATCTGAAATAAATCACAAACATACATATAAAAATAAATGAATTTATATACATATATGTAATGTCTTCTTATTGGAAAATATTAAACATGTTAATATAATAATTGAATTGTATTATTTTCATCAAAATTTGTTCCCAAATCTATGTACTACATATTAGTCTTGTAACCCAAGAAAGATGTACAATGAACTATGAATTCTTATTTATTTATATATATTGTTGAATAAATAAATTTATAAAGTAAGATAGTCTGTGGATAGGTGATATATATTTTCTATATTATCTGTGATCTATGTTATTATAACTCTTAACGCGGTGTGTCATATTTGCTTTCAATAAAGTGTTTAGCTCATAGAAATCTAACAAAGAGTTTTATTGGAATACTGCCTAATTTTTTTTTTTATTATTATTCTTTATTGCACAAACAGAGGTGTACAAAGGGCGGACTTAACGCTATTACAGCATTTTCTGCCAGCCAACCCAGAAAGTGTAGGATAGAAGTAAGTAGGGTGTGCACAGAAGTTAAAGAAACATTAAAAATATATACATGATATAAAATACATACATATACATAATATACATAAATATGCACAAACAAATACATATACAAGTACATAAATATTTAACATATATACACAAATATATATGAATATATATATGAATCCAATAATGACAATAGTACAGAAGAAAAGACATCACATAGTGTTGACAGACGACAGATAAAATTCTTTCACTTGACGCTTGAAAGAATCGCGCGAAGGGGCTCTACGAATAGAGTCAGGCAAAGTGTTCCAAAGCCGGGCTGCGACTAAAGAGAAGGAGTTGGAAACAAAGCCAGATTTATGGGGAGGTATGAAAAGGGTAAGGGATTGAGAGGATCGTAGGGGCTTATTATGAGTAGAGGAGAGAAGAGAAAATTTAGAGGATAAATAGGTGGGAGCATTAGGGTCGGTAAGAATAGAGTAGAGAAGACATAGAATCCTAGTATACCTACGTTCCCGTATAGGAAGCCAGTGTAACTGCTTCCTAAAACGAGAAACGTGGTCGAACTTGCGTAAACTAAAGATGAAGCGAATGCCGTTGTTTAGAAGACGATTAAGTTTTTGGAGGTGTTCTTCCGACAGGTCTAAGTAACAGGAGTCACCGTAGTCAATAATTGGAACCAAGAGGGTAGAAGCAAGCTGGATTTTAGTTTCCATAGGCAAAAAATTTTTTAAACGCATCATGGAATGCATAGTGGCATAAAACCTACGAGAAACTTCTTTAATATGTTCCCCCCAACTGAGTTTACTGTCAATGATAATGCCGAGGTCTTTAACACTACTGCTGAACTCTATTGGTATATTATTATATCGTAGGCTGGGCAGAGTCGGAACATCTAGCTTCGCTAACTGCCTCCCGCTGCCTATAATGATGGCTTGACACTTGGAGGGATTGACAGTGATACCATATTTAGCGGACCAAAGAGAAATGCGGTGGAGATTATCATTCAGGGAGCTAATAGCCGCGGCAAGATCATTGACAGTAGAGTGTTCGTAGAGCTGCAAGTCATCGGCATACAGATGGTAGTGCGAAGTTAAAATTTTGGTGATGGCGTTTATAAAAACAGAAAATAACAGAGGAGATAATATGCCGCCTTGAGGAACGCCGGCACTCACGTCGCACCAATCAGATTGTAGCTGACCGATGCGTGTGGATTGCCGACGCCCTCGGAGATAAGAAGAAATTCAATATTTACTTCATTCTTTCCTTTATTCAGAACAATCAACTAAGTTGTAATTTTACAATAACTGTTACTAAGCTGAGATTATCACACACACACACATACAAACAATCAAACACACATATACACACACACACACACATAAAGAACTTCTCCCTTACATTTCAATCTATTATATTGATAAAACAACTGATATTCATTCCTCTCACATATATTACTACTAGCTTTCCGCCCGCAGCTTCGCCCGCGTGGAGTTCGGTAATATCGCGTTTCCAAGAGAACCTTTCAAAAGTCTGTGATAAAAACTATCCTATGTTCTTTCTCAAGGTCAACTCTATCTCTGTACCAAATTTCATTAAAATCAGTTCAGTGTTTTAGTCGTGAAAGCGTAACAGATAGACAGACAGAGTTACTTTCGCATTTATAATATTAGTAGGGATTATACCTTTCTTTTCTGGTGTTGGTCCGTTGCTCGTCTTCCCATCATTGTTCCTCTTCCTGTCAAACCTGGCGAAATGCCGCGTTTGATTCGGAGGGGTCACCAGATTCTGGCTTGGCTTGAAAAGAAAACACGAATATATCAATGAAAAGTTTCATCAGAAACGGCTCAGTAGCTTTGGAAGTTCATTTTTAATCTTCAGAACGCAAAGCTATAAGTATGTAGTGACTACGAGAACTTGTACTAAGTTTCAAATATTAGACATATCAATATTTTCACTTACTTTTTCTTCGAGGGACTTATTTCTAAGGTCATGTAGCCTCTTCAGCATCAGCGGCACCAGCATAGCATTCAGATCTCTGAAATATTACCACCATTATATCAAGATCTATTTCAATATTGGAATAATATCAAAATGGGGTTCTAGCTAAATTGGTTATTAGTTGAATGAACCAATAAAAAATGCTCCATTGTTATATTAAATCGTTATATAAAAATGTTTCGTCTATAATTGGTTAGTGATTTTAATAAGTAAAAATATAAACCGATATAAAAAAACCCTTAAACTGGTCGCAATACATAAACAAAATATACCAGATTAAAAAGATCTCTAATTACATAAACGAAGTAAATATTATGGGTTCATCTAAACTGGTTTCAATACTGAAACAAAATCTACCAGAATAAAAAGATCTCTGATTAGATAAAGGAAGTATACGTACTGGGTTCATTTCAAACTGGTTGCATACTAAAACTATATTGACCAGTTTAAAAAGATCTCTAATTAGATAAAGGAAGTATCCAAGATATAATTAGATAAAGGAAGTATCATCTAAACTGGTTTCAATATTAAAACTATATGGTCCAGTTTAAAAAGATCTCTAATGACATAAACAAAGTATACTTGATGGATTCACCTAAAATTGGTTGCAATTTCCTGTACTTCCATCGCAGCAGCCAGGAGTCCTGTTGCGTAACACTGCAGAGGTTCTGGAGAGTTGGTTGCCCAGTTGACAAGGCGATGGATGAGGGCTTCGTTGTCCTTCAAAATATATTATATATCTTTATATATACATGGTGACTGGTGAATTACTATCGATACTTGAGGACGTGATATTTGACGATCATATATGACAAAATAAAAATTAATATAACATAAATATTAATAAACTTCTAAGTAAAGGTAACCAAAAGTTATGTAATTAATTACGCATCGTGTGAACACCCTACAGATTAGGTATACACTCACACTCACACATACGCGAGCGGGGCGTGGTGTTGTATCAGCACGCCGCCGCACGCGTCCACACTTGGAATACTTGGAACGTGTCAACACTTTATTTATTTATACGGAAATTTTGTCAAAAATTAAGTACCTATTTTTTTACATAATTCGAATGAGAATCATGTACCGAGTATTCTCCTTAAATATTGATAGTAATTCACCAGTCACCCGGTATAATTCTTCTGTGAGTGTATGTCACTGAACTTCTCTCAAACGACTTGACCGATTTTTATGAAATTTTTTGGGTGTGTTCAAGGGGATCTGGGAATGGTTAAGATTCACAATTTTGTCCGCTGGATAATGTTTTTTTAATTAATTTTTAATTTATTAGTGGTTGTTGATACAAACGTTTCTTTTTGACATTAGATTTGACAACTAACTAATATGTCAATCATTCTGTAGCACTTAAGAACATGGAGAACTCCAAAAATATAAATAAAAAAACGTAAAAGATATTTCTTGATTATAGGGCGATACGAAGTTTTGCTGAAATTATTAATTTAACATTATTTTCAGTTTTGTGTACATATATTTAATTTATAGTAAAATTGTATCGGTTTTTTTTTTAATTAATAGAAAAAATATTATAATCTCGTTTATAAGAATGTATTTATATATGTTCAGTGCACGATAGCTCAGTTAGCAAAGTGGCTGAAACTTTACATCCTACCAGTCGTAGGTTCTATAAATGTCCCGTCTATGAATTTAATAATACTTCGAAATAACTCTTCTTCTACTACCTGGCAATTTCCCAGCTTTAGCCAGGGTCTGCCTTACATGTTTAAAACAGTTTTGGCTAATTGTTTTTACGGCCGGCCGCCTGCCTGACATCAACCCTTTTGGGAATGCATCAATCAGTGATGTCTAAATACTCTTATAAAGTACATATCACTCAAAAAAATCACTTTGGTACTTGCCAGGATCGGATCGAACTCGCGCCCTCGTGCATGAGAGGCGAGTCTTTTAACCACTAGGCCATTATGACTTAAAGTAATACTTGAATACTTCAAAATAAGTAATTATAGAGTTATAAACCATAATAATAAATCATAATTATAATAAGAAGACATTCCACTTATATTATAAATGAAAGTTTGTGAGTGTGTGTGTTTTTTGTTACTTTTTCACGCTCAAACGGCTGAACTGATTTTGATAAAATTTTGTATACAGGAAGCCGACGTCCAGGAATAACACATAGGCTACTTTACATCCCGGAAATCCGCGGGTAACACCGCGGGGCGCAGCTATTATTGTTATACCTGAAGTGGTTATACCTGAAACACGACGCTCATCTCGAGGCCGGGCATAAGGTCGAGGGTCAACCTGCATGCAGCTACGTTCAGCTTGTGTACATCCTGACCCATTATGTTCTGACGGCTGTAGTACGTGTCGCGGAGATAGTCGTTTACTAGCTGTGGAAAAAGTACATAATAAGTCAACATATATATAAACTTTGACCTCTTAAAACTACACCTGGGTCGCAAGTCCCAGTCACTGTTGAAGCTCCTCTCACTACAACGATGGACCCGACACACGCACCGTGAATACAAGGAATGATGAGAGGTTTCGTCTCTGTATGTAGGAAATACACATTTAATTTGAACCGAACCTTTAAATTCCCGAACGCACCCGAAGTGACGCTAAAGCGATGACATTTGGTTTGTTCACTTCTACGCGGGAAAGCATTTGTCATCAGTGTTTCCATATTGAGGGGAAATTAGGAAATTTAGGGGAAATTAGGGTCAAGAGGGAAAAGAAAAGGGGAAAGACTATAAAAGGGGAAATTGGGAAATCAAAGATAAATGAGGGTTTTGAGGAGGAGACGTAAAATATTATTTTGTGCAAAAATGTATGCGCTGACAACGTTAACTGATTTGGCATAAAAAATGAGTATACAACTCCATTTTTTGTTTTTATTATATTGCTGGTCAGTCTGTAAATAAAACACAAATACGATAAATAAACGATAAATTTTAGGTGTGGCGTGTGGTGTCAAAACTATAGCAAAATAATTTTTGAGGGGGAAAAAGTCCGTAGAAGGGGAAATCTGAATTGAAGTGTGGGAAAAAGAAATCGTTCTAGTGGAAACACTGTTTGTCATTTATTTATGAAAATGAATTTAACTTATTTAAAGTGTTTTGGTTTAAGATAATAAGTAGTTTGTTCTATTTAAGGTTTGATTATTTATCTAAAAGTAATAGGTTTTAAGACAACCATATTTTTAATAATTTTATTCATATAAAACACCTTTTAATTCTTATATCACTGTGCAAAAAGTTAATTTTACCTAGTAGTATGATAGACATTTAGCTAGGTAGCTCATTTGTTAAAACGACCGAAATTTTATATCAGCAAAGTCACAGGTTCGATGTGTCATGAATTTTTTCATTACACATTATATTAACGAATTTGTAAATGAAAGTAAAATTACTTAATAAGATTGTAAATGTAAAAGATATGCTCAACCATTTTGATACATAATAATTTTGACCTTATGAACCCAGAGTAAAATCCACAGATATATTTTAAGTGCTAATTTTAGAGGAAATAACATATACGAGTACATATATATACATATACCTACGTTTTACTTTTAAATAATTACACCATATAAATGAAACTAATATTTTTCGTATATACTACGCGGTTTATTTTTGACTATAAACTACATACTCCCCACGTTTCGGCTACTTTACAGCAACCATGATCACGGGCAGATGAGATGTGAGTGTCACAAAAATAAAAAGCACCTAGTAAATCCGAAAATATTAGTTTCATTTAAATGAATACTAGAAAATCTTAGATCTGATAATAAAACCATAGTTTACCTTAGTCATAAAATTATCTTTTTTAAACATAACTTTGAGTGCATGTCCGAGGGCACACTCCGGGTCTGTCCTGGAGGGGTGCCTCTCATCGAAGGGGTCCGGATCCTTCTTCATGAAGTTCTCCGTCTCTGCTTCTATGATTTCCGCTATCCTGTAATGTTTATATATAAATTAAGAGACTGAAAATGTATGTTAGTCACACTATTTATAACTCAAGAATATCTGTACCGATTTGGATGTAAATAGATGGAGGTATAGCTTAGACCCAGGAAAAGGACAGTAAAAAAGAAAAAAAATAAGTTAATAAAATTCAAAATCTTATTTGCTGCCTTTAAAGAGAAATAGAGTATATACCAGATATGTTATACATTTCTAATTCTAAACTAATGCAGATGCAGTCACGGGCCAAAAGTAGTGTTATACATGTATATTTGGTCAGTGTCAATGTGCCCAAAAGTTGATCCCTACAGAATTTTTAGGAGATTAGGAGATTATGCGTCATTGAAAACTATAGTAAGACAATACATTTTTGTAAATTAAACACATAAATTATTAAACATTGTTTTAAATAAGTAATTATACAACTTTTAGAAAGTATTATTTATTTCTATTCAAAACTCGTAAGATCAAATATGATATGTTTTTGTGCCTCAGAGTAAGTGAACCAAAATGTTATTTATGTATATATATATATATATATATATATATATATATATATATACTATATATATACTTATAACATAAATATATATAACTTTAGTATATATTTACAGTTAAAATAATAATTGATCATATTGTATGGAAATAAGGAATCTTTAAGTATATTTTTACACTATGTCATTCTACTATTTGATAAAAAAATTACATACTAGAACCGTGTTTAAATCAATGAGCTTACTACAAGTTTGCATCTTCACACTACATACAGGCAGTAAAGAGTTTTTCATTCATAATATCGGCAGACCCTGGCTAAAGCTGGGAAATTGACAGGTTGAAGAATATCTATACAGTATTGATTATAACATTAATGAAAATTAAACTAATATTTTCATATTACTACTCGTTTTTTATAATATCAACTACATACTCCTGACGTTTTCATTACTTTTCAGCAACCATGCTCATGAAGAAAAATATTAATATATGTAGGTTTTTAAATGAGAAACGGGAAACACTATATGTATTGTGGATATACAAACATGTGTGCAATAAAGAGTATATAAATAAAAATAAATAAATAAACTATGGTGAAGAGACAGTGAAATAATTATTTAAATAAAGTACCTAAATCTTATTCTATTAATTGAGATTTTTACCTAAAACCTTAATAGCCATCCCATATAAGTATTAACCACAAATATAGCTAGAAAAACCATATTTCCAAAATCTTTTTAATAAAATAAGTATTACAATTAACTGTAATTTTTAAAAACTTTTTTAATAACTTCTGTAATGAGCAATATGGGAGCATAAAAATATATTTTTTTATATTTATATTGCACAATATTGCATAAAATATGATTAATTATAGCCGATCAATTGTTTATCTTAATCTAATTTTTGGGAACTGATTTCATAACATTTAAATAAATGAATATTTTTCATTATGGAAGTAAGTTAGATTGCCAAAGAGAGTTGATGTCAGGCAGGCGGCCGGTTGTAAAAACAATTAGCCAAAACTATTCACGACATGTAAGGCAGACCCTGACTAAAGCTGGGAATTTGCCAGGAAGAAGAGTACATATTACCAAAATTTCGTTTACTTTGCAGCAACTATGATCATAAGCAGATGAGACAATATTAGTACATGTTATTAACAAAATTTTTACACAAAAATTTAATGTGCACCTAATTTAATTATTTTTATACTCAAATAATACTGTTTTCGAATTCATGTTATATTTCAATTTATGCCCTATTTTCTATATAATTACTATTTGAACAAATATAATTTAAGTTATAATAAGTTTTGTAGCAGACATTATATAATATCTTAGCCATATATAATAGTTATAATTTGAATATGGGATTATGAAAATTGTAAAAATATATATTTTGAACCATAATAATATATTTTTCATACATTTAATATACTTGTAACTTTCTATAATATTAAACATCCCAGTACACTGAGTTGTTATTGGAATCTCTTTAGATTATCGGAAAAGTTGAGATCAGTCGGTCTGAATTGGGTTCAGAATTGTTTATAGCTTAAATATGTTGGAGTAATAAGTATATTGGTGGTTGAAGGTGGATATCAAGTTCTAAAGATATCTGGATGATGTACTTTTCAATTCTTCTACAAATTATAGTGTTAGTTATATATGGGTTATAAATTGGTAAAAGAAAGGAAATTTCTATTAATTATTACATATAGTTGCTCAAAAGTTCTAGAACATACTACAAGTAGTATATTTGTTAGTAGTTGTTACTTATAACAAAAATATCTGATTGGATTGTGAAGAAAATGTAATACTTCATATTTATGAATTAAGAATAGAATAATGATGTGTTAAAACCATATGGATGTAGAAAGTTCTAGCACAGTTCAGATTGTACGATAAAACTTCTTTATTTCAACTAAGAAATTCTATTTACTATGCCACAATATTGTAAATATGACAAAAAAATTGTTATGACATTTATCGAAATTAAGAACCATTTAAGTATGAAAACTGTGATGGTTCTTCATTATTATTAATAAATAGTATAATTCATAGAAGATTTAACATCAATTAATGATTTATAAGCTTAAAAGTACACTTGTTGCGAATTTTCTGCCGGTTATGAGAACATTGACATTACCTTGTCAGTGTCGGAATGGGATCGTAGTTTGAAGATGTGTGCTGTTCTTCCCATTGTTTAAGAAGCTCAGTAATTTCCTGAGCTGGTCCCGAATCCATTTCACTAAACCAGTATAATTTTTTATAACCTCACTCGATAATACCACACACTGCTTTGGTTGACAATATACGCACGTGAACGAACTAACAATGTTTTCTATGTAATTGTCTAAAACTGGTATGAGTACAGTAATTCCATATATATTGTACTTAAGTGCCACGCACTTTATGATGCGATTTTTATAACAAACATCATTTCTCTTTTTAACATTTGCTCAAGGGATACCATTGAAAATAGGAAGTAAATAATTATTGTGCAAAGATTATATATAGAAATCATATAATTTATTATCTATTAACTGAAATGACAGTTGAAACTTGTTACAAAAAAGATCCTTAAAAAACTTTTGTAAGTAATACAAAGGAAAACAAAAGATTTTTTAAATTTGTACATCTAAATAATACTTTTAAGAATTGTTAATTATATTCCAGACGATAAACAAATTTAATTTAAAAAGTTTCAATCTTTCTTTTATTTCTTAAGATCTAAAAATTCAAATAGTATTAACCGAAACCATTAATGAAAAATAAAAATTGTTAGTTGATTTCACGCAATCAAAATGTATGTGATATTTTTTGAGACATAATTAATTATTGTTTTTGTTTTTTACATTCTTTTTTTATTAATTAATGTAATGTACTAACATCATGTTTTCAGAATAATCTTATAATTGTTAAATGGAAATAAAAATGGGTTTTGTCTTCATTGTGTATAATTTATTAATTCTAGTAATTTAAAAATTTAGTAGTTTTAGTTACATAGATAGTTGAGATTATTATATATGTCGCGCCGAGAGGCTAGTCGTATTAAAAATATTCTTTTTCGTATTCGTTCACTATAATTGTTTTCACTATAATTACCCACTTCATCAGTCGCTCTTAGAAGCCACAGTGGTAGAGTCTCTGCTATACAGATCTTGACATTCATTTTTAGAATTTGTTAGCAATAAACAATTATCGTTTTGAGAAAAGACTATCTTTGCATCAAAATGGAAACCCATCCATCGTCATCGGTACTGACTGCCCAGACTCGAAGGCCATTTAAGGTATTAGGGTATCGGTTCCACGAGGAACCCCTCGCTCTCACATATACATATTTTTTGTTATTCTAGCTGCTGGTAAAAATATAACTAGCACATTTTTTAAATTACATCTAAATAAATGCCTTTATTCCATTCGACACACTCCTTCGTGTTTCCTCCACACAGTACTGAAGAAAATAATTCGTCCAATAAATAAAAACAAAATATTCCAAAATTCTAATAAATGAAGTCATATACTAAAAATTAAAAATAACGGATATTAAATAGTAGGCAAATTGATCAAGGAATTAGAATTAGAATTTCCTTATTAATGTACAAATTAAGTAATAAATAAAATAATTTTAATTAGATATGGCAATGAAAAATATAAATGTCGTAACTGAAACACACCTCAGTCCTTATGTCAGATACATAGTGTATTATTTGTTTCTAATATGTATAGTGTATTATCTATGGTCAGATAGTAGTTAAGCTTTGTATAATGTAGGCGATTTCCCGCCTGTGTGTTATAAAGTGGTTTGAATTTTGATGGTTGTACATATAAAAGATTAAAATATTGTGCAACTATATTCTATTATTCAAATGTTTTGATGTTGGGATAACTGATTTACTGTTTTTTGAGTGGTTACATATTTATTTTTGCCGGCTCATTTTTCGTTTACAACAACAAAAAGTACGAAGCATATCTTATTCACTATCTGTAAGTGTTAAAAGTGTCTGCTTAATAACATGATACGGATCATGTAGTGCCCTGAGGGCTGAGAGTGTATATGTAATCTAAAATTATCCGATATTTAATATAATTTGATATTTATTCACAATGGAAAACAGTTTAAGCTTATCATGTTCGCGGAATAGTTCTTTTAGTAACGACAGGAAAACCGCGTTCAGGAGTATTTTAGAGGATGTTAGGAACTTAGGTAAGTTTTTTCTTTGTTATATGACCTTCAAATATAAAAAACCCATAAGTATGAGTTTGGATCTCAATTTATTTCAGATCATATTTATTTTGGCAACTAACATATAGAAGGATTGTTTTAAGTTTGATCAGAGTGTGTGTGTGTGTCTATATTGTTGTAAGGAGTAAATTTTGATCTCTTTCTCATTTGAGAGCTCTATCCCTTGTGGTTCTTTGTTTGGTTAATATTGGTCCAGCATTATAGGACTTATTAGCATATCCAAATTGTAAGGCTTTTATAGACTATGTTTACTCAATAAATATATATTAAATGCCAGTATAGGTCTTTAATTACTTACTGTGTATCATCATCAGCCTATCAGAGCCCACTGCTGTAAGGCCTCTTTCTCACATGGAGAAGGTTTGAGCATTAATCACCACACTTGGTCAAGACGGATTGGTGATTTCATACTTATAAATGTGAAGTTATAAGTCCAGGTTTCCTCACAATGTTTTTCTTCATCTGTCAGTGATGTCTAAATACTCTCAGAAAGTAAATATGACTCAAAAAATCACACTGATACTTGCCAGGATCAAACCTGGGCCCTCATGCAAAATAGGCGGGCCTTTTAACCACTAGGCCAAAACTGACTTAATGGATTTATAGAATTTAATAAAGATTGATGTTTTGTAACTTATGTGATATATATTTCTTATTACAGAAGAAGAGAATATCCATGACAATTTACAAACAATTGAGAAGACATCAAGAATATTGCGAAATGTTGATGACTTGTATGGCAAAGATGAGTTGAAACATCCGGGTGAGTTGTTAAACATATATTATGTATTAGTTATACTTGCTTGTTATTGTTAAATAATAATATGTACTAGTTTATATATGCACTAGTTGTACTTTGCCTACTTAACCTTGACTCTTTGGATAATTAATTTGTGATAACGAAGTAATTGTTATTCCGTTGCTATAATTTGCTCCCTAGAATAATTATACCCGATTATAACTATTATTAAGTTTAAAGGAACTTCATTCTTTAACCAGGGTCCATCCTCCTCTCTTCTACATATATAAGTTGTAGTAGACAGTCTATTGTGAAGAAAATAAATATAATTTAAAAGAGTTAATAATGATATGACAGATGTATTACAAATACCTTAGATTCTTCAGCTATCTGATGACATCTTGACGAATATCTAACTCGGATTAATAGAAATTTGATCTAGATGGGATAAGTAATTATCATTACGCATTATTGGGCCCCAAAACTCAGATAACTCTATGCTACTTGATCAAGTCTTGTAGTTTATTACGAATTTAGATTATACTAGTTTTTGACCGCCACTTCGTCTGTTTTAATTTAGGAATTATTAATATCTGTATAGCTGACTGGGCGAACTCAATTCCACCCTTGTAGACTTAAATTACCAGATATTGGATATTACTAAGTTTTTTCTGTTTCGATCGAACAGAATTAAATATCCCATGTCCGTCTCCTGGTACTAAGTTATCTCCCTGTCAAATTTCAACCATATCCATACTGTTCTAGAGTTATAAATAATGGAATTAACATATTTTTTATATAGATATTTATGTATTTTCAGGTGAAAGTTACCTGGATTCTCAAGTGCTCTGCGCGACGAGCCTGCTCGCTGTGCGCTGTTCGGAGTCTGTCAGCGGCAATCTTAACAAATACGATAAAAGTGAACTCGCGAAACACATTGTAAGTATATTGTTTGTTTGTATACGTTTTTTTGTACATCGGATCAAGCCCCTCCAATGTCTTGCCAAAATTTCTTGGAATAATAATTACTCAAGTTTGTTCATGTCTTTGAAAAAATTCACAAGACTATCATTGTCTTGCAAAAATTACGCAAGATCTTTAAAAATCAATAGAATATAAATTATATATTGATTTTACGGCACAGCTATTGAGTATCAATGATGTAGAAAGATCTTTTGTTTTGGAAATAATTTATTATGTTCCATACTAGACATATGTACTTTCCATACAAGTATTAATAAATAGTCTACTGTACTGTAACACTTGTAAACTTTTCCATATATATGACTTCTTCCTGGCTATTTCCCAGCTTTAGTCAGGGTCTGCCTTACATATATATGAAGCTCCTATCATGTCATACATTGTCCAACCCAGGGTTCGAACCCGGACTACTGGGAGTTCCCGTTTCCTCTAGAAGCTCAACCCGTGTTGTATCTCCACGGATCCTTTGATCCAACACCGCCTGAAGAAAGACCTCGAGCTCCGAGACGGAAGGTTGATAAACAACAGCAAGCTGCTCTTAAAGTGCCCAAGAGTAAAGACAAGTAAGAATATTTATGTATAAAGGCCTGCCTCGTGTGCACGAGGACGCGGGTTCGATCCTGGCAAGTACCAATATGATTTTTCCGAGTCATATGTACTTTCTAAGAGTATTTAGACACCACTGACAGATAAAGGAAAACATCGTGAGGAAACATGGACTTATAATTTAACAATTATAAGTTTGAAATCACCAACCCGTCTTGAGCAAGCATGGTGATTAATGCTCAAACCTTCTCCATGTGAGAAGAGGCCTTAGCAGTGGGCTCTGATAGGCTGATGACGATATATATTATGTGTGTGTGTGAAAGTTATGATAATGTCTAAAATATTATCTCGTCTGTCCGTGATCACGAAACGTAGGGAGTATGTAGTTTTAAAATATTCTAAAAATTGTAGTAATCCAAAAATATTACTTTAATTTATATGGAAAATTATATACACAAAAAACTTTTTTGTAACTAATTTAATATAAAAAAATAAATAAACTTTTTGGAAACAAATATACTGGCCAGTATACCGGCAGCGTAATTTCAGATGACGTATAATTATTACAAAGAAAAACAATTTTTCATAGAATTATATAAAAGTCTAGAGTTGTCATTGTATGCAAAAATTGTAAAACTAAAAAAATGTAAAACATATACAGGGTGACTGGTGAATTACTATCAATATTTAAGGAGAATACTCGGTACATGATTCTTATTCGAATTATGTAAAAAAATAGGCAATTAATTTTTGACAAAATTTCCGTATAAATAAATAAAGTGTTGACACGTTCCAAGTGTTCCAAGTGTGTGTGTGTGTGTATACCTAATCTGTAGGGTGTTCACACAATGCGTAATTAATTACATAACTTTTGGTTAACTTTACTTAAAAGTTTATTAATATTTATGTTATATTAATTTTTATTTTGTCATATATGATCGTCAAATATCACGTCCTCAAGTATCGATAGTAATTCACCAGTCACCCTGTATATATTAATATAATATATATTCGTAAGTGGTATATATGTACATAACTAAAATACCACTTCAACTTCATAGATATAATCTTTCCATATGACAGTTGATTGTTGATAAGTGAAACAATATATCACGGAATACTCGAGTTCAATACTTAATTATAATTATAATAAGAAAATCTAAACATTGTTCGAATACTTAAACATTGTTAAATAAATATGACATATTTTATTTTCCATCAGAGTTGAAGAAGAGGACAAAGACAAGGAGATTTTCAAGAAAGTACACAAAATAGTTAAACAGGCATGTCGCGATGGACCACTATGCTATTTCAAACTAGCGTTAGATCCTAAAAGCTTCGCAAAAACTGTTGAGAACATCTACTATCTATCGTTCCTTGTAGCTGACGGCGTTTTAGAAGTTTATATTGGTAAGTCACAGCTGAATAAACATTTATTACCATATAAAAATAGTTTAAGAGACATACATAGGTTGTAGAGCCTAGCTGTGGTCAGTTACAGCTAGAATATGGGCTGGCTCGACCGAGGAAGTACCACCCTCTCACAGAAGATCGGCGTGACGTAGTCTTTAATGGCTGCGTTTCGTCCGATGAGTGAGAAAGAAGGTTGCGCTTTCTCTTTCTGCCCCTTTACTCTCTCGCTCAATCGTCTTCTGCTATCATAAAAAAGAAAATCTACAACGCATATATGTACAGAAAAATGCAAAAATATTTTTATAGTCATGGTTAGGATTAATAAGGATTCTAAGAGATATAAAGATGAAACTGTCTTAACTTATTCCACGTTTTCTACATCTATTATTCAAGTCACTTAATCCCTACTAATATTATAAATGTGAAAGTAACTCTGTCTGTGTTACGCTTTCACGCCTAAACCACTGAACTGATTTTAATGAAATTTGGAACAGAGATAGAGTTGACCTTGAGAAAGAACATAGGATAGTTTTTATCCCAGACTTTTGAAAGGTTCTCTTGGAAACGCGACATAACCGAACTCCACGCGGGCGAAGCTGCGGGTGGAAAGCTAGTATTTTGATAACTTTCTTCAACTATATCTAGTGGTTGTTTATTTTATTTATCTTTTCTCGTTTTACAGACGAAGCAACTGGGCTTCCATTCGTTAAGACAAGATCCAACAACGAGAGGCAGCACTCGAAGAACGAGAACAACCAGTTTATAGTATCCATTAATATGAAGTTATACAGGGTGAGTTGAACTAATATATACAGATTGTTTAAAAGTAATTCATATATGAGACAGTTATTGTAAATTATTGGCTTGTAATGTTATATAAGTATTTGTCAGCGCCTGTGCGCTACCTAAGCGTAACTATAACCAACACATGTACCGACCACGCCACTGAGCGCGTCATTAGATGCCCCACTCTCCCCACTACTAGCTGTGCCCGTCTAAAAGACTTGCACGATTATTCTAAAGGCAGTCTTGACTCTGGCGTGGCTCGGTGCTCTAGTTGTACTTCGCCTGCTTAACCTAGACGCTTTGGATAATTTGTGATAACGAATTAATTATTATTCCGGTGCTATAATTTGGTCCCTAGACTAATTATACCCGATTTAAACTATTATTAAGTTTAAAGGAACTTCATTCCTTTAACTATGCCCCATCTTTTATCTTGTTTTTCTACATATTCATCACGTATTATTGTATTTTCAGAATTTAATAATAGCTCTCCAAATAAAAGAAGCAATGATGGTTATAAACTAGGATTTATAATGGCGGGTAACTATGAAGATTACAATACTTTTAAGATACTTATTGTAGATAATATATCACAGTGAATTTGTATGTACAAAATATATACAGGGTGACTGGTGAATTACTATCAATATTTAAGGAGCATACTCGGTACATGATTCTCATTCGAATTATGTAAAAAAAATAGGCACTTAATTTTTGACAAAATTTCCGTATAAATAAGTAAAGTGTTGACACGTTCCAAGTGTTCAAGTGTGGACGCGTGCGGCGACGTGTTGATACAACACCACGTCACGACATGCGTATGTGTGAGTGTCAGTGTATACCTAATCTGTAGGGTGTTCATACGATGCGTAATTAATTACATAACTTTTGGTTAACTTTACTTAGAAGTTTATTAATATTTATGTTATATTAATTTTTATTTTGTCATATATGATCGTCAAATATCACGTCCTCAAATATTGATAGTAATTCACCAGTCACCCTGTATATGTATGCATGTTTTGTTATGAACTCTTAGTATTAATATATTTTTATACTAAATTGTCTTATTAATATTACCTAAAGAAGATGTGACAGAATTTTGTATTGTTTTTTTTAATGCTTGATTTGTTTTGGGTTGCCATCGTGATATACGAAGATTTAAGGGTGAGTATGGTCACTGGTCGATATTTGAGAAGAATTTGTTGTCATTTTGAGGGTAGGTATACGTTTGTATTTGTATCTGAGCCGTTTTTTTAGTAAAGCAATCAGTGTGCAACTGACTTGTATATCTGTATGACGTTCCTGTCACTCCGCACAATATTTAGTAATTAAACTTTATTCGCGTCAAATGATACCATTCAAAAGATAACACATAGTTACAAAAATTGATCATGATTTTTCAAGGGAAAAGGGAGGGGTTAGGAAAGGATGGGAAAGGCCAACAGGCTCTCTCACTCATCGGATGAATGCAGCCATTAAAGGCTACTTCACGCCGATCTTCTGTGGGAGGGTGGTACTTCCCCGGTCGAGTCAGCCCATGTTCGAACTGCGGTGGTCAAGTTAATACCACAGCTAGGCTCTACCAAATCACAAATCTTTTTCAAATTCTCTATCATCGACAGAAATCTCTACTTTGTTTGGGTTGTTGGCTCATTGTAAAACTTTATTTTTCTTCTGACAATTTTACAGTTCATTGTCGTTTAATTCTCGAGTATCTGTTTTCAATCGAATTAAACTTAGTACAATTCCTTCAATATATTGTTCGAAGTCCAGTGTCAAATTTGTTTTTCAATGATAGGCGTTACTTCCAGTAATGTCCTACAAAATGGCTGAAACCAGTGTTTATAGTTTTCAAATATAAGGTTACTTAAATGTTGCCATCACAAAATTACAAAGGTTTAATATTATAATCAGTTACAAAATAATTCTGAGGATTATGGTATATTTAGCCAGTTCTTTAAAATAACAAAACTAACCTTAACTAAAACAAATTATCTTAAAGAGTTTTAACTACTTATTAAAAAAAAAGAAAAATCATCAATCACTTATTCAACAAAAATTTACGTACTTACAGAGTAATACAAACACAGACAACTCAATTTTTTTTTGCAAAAACTGTCTCTTCCTGGCTATGAATCCCACAAGGTGGTGGGGTAAGCCTTCCTTTTTTTTTATTATTCTTTATTGCACAAAAAAAAATGTACAAAGGGCGGACTTAACGCTATAACAGCATTTTCTGCCAGCCAGCCTTTCTTGTATGACTCCTCCACTTCGCTCTATTGCCGACGTCGTCTTCGGAGATCTTGTTCTGTCTTTGCACCACATCTTTCCATCTTGTCTTGGGTCTGCCTCTGGATTTTCGACCGGGTATGGCTAGTTGCAGTGCCAGGTTTTTTTAATATTTAATCAAGCACACTTACAACATACATATTGTGAATATTTACAGTTGAAGTCACTATACTAAAACATCAGATATGTACCTCAATGACAAGTGTACATAATATTTACTAACTATAAACAGGGCACAATTAAAAAGTTTACATACTAATATAAAGATAAAATAAAAATATTACGTAAAAATCACAAAATAAAATAAAAAAAAACTATTTAAAGTTAGGAAAACTAACTTAGAAAAAAATAGTCAATAAGTTTTTGTTTAAATACATAAAATGAATCACTAAATAGGTCTAGACTTGGTATTTTTTTGGAAATGTCATTATAAAATTTTGTTAATTGCACTACGGGAGACTGGGGTCCAAGATTAGTTTTAACGCGCAGGTTTCCTACGTAGTCTACCGGCCTTCTCTTTACGTGGCCATACCACCTCAGTCTAGTCTCTTGCTCATCAGCGAAGTCGCGGACTCTCAGGCTGAAACGTATATACTCGTTACGGATTTTATCGAGTCTGGTGACGCCGTACATCCACCTTAGCATCTTCATCTCGGCGACTTGGTATGAACGTTTTTCTTAGTGACCGCCCATGTTTTACTGCCATACATCAAGACTGGTCTGATAATGGTCTTATAGACCAAACCTTTCAGTTTGACCGGAATCTTCTTGTCACAAGCTACTCGAGTTACTTCTTGCCATTTTAGCCAGCTGCAGCAATTTTTTTAACCAGTCTTTTAACGTTTTTTTGCAGTTATGTGTTCATACCATAGATGTTCACTTTACGGTTCATTTTAGTATAAAGATAAGTAGAGCCTAGCTGTGGTCAAGTGATTGCAGCTCAAACATGGGCTGGCTCGACCGGGGAAGTACCACCCTCTCACAGAAGATCGGCGTGAAGTAGCCTTTAATGGCTGCGTTTCGTCCGGTGAGTGAGAGAGCCGGTTGCCCTTTCCCTTTTCCCATCCTTTCCTACCCCTTCCTTTTTCCCTCCCCTTCCCATTTTTCCTCCCCATCTTCCCAAATCAAGGGGGGTGACACATCCGCAACATGTCTTATGTAGCGGATGTCCATGGGCGACGGTACTACCTCCATCAGGTAGGCCGTGTGCTCGGTTGCCCCTTTTCCATAAAAAAAAAAAAAAAAAAAGCCTGACTTCTAAAATTGTTTTCTAGTAAAACTTGTTTTGTCGGGGGCAAAGTGAAGGGTAATTTAATATCCTTACATCTTCTAGTTAATACTTTAGGGTCAAATTTAATGCACTTGTGCAATTTGATGATGGAGAGTAAGATATATAGTTTTCTCACTGACAGAACGTTTCCATAATCGTAAAGTTCGGTAGTTGGGAATCTGTAGGACTTAAAATACATCACCTTTAAAAGAGACCTTTGCACTCTTTCCAGTTCTAAAAATTTTGTTTTTGAAGTCTTTTGTAACGCTGTTCTAACTTCAATTTGCTGTATTGGTGATATAAGTCCTTTGTTGGGTTTTACATCAGGAAGCTGAATGGTAGATGGCTTTAGGTTTAAAAGTTCTGTGTAATACTGACTGCTTTCTCACTACTTTCCCTCGTCGCAGTTGAAAAAGGGAACAAACATAATGTCTTAGCTTTAACACCGCTTCGGTTTAAATTTAATTTAAAAGTTCGGTTTAAAATTAATGTGTGTTCCCTAAATGCATATTATAATTAGAACGGCAACGGAGGACGCCACTTGTAACAATGTTAACTATATCATTGTTATTAAATATGTCTCATTATTCGTAGGATAGCTGGCTAAAAAAAGTCAAAGTTTACATACAACAAAACTCAGTATTTTTAGAAGGAAGAATGTGTTTCTTTATATTTCATAAGTTTATCAAATGGTGCTGCTATTTTTGGTACGTTGATAATCAATAATTTTCTTATTGCAGTCTTTTTCTCTTTGTTTGCCATTGAAAATGTCAGTTCATATAAATATGAAGGAGTGCATGGCACTAATAATTTAAACCTGATGTGAGTGTAGTCCTATCCTGGTAATCTTTGATAATTTCAAATTCTGACACAAATATGTTAGCGACCTTTAGGAACACTACCGCTCCAAAAAGCATTTCCAATCTGCTGTTGTCCAAATGTTGTTATCTCTTGCTCAGTTATGTCTCATCCCTTCATCGATAGGTTCCAGAAATGGTTTTTAGATCGTTATGCATTCCTTGAGTCGTGCATCACAAAGTCTTTAAAGGTTTAAGTGGCAATATATGGTTTTATATGGTCATTAAGTGGGATTAAAAAAATGAATAATATTTGAAAAGACCCCTTATTGAAACAGTGAATGGCGTCAATTGTAACATTAAGATATAAAAAACATTTTGTTGTTATTTACGGTTCGAGATATCTTTATTAATATTCCTCACAAGAATAAAATCACTTAGGAGAAAAATAAGGTACATTAAAATTTGTTTACATAATGGCTTTCAGTGTTTATTTGTTTAAATTAACTGGCATTCAAGTCTAAAATCAAAATCAATCTTATTTAAACTTAAAAAAATAAATTACTTAAGTTTATTTATTTATTGAAGCACACTTACAACATACATATTACAAACATCTATATTAAGATTTTGAAGTTATATTAAAGTCTGATATGTACGTCAATTACAAGTGTACATAGCATTCATTGGGTATGTATATTTATTTTATAAGTAATAATAGTTACAGAGCAAATTTAAAACTTGTTTAAATTATTTAATTAATTCAGAATAAATATACAAGTTAAATAAAATAAAATTTAACTTAATTAAATATAAATAAAAATTAAATACAAAATAAATTAAATCAAATCAGAATTAAATTAAAAACTAAAACTAATCATGCGTTTTATAATAATTAAATAACTTATTGCTAAAGGCTGAGGGGGAATCGTTAAAAATGTCAATGCCAGGGATTGATTTAAGAATATTATTATACTCGTTGCATATTCGTATCAAGGGGGCTTGATTGCCAACATGCGTTCTTAAACAAGGACTGTAGAGTATTTTGTGTGTATTTCTGGGTGTTCCAGAAGGAACAGATGTAAATAGTCTTTCCATAATTTCTGATACTTGTTTAACAACGTGAAAAATACTACGTTAACAAAAATAGATTCTTGGTGAAGAAAAAAAACGAGTTTGATTTAAGTTCCAAGTGTCTAACCTAAGTTTCAGTGTGATTCACAATTATGGTACAAGTAAGTAAAATCATGAGCTGTACAAGCATCGTAGGTCCACAGTCGACACTCGAACACCGCACCAAATTCTATCCCGATTTGCTGCCGATCCAGTTCCTCACTAGATGCATCTGTCGTCTCTCTTATTATACATAGTATCCAGTAATTGGGTGAGTCCTATATCTCCTTTCACCCATGATCTTAATTGGAGAGCCTGAGATAGTGCCTGTGTGAAGCTATACGACTCCATTTCTTGTAGGGGTTGTCTCTTAGCCCTGACCCGTGTGGGTGCTCCTATGTAGGGTGGAACTCCTCCTCTTGTTAGATGCCAGTTTGTAGTGGGATCTCCTACCACAGAAGGAACTTTTGGTGGAACTGTCTGTAGGGGTGGCTTTTGTTTTACTATCCATGTCTTGGTTTTCATGTTTGAAACTCATTATTTGCCTTTGCAGGTCATCGATTTATTGTTTTATTTTTATATTACAGTTTATATGTAATGGTGGGAGGACGATTTTGTCTCAAGCTACTTATAAATTATGGACTATATATTTCTCTCCAGGCTCCATATTTTCCCTCAAAGGCCTGGTTTTCCTTATCCAATGTTCTTGTTTAGCTCTACTGTCCCAAGGACATAAAACGGGGAAACTTAGTGTAACCTATTTGGCCCAAAGTAAACTGGTTCATGTTATCCCAGCCCACTTGTTCACTTGGCCGTTAAGGTGAAAATCGGCCTCATCACTAAACATCACGTTGATATTGTTAAACTGCTCGAGTATCAAATTAATAAAGTTAACACGTTTTTTTTTATTTAATTTCATTTATTGGGAAACAAACTGTATTACAACAAAACAATTGAATTAATTTATACAAAAATACATAAACCAATTAAGTTTGAAAGAAGAATAAAACGTCTAAACACACTGGCCAAAATATTAAATAACAGATTTAAATTAAAATACGAAAATTTTTGATATTGAGCAAAATAATAATATGATCAATGAAAATTATAAAAAAAATATCTCGATCCCGGTCTTCTTAAAAGAATTAACAATATTTGTTGGAGTCATGGTCTTGGTGAATGCGATCCCTACCAGCTCGGCTAAATCATACATCGTCACAGGTTTCCCTGGATTTTTTAAGAGTCATGATTCCATTTCGGCGTT
The DNA here is from genome assembly GCA_916720795.1 of Danaus chrysippus. NCBI lineage: Eukaryota > Metazoa > Arthropoda > Insecta > Lepidoptera > Nymphalidae > Danaus > Danaus chrysippus. The sequence goes on along the minus strand of CAKASE010000072.1, from coordinate 1,874,802 downwards.
GTAATAAGTTTTAAACTGAGAATAAATACCCACATACAAGGACTGCAACTTTGCTGACGTATGAGGATGTAGTGTCAATATTGTAACACCGTTTTCTTTTGCTAAATCTAGAGCTTCTATTGACAAATGCGACTCATGATCAATAGAGAAGGATTTTCTTTAGAGCTCGAGGTATTTTTAATGAAATGTTTTATTGTATTAACAAATAGCTTGCTGTTCATCCAACCAGATGATGTAGCTAACCCTAATGATCAAGGGGGAGCACCTTTAAGCATGTAGTCCTTATAGTTTTTCCTGGGAAAAATCAGTACCGGAGGAAAAGGATCAAAATTTCATATGCAACTTTACGACAATCTTTTGTTGTTAAGCCGTAAAACATAAGATCACAATTACTGTAATATTCAGTAAGTGCTTATTCTTGCTCATACCTAAAAATTTTTTTAATCCGGGAGAACTCGCGCCCCTAAAAACTACGAGGGCACTAGCGCATGTAACATTTCGTTCACATATTGTAAATAGTCAAATTGCGTCTAAAACACCGAAACTTACATATTTTTTTATTGTTTCATAATACAACAAACATATTTTATTAGATAAAGTATTTATTTTTTCTATACAACACATATACTACAACATATTAATAACCAACATAGAAACTCTTTAGGCACTATCTATTAATACTTTTGGAAAAAACTTAAAATAGTAACTAAAATAAAAAAAATGGAATTTATGACGTGTTTTTAATCATCGTCATATGAAGATGCTTTGCAAACAGCACATATGGTAATTGCGTGTTCCGTACATAAAAAATTCTTACAAATAGGGCATAGATTCCATCAGGTTTTTCAGTACCTGAAGTCCCAGGTTCCGTTTCATTGAACCGTCTTATAATATGCTGAAGAGTATATGAAATATTTTGCATTGTAGATCTTCGTTGGATATGTGTTTGTGATAAGGTCAAGGGTGATTGTTTGAGATATTGTCTGTGGGTGATAATTATGTTTGTTTTCTTTATATATAATTTGGATATTTATTCCGGCAATATTTAGGATGGAAAAAAATAATCTGACCGGCCACCTGCATGACACCCGAGCCACAGAATACTCTTCTTTTAGTCGACCTATGACGTCCACTAATCCTTTAGCTTTATTGTAAAATGTGATCATGTCTGGTTTTGCGTTGTCGCAAGTCGTAGGATCAATCCGGTCATAATTGTGTAATGTGCTAAGCCTAAGTACATTTATTTTGTTCTTTTTGTTTGATATGTGAGTAACCAAAACCTTGTTTTTATTGAAACAGAACATACTACTGGGTTTGGGCCTAATTTCCTTTTTGTTCTTTCTTAGCGTCCCAACCAGAGTCGTTTTATTATCAAGTAAATCATCTGCCAGTGGAATCGACGTGAAATAATTATCAATTGTTATATTTCGTCCTGTATTTAGTATGGCTGTCGGGAAATGTCTGTCTTGTGACATATGACGTTTCGTTCTATGCGTATCCTCCTTTCCTTAGCATCCCATAATCTGTATGCCCCGGAGCATATCCAACCATTTTCAATTTCACACCACGAGGGTCTAATTTCATTCGGAGTTTTTGCAGAATATGGGCATATGAAGACCCAAATATTCTAAAATTAGACACATTAGGACGTCTCCCCGCCCACATTTCAAATGGTGTAACATTAAGGGAAGCAGTGGGACTACGATCGGTGACGTATATCGCATATCGTAGGGCCTCGCCCCAAAGCTCTTTAGGAAGCTGTGAATCTATCAATAATGCACGTGCCTTTTCAGTCAGAGTACGATTCATTCTTTCAGCTACACCGTTCATTTCGGGATTATATGCAGCAGTATATTTCAATACTATGCCCTTTTCATCACAAAAGGATTTAAAATTTCTAGAAGTGTACTCACCACCATTATCTGACTAACTTCAATTTACCATGACCAAAATGATTACTAGGTTACTACTATGAAGGTAACAAAATATTTATACCCGTCCCACGTAGAAGGGCTAACAGAAAAAACATCCGTACGTACCAGTTCTAAGGGTTTCCTAGCCTTATACATTTTCCCATTAAAAGGAGGGCCTGTAATATTACCAAGAATGTCTATTTTCTAAATTTTTCTCTTTCAAATCAGTTAAACCATCAACCATATTTTTATTTACTAACGTTTTTAAACTACCATAGCTTAAGTGAGAAAATCGTTTATGCCAAATTTCTACAGAATTATCATTGGTGTCTGATTTTGCACCATAGTATCAATCATCAAATAATACTTTAAATACTACAAAATAAAACTTTAACTTCCCCTTTATTGAAGATTTATTTATTCACCAACAAAATACACACTAAAACATTCCAGATACATGAATAAAAAATAAGACTAGAGGTATCTCACTTATAGGCGATAACAGCATGCACAAAATAAAAGTTAAGCAACAAGAAACAGAAGGTAAAAAAAAGAAGCTAATTAAATAACAAACAACAATAACAAACAAATAATAATTTAAAATAAAGTAATAAATAAGTAAACTATCTAAACTAAACAATTTTGAGTATTTATAAATAATACTAGATGACCCGGCGAACTTCATATCGCCCTATAATCAAGGAATATCTGTTGCATTTTTATCTGAATGAAGTTAATATCCTTATTCCTCTGAACGGAGTCTTGCCTGGTTCAACCTGAAAAACATTAATTGATCAGTTTCTATTTTTACATTCACATCAACAGCATATTGGTGAAAGAGACGCCAACATATTAAGATGTGATTGACCTCAACTTCTCCAACCATAAACCTGTATGAATAATAATTCATTTAACTAACTTTAATATTAGTTTCAGAACCTAAAAACATTTTTTTAAAAATTTTATTTAACTGTAACTGGATTTATCATCTTCATTAAAAATAATATCCATCTTCACCTTTCCAAAATAAGATAAAATATATTTAAATATATTCAATGTATTTCGGACACATGCTGCAGTTTATTGTTACACCGGTGTAAAACAATATTGCGGTTATCTACATTTTCACCCACAATGACAATAGAGACTTCATTAAAATGTCTTATGTGTTTGATAACAATTTTGTGATTATCAGATGGCATGTGATCTTATGCGGTCTTGAATAATGCAACCAATGGGTTGTGTAGATGGAATAATAAACTGGTCAACTTGTCTTCCTGAATCACCCATGAAATTAATTTGGAAAAATTTATAGTCACTGACCGGCACTGGTGATAACTAATAAGTTCAATGATATATTTGTCCTTGAATCTGCAAAGGTATCTTGTATTACATATACATAATATTGTAAAGTGAATTGTTCAAAAAAATTGTTCAAATTGTTGTTTTGAGTGCAAATAACATTTTATTGTCCCTACACCAACAGTGTCTAAATAAACGTCATTTTTGGCAGCTGAAATTTTAATAGGCTTATCCAGTTTACAATAATTAAAGAATAAACTAATGTTATTTACAATATGCAATGAGCTACCCGAATCAACAACAATTTTAAAACTATTCTTATTCTGCTGTTCGGTGTCAGGGTTAAAGGATATAAAACTTACAAATTTGTTACCTTCAATATTTTCAGTGCCTGTTAGAAATGACTTTCCTCTACATCTCCCCTGGGTCTGACAATGAGTTGCCTTACTGTCGTCTCGGCCTCCGTTGTACTTCCAGTAGCTACGTCCTCGGCCTTGAAGTCTCCAGTCTTGTATCGTGACTGTTGAGCGCTCCTACAATGGAATTTTTTGTGTCCGGGGCGTCCACATCCATAACACAAGAAGATTGAAGACTCAATTTGGATTTGGTCTCTCCTCTGTTCCGTTGTTCCTCTTCCCCAAGCAGTCTGTTTTTCACGAAGTCCAGTTTCAATTCCTCCACTGTTTCCAAAGCCGTGATAATGGGTTCATAAGATTTCGGCATGGATAAGAGTAAATAGTTTACCCTTTCCTTCTCCGAGGGCTCACTGTCAACATCCCCGAGTTAAACAAATAGTTTTTCCAAGTCAATAAAATGTTCTATTAATGGAACGTTCGTCGAATTTCATATCAGACAACTCTCTTCTTATAAATAATTTAGATCGAGTACCTTTCTTCTTAAAGCTGTCTTCCATGCTTTTAATCATTTGATAAGCACATCTGTCCTTTAGGTATTGAAGGTGACTGTCGGTGGTTGCCGCTATAATTATAGCCTGGGCCTTATCTTCCAATTGCAATTGCTTGTTATCCGTAGATTTACTGAAATCCTACTTTTCGATCGCCTCTATTGGTCCATTATTCCGCAGGATACTTTTCGGCCTTTAGTTTTTTTCGTAGCGGTTTATAGTATCCGCTGGTTCAGCGCCAACATATGTGGAAAGTAATAATACTTGTTTGTTGTCTTTCCAACTTGTGGCCGAGAATTCTTGGCCTTCGTGAGAGGCCACATTTTCGTGATATGTTCCTCTTGGTACGTTAAAAGAAAGAAAAGAAAAAGAAAGAACATTTTTATTTGGGACCGTACAAAAATGATGAAATATCAGTTGTTTCAAAAATAAGAAATAAAACGACAAAAAAAGAAACATAAACTAAAAAAAAAACAACTTATAACTATTAAAAAAAATTAAAAGAAAGAAATAATAATGCTATTACAATATACATATGTACATGACGTGTCCCAAATAGGTATACCATTCAGCAATTAATAGACGCGGACAGCTAATGCTGGTTTTCAATAGTACCCTCTTTGATAACTACTGACGGACGGTGACCAAGTTTAAAATACAAATTAATAAATAAGAACAATATACATTAAATATATAATTTATTCATTAAATAGTAATACAATCTATATTTCGTACAAATCAAAACATGTCATCAGAATGCCCCTAGCCGCGCCCCGCAACTAGGAGAATTTAGGGATTTTTTATAGGGGTTTACTCCTCGCGGCTGCCGCCCCCGTGTCCTCTCAATGAGGGTTACGGGTTGGCCGGCGAGCAGTCTAAAAGACCGCCCACCGCCCGATCTTGCATCCCCCGGAGCCCCCTGCTACAGGGGAGCTGGGGAGCGGGATTGTGCCGGATACAGAACAAGTCCACTCGGCAGAGTGAAGGATCCTGCCCCCGGAGTCCCCTTTTCAGCGGACAGGGGAGCAAGATGACTTGCTTCATAATTTCCCGTTTCTCCAACAACTTGCACACTTTTCCGAGCCTGTTTCTCTGTACTGTTCCAAGACAATAAATACCTTCGTTGGTCAAGTAATGTAGCTCTTTCTCCCGATTTTGGTTTAAAGTGGGATATCTCGGTAATTTATGGGTAGATTTTGATGCAGTTTTTTCCTAAATATAGTCTATGAAATTTGTTATCCGATTATAATTTTTAATTTATATGTCATCGATCTACTTACCGAGATATTGCTGTCGAAAGTTAGGTCACTTTAATTTTTGTCGGTTTTAGTCAGTTTTGTCATTAAATTTACTTAAAACTAAAACTAAAATACTATACTATGGTCCCTATTAATGTCTTCTATAGTTCCTTTTGTTTTTTAAGGCACAGGATTCACCCACTTTTGTACAATTCACCTAAAACGCTAGTTTCTTTCAATTTTCACTATAAACTGTTATATCTTTTTAATTTGGGGTCCGATTTTCACAATTTTTTCACAGTTCACTTCCTTATCCGAGCGCGCTAAACTAATAAAACTTACTGTGAGAGCAGCAGTACTAGAACCCGAGTAGGCCTCATAAATTTGTCCCAGATCTTTAGCGGATCTTTTACGGCAAGACCGAGTTTGTGATGTCGACTGTGAAGGTGGTGGTGATGAGTGGTGTGGTAGATACTGGTGTGCGGGCAATTGATGTGGTGGTGACTGCTCAAATGGTGATCTTATGTTTTGCAATATTAGTACCACAACCAATGCAATGTCGTGAAATGGGCTGGCGAGCACTCGGATATGTATGGGTTGGAGTGCTGTGTGGGTCAAGGCGGCCTTACCTCGCCTCGCCTCTTTAACCTTTACATTAATGGGCTTCTTGCAGAGCTGGGTAATAGCGGTATCGGTTGTCTACATCTAGACCCTGAGGTGTTGTCTTCCCAGTGATTCCAAAAATTTTTTCTTCTGCAGTCGTTAGAGCGGGAACATTGTCACTGTTTCCAGTTCTATTTCTGGCACGGTTAATATTAGCATTTTTGGATTTCGTTTTTGATTTAAGATCACGCTATGTCTGAAAATATAAACAATAACCAATCTTATACAAATATAAAAATCAATCTTTATGAGGCGCCGGGCCGTGTAGCCGAGGCCGGCTTTCCCTTCCTTTTCCCCTTTTTTACAACCACTGTCATCTTTGTCATCTGTCACATCTTCGGCCAGGGCCGGGAGGGGCTTGGGGTCGGCGGCTGGGGGCATACTGGCGCCCGCACTGTCTTTTAGTGTCACTTCACTCAGTCATGGTTTGTTATGTATATAAAAAATAAATAAAATGAAACTATGTTTAGGCGGAGGGGGTGGATTTTCAGTGGGGGGGGGGGGGAAATTTATATACACGGATAGGATTTAGAAAACTAGGAATTATGGTGAAGGAATCAGTAAAAAATGTTGAGAGATGGCGAATATACGGATTTTAGAAGATTTTTACACAAATGAAGTTACGTAATTTAAATGTGAAAATTGACTTTTTAATTTTCCGACACGTGGTATATATTGTAATGTCACTTTTTGTTGGTAAAAACTGAAGCTAAAATTATGTGTGATACCTCAAAAGAAGCGTCTCACCGAGCCCGATCTAACAGTATAATAAAAAGGCGGGTGAGCGCTTTACTTTTTGAAATATTCGCAATAATGTGTCTCTGTCACTGTATTTTCAATGTTTTATAGTCACAATATATCACTTATCACAATATTAAAAACACAATGTTGAAGAGCTCGCGAAGGCGCAACTCTTGATGTATCGTACGTTAATGACTTCTCCTTATACTTGATTAAAGGAAAGTCCTTGTGACTGTAATCTATTCATAAAAGTTTTTATTATTTTATCCTTACATTTCTCAGTGGCTCAGGCTCGGGTCTGTCAATCACGTCCAATGGTAATAATCAATGTCAGTGAACACTTTAGGGTAAATGGATTTATACCGGACTTTTCAAAAGCTGCAAATATATTCACGAGTGTCATTTCCTTAGAGTAATCTTCACCTAACACAGTCTTCGCGTAACACAATCTTGGAATACTTTCAGATGTGGTTGATTTAGTCTGTCCTGAATTGATTGCAGTTGTTTCTGAGCAATGGTAGAGATTGAAATGAATTGAAATTTTCTTACATTTTTTCTACGAACCTAAACAACTACAGATAGCTAGTCGTATCTTGTGAACAGTACAATCTATATCAATCATCTCTGATTAGGCAATGCAGCTGTCCTTCTTTAATATTCCATTCAGAAAGCAGTGTTGTCAGGAATTATTATGTCACCAGTGTGATGGCCATTAAATGTCTCGCATTTCAATATAATCGACGATCTATCAAAGTTTTCTGCAATTCTGTGACAAGTCAGGCTAAGCAAAGAAGCGTTTGAGCTTGGATCCGACCAAATATCAGACGTAAACGAAAGTCCTTGCATACAAAATCAATAAAAAAATTGCGTCCTCTTAAATCATATCTTGGTGCTACTTCCATCAATCTACAAAAGCCCAGCCCTTCAACAAAATTAAATGGAAAATTTTGAAGGGAATATTTTCTCCAATGATTTTATAATTTTTTTGAATTTGAATTATTGCTGTCCCACTTCTTTTTGTTTAAATAACTTGGTCTAAAGATAGTTGTTTCTTTGCTTCATGCAAAGGAGTTGTAACTTTATCTAAAAAAAATACACATATGTATAAATAAAAATTTTCGTAATTATTTCATTTTATTTATTTGGTACAACCAACATTTGTACATATGTGGGAATATATTTTATACAATTTAATAAACTTAATCTATGTACAAATCACACCGTTATCCACTACTTACTTTAACAATAGAAATAAAAGATATTACAATACAATCTTACTAACTATAATAACTATGGTATGAGAGATATTGTGATGAATAATTAAAAAATAATTATAACAATATTAAATATATACATAACAAATATAAATACACATACACAATAAATATGTATATAGTTTGATTTTATTGTTACTTTTAACTATTATTATTATTTACTTTCTCGGTAATGGCTTTAATTCTTTTTTTATACGCACCTATTGTTAACCCAAATTATAAACTATTTACCTAAAAGTAATGAACAAATAGAAAAACACGTTTTGATATTCTTTTGTAAATGCATCCCTAAATGAAATACGCAAAACTAACCGGACTTTAATTATTGTCTTATAACAAGAACGAATAATTTGGTAGTCGGTCATTTGATCACGATGTTTAATAATTCGTTGTTAATTTGTCATCGTGGGACGTAAATATAGGGTGTCTCACGGAAAATTTCGAATTTAAAAAGGCTATAAAAAAAGAACGACTCGATAGATTTCAATGATCAAACATTTATTTGAAAGCATAATTCATGACATTATTTGTGAAAAATTATCTCGGTCAAATGTCCACCACAGCTTACTTGGCAGTACCCTATTCGATCAGTCCAATTTTTCAGTACATTTTCAATTGTTTCCGGCCTTATGGCAGCAATGGCAACTTCAATTTCATGTTTCAAGTCATCAATCGTGCTTGGCTTGTTGGCGTAACAAACGTCTTTGACCGCTCCCCAAAGGTAATAATCCAATGGTGTTAAATCGCAGCTTCTTGGAGGCCAATTCACATCACCATTTTTGCTGATTATGCGATTTTCGAAGATTGGGCGCAAAACATCGACCGTAGCATGGGCTGTATGGCACGTAGCCCCGTCCTGTTGAAACCAAATATCGTCCAAATCATACTCTTCCATTTGACCGAAAAACCAATCAGTTAACATAGCGCGGTAGCGCTCGCCGTTGACGGTTACGGCGGCTCCTTCATCATTTTCAAAAAAAAAAAATGGGCCGATGATGCCGCCGGACCAAAATCCGCACCAAACAGTCACTCGTTGTGGATGTATCGGTTTCTCCTCAACGACGTGCGGGTTTTCTGTGCCCCATATACGGCAGTTTTGTTTATTTACATAACCGCCGAGGTGAAAATGAGCCTCGTCGGAAAAGATGATTTTTCGATAAAACTCACCATCTTCGGCCAAACGATCTTCCGCCCAATTTGCGAACCGTAGACGTTTCGGATGATCAATTGGCTTCAGCTGTTGGGCCAACTGAACTTTATATGGCTTCAGGGCAAGATCTTTGCGCAAAATTCGGTGCGTAGTTGACCGAGAAAGGTGCAACTCTTGCGCTCGATGACGAATCGATGTGGATGGCCGTTCACGAACACTTTGTTCCACCGCAGCGATGTTTTCGGTTGACCTTGCTGGAAATGGACGTTTACGTGTTGTTTTATCCAACAGTGATCCAGTTTCGCGCACACGATTCACAAATTGCCGCACATATGCCTCCGATGGCAAATCTTTTTTGGCAAATATTTTTTTCAAATTTCGCACAGTTTGCGTTGGCGATTCACCACTTTGGAAATAATTTTTTAATATTTCCCAGCTTTCCTCAAGCGAATAGCGACCCATTTCGTAAATGTCAGACTTATTACTAAATATGTGACACTTCTCCGATGACAGTTGACGTCTCCAATGTCAAATTATCGTTAGTTCAAATTCGAAACGCTAGATGGGACACCCGTTATTTTAACAAACATTTATAATTTTGAAGGTTGGTTAGTAAATGCTGTGATTAGACTAAACAAACATTGATTGGTGAAACTGGGTCTTAACCTTGCAATCCCTCGCTATATGTCGCCGGCCACACCGATAACATTCAACGTAAGCTTTACGCCCATGGTTATCATAATTCTTCTTCAGATGAGTGTTTTTGTTGACACGTTTGACGAACATAGCACCCTGGTCTACCGTTTGGGATGTACGACCTTCGAAGTCTTTAATAATTTTCACCTTGAACGAACTGTATAACGATAAAATGGCTAGCAGTTCGTCTATAACTATCAAACCAAAATAAATATTTTGGGGATCTTCAGTAATCCAGTCATACTGTCTTTCCCACTCTTTAAATTTTTAGAGTCTTTTTATTATTTTGTTGTTATTGTTCATCAGTTAGACTTGCTCTTCTATATCTTTGACTTGAGGCATTACGGGTTCTGCGACTTCAGTTTGTACGTCTAATTGCCGGCATTTTTTGAAACAGAATTCAACTGAAAATAAGAAATACTATTCTTATTCTTTTGTAATAGTATCAAAATGGTCTATCAAAACTGTCCAACACTAAATAATTTGACTTACCTTGTTGAACAAACACTTCAGAAAAAAAACACACAGTACAAATTATCCTGTAGAAACCTATGTGAAAATTACACTAAGAAATGGTAAATTAATTATGTAATGTTAGTAATAATTATTTATAATTATTTAAACATTTGTCTACTTCACAATTCTAAGCTTCACGTTATTTATATTCTAATATTTATTGGCAATTCTTATAACAATTACATATTTGTTATAATAGTGTAAATTAATGTTAATAATATTTCTGTACAGTAATTTAAATGTCCAAATACTTAACAATTGGTTTTATAATTTATAATTAGATTCTTAGCATGTTTTACACAATGTTAAGTGTTTTCATTTATTTAAACAAGCACACTTACAACATACATATTGAATATTTACAGTTAAAGTGACTATATTAAAACATCAGATATGTACATCAATGACAAGTGTACATAACATTTACTAAATATAAACAGCGCACAATTAAAAAGTTTACATACTAATTTAAAGATAAAATAAAATATTACGTTTTATTATTTAATGGAAACTCTTATGAGAGGGAACTAGCGCTTATATTATAACCCACCCTAATCTAAATGTTACTCTTGAATATTATAAATAGGATACAAGTGTTAGACTGGGGATTCTGTTACGAGTTGTGGAGCAGTAAGCATCTAAGTGGAAGTGCTGCCCAAAATATTTTTAACAGTAAGTATTTCGGTATTATAACTCCGGCCATAAAAAAAGTAAAACAGAATATGTACTCGTACAAAACCACACCAAACAAACAAATTTACTCTTTGCAAACAATTTGAAAGAATAACTGAATTTTTAAGACTCACTGCTTTCAATGGCGGATTTATGTTGTAAGCTGTACAGTTGTCAATGAAAACCAATATTTTTCGTTTCTCCTTAATCATTCTCTTGTCGACTTTAATGAGCCACCCTTTGAATATTTCGGCTGTTATCCATGCTTTCTTGTTAGCATCATAGTCTAGTGGTAGAGATTTAAACCAGATAAACTACGAGGATTTTTAACCTTTCCTATAACTAAATGTTTAAATATTTGTCGGCGCAGGAGGGCCTTTATCAGAATCCGCCATAGTTAGTCGGGTGTGGGTGCTTGGGCAAGGGATCGTAATATCAATTAACACTCGAGTTTTGATTAAAGATTCGTTTGTTAAATAAAAAGTACAGAAGGAGAGGATTTCAGTAAATTAAAACAAATATATCTGATAATAAACATTCACAGTATTTATTGCCTTTTACACAGAGATTTTACATATAAAATTATATAATAGTTTATTGAGATATAGTGATATTGGTGCGATATATGGGTGTATGCTGAATGATCGTTAAATTTTGATAGACGACACATTTTTATTATTTTCCTAATTAGTTTTCAGTATTATAATCATCTTCATCACCGCTGTCTAAGTCTAGAAAAAGTTAGCCACGGTTGCACCATGTCAATAGCAATCACGGCCTCATATATGTGTTTGGTTTTATGGTCATGGTTCATTGGGAAGTCCTTTTATTACTCGATATGTACCTTGAAACTTAAGTACTTGTTTTCGGGATTTACCATCATGAGGCACTTGCCTCTCAAAACGCACTAAGTCTCCTTGTATTCTCTCTGTTTTCCTACGGCTATTGAATTTCGCTATATCTTTTATTTGTCGAGCTTTTATGTTTTCGCTAGCAAACTGTCTTATGTTATCCGATCTTCAGAGCCAGCAACGGATTAAATATATGTTCTATCCCATGTAACTTATATAGAAACTTTGGCCTTAACAGAATTATTTCCTTGTTTCATAGGCGTAGGTTGAAGGGCAATAGGAAAATAATTGACACTAAACGTATAGGTTATCGAAGTTATAATTCAAACAATTAATTAGCACACACTACAATTAACTACACTCAATAACCAAGGTTCAATTACAAAGTTCGTATTCAGTATTAATCGAAATCACACGACGTTCCGTGGACAACGTGGTGTATGGCTCACAGAGCAATAAATAGAGTATATGTATAGTCGATTGCGTTGTGTTGCGATGGGGACAAGCGTCCAGGTTCACCTTCCAGTCTGATACTTGGCCGTAGACAATAGTTTCGAATGTGGGTGCATACCAAGAGACCGTGAATGAGGGAGAGTTCGAGGATTTCCCTTCCTCTTGCGTGCATGCGTTCGCTCCCCCAGAGTGGGTGCCAACCATTGAAGTCGCAACCATTGATGCAGCGGGTTTTGGTGTTGTTGCTGAGAAGCTGTTCTAATGAGTGTAGTGTATCCGCCTCGTCAGCATTGGGCTCGATGTAGACGGAGGCCATGAGTACCTGTTGGTGTCTGTGTAGTCTCCGAACCACACATAGGTTTTTTTGTACACAGCTCCCTCTGACATAGTCAGAGACTTTGTTTACTTTTTTTGCTACTCTTTCATTCAAATTCACGCATTCACAAGGGCCTTTCATTCCGCATACTTGTTCTTTCTGTGATTCATCACTTTCATACTTTCTGACCAGTGTACCTATCTTAATACTAAAGTTTTTTATTTTTCTATTCTTCCTTAGGTTATGGGGAGTTGTCGCAGTTTTTATTTCTTTATTCCAATAAATTTTAATTGCATTAGTCAATATAAAATACAATTAAAATAAGTTAAATAATTCAATAATAATTAAGAGTTACCAATAATTAAATTAAAACACATAAAATATGTAGTGACTAAAATTGTATACAATTGAGATAATTTGAATAATTGGATAAATGGAACAATAATTAACTTTAATGAAATAATTAGGTTAAAACATTATAAAATTACAATAATTAATAATTTAAATAAAACATAAATTACAATAATCGGCCCACTTCGGGCAGTCCTTCTTCTTGTGCATTCCGGCACAGTGGCTGCAAGTTTCGTCCTTGTCCTCGCACATTCTCCTGGTATGTCCTTACCCGAGACACTGGGAGCACTGGACCAGTGGAGATTGGTCCTCTACACAGATTCGCTGGATATCGACGTGCAGCTTCCCTCTCTCCAACAGTCTCTTCCACAGTGTCGGGGATACCCTCAGCACGATATGATTTACGTGCGGGTTTCTTGTCCTTTTCTGGAATCTGACCTCCATGTTTACTTCCTCCCCTTCTAATCCCTCGAACACTTCTTGATTTTGGTTCTTCATAGACCTCACCACCTCTTTCGTCGGAGAGCACGGAAACTACATGTTTAAATATCACCAGGGGGTCCTTGTTTCTCATCTCTTCCGTTTTAAGGGGTCCGTCTGCTTTATTGATCCTGTGTTGTACCTCCCTTTTGTCCTTTTCGGACCTGCATCCGATGATAACTTTCCCATCCCTGGCTTTCCTTATCCTATCTATTTTGACTCCTCCTTCTGTAGCATTCACTGTCTGCCTTATTTTGGAGAGAACTTCTTCACCGGTATCTTGAACATCCCTGGAGGTGACCACGATCGAGTGCATTGTGGACCTATCCGGGATACTTCCACTACTGTGGCCCGCCACAACTCCTGCGTATGTGGCCCCCTCCAATGATTTCCGGTGTTCCTTCAACTGAATTTAATGTTCTGGTTTTTATTGTTCTTCAAATGGGGCATGTCTGTGACGTAGCCTTGTGTGTGGTGGGGTAGCTATTGTTGAATTTGGTGTTGGGTACAGTTGTAGCACTTAGGTGGTTGGGCTTGGGCATTGGTCGTGTAGGTGGGTGTCTGATGCGCAATGAGAGCATCGTGTGGCTTCAGTCCGGCAGTGTTTTTTCACGTGCCCGAAGTTGAGGCACTACTGGTACTGTAAGAATGGGGAGAAGTCCTCTGCGTGTACCTTCTGGAAGTCCAGGCAGACTCTCCCCATGTCGACTATTGTTTTCCAGGTGGCTGGATTAGCCACAAGGACGGCTTTGTAGAGGTGGGTGCTTCTATTGTTGCCTCTTTTGAAGCGGAAGGTGATGTCAGTGTCACTGTATGTGTGAAGTTGCGGGTTTAGGCATAGGAGGGTACTCACCAGATCTTCCGGTGCCATGTCGGAGCTGATTCCCTTCAGCAAGATCATAGGTTTGAGCTTCCTTGCTAGTTCGGCTGTCACTGGCGCGTCTGGTTTACTGCGAAGTTTGATAAGGGCGTCGTCATGCGCCTGGGTGTCAAACTTCACCCTGATTTTATTGTTCGAGACCGGTGGGACCCTCGCTCGAGCATAGGTGCAATCTCTGAAAGAGATGTTGTTTTTGAAGGCCTCAACTGCCTCCCGCCTGGACTTAGTCGGACTGAATAAGATTTTTGGTGCGTGTCAATAATCTTGGCCCAATAACTGTATCCATATAATTGAACTGAGATAAAACTAGTGAATCAGATAGCTTTCGTCGAGCCTCAATATTAAGATAATCTCTTATTCTATAAAGGATTTTTAATCGATAAAAGCAATTACTAACGACACCGGTTACATAATTTTCAAACCTCAAATGATCATCCATCAACAAACCTAAGTTTCGTGCTTCCATAACTCTTTCTATTGTTTTTCCTTTGATTTGAATTAATGGTTTTTGTTGGCTAATTTTAAAAATTTGATGACTCGTACCTAAAATCATAAATTTAGTTTTCTCTGGGTTCAAACATTCACAGTATTTATTGCCTTTTACACAGAAATATTATTCTCCTAATTCGTTTTCAGTATTATAATCATCTTCATCACCGCTGTCTAAGTCTAGAAAAAGTTAGCCACGATTGCACCATGTCAATAGCAATCACGGCCTCATATATGCGTTTGTTATTCCGCGTCATGGTTCATTGGGAAGCCCTTTTATTACGCGATATGTTCCTTGAAACTTAAGTACTAGTTTTTGGGATTTAACATCATGAGCCACTTGCCTCTCAAAACGCACTAAGTCTCCTACCTTGTATTCTCTCTGTTTTCCTACGGCTATTGAATTTAGCTATATCTAATATTTGTTGAGCTTTTTATGTTTTCGCTGGCAGACTGTCTTATGTTATCAGATCTTCAGAGCCAGCAACGGCATTAAATATACCTATGTTCTATCCCATGTAACGTAATAAATTCTTCAAATATATAGAAACTTTAATTTTGTGTAGATCCATAATCCACTGAATTTAATGTTCTGGTTTTATTGTTCTTAAAATGGGGCATGTCTGTGACGTAGCCTTGTGTGTGGTGGGGTGGCTATTGTTGAATTTGATATTGTGTTGGGTACAGTTGTAGCACTTAGGTGGTTGGGCATTGGTCATGTGTGTGGGTGTCTGATGCGCAATGAGAGCATCGTGTGGCTTCAGTCCGGCAGTGTTTTTTCACGTGCCCGAAGTTGAGGCACTTCTGGTACTCTAAGAATGGGGAGAAGTCCTCTGCGTGTACCTTCTGGAAGTCCAGGCAGACTCTCCCCATGTCGACTATTGTTTTCCAGGTGGCTGGATTAGCCACAAGGACGGCTTTGTAGAGGTGGGTGCTTCTATTGTTGCCTCTTTTGAAGCAGAAGGTGATGTCAGTGTCACTGTATGTGTGAAGTTGCGGGTTTTGGCATAGGAGGGTACTCACCAGATCTTTCGGAGCCATGTCGGAGCTGATTCTCTTCAGCAAGATCATAGGTTTGAGCTTCCTTGCTAGTTCGGCTGTCACTGGTGCGTCTGGTTTACTGTGAAGTTTGATAAGGGCGTTGTCGCATTGCGCCTGGGTGTCAAACTCCACCCTGATTTTATTGTTGGAGACCGGTAAGACCCTCGCTGGAGCATAGGTGCAATCTCTGAAAGAGATGCTCTTTTTGAAGGCCTCAACGACCTCCCGCCTGGACTTAGTCGGACTGAATAAGATTTTTGGTGCGTGTCAATAATCTTGGCCCAATAACTGTATCCATAAAATTGAACTGAGATAAAACTAGTGAATCAGATAGCTTTCGTCGAGCCTCAATATTAAGATAATCTCTTATTCTATAAAGGATTTTTAATCGATAAAAGCAATTACTAACGACACCGGTTACATAATTTTCAAACCTCAAATGATCATCCATCAACAAACCTAAGTTTCGTGCTTCCATAACTATTTCTATTGTTTTTCCTTTGATTTGAATTAATGGTTTTTGTTGGCTAATTTTAAAAATTTGATGACTCGTACCTAAAATCATAAATTTAGTTTTCTCTGGGTTCAATACTAGTGTATGTGTAATACATCTTCGGCCATTGCCGGGTGGGGCTTGGGGTTGGTAGCTGGGGCCATACTGGCGCCCGCAATGTCTTTAATAGTCACTTACACTAGTCACTCATGTTTGTGATAATATAAAAAAGAAAAAATATAAAAAATAACGAAAACTATGTTTGAGGGGAGAGGGTGGATTTTTAGGGTGGGGGTGAAAAATATATAAATGGATAGGGTTCGGGAAACTAGGAGTTATGGTGAAAGAATCACTTAAAAATGTTGATAAACGGCGGAGATATGGATTTTAGAAGATTTATTAGAAAAAGAAGTTACGTAATTAAAATTTGAAAATTGACTTCTTTATTTGAAGTTCTAGGAAGGTGGTTGACGTCTGAAATGAAAGGTCTTATGGAAAAAATGATTCTGGAAACAGGTTTGGGTGTGAGGGGGAAGGGGAAAAATTTTTAACAAAGGAAATGTTCAGTAACTGTTAAATTGCTTAAGTTTTTCACTGTGGTTCACTAAAATCTTAATAACTAGGGTTTCAATTGTCCCATTATCGTCTGGTTTGCACTTAAATGAAGATGGGTTCGTAAGGAATCTAAATATATACCACAAGTCCACACGAAATATACACAACACTGTTTTAGATAGGTCTAAAAGTAGGGGGAAGTCCCCTAGTGGCGGACACTTAAGGTTATTTATAAATAAAACAAAAAATATTTTAAGAAATGTTTATTAAATTATGACTTATATTAGATAACAAAGTTAGAAATCAAATTAAATTAACAAAAATGCAACCTCTGCTTAAAAATAATTAATACTATCAATCAAACTTTGTTAACAAAAAATATAATTTTAGAAAGTGGCACCTAGTACCGGACGAATACTTGTGCCATACCCCTAGCACCGGACATTTCAAAATAACCTGCATCGATCACATATATAGTCATCTCCACACTCTGGAATGTCTGCACATGCTTCATGTATCCATCCACGACAGGATGAGCACTGGATCCAGTCTTCGTCAGTGTCTTCTAAGCAAACTACGCAAATTGTTATGTTTGTGTTAGATGTTTCAGTTAATGGTTCTACTTCACTTCCTTTCTTTCCTTTAGGTTTCACGTTTGTCGCTTCTTTTCCCTTGTCTACGCTCTTTCCTTTGGTTTTAATTCCTTTGGTTTGCTTTCCTTTACCTCTCATTGCTACTTCAAACTTAGATTTTATTTCCTTCTTTTTATCTTTCATGTTCTTTTCATTTTCTTTTTCTTCTACCACTTTTTTGTATGGCGATGAAGTTAAAATTTCACTTCGTTCACTCTTTCTTTTTCGAGCTGCTGTTCGTTTTTTTGCTGCGTCAGGCAACGGTGATAAGTTATGGATTATCTGAACAAGATCGGGAGCAGAACTTGTCGACGGTTTGGGACTTGTGGTTATAGGCTCACTAATAGATTGTTCGGATTCTTTTATTTGCTCTTCTATGATTGAGTTTGATATCACGACAGCTTGTTCGTTGTTTAGTGGGTTCGATGAAGTTTCTGTTTGTTCTAGTGGTATATTGGTCATATCTGCAGCCAAATAATCTAGGTCAGAAAATAAATGTCTGTCAAATGGATGGATTCCAGTGCATTTGAATCCAGATACTGCAATATCCAATCGAGCTACTTTTATAAATGCTTCTTTGACCAAACCAGCAATGTCGTAATCCGTTATCCGACATCCAGCATTTGTTCTCATCCACAAGTCGCATCGTTGGCTGTATGCATCTTTAAATGGCTTCATAAATGTCCTGTCCAGAGGCTGGAGCTTGTGCGTAGTGTGTGGTGGTGAACTCATCAAGTGAATATGATTTTCTCTGCAAAAAACTGATTACCGCCAATGTCTTGTGGCTGCAATGGCCATCTAGTAGAAGCAGCACAGGGTTCTCTTTGGTTGGTTGCGTGTGTTTGACAAATATTCTTAGATATTGCAAAAAAAAGTCACTATTCATCCACCCTTTTGGCTGGGCCACACCGATGCTCTCAGCTGGAGCATTCATCATAAGCCTTTCATTCATTCTTTGTCTAGGAAATACGAAAAATGGGGGTATGTAGTGACCGTTAGCACTCATACAGAACAAAACTGTGATGTTTTTGCCTCTCTCAGCAGAAGTGAGCTTACCTACTTGACGGATGGCTTTCGGAGCGAGAACTTTTTGATGTTTGTGCACGCAACTGACACCAGTTTCATCACAGTTATAAATTCTTGAGGGTGTGAATTTGTACTGTTTCATCAGCTTTTCAAGGTTGTCGTAGAATAGATCCACTTGTGGTTTGTTAAATCCTACGGCGCGCATCATGCTTGTCGATTCCGGTGCTCTCAACGAAATGTCAGAATGCCTTTTCATGAAGTCGTAGTAAAAATGTTTACCAGCACTGCCTTTTTCTTTATTAAATCGATGAGGAATCTTCATGACTTCAGCTAAGTCGTATGCTAATTTTAGAAACTCCTTTTTCATGAGCGGCATGCATCTATTCGATAAATCTTTTATGTGGTCCACCAAGACTTGTTCATACTCTGCTGAGAAGGTGCTAGTGAACTTACCTAACTTTGGTTTCATTGTTACTTCTTCTCCTCGATTTAGGGCCTTTATTTTATCATGAATAGTGCTTTTAGGAATATTGTATTGCATTGCAGCTTGTCTTACACTCAATTCTTTTGACATAACCTTATCAATAGCAGTTCGTAAGCTCTGTGGCTCCCAGGATCCTTTCTTTTTCTTCTCTTCCATTTTAATTATCTTCTTTCTTCTATAATCTAAAACAAAATTAAATAATTAGAATAAATGACGTAAATTCTTACAAGAAATATCAATATGTTTACTGTCCGGCGCTAAGGGACGACTTAGTGTCCGGTGCTAAGGGACAGACATTTTCGTTCATTAGGTGGTACCTACTAAAATTGTTTAAAAGATCTAATAATATTCTACCATTTTACGGATAACAATCAAGTACTACTTTTATCTTTGAATACCACTCAAATATAAATGCATAAATATACTAGAATTACTTACATTGATATTTAGGTGACGCCGTGATTTCGCGCCTAAAACAGCTGACGGTTGCTCCCGCCGTGGCCGTGTGCGTCACTGGCGAGGCGCGGCGCGTGATCCTGTACCTGTGTGCCCCCCGCGCCCCTTTCACTTGTATTTTGAATCGAACAGATTTATACTCGCTTAAATAGTACGAGTGTCCGGCGCTAGGTGCCGTCCGGCGTTACGGGACTTCCCCCTACTTGCAGTAACTGATGTATGATGAAACTTAAAGACGAAATATTACAAAAACTATATGAGATAAAATTATAAACTAAACACTAAAATACTATATAAACTGTCCTTAACCCTAAGGAAAATCAAATTTTGGAAAATCTCTTTTCCGGGCGCGTTTTCCGACACGTGGTAAATATTGTAATGTCACTTTTTGTTGGGAAAAACTAAAGCTAAAATTATGTGTGATGCCTCAAAAGAAGCGTCTCACCGAGCCCGATCTAACGGTATAATAAAAAGGGGGGTGAGCGCTTTACTTTTTGAGATATTCGCAATAATGTGTCTCTGTCACTGTATTTTCTATGTTTTATAGTCACAATATATCACTTATCACAATTTTAAAAACACAATGTTGAAGAGCTTGCGAAGGCGCATCTTTTGATGTATCGTATATATATATATATATATATATATATATATATATATATATATATATATATATATATATATATATATATATATATATATATATATATATATCGTTTTGCCAGTTTTGTACGATTTTTCGAGCCTGGAGACGGGTGAAAACGACCCATTCGCTATGGCGCACGGCTGCAGACTTCTCCTTCTACTTGATTAAAGAAAAATCCTTGGACTGTAATCTTTTCATAAAAGTTTTTATTATTTTATCCTTACATTTCTCAGTGGCTCAGGCTCGGGTCTGTCAATCACGTCCAATGGTAAAAATCAATGTCAGTGAACACTTTAGGGTAAATGGATTTATAGCGGACTTCTCAAAAGCTGCAAATATATTCACGAGTGTCATTGCCTTAGAGTAGTCTACCCCTAACACAGTCTTCGCGTAACACAATCTTGGAACACTTTCAGATGTGGTTGATTTAGTCTGTCCTGAATTGATTGCAGTTAGTCGTTTCTAAGCGATGGTAGTGATTGAAATGAGTCTAAATTTTCTTACATTTTTCCTGCGAACCTAAACAACTACTGATAACTAGTCGTATCTTGTGAACAGTACAATTTATATCATTCATCTCTGATTAGGCAATGCAGCTGTCCTTCTTTAATATTCCATTCAGAAAGCAGTGTTGTCAGGAATTATTGTCACCAGTGTGATGACCATTAAATGTCTTGCATTTCAATATAATCGACGATCTATCAAAGTTTTCTGCAATTCCGTGACAAGTCAGGCTAAGCAAAGAAGCGTTTGAGCTTGGATCCGACCAAATATCAGATGTAAACGAAAGTCCTTGCATACAAAATCAATAAAAAAATTGCGTCCTCTAAAATCATATCTTGGTGCTTCTTCTTCCATCAAACTACAAAAGCCCAGCCCTTCAACAAAATTAAATGGTAAATTTTGAAGGGAAATCATTTCTCCAATGAGTTTATAATTTTTTTGAATTTGAATTATTGCTGTCCCACTTCTTTTTTTTTGTTAAATAACTTGGTCTAAAGATAGTTGTTTCTTTGCTTCATGCAAAGGAGTTGTAACTTTATCTAAAAAAAATACACATATGTATAAATAAAAATTTTCGTAATCATTTTATTTTATTTATCTGGGACAACCAACATTTGTACATATGTGAAAATATATTTTATACAATTTAATAAACTTAATCTATGTACAAATCACACCGTTATCCACTACTTACTTTAACAATAGAAATAAAAGATATTACAATACAATCTTACTAACTATAATAACTATGGTATAAGAGATATTGTAATGAATAATAAAAAAATAATAATAACAATATTAAATATATAGGTACATAACAAATATAAATACACATACACAATTACACACATACTCACATAATAAATATATAGCTTGATTTTATTGTTACTTTTAACTATTATTATTATTTACTTTCTCGGTAATGGCTTTAATTCTTTTTTTATACGCACCTATTGTTAACCCAAATTATAAACTATTTACCTAAAAGTAATGAAGAAATAGAAAAACACGTATTGATATTCTTTTGTAAATGCATCCCTAAATCAAATTATACGCAAAACTAACCGGACTTTTTAATTATTGTCTTATAAAAAGAACGAATAATTTGGTACTCCGTTATTCGATAATGATGTTTAATAATTCGTTGTTAATTTGTCATCGTGGGACGTAAATATTTTAACAAACATTTATAATTTTGAAGGTTGATTAGTAAATGCTGTGATTAGACTAAACAAACATTGATTTGTGAAACTGGGTCTTAACCTTGCAATCTCTCGCTATATGTCGCCGGCCACACCGATAGCATTCAACGTAAGCTTTACGGCCATAGTTATCATAATTCGTCTTCAAATAAGTGTTTTTGTTGATTCGTTTCACCCTGGTCTACCGTTTGGGATTTACGACCTGCGAAGTCTTTAATAATTTTCACCTTTAAAGATTCTAAATTCTGATTCTGAACGAACTGTATAACAATAAATTGGGTAGGTTGTCTTTAACTATCAAACCAAAATAAATATTTTGGGGATCTTCAGTAATCCAGTCATACTGTCTTTCCCACTCCGGTTTAAATTTTTGGAGTCTTTTTATTATTTTGTTGTTGTTGTCCATCAGTTAGACTTGCTCTTCTATATCTTTGACTTGAGGCATTACGGGTTCTGCGACTTCAGTTTGTATGTCTATTTGCCGGCATTTTTTAAAACATAATTTAACTGAAAATAAGAAATACTATTGTAATAGTATCAAAATGGTCTATCAAAACTTTCCAACACTATAATAATTTGACTTACCTTGTTGAACAAACACTTTAAAAAAAAACGCAGTACAAATTATCTTGTTGAAACCTATGTGAAAATTACACTAAGAAATGGTAAATGAATTATGTAATGTTAGTAATAATTAATTATAATGATTTAAACATTTGTCTACTTCACAATTCTAAGCTTCACGTTATTTATATTCTAATATTTATTGGGAATTCTTATAACAATTACATATTTGTTATAATAGTGTAAATTAATGTTAATAATATTTCTGTACAGTAATTTAAATGTCCAAATACTTAACAATTGGTTTTATAATTTATAATTAGAGCCTTAGCATCTTTTACACAATGTTAAGTGTTTTTATTTATTCATTTATTTAAACAAGCACACTTACAACATACATATTGAATATTTACAGTGAAAGTGACTATATTAAAACATCAGATATGTACGTCAATGACAAGTGTACATAACATTTACTAACTATAAACAGTGCACGATTAAAAAGTTTACATACTAATATAAAGATAAAATAAAATACTACGTTTTATTATTTAATGGAAACTCTTATGAGAGGGAACTAGCGCTTATATAACCCACCCTAATCTAAATGTTACTTTTGAATATTATAAATAGGATACAAGTGTTAGACTGGGGATTCTGTTACGAGTTGTGGAGCAGTAAGCATCTAAGTGGAAGTACTGCCTAAAATATTTTTAACAGTAAGTATTTTGGTATTATAACTCCGGCCATAAATAATGAAACAGAATATGTACTCATACAAAACCACACCAAACAAACAAATTTACTCTTTGCAAACAATTTGAAAGAATAACTGAACTTTTAAGACTTTCACTGCTTTCAATGGCGGAATTATGTTGTAAGCTGTACAGTTGTCAATGAAAACCAATATTTTTC
Organism: Danaus chrysippus; assembly: GCA_916720795.1. NCBI lineage: Eukaryota > Metazoa > Arthropoda > Insecta > Lepidoptera > Nymphalidae > Danaus > Danaus chrysippus. The sequence continues at coordinate 1,851,395 of CAKASE010000072.1, read as the reverse complement.
GTTTCTCCTTAATCATTCTCTTTTCGACTTTAATGAGCCATCCTTTGTATATTTCGGCTGTTATCCATGCTTTCTTGTTAGCATCATAGTCTAGTGGTAGAGATTTAAACCAGATAAACTACGAGGATTTTTAACCTTTCCTATAACTAAATGTTTAAATATTTGTCGGCGCAGGAGGTCCTTTAACAGAATCCGCCATAGTTAGTCAGGTGTGGGTACTTACTTGGGCAAGGGATCGTAATATCAATTAACACTCTAGTTTTGATCATGGGCTTATTTTTCTGTCCCGCATAAAGATTCGTTTGGTCTACCATCTTGTTAAATAAAAAGTACAGAAGGAGAGGATTTCAGTAAATTAAAACAAATATATTTGATAATAAACATTCACAGTATTTATTACCTTTTACACAGAGATTTTACATATTAAATTATATAATAGTTTATTGATATAGTGATATTGGTGCGATCTATGGGTGTATGCTGAATGATCGTTAAATTTTGATAGACGACACATTTTTATTATTTTCCTAATTAGTTTTCAGTATTATAATCATCTTCATCACCGCTGTCTAAGTCTAGAAAAAGTTAGCCACGGTTGCACCATGTCAATAGCAATCACGGCCTCATATGTGTTTGGTTTTTGGGTCATGGTTCATTGGGAAGTCCTTTTATTACTCGATATGTACCTTGAAACTTAAGTACTTGTTTTCGGGATTTACCATCATGAGGCACTTGCCTCTCAAAACGCACTAAGTCTCCTTGTATTCTCTCTGTTTTCCTACGGCTATTGAATTTCGCTATATCTTTTATTTGTCGAGCTTTTATGTTTTCGCTAGCAAACTGTCTTATGTTATCCGATCTTCAGAGCCAGCAACGGCATTAAATATATGTTCTATCCCATGTAACTTATATAGAAACTTTGGCCTTAACAGAATTATTTCCTTGTTTCATAGGCGTAGGTTGAAGGGCAATAGGAAAATAATTGACACTTGACGTATAGGTTATCGAAGTTATAATTCAAACAATTAGCACACACTACAATTAACTACACTCAATAACCAAGGTTCAATTACAAAGTTCGTATTCAGTATTAATCGAAATCACACGACGTTCCGCGGACAACGTGGTGCACGGCTCATAGTGCAATAATAACAGAGTATATGTATAGTCGATTGCGTTGTGTTGCGACGAGGGACAAGCGTCCAGGTTCACCTTCCAGTCTGATACTTGGCCGTAGATAATAGTTTCGAATGTGGGTATACCAAGAGATGGTGAATGAGGGAGAGTTCGATGATTTCCCTTCCTCTGGCGTGCATGCGTTCGCTCCCCCAGAGTGGGTGCCAACCATTGAAGTTTCAACCGATAATGCAGCGGGTTTTGGTGTTGTTGCTGAAAAGGTGTTCTAATGAGTGTAGTGTATCCGCCTCGTCAGCATTGGGCTCGATGTAGACGGAGGCCATGAGTACCTGTTGGTGTCTGTGTAGTCTCCGAACCACACAGGTTTTTGTTGTACACAGCTCCCTCTGACATAGTCAGAGACTTTGTTTACATTTGTTTACTACTCTTTTATTCAAGTTCTGGCATTCATAAGGGCCTTTCATTCCGCATACTTGTTCTTTCTGTGATTCATCACTTTCATACTTTCTGACCAGTATACCTATCTTAATGCTATTGTTTTTTATTTTTCTATTCTTCCTTAGGTTATGGGGAGTTGTCGCAGTTTTTATTTCTTTATTCCAATAAATTTTAATTGCATTAGTCAATATAAAATACAATTAAAATAAGTTAAATAATTCAATAATAATTAAGAGTTACAAATAATTAAATTAAAACATTAAAATTTAAAACATAAAATAGTGACAAAAATTTTATACAATTGAGATCATTTGAATAATTGGATATATGGAACAATAATTAACATTAATTAAACAGTTAGGTTAAAACATTATAAAATTACAATAATGAATAATTTAAATAAATCATTAAATACAATAAATAATTAAAATTAATTTACAAATAAAGTTTCTCTAAATCTAAGGGTGCAATCAACCTCTTGTCTTATTTCTTTCATTTGCGACTTTAACGATTTTCATGCAAAACCGCTCTATATGTAGGTTAGGGGTAGGGAATTGGGAGAGCCCGAGGAATGCGGTCTTGGTTTTGGCCAATATGCACGCCCTGACCCTCTCATCGAGTCCTCTAGGGAACTGGAAGATTTCCAGCCCTTTCATGGCCCCGACCTCGATACCCTTACTCGTATACGGCTCAGACACTAAGGCTACGTTGTGTTCGCTATTAATGAAATATGTGGTTAACTCTTTAAGAGAGTGTTTGGATCTGTCGAGGTTACACTGAAGAATTTTCATTTTGTGTAGATCCATAATCAACTGAATTTAATGTTCTGGTTTTTATTGTTCTTAAAATGGGGCATGTCTGTGACGTAGCCTTGTGTGTAGTGGGGTGGTTATTGTGGAATTTGATGTTGTGTTGGGTACAGTTGTAGCACTTAGGAGGGTGCGGAGTGTCCTTGGTTGGGCATTGGTCTTGTAGGTGAGTGTCTGATGCGCAATGAGAGCACCGTGTGGCTTCAGTCCGGCAGTGTTTTTTCACGTGCCCGAAGTTGAGGCACTTCTGGTACTCTAAGAATTGGGAGAAGTCCTCTGCTTGTACCTTCTGGAAGTCCAGGCAGACTCTCCCCATGTCGACTATTGTTTTCCAGGTGGCTGGATTAGCCACAAGGACGGCTTTGTAGAGGTGGGTGCTTCTATTGTTGCCTCTTTTGAAGCGGAAGGTGATGTCAGTGTCACTGTATGTGTGAAGTTGCGGGTTTTGGCGTAGGAGGGTACTCACCAGATCTTTCGGAGCCATGTCGGAGCTGATTCTCTTCAGCAAGATCATATGTTTGAGCTTCCTTGCTAGTTCGGCTGTCACTGGCGCGTCTGGTTTGCTGCGAAGTTTGGTAAAGGCGTCGTCACACAGCTCCTGGGTGTCAAACTCCACCCTGATTTTATTGTTGGAGACCGGTGGGACCCTCGCTGGAGCATAGGTGCAATCTCTGAAAGAGATGCTCTTTTTGAAGGCCCCAACAGCCTCCCGCCTGGACTTAGTCGGACTGAATAAGATTTTTGGTGCGTGTCAATAATCTTGGCCCAATAACTGTATCCATATATGTAATTGAACTTAGATAAAACTAGTGAATCACATAGCTTTCGTCGAGCCTCAATATTAAGATAATCTCTTATTCTATAAAGGATTTTTAATCGATAAAAGCAATTACTAACGACACCGGTTACATAATTTTCAAACCTCAAATGATCATCCATCAACAAACCTAAGTTTCGTGCTTCCATAACTCTTTCTATTGTTTTTCCTTTGATTTGAATTAATGGTTTTTGTTGGCTAATTTTAAAAATTTGATGACTCGTACCGAAAATCATAAATTTAGTTTTCTTTGGGTTCAATACTAGTGTATGTGTTTACATCTTCGGCCATTGCCGGGTGGGGCTTGGGGTTGGTAGCTGGGGCCATACTGGCGCCCTCAATGTCTTTAATAGTCACTTACACTAGTCACTCATGTTTGTGATAATATAAAAAAGAAAAAATATAAAAAATAACGAAAACTATGTTTAAGGGGAGAGGGTGGATTTTCAGAGTGGGGGTGAAAATTATATAAAGAGATAGGGTTCGGGAAACTAGGAATTATGGCGAAAGAATCACTTAAAAATGTTGATAAACGGCGGAGATATGGATTTTAGAAGATTTTTACACAAATGAAGTTACGTAATTTAAATGTGAAAATTGACTTTTTAATTTGAAGTGCTGGGAAGGTGGTTGATGACTCAAATGGAAGGTCTTATGGAAAAAATGATTCTGGAAACAGGTTTGAGTGTGAGGGAGAATGGGAAAATTTTTAACAAAGGAAATGTTCAGTAACTGTTAAATTTGCTTAAGTTTTTCACTGTGGCTCACTAAAATCTTAATAACTAGGGTTGTAATTGTCCGATTATCGTCTGGTTTGCACTTAAATGAAGATGGGTTCGTAAGGAATCTAAATATATACCACAAGTCCACGCGAAATATACACAACACTGTTTTAGATAGGTCTAAAAGTACTTACAGTAACTGATGTATGATGAAACTTAAAAAAGAAATATTTCAAAAACTGTATGAGATAAAATTATAAACTAAACACTAAAATACTATATAAACTGTCCTTACCCCTATGGAAAATCAAATTTTGGAAAATCTCTTTTCCGGGCGCGTTTTCCGACACGTGGTAAATATTGTAATGTCACTTTTTGTTGGTAAAAACTTAAGCTAAAATTATGTGTGATGCCTCAAAAGAAGCGTCTCACCGAGCCTGATCTAACGGTATAATAAAAAGGGGGGTGAGGGCTTTATTTCTCGAGATATTCGCAATAATGCGAAGGCGCAACTTTTGATGTATCGTCGTATGTTAATGTAGCACCACTTTTGCCACTTGTACGATTTTTCGAGCCTGGAGACGGGTGAAAACGATCCGTTCGCTACGCTATGGCGCACGGCTGCAGACTTCTCCTTCTACTTGATTAAAGAAAAATCCTTGGACTGTAATCTTTTCATAAAAGTTTTTATTATTTTATCCTTACATTTCTCAGTGGCTAAGGCTCGGGTCTGTAAATCACGTCCAATGGTAAAAATCGATGTCAGTGAACACTTTAGGGTAAATGGATTTATACCGGACTTCTCAAAAGCTGCAAATATATTCACGAATGTCATTGCCTTAGAGTAGTCTACCCCTAACACAGTCTTCCCGTAACACAATCTTGGAACACTTTCAGATGTGGTTGACTTAGTCTGTCCTGAATTGATTGCAGTTGTTTCTGAGCAATGGTAGTGATTGAAATGAATTGAAATTTTCTTACATTTTTTCTACGAACCTAAACAACTACGGATAGCTAGTCGTATCTTGTGAACAGTACAATCTATATCATTCATCTCTGATTAGGCAATGCAGCTGTCCTTCTTTAATATTCCATTCAGAAAGCAGTGTTGTCAGGAATTATTGTCACCAGTGTGATGACCATTAAATGTCTTGCATTTCAATATAAGTCAGGCTAAGCAAAGAAGCGTTTAACCTTGGATCCGACCAAATATCAGACGTAGACGAAAGTCCTTGCATACAAAATCAATAAAAAAATTGGTGCTACTTCTTCCATCAATCTACAAAAGTCCAGCCCTGCAACAAAATTAAATGGTAAATTTTGAAGGGAAATCATTTCTCCAATGAGTTTATAATTTTTTTAAATTTGAATTATTGCTGTCCCACTTCTTTTTTTTTTAATAACTTGGTCTAAAGATAGTTGTTTCTTTGCTTCATGCAAAGGAGTTGTAACTCTATCTAAAAAAAATACACATATGTATAAATAAAAATTTTCGTAATTATTTGAACCAACCAACATTTGTACATATGTGAAAATATATTTTATACAATTTAATAAACTTAATCTATGTACAAATCACACCGTTATCCACTACTTACTTTAACAATAGATATAAATGACATATTACAATACAATCTTACAAACTATAATAACTATGGTATAAGAGATATTGTAGTGAATAATTAAAAAATAATAATAACAATATTAAATATAAGGGTACATAACAAATATAAATACACATACATAATAAATATATAGTTTGATATTATTGTTACTTTTAACTATTATTATTATTTACTTTCTCGGTAATGGCATTAATTCTTTTTTTATACGCACCTATTGTAGGGCGCCCCCAGCTAGGTGGACCGATGACCTTAACCTTCCTATACTCGCGCCAATTTTTGTAACACCTATACTCGCGCACGGTGTCACAGACCGATAGTTTGTACCCCTACAACATATTTTTTTTAACAAGAAACACATAAAGTATTACTATTATTTTAAAGTTTAGGATGTAATGAAACAAAACAGTATAACTAAAAGTTATTTTATTAATTATTTTACCAACTTATAGTTTTATCACAAATCAGTCTTAAAATTTGAGATTATTTTCTTAAGTACTAAAAAATTAAAATAAAATCTGAACTTCTTTTTAAAAACAAATTAAACTTCTTATTAATAACAACAAACATATCAATAAACATATTTATCTATGTTTGACTTAATTTTGAGCCTCGCCATAGCAATCAGGGCATACGGTTACAGCATGCTCCAAACAAAAGTATTTTTTGCAGGTGGCACAGTTGTAACGTGTCTTGCGGTTTTTTTTCGAAGAGCAGTATCCACAACGACCTACTTTATTATTGTAAGATGTTGCTGCAGACTCGGGTCCATCTAATTTGCATATTTCGGTGAGCCTGAGTCTTATGCTTCTCGGCAAGGATGAAATGAGAGCCCGTCGTCTAAGTTGCGGATTGATCAAATCGTATGCTAAGGCTTCAAGGAAGACTCGACGGCTAATTTTCTTGTTAGGGTTATTCTGCAGGTATATTATAAACGTATTTATACCCGCTACATTCATTAGGCTATAAAATATCACCATTGGCCATCTATTTGTCCCACGTGCGACGTTGTAAGTCTCACACATTTTGTCTACGGTATCTACTCCACCTTTGGTTCTATTGTAGTCCATTATAATTTCCGGTTTACCTGTATCTTCATTGATCTGGGCATCATCGTGCATGCTGGATACGAGAAGGACATTTTTGCCTTTTTTTTTTTGGTACATAGGATACAAGACTGCAATTGCCACGGTGCCCGAATAAACTAGATTTTTCGGCTCTTCCTCGTATTTCCGTGAAATTTTTAGGCAATTCTCGTTTGTTTTTACGAATTGTCCCAATAACTGTCAATTTGTGTTGAGACTCAAGCTTATCTATCAATGGAATACTAGTGAAGAAGTTATCACATGTGATATTACGCCCAGTATTGTGAATATTTTCACTCAATCGCAAAACCAAAGCCAAAGCGGAGTTATCAACTTGGTATGGACCGTCTGGTTGCTTCCCAACATAAACTTCCATGGTATGGGTATAAAACATTTTGGCATCTGTCAACGCATAAATTTTGATTCCGTATTTGTTGGGTTTTGATGGAATGTACTGGCGAAAGTTACAACGTCCTCTAAAAGCCTCTAACTTCTCGTCAATTGTAACATACTGAGACACGCTGTAATATTTTTTGAACGTTCCCACAACTATATCAAACAACTCTCTAATAGGTGCCAGTTTATCCAGTTGTATTCTCTCTTCTCGTGTATCTTTACTGTCAAATCTGAGACAACGCATCAATAGAAAGAACCTGGATAATCCCATAGTCAAACGAAATATCTCCGGGGATGACCCGTCAGTTCTGAAAAAATCTTTGGCATTTAGACGAGCGTTCCTTCTGACTCCAGCAAATAGTAAAAGGCCTAAAAAAGCTTCAATTTCAATATTGTCTGTATCGGCGCAGTCTCTCTCTCTTGTGAAATTATGCTTCATGCGATTAATTTGTTCATTAGTGTACTTTACTATCAGGCTGATAGTGCCCTCCGAAAAAAAAAGCCTGGTTCCTTCAAATTTCTAGCTTCTCCTCTAGCGCCTGGAAGTTGAGTAACTATATTTCTAGCACGTCGCCTAGTTGGGTTTGAGGCAGGAGATTTATTCCACCTTGTCTGTCCATCTTTTCCTAAGTAAAAATCATGGGATCGTTCATTATGTTCTTCCTCAGATATCTCGTCATTGTCATCGTCTTGCTCGGTATCATATGTCTCTTCTTGTACCTCCACGTTATCTTCCACCTCACTGTCATTTTCGTCTTCATAGCTTGAGCTAGAACTTAATTCTTCCAGCAACAATCTGATGTGATCATCGTCCATTTTGATATGGATTAAAACCTAAAAAAGAATGATAAAATTGGTCAAAATATAATATAGAGCAACATACATACATATATTTTACTATATATACTTTATAAAGTAATGAAAGTCCGCAAAAAATATACAAATGCACGAAATAAATTATATTAATACTTACACAAAAAGTTACACCTATACTCGCGTCGGTCTCGTGGACCGATTGGTGACGAGTGCTACAACCGTGTGTTTCGCCCGAACGCGCGGCGTGCACTAAAACGAAGTTAGCCACAAATCCGGCAGCTAGCAAGGAACTCAACTTCTTAGGATTTACCTGCATAAAAATAATTACGAAAATGTGTTTCGTCGGTCTCACAGACCAACGCGCGAGTATAGGAAGGTTAAGAGTTACCAATAATTAAATTAAAACATTAAAATTTAAAACATAAAATAGTGACTAAAATTGTATACAATTGAGATCATTTGAATAATTGAATAAATGGAACAATAATTAACATTAATTAAATAATTAATAATAATAAACTTTATTGAGAAAAAAACACAATGCTTACAGAGTAATACATCAAGGTTGCGGTTACAGGTGCAATTAGGATAAAACATTATAAAATTACAATAATTAATAATTTAAATAAAACATAAAATACAATAAATAATTAAAATTAATTTACAAATAAAGTTTCTCTAAAACTAAGGGCGCAATCAACCTCTTGTCTTATTTCTTTCATTTGCGACTTTAACAATTTTCATTCAAAACCGCTCTATATGTAGGTTAGGGGTAGGGAATTGGGAGAGCCCGAGGAATGCGGTCTTGGTTTTGGCCAATATGCACGCCTTGACCCTCCCATCGAGTCCTCTAGGGAACTGGAAGATTTCCAGCCCTTTCATGGCCCCGACTTCGATACCCGTACTCGTGTACGGCTCAGACACTAAGGCTACGTTGTGTTCGATATTAATGAAATATGTGGAAAACTCTTTAAGAGAGTGTTTGGATCTGTCGAGATTACACTGAAGAATTTTAATTTTGTGTAGATCCATAATCAACTGAATTTAATGTTCTGGTTTTTATTGTTCTTAAAATGGGGCATGTCTGTGACGTAGCCTTGTGTGTGGTGGGGTAGCTATTGTTGAATTTGATAGTGTTGGGTACAGTTGTAGCACTTAGGTGGTTGGGCATTGGTCTTGTAGGTGGGTGTCTGATGCGCAATGAGAGCATCGTGTGGCTTCAGTCCGGCAGTGTTTTTTCACGTGCCCGAAGTTAAGGCACTTCTGGTACTCTAAGAATGGGGAGAAGTCCTCTGCGTGTACCTTCTGGAAGTCCAGGCAGACTCTCCCCATGTCGACTATTATTTTCCAGGTGGCTGGATTAGCCACAAGGACGGCTTTGTAGAGGTGGGTGCTTCTATTGTTGCCTCTTTTGAAGCGGAAGGTGATGTCAGTGTCACTGTATGTGTGAAGTTGCGGGTTTTGGCATAGGAGGGTACTCACCAGATCTTTCGGAGCCATGTCGGAGCTGATTCTCTTCAGCAAGATCATAGGTTTGAGCTTCCTTGCTAGTTCGGCTGTCACTGGCGCGTCTGGTTTACTGCGAAGTTTGATAAGGGCGTCGTCATGCGCCTGGGTGTCAAACTCCACCCTGATTTTATTGTTGGAGACCGGTGGGACCCTCGCTGGAGCATAGGTGCAATCTCTGAAAGAGATGCTCTTTTTGAAGGCCTCAACGACCTCCCGCCTGGACTTAGTCGGACTGAATAATATTTTTGGTGCGTGTCAATAATCTTGGCCCAATAACTGTATCCATATAATTGAACTTAGATAAAACTAGTGAATCACATAGCTTTCGTTGAGCCTCACTATTAAGATAATCTCTTCTTCTATAAAGGATTTTTAATCGATAAAAGCAATTACTAACGACACCGGTTACATAATTTTCAAACCTCAAATGATCATCCATCAACAAACCTAAGTTTCGTGCTTCCATAACTCTTTCTATTGTTTTTCCTTTGATTTGAATAAATGGATTTTGTTGGCTAATTTTAGAAATTTGATGACTCGTACCTAAAATCATAAATTTAGTTTTCTTTGGGTTCAATACTAGTGTATGTGTTTACATCATCGGCCGGGTGGGGCTTGGGGTTGGTAGCTGGGGCCATACTGGCGCCCGCAATGTCTTTAATAGTCACTTACACTAGTCACTCATGTTTGTGATAATATAAAAAAGAAAAAATATAAAAAATAACGAAAACTATGTTTGAGGGGAGAGGGTGGATTTTCAGAGTGGGGGTGAAAATTATATAAATGGATAGGGTTCGGGAAACTAGGAGTTATGGCGAAAGAATCACTTAAAAATGTTGATAAACGGCGGAGATATGGATTTTAGAAGATTTTTACACAAATGAAGTTACGTAATTTAAATGTGAAAATTGACTTCTTTATTTGAAGTGCTAGGAAGGTGGTTGATGACTCAAATGGAAGGTCTTATGGAAAAAATGAGTCTGGAAACAGGTTTGGGTGTGAGGGGGAATGGGAAAAATTTTTAACAAAGGAAATGTTCAGTAACTGTTAAATTCGCTTAAGTTTTTCACTGTGGTTCACTAAAATCTTAATAACTAGGGTTGTAATTGTCCGATTATCGTCTGGTTTGAACTAAAATGAAGATGGGTTCGTAAGGAATCTAAATATATACCACAAGTCCACGCGAAATATACACAACACTGTTTTAGATAGGTCTAAAAGTACTTACAGTAACTGATGTATGATGAAACTTAAAAAAGAAATATTTCAAAAACTATATATAAGATAAAATTATAAACTAAACACTAAAATACTATATAAACTGTCCTTAACCCTACGGAAAATCAAATTTTGGAAAATCTCTTTTCCGGGCGCGTTTTCCGACACGTGGTATATATAGTAATGTCACTTTTTGTTGGTAAAAACTAAAGCTAAAATTATGTGTGATACTTCAAAAGAAGCGTCTCACCGAGCCCGATCTAACGGTATAATAAAAAGAGGGCTGAGCGCTTTACTTTTTCAGATATTCGCAATAATGTGTCTCTGTCACTGTATATTCTATGTTTTATAGTCACAATATATCACTTATCACAATTTTAAAAACACAATGTTGAAGAGCTCGTGAAGGCCCATCTTTTGATGTATAGTACGTTAATGTAGCACGAGTTTTGCCAGTTTTGTACGATTTTTTTGAGCCTGGAGACGGGTGAAAACGATCCGTTCGCTACGCTATGGCGCATGGCTGTAGACTTCTCCTTATACTTGATTAAAGACAAATCCTTGTGACTATAATCTTTTCATAAAAGTTTTTATTATTTTATCCTTACGTTTCTCAGTGGCTCAGGCTCAGGTCTATCAATCACGTCCAATGGTAAAAATCAATGTCAGTGAACTTTAGGGTAAATGGATTTATAGCGGACTTCTCAAAAGCTGCAAATATATTCACGAGTGTCATTGCCTTAGAGTAGTCTACCCCTAACACAGTCTTCGCGTAACACAATCTTGGAATACTTTCAGATGTGGTTGATTTAGTCTGTCCTGAATTGATTGCAGTCGTTTTAAAGCAATTGAAATGAGTCGAAATTTTCTTACATTTTTCCTGCGAACCTAAACAACTACTGATAACTAGTCGTATCTTGTGAACAGTACAATCTATATCATTCATCTCTGATTAGGCAATGCAGCTGTCCTTCTTTAATATTCCATTCAGAAAGCAGTGTTGTCAGGAATTATTATGTCACCAGTGGGATGGCCATTAAATGTCTTTCATTTCAATATAATCGACGATTTATCAAAGTTTTTTGCAATTCCGTGACAAGTCAGGCTAAGCAAAGAAGCGTTTAACCTTGGATCCGACCAAATATCAGACGTAAACGAAAGTCCTTGCATACAAAATCAATAAAAAAATTGCGTCCTCTAAAATCATATCTTGGTGCTACTTCCATCAATCTACAAAAGCACAGCCCTTCAACAAAATAAAATGGTAAATTTTGAAGGGAAATCATTTCTCCAATGAGTTTATAATTTTTTTGAATTTGAATTATTGCTGTCCCACTTCTTTTTTTTTTAATAACTTGGTCTAAAGATAGTTATTTCTTTGCTTCATGCAAAGGAGTTGTAACTTTATCTAAAAAAAATACACATATGTATAAATAAAAATTTTCGTAATTATTTTATTTTATTTATTTGGGACAACCAACATTTGTACATATGTGAAAATATATTTTATACAATTTAATAAACTTAATCTATGTACAAATCAAACCGTTATCCACTACTTACTTCAACAATAGAAATAAAAGGGATATTACAATACAATCTTACTAACTATAATAACTATGGTATGAGAGATATTGTAATGAATAATTAAAAAATAATAATAACAATATTAAATATTACATAACAAATATAAATACACATACACAATAAATATATAGCTTGATTTTATTGTTACTTTTAACTATTATTATTATTTACTTTCTCGGTAATATGGCTTTAATTCTTTTTTTATACGCACCTATTGTTAACCCAAATTATAAATTATTTACCTAAAAATAATGAAAAAATAGAAAAACACGTATTGATATTCTTTTGTAAATGCATCCCTAAATCAAATTATACGTAAAACTAACCGGACTTTAATTATTGTCTTATAACAAGAACGAATAATTTGGTACTCCGTTATTCGATAATGATGTTTAATAATTCGTTGTTAATTTGTCATCGTGGGACGTAAATATTTTAACAAACATTTATAATTTTGAAGGTTGGTTAGTAAATGCTGTGATTAGACTAAACAAACATTGGTTGGTGAAACTGGGTCTTAACCTTGCAATCTCTCGCTATATGTCGCCGGCCACACCGATAGCATTCAACGTAAGCTTTACGGCCATGGTTATCATAATTTTTCTTCAGACGAGTGTTTTTGTTGACACGTTTGACGAACATAGCACCCTGGTCTACCGTTTGGGATGTACGACCTTCGAAGTCTTTAATAATTTTCACCTTTAACGATTCTTAATTCTGATTCCAATAAAATGGCTAGCAGTTCGTCTATAACTATCAAACCAAAATAAATATTTTGGGGATCTTCAGTAATCCAGTCATACTATCTTTCCGACTCCGGTTTAAATTTTTGGAGTCTTTTTATTATTTTGTTGTTGTTGTTCATCAGTTAGACTTGCTCTTCTATATCTTTGACTTGAGGCATTACGGGTTCTGCGACTTCAGTTTGTACGTCTAATTGCCGGGTTTTATTGAAACATAATTCAACTAAAAATAAGAAATACTATTGTAACAGTATAAAAATGGTCTATCAAAACTTTCCAACACTATAATAATTTGACTTACCTTGTTTAACAAACACTTTAAAAAAAAACACAGTACAAATTATCCTGTAGAAACTAATGTGAAAATTACACTAAGAAATGGTAAATTAATTATGTAATGTTAGTAATAATTATTTATAATTATTTAAACATTTGTCTACTTCACAATTCTAAGCTTCACGTTATTTATATTCTAATATTTATTGGGAATTCTTATAATAGTCAACTAGCACCTTCTACATATTTGTTATAATAGTGTAAATTAATGTTAATAATATTTCTGTACAGTAATTAAATGTACAATTGGTTTTATGATTTATAATTAGAGCCTTAGCATGTTTTACACAATGTTAAGTGTTTTTATTTATTTATTTATTTAAACAAGCACACTTACAACATACATATTGAATATTTACAGTTAAAGTGACTTTATTAAAACATCAGATATGTATGTCAATGACAAGTGTACATAATAACATTTTCTAACTATAAACAGTGCACAATTAAAAAGTATACATACTAATTTAATGATAAAATAAAATATTACGTTTTATTAGTTAATGGAAACTCTTATGAGAGGGAACTAGCGCCTAATATTATAACCCACCCTAATCTAAATGTTACTTTTGAATATTATAAATAGGATACAAGTGTTAGACTGGGGATTCTGTTACGAGTTGTGGAGCAGTAAGCATCTAAGTGGAAGTACTGCCTAAAATATTTTTAACAGTAAGTATTTTGGTATTATAACTCCGGCCATAAATAGTGAAACAGAATATGTACTCGTACAAAACCACACCAAACAAACAAATTTACTCTTTGCAAACAATTTGAAAGAATAACTGAACTTTTAAGACTCACTGCTTTCAATGGCGGATTTATGTTGTAAGCTGTACAGTTGTCAATGAAAACCAATATTTTTCGTTTCTCCTTAATCATTCTCTTGTCGACTTTAATGAGCCACCCTTTGAATATTTCGGCTGTTATCCATGCTTTCTTGTTAGCATCATAGTCTAGTGGTAGAGATTTAAACCAGATAAACTACGAGGATTTTTAACCTTTCCTATAACTAAATGTTTAAATATTTGTCGGCGCAGGAGGGCCTTTATCAGAATCCGCCATAGTTAGTCGGGTGTGGGTGCTTGGGCAAGGGATCGTAATATCAATTAACACTCGAGTTTTGATTAAAGATTCGTTTGTTAAATAAAAAGTACAGAAGGAGAGGATTTCAGTAAATTAAAACAAATATATCTGATAATAAACATTCACAGTATTTATTGCCTTTTACACAGAGATTTTACATATAAAATTATATAATAGTTTATTGAGATATAGTGATATTGGTGCGATCTATGGGTGTATGCTGAATGATCGTTAAATTTTGATAGACGATACATTTATATTATTCTCCTAATTCGTTTTGAGTATTATAATCATCTTCATCACCGCTGTCTAAAGTCTAGAAAAAGATAGCCTCGGTTGCACCATGTCAATAGCAATCACGGCCTCATATATGCGTTTGGTTTTTGCGCCATGGTTCATTGGGAAGCCCTTTTATTACGCGATATGTTCCTTGAAACTTAAGTACTAGTTTTCTGGATTTACCATCATGAGCCACTTGCCTTTCAAAACGCACTAAGTCTCCTTGTATTCTCTCTTGTTTTCCTACGGCTATTGAATTTAGCTATATCTAATATTTGTTGAGCTTTTTATGTTTTCGCTGGCAGACTGTCTTATGTTATCAGATCTTCAGAGCGAGCAATGGCATTAAATATATGTTCTATCCTATGTAACTTAATTAATTCTTTTAATATATAGAAACTCGGGCCTTATCAGAATTATTTCCTTGTTCCGTAGGCGTAGGTTGATAATAATAATAGGCAATAGGAAAATAATTGACACTTGACGTATAGGTTATCGAAGTTATAATTGAAACAATTAATTAGCACATACTACAGTTAACTACACTCAATAACCAAAGTTCAATTACAAAGTTCGTATTCAGTATTAATCGAAATCACATAACGTTCCGCGGACAACGTGGTGTATAGCTCACAGAGCAATAATAATAGAGTATATGTATAGTCGTTTGCGTTGTGTTGCGAGGAGGGACAAGCGTCCAGGTTCACCTTCCAGTCTGATACTTGGCCGTAGACAATAGTTTCGAATGTGGGTATACCAAGAGATCGTGAATGAGGGAGAGCGCGCCAGCGCCCTAACGGCCCCGACCTCGATACCCTTACTCGTATACGGCTCAGACACTAAGGCTACGTTGTGTTCGCTATTAATGAAATATGTGGAAAACTCTTTAAGAGAGTGTTTGGATCTGTCGAGGTTACACTGAAGAATTTTCATTTTGTGTAGATCCATAATCAACTGAATTTAATGTTCTGGTTTTTATTGTTCTTAAAATGGGGCATGTTTGTGACGTAGCCTTGTGTGTAGTGGGGTAGCTATTGTTGAATTTGATAGTGTTGGGTACAGTTGTAGCACTTGGGAGGGTGCAGAGTGTCCTTGGTTGGGCATTGGTCTTGTAGGTGGTTGTCTGATGCGTAATGAGAGCACCGTGTGGCTTCAGTCCGGCAGTGTTTTTTCACGTGCCCGAAGTTGAGGCACTTCTGGCACTGTAAGAATGGGGAGAAGTCCTCGGCGTGAACCTTCTGGAAGTCCAGGCAGACTCTCCCCATGTCGACTATTGTTTTCCAGGTGGCTGGATTAGCCACAAGGACGGCTTTGTATTTTGTATTTGTATTGTTGCCTGTTTTGAAGCGGAAGGTGATGTCAGTATCAGTGTATGTGTGAAGTTGCGGGTTTTGGCGTAGGATCTTCCGGTGCCATGTCGGAGCTGATTCTCTTCAGCAAGATCATAGGTTTGAGCTTCCTTGCTGGTTCGGCTGTCACTG
Source organism: Danaus chrysippus (assembly GCA_916720795.1). NCBI lineage: Eukaryota > Metazoa > Arthropoda > Insecta > Lepidoptera > Nymphalidae > Danaus > Danaus chrysippus. The sequence goes on along the minus strand of CAKASE010000072.1, from coordinate 1,835,314 downwards.
GCGCGTCTGGTTTGCTGCGAAGTTTAGTAAAGGCGTCGTCATGCGCCTGGGTGTCAAACTCTACCCTGATTTTATTGTTGGAGACCGGTGAGACCACTGCTGGAGCATAGGTGCAATCTCTGAAAGAGATGCTATTTTTGAAGGCCTCAACGGCCTCCTGCCTGGACTTAGTCGGACTGAATAAGATTTTTGGTGCGTGTCAATAATCTTGGCCCAATAACTGCATCCATATAATTGAACTTAGATAAAACTAGTGAATCACATAGCTTTCGTCGAGCCTCACTATTAATATAATCTCTTATTCTATAAAGGATTTTTAATCGATAAAAGCAATTACTAACGACACCGGTTACATAATTTTCAAACCTCAAGTGATCATCCATCAACAAACCTAAGTTTCGTGCTTCCATAACTCTTTCTATTGTTTTTCCTTTGATTTGAATTAATGGTTTTTGTTGGCTAATTTTAAAAATTTGATGACTCTTACCTAAAATTATAAATTTAGTTTTCTCTGGGTTCAATACTAGTGTATGTGTTTACATCATCGGCCGGGTGGGGCTTGGGGTTGGTAGCTGGGGCCATACTGGCGCCCGCAATGTCTTTAATAGTCACTTACACAAGTCACTCATGTTTGTGATAATATAAAAAAGAAAAAATATAAAAAATAACGAAAACTATGTTTGAGGGGAGAGGGTGGATCTTCAGGGTGGGGGTGAAAAATATATAAATGGATAGGGTTCGGGAAACTAGGAGTTATGGCGAAAGAATTACTTAAAAATGTTGATAAACGGCGGAGATATGGATTTTAGAAGATTTTTAAGAAAAAGAAGATACGTAATTAAAATTTGAAAATTGACTTCTTTATTTGAAGTCCTAGGAAGGTGGTTGATGTCTGAAATGAAAGGTCGTATGGAAAAAATGATTCTGGAAACAGGTTTGGGTGTGAGGGAGAATGGAAAAATTTTTAACAAAGGAAATGTTCAGTAACTGTTAAATTTGCTTAAGTTTTTCACTGTGGTTCACTAAAATCTTAATAACTAGGGTTGTAATTGTCCGATTATCGTCTGGTTTAAATTAAAATGAAGATGGGTTCGTAAGGTATCTAAATATATACCACAAGTCCACGCGAAATATACACAACACTGTTTTAGATAGGTCTAAAAGTACTTACAGTAACTGATGTATGATGAAACATAAAAAAGAAATATTTCAAAAACTATATGAGGTAAAATAATAAACTAAACACTAAAATACTATATAAACTGTCCTCAACCCTACGGAAAATCAAATTTTGGAAAATCTCTTTTCCGGGCGCGTTTTCCGACACGTGGTAAATATTGTAATGTCACTTTTTGTTGGTAAAAACTAAAGCTAAAATTATGTGTGATGTGCTGCCTCAAAAGAAGCGTCTCACGGAGCCCGATCTAGCGGTATAATAAATAAAAGGGGTGGAGGGGTGAGCGCTTTACTTTTTCAGATATTCACGAAAATGTGTCTCTGTCACTGTATTTTGAGTGTTTTATAGTCAAAATAAATCACTTTTCACAAATTAAAAAGAACGTTGAGCAAGAGCTATAACAGCTATAAGTAGCGCGACTTTTGCCACTTGTGCTAACTGTTTCGTTTCATGTTCTCTTGTGAGTAATTGGCCACAATATGTGTGTCATTATACATATAATTAGACTTACCTCTTCCTGATTTATTCACCGTACCTGTAGATGATGACTCACTCTCAATAGGCCGCTCATGTAGTAGGACCGCATGTGTAGGGGTCAAACAATTGAAACACAGTTTGCTCCACTGGACAAACTCCTGCCTCTCCTTACAAGACATGTCACTGAACGTCTTAAACTGATAAATATAATGCTCCCCATTACATAATGAACATTTAACTTCTTGTTTCTCTTCAACTTTGGTAATATTTGAATGAAACATTTTGGGTTTGAATCCTGGAATCCTGGAAATCTGGAATCCTGGAATCTCTCGGTAAGGCTCAATTTTGAATGTGCGGAAATATCCGTAATGAAGATACGTGTGAGCGTTGTAGTGGTTTATTAGTTTTTTATTTTATTTAGGCACACAAACAATATAATCAGGATTACATATGTATGAGTTAGTCTATAAATTATTTTTAGCATGATTACATTCCTAATTATGTGTACACGGCATAATCATTACAAAAAATAGTAGCAAAAGATACATTAGTTACATCAATTATAATTAAAAAATTAAACTAAATTGAAAAACCAAATTAAATTAAATCAAAATAATAAATAAATTTGTAACTAATATTTAAAATTTACAAAGCAGTGGACTGTATCACCTATACCCACATAATTATGAATACAAATAATATTTTTCCAATTTTCACACAGGCAAACTAAAATGATAACATATGCTTCTGTTGCAATTTCTTTGATTTCTGACGGTCCAGTACCGTAATTGACTCATCCTTCTGTACTTTTGCCCGCCCCTTGTGTTTAATGCCTCAGGGCCATTTCGTGAACAATTAGGCCACAGATAAGTCTTTCCCCAGAAAGAACTGTTTTGTTTTAATATGTCAAAAGCTTGTTTTGTAAAGCCTGGCAGCATCGAACTATTTTGGTACCATTTAGCTAAAACCCGAGGATGAGGAAGAGCAGAATGGAATACCCGTCTTACATATTTGTAAGCTGCCGAGGAATAAAAATTTAAAGTCAATGCAAATTTCCTAAGAGCAGCTGGATTATTCTTTCTATAATTCTTCTTAGACTTTTTTATTTGAACAATTCTGTTAAACAGATGGATTGGTTCTGCTTTTAAGTTGAGATCCAAAAATTGTTGTTCTGATACAAAGTTTTTAATTTTTTTTAACCTTTACAATATTCGTCATACTAGTAATTTTTTTGTTTATTCTTTTATTTTTGTTTTTTATAACTTTGTTTTTCCTTTGTAATTCCGTCTTTTGAAGAGTCAGTTTTTGAAGTCGTTTTTTCAGCGTCGTTTTCCTTGGTGAATCGAATACAGAGTCCATGTCCGATATATTTACATCATTAAGACTGGTACTGGTGTACAAGCTCGTGGAACCATATCCTGCAATAAAAGATTCTATCAATAGTCACAGTAAAGTTTAAACTTGAGTTTTAATTTGTGGTAAATTTATATTGTAACTACATGCGCTCCGCGGTTTTACGCGAGTAACTTTTTAGTCTATAGCCTTACTCAGTAAATGTACTGTGCAACTCAAAAAGAATTTTTCAAATCGGACAAGTAAATCCAGAGATTAGCGCGCTCAAACAAACAAACAAACAAACTCTTCTGCTTCGTAAAGATTAATTTAATTTCTCAACTACAAGTGTGTTAAACATTTGTTATAATCATTATAATCTACGAGAAAATCGTAAAAAATCAAAAAATCGACACCTATTATGGGTTTCGTTGCGTCGGCTATGGTAAATATCCAGGAAAACTTGCGTTTGAGTCCAAGATCTAATTTAAGCTGTATAGGGCCATAAGTGTGTATGACTGTACCATTGATGGCTACCAACTCATATTTGGTTCGGGTACAGGGCGTCTAAGTTGCCGAACGCGGAAAAACGCATAAATCTGAGCCGGTTATAAGTAAAAGCATTTTCGAACAGCGATCGGTGATGAATAGACGGCCTGTAGACAGAGGGGAGACTGACCGAGGAGTTTTGGGAGGAGGACTGGCCTCCTGCGAACGATGACGCAACTGACTACGAGATCTATGCCTATATTAAATCCTGCAAAGGGAAAATAAAATATAAAATATTTTATTGCTACTTTTTACGAAATTCTTTTAAAATTAACAAAATTTATATTTTTTAAATTGTTTTATAATTAATCCAAAATGAGTTTTAAAAGAATCGATAACTTTATTACTACGTTAATACCATTAAATAAGCAATAATGCTTAACAATTTTACTTATAATTTTTAATCTAGGTAGATAGAAATTAAAGGATAATTCAATATTTTTCTTTGTTTAAAACTTTAAATATAATCGAGCAACAATAAAAACTAGATTCAATAACCTTTTTTTTTTGCACAAATGAATTGGAGATTCTTAACAATCTGATGAATATTTAGGATAGAATAAGGAATTGAGTATTAGGAGTATAACAGGAGTATTAGGGAAAGTCTTTTACTTTGGCCGATATTGAGCGAAAGATGTGATATTTTATCTATATCACTGCCCGTTTGCCAGGTATAGTTGTCCTCTCCCGGCAGCTCCTTCAAAACTTGCCGTTTTGAAATATTTTGCAATTTTTCCTCTCCTATCGATGTATTTTATATTCTGCGTTTAGATGTTCCCCTCATGGGTCACCATTATGTATATTTCGTTTTACACTGGTGCCAAATTAATCAAAAACTTCATAACTTGGTTTAATATAAGAGATGTGTACGTACAGCCTTGCGATCGGAGAGAGAATAGACAGAATGACAATTGACAATTAATAAAGTTTAGCCTTTAAAACAATAAATATTACGAGCTCACAAACGAACTCACTCGAAATAGGTTCGTAGTAGATTTGTACGCGGTAGAGGTGGGAGCGAGAGGTATAACAGCGAAATCTCTACAACCTACTAAAGGACTTGGGCTTGACCAGAAATCACATTAATGCATTCTTGAAACGTACATCGAAGGCAGCCCTAGTAGGTTCTTTTCAAATTTGGTTACGTAGGAAGAGGAGCTTGGACAGTGGAGGTGAGCGTATAACGCGCGTTAGTTAAGGGCTCCCTTAAACCTACACTTGGGTCGCAAGTCCCAGGCACTGTTGAAGCTCCTCTCCCTGCAACGCGATGGACCCGGCACCCGCACGGTGAATCCATGGAATGCTGAGAAGTTTCGTTTCGTTTTTTTGACGTTAATTTACTACATTGCTATTATAAGAGATCAAAATCAAACAGAATAGTAAAATTAATATATTATATAAAATTAATTGTGTAGGCGTTATGCGTCGAAGCAATTTGAGACGCAAATATTTTCGATGGGATGCGTCAACATTTTTAAAGTTACTGCCTTTTAAGTTAGTTGAGTAGTAGTCATATAACATTCCTTAGTGATTAATTTTATTGCAGTTCTGTAATCCTTCATTTTAAAATGCTTGGTTTTAATAAACTTGTTTAGTAATTTTAAATTAAGGATCAATCGCTTTTCACCATTTGGTTTAGGTACGAGAAATATGTTGGATATAAATTCACCAGTTTCGTGTAAACACTCAGAAATAGCATTAATATTTAATAACTTGTGTAGTATTTTTGAATAATCTTTATGTTCTTGCGAGGTCTTAGGATAGACACTCGGTCTAACTATTTGATGTTTTGATTCGAAATGGATTTTATAACTTTTTATCCACGACAAAAGGATTGGTTTACAGAAGTTTATTTCCAAAATGAACAAAGTCGCTTACAAAGGAAATTTTAAAAATTATAACTACAATTAAGATTACAAATAATAAACATTAGTGATATTAAACAAGATCAGTGAAATCATCTAATTTATGGGTTCTTAATCGTTTTTTTAAATATATTTAGAGATTTTGAATTGACAACACTTAGAGGCAAAGAATTATACAGCTGTGCTCCTTCAAATGAAATAGTTTTAATGCTGTACTTGGTTCGAGTTTTAGGTGTTTCTAAGTTATATCTGTTCCTTGTGTGGTAAGAATGGGTTTTCGTTTTAAATGTAATCTGAAAATGAGTACATAAGGTTTGTTAATATTTTTCGAATAAGTATACATAATTTATATTTATACATTTGTTTTATAGATAAAATTTTAGTTGTTTTATATAAATCTATAGTAGGTGTATAATAATCCATATGAAATAAGACCTCGATAAGTTTATTTTGAGAGATCTGCAAATTTTTTATATGTGTTTTAGTGGCGTTGCCCCATATTTCTATCATCATCATCATCATCATTTAGCCCATTGCAGTCCACTGCTGGACATGGGCCTCTCCCAACACGCGCCATAACACTCGGTCCTCTGCCTTCCGCATCCAGTGAGACCCAGCGACCTTTTTAAGGTCATCGGTCCACCTAGCTGTTAGGTCCATATTTGTATAAGGTATTCTAATACTGGTTTTACTAAACTATTGTAAATAATGTTTCGTACTCTTGGAGGAATACAACGTGCATATACGTAAAGCTCCAGTAAGTGAAGTTATTTTGGAATGTATGGTTTTGTGATCTGGGACCACTCGTGATAAAAGTGTTGTAAGCGACAGCCCAGCGAGCTATTAGGTATTCGAGCTTCTGTTCGGTTCGGCGTCTTCCGGTATTGGCCTCTCAAGTTTAAATCCTCGTGCGTTTCTGTACTGGGTTGTATTTTTGACAACCGTTTTGGGAGTCGCCTTCTGGAGTGATTCAACTGTTCTTTGAACAGTTTTTTGTTTTTTTTTTTTGTTATTGGGTTCTGTTGGGTATTTTAGGTATTCCTTTAATATGTTCAATTCTAATGCTTTTTTCACCATTATCAATGCGAGTTTTAAGTTCTTCTTGCAATGTTTTTAAATTAATTCCGTTGATATGGTGTTTGATCAGAAAATATTTTGATACTATCGTTCTTTAGGTTACTTTTATTACGCAGTATATCTTTTGCCGCTTTTTCAGAGGGCAAACATATTTTAATGATACGAGATTTATCTGTCTTTTGCTTTCCGAGTCGATATATTGTTAAAGGTTCAGGACAATTACTATTAATCATTTTTAGAATTTTAATTACTTCGTGCTTATTACTATCTTATTTGTCGCGAACAGACGTGCTTGTCTCGGGCTGGCTTAAATATTTAAGGGTGATTTCACAAAAGTTGGGTAAAATTCGTCGAAATTTTGCCATATGTGTTTTTAGATACTAAATCAAAAACTTTTTAGTGCATATAATAATATCCTTTTAGTATATAAAGGGGACAGTCACTTTACTAGGTATTGAAAGAGAAATTTGTGTTTTTCTGAAATCTGTATTCTAGGGACTGACGGGTTGTGCTAGGGACTGATGTCATACATTAATTATACAATAAAACCACATGTTTGTCTTATATAATTGGTATTTATTTGTTAAATCTCACTTTTATCTTATTCATACACATATTTATTTCAAAATGCAATCATATTAGAGACAAATATTATTTAATAATACAGGATTATGTAACATTAAATATTAAAGATTAATGTATTACACCGGAAGATTCTAGTAGCTTAATCCTTACATTATACATAATAGAACAAAATTATTATAGCATTGATTAATCGACATAATTTGAGAAAATATAAATAACAATAAACACTATTTATTAATTGCGCCGGAAGTATTAATTGATAACATTCGGCCATCCTGTGTATGCCGTGTCCCACGGCGATCATCTATTGGCACCTGATATTGACATGTCTAAGCCGTAATTAAATCTTGTATTATATAATTTTAAGTATACAACTTTTATTTATCTTATATCACACAGTTTTTATTCGTTCTACATCACACAACTTTAATGTAGTGTAATTTATACAACCTCTATCCTAAAGTAGGAACGTGGGAACGCGGTCTCTAAAGCGTCCTTCCACTCCGTCCATATGAGATCATAGTCTTCCAGATCTTCATACCAGTCTCTAGCCGACCCTCGAAGACGTATCTGCATGATGAACTGTCGATCTTTGTTGTTCCATCCGTACACGTCGCCCAATTGGTCGATCTTATGCAACCATCCCTTGACGTTGCCAGATTTTTCATCCGGTCGGAACGTTGGAATAACCTCCTCATCGGTTTGGGTGACACGCCGCTTCTTATATCGCCTGTGTTTCTCCAAGATCTCTTCTTCAATAATAACTTGATGATTCGTCGCTGTCTCTTCTCTTCGTACCAAGTCCGTCGGTATATGAGCCAGACATTTTCGCACTTCTGAAGTACGTTATATAGGAAAACACTTGTAATACTCGTTACAACGGTTACAATACTAATACTAATGCCCGATATATTAAAAATGGCTGTATTTATACAAAAACATCTTGACCTAATTTAATATTGCACACTTAAAAGATAATATTAAACATTGTTTATCTTAATTATTCTAATGATTTACGAACAAATATTATTTAATAATACAGGATTATGTAACATTAAATATTAAAGATAAGATTCTGGTAGCTAAATCCTTACATTATACATAATAAAACAAAATTATTATAGCATTGATTAATCGACATAATTTGAGAACATAAATAACAATAAGCACTATTTATTAATTGCGCCGGAAGTATTAATTGGTAACATATGATATCTTACAAAACAACGCTGTCATAACAAGGAACAAAAATATTTTCTTATTCTAAATAATTATACTTTTAACAAAACTAATAAGTTTCTTAACAAATAGGTAATTGTCCTTTTTATCACTTCAAACACTGATTTAGTACTTTAAAACTTTACTTATTCTATTTCACAAAGATTCGAAGTAGATCTTAATGTAACTAATGTCAACTAATGGAATGAGCTCTTGTCGATGGTGAGAGCAACCGGCGCCGGGGTTTGGGGTAGTTTAATAAGTTAACACGGCCTCTCCTGACGAGGCAGCGTCCTTACGGCTACTCTGCCCCGCTGTAGTTTCTCCTTCGTTGCAATCGATTTCACAGTCTGAAATTCACACATACGTTACTTTTAAAATTAATATCTTAATCAGTTGATATTTTCTTATAAGACTACGGTAAAGTATGAGTAACTTTAGTTCAAGAGAGTTATTGACGCTCGAGAGTCTTACACTTTTTAACAGTTTTGATGGAGGTTTCTCAACCATTGGTTAATGAATGCGCGTTTGCGGAATTGTGCCAGTTTATGCCCGGGGGTTTTTCGGTACCTACGGAATATGTTTTTGGAATCACGTAAATTTTGCTAGGTATTAAAATAAGAAGTGGTTTGGTTATCATTTGTATTGTTGAATTGATTGTTGAATTTTCTCTTCACTAATTGCTGCAATTATATCGTCATTTAAAATTTTTACCGATTTAAATTGCACTACATATATTTAAAATACGCGGTGTTAATCCCATTTGAAAATGATTGAGGGCTAATTCCTCAAGTGCCGCTATGCGACCTATCATTACATGGCTTTTATTTAAGTTTGAGATTGAAATTTCTGTGAGCAATGATGAAGGGCAAGTTTCCACTCAAAGAATATTGTTAAGTGGTTCATTTAATTTTTGTTTGTATGCTTGTAATTCAGTTATATGTGAGCATAATGTTTCCGGACACTAAACTGAGTTTTAAGAAATTCTTTTAGTTGTTGCCAGTTGGTGAATTCTTTAATGGAGCAGGTGGTTTCTGCTTTTCCTTGTAATTGAGATAGTATATAAATATTTGAAGAGAATATCTTTTTGAGTTTCGGATGCTAGTTCATAAGCATTATTGCAATTAATTATTAATCTCTTCGGCCATCATAGGGCTTGACGAATTTTAATAAGATTGAGAGCTCTAACTCCAGTTTAGTGACTGGTTTTCCTTTTAGATGTGGACCTGGTTGATGTACCTGAAGGAGGGAGACCTTTTTTTTTTTTTTTTTTTTTATCGTGGGGAAATGCTTCATGCATACTCTCCTGCTTGGGGAAGAAAGCAAGGAGAGTTATGTCGGACTCTCGTCCTGAAAAGGACGCACTACCGACTAAAACCCCACGGGTGTCCCGCGCGCCGCTCTTTTGCTAAGCCACAGGGCCCGCAGAGCGATTCTGCTGTGGCTTAGCAACGGCTGCCCCAAAAGGGACATTTCCAAGTCATCTAGATCCTTCGTGTTGTCAGTGGTGGAAACTGAGCATTCGCGGGGCCTTAGACCGTGAGGTGGCAGACATCCCCAGGTCCGCCACCCGGAAGCCCCTTAAGGCGGGAGATGGCGCTCATGCGCTATCCGCCTTCGTCCCGGACGGCGTCGTCTTATCGGGTCAGAGGAAGGTGCCTTTTCCCGTTCTCTTTCATCGGCTTCTTTCAGTGAGATGACTTTCTCACAGAAAGAAGCCATCGCCTGCCACGCTACAGTATGACGAACCATCTTTTGCATAATGGTTGGCAGCGATAGGTCTGTACCAACGACATTGCAAAGCTCTCTCCGCTGATCTTCCCACGCTGAACATTCCGCAAGAGTGTGTTGCGCTGTATCGTCTTCACAGACGCAATGGTGACATCTTTTAGATGGTTCCCTACCAATTGCAAACAGATAATGACCAAAACATCCATGGCCAGTCATTACCTGCACCATTCGAAACGTCAAATTTCGATTTCGCAAACAAACCCATTCGTCTAAGATTGGTCTTAGGGCTTCAACCACTCTGTGTCCAGCTGTGGGATTCATCAGTCTTTGCTTCCAGGTGTGCATCAAGATGATATGACCCTGGCGTCGCCACTGTTCCACCTGCTCTTTTACTGGGATATGACCGCGTCTCCTAATGTCAGCAACCCTGTGATAAATTTCCGCCAGAACTCGCGCCTCAAGGTCCCACGGAACAGAGCCAGCTAGTGCGCACGCAGACTCACAAGCTACTGTCCGGTAGCCCCGGATCGCTCTGATAGCCACGGCTCGCTGCGGTCGCCGCAGCAACGATTTATTTGCGCTTTTTAAGTCATCTACCCATACAGGCGCACCATGGGTAGATGACTTGATGGTTGAAGGAGGGAGACCTAGGCTTTCTCTATCGCCCTCGGTTCCGTTACGGCTATTTCTGGTCTTTAATTTTTGGGACTTTGTGGTCTACTTTCAGCCCTTTTTAATCACCCAAAACACAGAAAATTATTTTACAATACAACAAAATATAATGCAAATACTATATAATATTATGTAAAATACCAACAGACAGTATAAAGAACAATATTAAACGAACGACCTTCACGAAGTTGGTTCCATTTTCGCTAAACTTGATCTTGGGGCATCAACGGCGGGCCACCAGCCTCCTTAGTGCCAGGATCATGGAGTCGGCCGATAGTGAGGTGACTAATTCCAGGTGGAATAAAGCCCCCCACCTCTTCTCGTTCCTCCTACCTATCGTGACCGTCATCGGGCCGAAGTAGTCTACCGCGGTGCAGGTAAAGGGTGGCTCGCCATATCGAAGCCTCTCTCGCGGTAGGTTCCCTGTGGGTGGGGTCTTCGGGGTGCCCTTGTGCACTCGGCACCATTGGCACTGGTGGGTTATCGCTCGTACCGCAGATCTCAGGCCCAGGACCCAGAATCTTCTTCTGATCTCGTTCATCACGGTCGCATGGTTGCCGTGATTTAATTTGCACATCACTATTAGCTTTACGACATCGTCTCTTGCATCTAATATGACCGGCTGCCTGAGGTCTCGGTCTTAGCAGCCCGTCGCCCAGGGTGACGTCTAGTCGTTTGAGCCTCCTACTCCGGTCGAGGGGTCTATGGCCTTCTGTGGCCTTTTTCTCTTTCCTGAAGCACTCTTGACTCTGTCGCAACAATAACACTTTTGCCCTCTCGAGCAATTCGGGTTCTAGTGGCCGGAACGGCTCTTTTCCTCCGAGCGGCGTTAAAAAATGCGCCTTCGCTTTTTGTTTTAAAGCACTTTGTTGTTTTAAAGCATTTTTTGTTAGTTTTTCACTGAAAATTCACAATATTATATATTTCCTTGACTTTTTGTACTTTATTTTCACTCAATATTTGTTTAATTAGCGGAAATAGTTAATACATTGAAATTATACACGAAGTCGATGACAACAGTGACACAGTGGCTCGTGTATCTATAAACGTTATAGGGGACATTATATTTATTTCCTTAAGTTCCTCTTCGATGATATAGTTTGGAATAACAGGGCAAACATTTGATAACACGATTCTTTTGTTTCTAGTGATTAACAGTTTTATTTTAATAAAATTATTTTTAATAGTAATCTTTTTGTTTCCTTCGATATACGTGCATTCCTTGCATATATGTACGTGCATTTGATATTCTCGAGATAAATCTAATTGAGGTCGGTGGTACAATAGTTTTTTTTTAACTAAATATATCGCTTAAGGGTAAGGTATGAATAGATGTACACAGGGGGTAAAAGACACAAGAGATATAAAAAGTAGACACGTTAACATATGTTTGTAAAAGTAATAGATGTTTAAAAGACTTAAACTATGTGATGAAACGATGAAGAGCCCGAGGTGTTGGAGGGCTTTTGCGATTTGATACAGCGGTCCTCCAGCTCCCAAGTGCAAAGGGTGATGATGAGGATGATTGATGAACCTTATACTAACTTGAAACTAACAGTCTGAGCCGACATAAATGTATATATATATGGACAATATTAAAAAGAAAAGAAACACTTATTTTACATATTAACAAGTTTTGCAGGACGTCCAGTGACAGGCATACCGCATAGGTGAAAGAGTAATAGTAGTGAGAGTAGAACAAAGTATGAAGTTCGTGTTATTGAATGATTTTAGATTGTTGATGATACATATATGCAGAGAAATTGATGAAGGACAAGGTGGCTTCTTTGTTCTCCAGAAGGGAGGCCATGTTGAAGGGAGAGACCCCGGCGTGGCGGCAGATGATTTGATGGTCTGATCTCTGTGCGATGAACGGGGGCAGTCCTCGAGCACGTGACCCATTGACTGCACCGTGTAGGCGTGTCCTGTAAGTGTTTGGGTTAGTGTGTATGTGTTGCGCGCAAGTGAGTGTAATTTAGTGACGTGTTTAATTGTAGGAAGGTGTTTTTTGGTGTATTGTCCTTGTGGTTCGCTCTTGTATCGAGACTGCCAGACTGAGACAACAATGACAATAGTAGATAAGGGGCCATCCATAAAATACGTCACACTAATTTCATGACTTTTTGAGCCCTCCCCCGTCCTTGTCACAAGTGGTCACATTTCTGAGACCCCCCCCCTCCCTAGTGTGACGTCACATGTTTTGCAATTTAACATCGAAAAATTATTAAATTAAAGCAGCAGTTCCGAAATTAGTATTATTTCCATTTAATATGAGTATTTTTTTATGAAAACAAGAAAATATCAATTATTTGAAACAATAATAAAAAAATAAACTAATGAATATAAAGAAAAAGAAACTCAATCATCTTCAGTCCATGGACTTTGAACCCAGTCTTTTAAATTATTTATAACTGGCATGGCAGTCACAACTCATAGTCATACTCAGTACTGTGCCCGCACTCTCAAAGTTTCGTTTTCCAAGTCCAGGTCAGTAGTTTTATTACTGGAATCGAGATGTGAACCGAAATTATCGTGTTTAAATACAACACCAGTAAGTTTACGACTAAGAGGTGCCATTCGTCGTTCTACTCTGTTAAAGCACTTCTTCCTGGGGCATTTGTGGCAAAGTAAACAGCATCCAAATGAAAATCTTTAAAATGTTGTATAGCTGAAATTAATAGTAGATTTTGAAATGTGATGTCACGAAACTTAGGACCCTTCCCACCCCTTGTCACACCATGTCACACTTTGTCGACCCCCTCCCCCCCACTTTACGTGTGACGTACTTTATGGATGGCCCCTAAGGAAATGAGGTACTCCTTTAGTTTTAGTGTAATTCCGTCAATCGAGTCCAATATGTTGGCTTGATCTTTCTCAGGGGAACAGGTTGATGACGTCATTTTCGCATAACTTGATGTACTAGGTTTAGTATTTGTTTTTGAATGGGACATTGGGAGTTGATTTGTACGTTGGGTTTGAGGATATTTCTATGTTAATATGTTTGTTTCCAGGATTTACCCAGTAACATATATCAAACAGTTATATATTAATTAACTTGAATCCGACATATATTAGTACACTCGAGTGAGGTAAGACCTGCGAACGCGTTCAATACCCACGCGGTACGTTTTCTTACATTACTGTTGGTTTCGATATCTCGGCGGAGATAAGTAAAAGAAGGTGGACTGTATAAAATTGATGTATTATTCTATATAAGTGTAAAAGACGGGTATGCGTGTGCGCATCGAGCGATGTCACAGCTGGTTGACAGGTGTTGGCCTCCGCGGTGCCCAATGCCGTCTTTAAACTATTTGAGGCCCTGGGCACATTATTATCATGGGGCCCCTATGACCTCGAGAAAACACTATTTAGTTACAATAGATAAAGGAAGACAAACAAGGTTCTAAATTTATTTTTATTTAGTTACTAACTATAAAAAAATAGGAAATATAAAAAATAATCTACAAAAGTAACTCGCTTAACTTAGAATCCTTAGATGAATTCTATGTTGGTTGCAAAGGTACCCTTCTAGATTTAAAATGAGCAAAATCGTTAATCGCATCTTCAAAATCTATGGTATTGAAAATATCACATTCTATGGACATCAGCGACAAACTAGTTGATCTCTCTTGAAGCATTGTACTTCTTAATTCATTTTTTATTCGTTTCAATTTGGAGAAGGAGCGCTCTCAATTCAATTTCTACGTTAGGAAATGTGTCTTCAATTTTGTTTTGTATTAATAGATTATATACTTCCTGTACCCTGTTAGATGCTTCATTTTTTAAGTATTCTTTTAAATGTTGACATTCTATTTCTAACTCTTTTTCATTTACATCTTCGTGATAGATTTGAGAGAATTCTTTGCATCCTTGTCGTATCTCTTCGGAATTCAGAGTTTTTAAGTGAAAAAATAAACTAAAACGTTGACTGACGGTCTCATATGAACTTTGTCGCTGTTTTAGATGAACACTCAAGGTATCGATTATTGGGAGAAAGGTTTCTACGTTGAATCGCTCTTTTCCATTCAATTGGACTGATGGCGCAGAGCCATCAAAAAATTCCAGCCGTGAGCTTCTACGTCTTGTTCTTTGAGATAGATCCTTGTAGTCAGATTCTGGGTTATTTTCTTTGGCAGATGATTCGAATTTATCAAATTTATCCCTGAGGTTAGTAATAAAATCATAAAGTGAAGTCAACAAATTGGTTGCAACGTCCAGTGTTATTGTTTCTTTCTGAAGATAATTACTTGTTTTGTCAATTCTTTCCAATATGGTGCTCCAGATTTCCGTCAGTATAATAAATTCTAGATTTAAAATATTTATTAAAAATAGAAGCAATGTTGCTTCTACACTTAACATTGTTAAATTTAAAACATAACAATACAGATAATATATATACACATATATATATATATAATATTAAAATAAACACAATCTTAAACATATAATATAGGAAGGCGATATCTATCGCGCTTGCTACGCAGGCGTACCGGGACGCGCGGGAGCAGGGAGGAACATTTAGATAATAATATAGGGGAGAGTCGGTTATATAGTAACACTTTTCACTTTAACTCAAATATTTCGACTATAACACGTCTTATAATAATTAATACATATATAAAATAAAGTTTCATATTTTAGCTTCCTAAGACGAAGAGAACAGATCCTGGCGATTATTTTAACATTGTTAAAAATGCTTTTTTATAGAGGCTTGCCACTGGTACGAATTAGCCGACTAGTCGTTTTAATCGTACCACTAAGTCTTTAAATCGTACCATGGGTGTGTAAGTCGTACCACTGAATGAAAGACATTAAAATTCTCAATCAAATTAGTTATTTTTAACTGTTAGGTAAGTAATAAAACAACATTATTTATATCTTTTAAGTAATAGAAACATAAAAATTAACTCTTAGGTTATATAAAGGAACTATACCTAAGCTTTCTCAGTTAAATGACATGATTACACTATGATAATGAGATCAATCAACATAACTAATAAAAATCAGACAAAAAAACAGTAAACTATAATAATAAAGTAACAGTTAACAAGAATGTGGTTTGTAATATAATTATTGTGCATATTTCTTAATGGAAACAATCATGACAAATGTCTGGATTCGAAGTACACGTCTCATGTAGCCACCGTTTACAGCGAACGCATTGAATCCAATCAACTTTTGGACCCTTCTTATCATAGTAAGAACAATTGCACTTTCCACATATATTTTCAAGATCATCATCGCTGTAATTTTTTTTTAAGTTTACAAAACTGGCTTACAACTAATGCATACAAAATAAAATCTAAGCTGAACAGAGTGTCATTAAGTTGCAGTCTTCTGGATGTAAAACTAACATGCTTTAAAAACCTTGCTTAGTTAACAAGAACTGTACTTGTGTAATTACTGACTAGTTAATTATTTGATTATTACATAAAATAATGTGATTTTGCTTAAAGTTTATTTTTAAGAGAACCAACAGATTCACTGAAGACATCTAGGTGTTGACGACTACAATAGAACATAGATAGAGGTCTTCAGTGTTGGTGCAAAGGCCGCTCACATTTTGATAAAAAAAATTGATTGAATTGTAAAACTCAAAAAAAAAACCACAATAAATATAACATAGGTAAAAAAAAAATAAGTAAAATAATAATCATCATCATCATCATCAGCCAAAAGACGTCCACTGCAGGACATAGGCCTCCCCCAAGGATCTCCACGACGACCGGTCTGGTGCCACCCGCATATAAAAATAAATACATATAAAAATACATTTTAAATCCAACTGCGATCGCCAACCCGCCTGCCAAGCGTGGCGATTATGGCAAAAACCCCCCAACATGCACAACATGACCACAAACCGGCCCCTAGTAAAATAATATAACCATAAAATTACTGAAGACTATTTAAAAAATCGGTGTTTCTTATTAAAATTGGAGGTGAATACTAATATAAATGCGGCTATTTCGGATCCAGACAAACTCGTATTTCTTCTCCTACGCGACGAGTCTTGTGGCTGCATGAAGTTTCTTATTCGTTGGGGACAAATGCTCACTGACGTATATTGCTTGCTTATCACCTGCGATGCCTAAATGAGTCGATTTGAGTTTGTCGTTTTCATTCATTTTGTTGAAAATTTTTACCGCTGCAAGTATAGTATCACGGACGCGCGGGCTGGTTAATTTGACTAGAGAGAGAGAGAGAGAGAGAGAGAGAGAATTCTTTAATATCACTATCAGCTATGTCACACGAAACGACTTTAGTGAGCTGTTTCACAATAGTAATCAGGTTTTCTGACTTATGCTCCGGAACACACTGTATTTCAATATTACAGTCTCGAGCACGCTGCTTAAGCTGTTCCATTAGGCTGGCGACTTCGTTAAGTTGTGCACGTAGAGATGTGCTTTCTGTTTTTGAGTGAGAGACATCGGTTTTGTAACGATCAATAATGAGTTGTTGTTCGTCAAAATTATCAGTTAAAAACTGCACTGTATTAGTTACTTGATCTAGCTAATTTCGCATTAAGGAAATTTAGAGTTTATATCTTTCACTTCCCCGCGAATCTCACTTAGTTTCGTATTGAAATCATTTCGGCTTAATTGTTGGTACTCAAATTTTTCATTCATTTCTCTACGAAGATTTCGAATTCCTTGAAGAATAGCATCTTGGGAGTCTATGTTACTTAATAAGGAAACTGGTGAATCTTTATCAGATTCTTTAATACTCTTGCCTTGATCGGACGGAGAATTTTTGTTACCTGTTTTTGATTTCGGACCTTGACAGATTGGGCAAACCCATTTAGCTCGGTTCGATTGTGACTCATTGAACTTAATACAGTCCGCATAAAAATGACGGTTACATGATGTATTTGAACATTTAACTCTCTTCTGAGTTTCAAGTAAACTATTGTTACATGTGTAGCATACAACCATACTTGTAAAAAAATAAAAAAATAAAAAATGAAAATAGTTCCGTATAACCGGGATTTGAACTTGGTACTCCTCGTTGTCCGTCAATTTTAGTCAACTCTTATCTTCACGCCGCTATCTGTGCAGATGGAATGATGGTCGAAAATGTTGTTGAGTAGAGTACTTAAGCTATTCCTACAAAAAATGATTTTCTTTTATTACGTGCACAGTTGTTAACTCACGTCGATTTAAACTAGCGGATGAAGAGGGATGGTGCAGGGCCACGTTTTGGTGTTTTCAGTGTAGAAAAAAATATTCAATAAATGTTAAATTTAGAAGTGGTACGATTAAAATGCCAGTACGATATAACCGACTCTCCCCTATTACATCTGTTCAATGCTCGCTCAGTGCAGCCCGCAGCGTCTAAAGGCTAACCACAAGAATCTTGTTTAAACATATATATAATCAAAATTAACTTAAAACGAACACAATAAAATACACAACAGTGACTAGAAAATAAATTGTAATATTATGTTATTAATAAGCGGTTGGATTAGGTAAAAGACATATTTCTATTAAATACGTAATAATATAAAATTGTAATGAAATCAGTATAAAACAAAGACATTTTAATTTAACAAAAACTAACATTATATTTACCAAACAATACTTATTAACATCAAACATAATAACTTATTATAATTTCTCTTAAAGATATAACTCATAAAAACTATACGAAAATTACTGTTATATGAACTAAAATTACTATTTCTTTTATTTAAATATGTTGATAAATTACTAATTTTAGTATGTGCATATCATTTTTTGTCGATTACTTTTAAACTTTCTAAATAATTAAGAAAATGTGCATGTGGTTTAAACATTTAGTAATTAATAAGTTTTCTCATATACAAAAAAGAACCATAGTCTAAGGATTTATTGATATAAATGAAACTATGCGTATTTACTATCTTGATAAAGCTTTTATTTATCAAATATACACGTTTATTCGATGTTATCATCAAATTAGATTTCGAAATCCACAGTGTCTAGTCCATATATGTCGTCTTCTATAGTATTATCACAGTTGAGACCATTATAAAAACTCTGTGCATCTTGTGGAATGAGATATAATATGGATTGTATCGGCAAGTTTTGGTAGTGATATTAGTTTCCCTGACGGCCGTAAAGTAACTAAATGTTCCATTAAAATTAAAGCTGGTCTCCACACGAACAGGTGCTCTACCTATATTAACTTCCACAGAATTACCAAAGAAGTCTTTTTTTAAATAAATTGAGTTTGGCGAGTCTCTTTCTATGTATATTTCCCGAGTTTGCAGCCAATTAATAATTAATTAATTACCACGTTTTCTATTAATAATCATTTTTTCAATCTTAGATGTCCCAGAAAATCTGATTTTTCATTACTGTACAGTAAGAGGGATTTTTTTTTCTTGAAATCTTTTTTAATTTGTATATAATCATCGGGAGTGTATAGTATCGGATACTTTTTTATTGCAGTTTCAATGTGGGAAAAGTCTGTGTCATTAGGTAGCTAACTATGTCCAGGAATCAAAAACTTTTGTGTTATATCTTTCAAAGTGGTATGACAATGCAAAAATGCTTTTAACATCAAAACTATTTTATCGCAATATAACACGAATCGCGCCATAAAATTACTTCCTCGATATCTTCAGAAATATGCTCGATTAAGTATGTATTTTAAAAGACAAGAGCCGACTTCCTGAGCACCTTTTCTAGCCATTCCTTCCACACAAAACACCTATTTGAGTTAGTTTTTGCCGAATTAATACCTATATTATAGGCCAGAGCTGTCGTTTAAGATTAAAGTATGTGTAGAATAACTTTGTGTACATAGCCTCACTAACCTTCTCAGCTTCTCCTCTCCTAGATGTTTACAGTATACATTGAACATCTAGTCTAAAGTCGTGTCTGACATAAGACATGACATATTACTTGGGAAACTAATTCGTCGTTGCATTTTTCCTTACCTCCACTTTTTGATCCTCTTCTCTCTAAAATCTTGTGACCTCAATTTAGTCAAAGCAGTATTAACTCTCTTTGTTAAAACACTAAGTGTTTTTATTTATTTATTGGATCGCCAACTAAGTATACACAAATACAATCATTTAAATTAATACAATCAAGATGCTATGTGCTACCTCAGTTACAGGCAACCACTTCATGCTGAAATATTAACAGAGTGCATGTAATCACAAAGTTAACATTTTGGTTCAAATACATTTTATTTTAAATACAGTGCATGAAGAACAAACAACTAGAAAGTAAAGCTAAGCTTAATTAATTAAACATTTTTTAATTCAAGAGGCCTTCCCGAAAATATATCAATATTAGTGTTTTTAAAAAGAGAGTTAAACTTTAATGTCATTCTATTCAAAGGTTTTGACATATAAATTTCGGCATATTTCGATTTTATCTAATAGATATTTACAAGATATTTTTTTCTTCATATTACTATTAGTCATCCTTCTTTTAACGTCATCTTCTTTGATGGTTGCTGCGATGTATATTTTTTGGGTATTGTAATTTTCTAGTTTGTAAAAATCTCAAATATTTTCTATCGATTGTTTGAATCTATTTTTTTTTCCTTTTTCTTTGCAGAGAAAAAAAAACAGTTGTCATGCGTTCGAACAATTACAAATATTATATAGTTAACAATTATATTGTACGAAGTATTGACGACTATATTGTACGAAGGGTGAAAAAAAATTACAATATTTAAATATTTAAATTCTTAAAAGAGATATAAAACTAAAAAGTCTTTTCTAAGCCAAAGGAGATCTGCGATTACACTGTTTGGTGTTTTTTTTTGTAAAAGTTATTTGGGAGTGGATGTCTTTATTTAGAATTTTTCTTATTAGTAGGCAAGTGCTGTATTGATACGTTTGTGAAATAGTCATAAGTTTCAAATCTTTATAAATCATCATTTCCTTATTAATACTATGAACCTTAAATTTTAACTAATAAAGGATCTTATTACTAGGGAAAGATGTAACACAAGAGCGGTTCTGGTGTACTTACTTACTAAATTTGAGTCGTAGTCTTCCTAGGTCGATGTGTGGCGAGCTCCAGCAGTAATCTCTACTACATAATGTTCTGGACTTCAGATAAAGCTTGAAAGCTACGTCAGTTAGTCGATCTTCGATTTTAGAAAATCATAAATCTAACTAACGTCGGAAATCCTACCGACTGCGCCAAATTATGATTTCGACGGTCGGTGGATGCAATGAAACCAAAATTTAAATGACTTAGTTTAATTTTAAACTTTAATTTTAAACAACTAATTGGTTCGACTATATTTTACGAAGATTAACAAATAGTGACACAATATTATATTTAAATACTTAAAAGAAATATAAAACTGAGAACTCTTCACACGGAACTTCTGAGTCAGACCCGTGTAGAATGAAAGAGTTTACTTAGAAGCTGAACGCGACCTCCGATTACACAGTTATTATCTTTATATTTTAATAAATCCAACACTTGACACCGTCACAACATACATACGTATAATTCGTTTACAATATGTATTTGGTAATTTGATCTAAATTGATGGGAAGATTCCTATTTTCACTACTTAAATTTATGACATCTTAAATGTCTTTCCAAATTTCTTCTAGACTCTTAGGTATTGTCTTTTTTTTTAAACTTTTTCTTTGTCTTGGTTTTAATTTTCTTTCTAACCTTTCGATAGTGGTATACTACTTCTCGTTTCATCTATGTCTATAAATGACCAATCGAGACCATCATATTTTAGTGTTAGAGGTTTTAAGATTTCCATTTTTGACTTTGTTCACTAACTGTTGGGGCATTGGTATGCTTGTGTGGTGTGGTATTTATTTATTTATTTAAAAACTTTATTGTCTAATTACAATAACGTAAACACAAAAGGCAGACTTAATTTCTGAAGGCATTCTCTACCAGTCAACCTTTAGGCAAAACAGAAAATCGTGAAGACGGTAGCAATAAAAGTTAAAATATACATATAAATATGTATATATTGATATATAAATAAAATATACACATATACATATAGATACATACACATACGTACAAATAAATATACATTTTTATACAAAAAACAATAATAATAACAGAAACTTACCACAGATTCTTAACAGCATGTTCGTGTAAACGACGCCTGAAAAATGCCCTAGTAGGTACCTTTCTAATTTTTTGTGGAAGTTTACTCCACAAATTGATAGCTTGTACAGAGAAGGAGTTAGAGACGAAACCAGAGCGGTGGCTGGGAAAAGAGAGGAGGAGAGAGTCATTAGAGCGTAGCTGTCACAGAGAAATTTAAAATTATCTTTTAAGTAAAGAGGAGATTGAAGTAAGTGGTAACTGGTAATGATGAAATAAAATAATAAGTTTAATTTGATTTACAATATTTGGTAATCATCATTTGACGTAAGTCACTCTTTCTAATTACAACTCTATCACGAATTCGTTTCAGCTGTAGTAAACTCATAGTATCAATATCTGTTTGTTTTTCAAATAACTTGAGAGCTGTTTCCAGGGCATGACCACTTTGTCGTGGGATGGCCCTGCACCATTTTCCTCGTTTAGATTTTCTATTCATCTTCTTGCATTTATTGCTGTTCATTTCTCTGTAATAAGATTTCTAAGATTTTGTCATCCGACATAATCTGAAAGCCTTTATCATTACTGTCACAAGTGACATCATCATCATCATCACAATCCTGGCATATTTGTATCTTTAATCTTACCTCGTTAATATCATCCAAAATTGAATCATCCGTATTTGTTATTGAATTTTCAATCTCCTGATTAAGTTGCAAGCCTTGTTCAAAGTATTTCTATCAAATCCCACGCATTTCCAACTCTGTAACAACACTCCTTTAAATTCACTCCCTCAAATAGTGACCTGCACAGAGATTTGGGGTAGAGTTAACAGAATATGTTTGAAAAATAAAATACCATTTTTTGTCATTTCCTCCTTTAAACATTGATAATATTGATATCTTTCGCAAGTATTGAATTAAATTTTAAATGAAACTAATATTTTTATTATTTTTGACGGGTAGACGAGATGTCTGCCGTGATCAAGGTTGCTGCAAAGTAATCGAAACGTCGGGAGTATATAGTTTTTAAACATTTAAACATTGATAATATTCGCGCATAATGTTACAGGAGTCCGATCAAAACGAACATCTATATACTTTATGAATCTCTCAAATACCCCTGAGCCAAGTAAGTACCTACCTTAAAACGATTATGATCTGTTCATCACAGCTTTATAAAAGTTATTTAAATAGGAATATCCAGTAGAGATTCAAACATTCTTATTATTATCATTTGAAAACAACAAACAAGGCAAACAAAATAACTTATTTGTTACACAACCTGCTAACTAATTAAAACTATCATAATACTTTTTATTAAAACGAATAACAATACCTTTCTTTTAGTTCAATCTCAACTGGTCACCCTCCTTGACTTTACACTTATTTTAATTTTATTATCAAACGACAATATTGAAAATCTAGGGGGAGTCCGGGCAAAGTGAACACCTTAATGTTGATGTGTTGTAGAAACAGAAATAGTTGACATAAAAATAAAATTATTTGTTTATAGAAATCAGTATTTATTAAAGTTTTCAATATAATCAACATAAATACGTAACATTAATAATTTAGTCGAAATTATTAATAATATGACATTAGATCTATCCGATTTGCCCAACCCACCGGATAAAGTGGATAGGGCAAAGTGAACTCAAGTAATTTTTCTACAATAAAACTGTTAACGTAATCATCTAAACTTCGGCAACTTTCCAAAGTTGTTATCAAATCTCGCAGTAAAGCTACTCTTCTATACAATCCGCTGTCATCAAAAGCCTGTTGTAGGTTATTCCGAGCTTCTTTACAAGTTTCAGCGCTCTGCACGTGTACATAATTAATCTAGTAGTAAAATGAGCTTCGATTTCGCATTCACTTCCTTTTGTCTGTATTGGTGCCATCAACACAACTCCACAAATGTAGTTTGAAATAAGCTTCCACGGCGATTTTCCAACTAGCGTAATTCTTTCTTCCGATGAGTCTATCAATGTTGAAAGAGTTGTGGCCTGTACTGGACATCTTTTTCGCGTAAAAATAATGATGTTTTTGCAGTATTTAACTAATTTATTTCTGAACACACGCCGCTCCAGTTCAATTTCGATTACGTGTAATCTCAAAATGGCGGACTGAACAAATACGCCGGCCGGTTTTTATTCTGTTTTCCTTTTTTCTCGTTTTATTTTTATCAACCACGCTCTGCTACCGTGTTGATATTTGTGGATGGTACAGAAATAAAACTTGTCGGATATAAAAATGCACAAACGTATTTATTCAATTAATAGAAAATTAGTTAGCGACACCATTGAAAGAAGTGAAGAAAATAATGTCAACATAACAGCAAAAAGAATAGATAACATAAAGAAAATAATTAAGTACAGTTGTCACAAATAAATAAGCCTATTCCTTCATAGGCCGTACATTTTTCATGACTCCATTGGCTACAGGAGCTACATTGGATCCAATCATCTATTGGCTGTCCGTTTATTTCTGTATAATCTTCTCCACAAAAATAACAAGTATATTATATATTAGTATCCTCTTTCTGAGCTTTCTTAAATTTATAATTTTTGGTATTTTTCTTTGTTATATTTTTGGTTTTTATCTAAATCTTTGTTTAAATGTTTTAATACAGTTGTATTCATTTTTGTAAACTTAACTTTTTGTTCCTCTTTCACTGGAGTGCTCGTAAGAACTTCTGACTTTTGTATCTTTCGCTTGCTTAAAAACCAGAGAGATATAACACCGACATGTTTACACTACGGCGCCTCGAACGCGATTGCATTGATTGAATTGAATTTAAAAAAAAAGAAAACACAATGTACTAAAATAATCAAAAACTATGCAACAATTAATTTAAGGAGCATGCAAATTATTCATCTTTTTTTGTTTAACATTGTTGAAACGCGAGAATAAAGCTTTGTCTCTCAATCTTCTCAAAAGTAGAAGTTCGTTGTAGGATGCACCATTTTCTTCAGCCCATTGCAAATCCAGCTTACAGGCATTAATTGCATCTTGTGCTTTCACCACTTCGTCATCTTCCTGATTTATTGTTGCATGACTAGAAATATCTTCGTCAGAAATTTCATGAAAAATATTTTCCTCTTTATTGTAAAAACTTTCTATAAAGTCGCTTCAGTGTTTCAATAACACTGATGCGTGTGACAAGGATGTCACATTAGGAGGCATAAATTTTTTGAAGTGAAACTTCTTTAGGCGCATGAGGGTAAAATTTTTACAGGTGTAACGTCCGGTATGCCACGGAAGTGGCGAAAAAGAGAGAGAGAGAGAGCGTTAGAGACCGATTGAGAGAGAGTGAGACAGAACGAACGTCGTATAACGTACAGTACAAAGAAGTTTCACTTCTGATATGTGTACTTCGTACGCAAGCATTTTTTACTTTAAATTTCTTTTCTCTCCTGAATATTTCAGCCGAAGCATGGGTCAGTCCATTATCCAGTAAAAACAATACATTTCCTTGCTTCCCAATTACAATTTATCTTTTTTATACTTCAGGGATA
Organism: Danaus chrysippus; assembly: GCA_916720795.1. Classification (NCBI taxonomy): domain Eukaryota; kingdom Metazoa; phylum Arthropoda; class Insecta; order Lepidoptera; family Nymphalidae; genus Danaus; species Danaus chrysippus. The sequence continues at coordinate 1,810,081 of CAKASE010000072.1, read as the reverse complement.
AAGGTGTTGTTGTATCAACAAAAAATAAAAAATGAAAACACTAATTACGCTTGGTGGCAGCGAAGGATGCAAGAAAAATCCGTTTTACTTACAAAATATATTCAATTACCAATTAAGACTTAAATTTAACTACTAGCTAGGGCGGGGTCTTTAAGTCAGCGATTGACTTAAGACCCATTCTACATATAATTAAGTCTTATAACTAACTACATACTAAAGAGGTGTCTGTAACACAGCGGTTGACTCCAGACTGAATATATGTAAAAATCCCATTCTTCATTCTCACCGATGGTGCAAGGCGTGTGGTGTCCACTTCACTTTCCCAGTCCCACCGATGGCTCAGAGTCAGCATTCCGTACTTTAAACCATTGTTATACCGAAAACTTAATATCGGGTTATACTTACGTAACACACTTAAAAACACATCGCAAACATAATAATATACTCTGAAATCTATGTTCAACAGTGTTACTTATAAGTAGTGAGAAGTCGACACCAATCAACTATAAAATCTTATTTAATACTATTGAATATATGTACATAAAGAAATTAAATACATTTATTTATTAAGATCCTCCAGGAGTAAATACATCAACACAGTAATATTAGTAACAATAACAACATATAGCTTAAAACTAAATGCATTACCTATAAAAGAGAATACCTCATGCAATGGTAGTGGATATAAAAGGAGCTTACACGATAAAAATATGTACCTACATTTACAAATTTAAACATATTATGCTAATTGAAAAGTTACAAAAAAAATATATATTTTTAATTTAAAAAAATAAAAAAATTTGCAAAAAAAGTAGATAACGAAACAATAACGATCAAATGGCTAACAATTGTAACATTTTCTTACGGAACTTAGATAAAGAGTCACCAAATGGATCTAGGGAAGCACTGTGCTCGTTTAAGATTTTACAAAAACATGCCACGGGTGAGTTACTTCCTAAGACGGTTTTACGAAAAGGTCTTACTAATGGCGCTATCGGTTTTCGTGGGTATCTAGCAGGAACATTTAAATTTATTCTAGAAACTAGAAATGAATTATCATATAAACCATTTAGAGCTTTGTATAAAAACGTTAAATCTAGCATGTCCCGCCGATGACTTAGGCCTCTGCCTCGAATCTCGCGGGTAGCGGGGCGGCGGCGCGGGAGCGGCAGGATCTTACGCGTATAATCAAATGGACCGACCCTCGAATACAGCGGTGCAGGAGCAGGGCGGGGGCGGGCAACGAGCGGTGCACTCCAGTCAAGCGGTGACCGCCCGCGTTGCGCGTCTGCATTGTAAGTATAGTGTTGTAAACCCTCGACACGTGTAAGCAATTTGTAATTGTAAACAAAAGAACGAATTTCTTAGAAAGTTCGGTATGACTGTCGAGTTTATTGCGAGCTAGGATAACAAAGCGACAAAAGAGCCTACACAGCTGCGCAGTTTTTACTAATTACACAACACTACACAGCTATAGTGCCGCGCGATCTGCCCGCCCTGCTGCCGCGCCGCCGCCGCCGCCGCTCCGCTGCCCGCAAAATTCAAGGCTGAGGCCTTAAGGAAATAACTTTGAAGTACTTTAGTCTTTCATTGTAGGTAGGAAGTAGTTTGGCTTTACCTAAAGAAAATGTAAGATGGTAAAGAAAACGTTTTTGAATTCTCTCTAGTCTTAAACAGTGAGTTGCATAATGTGGCCTCCAAACAACACTTGCATATTCCGAAATGCTCCTGACAAAACTGTTGAACAATATGATCTTAGTTTTTGGATTCCGAAATAGTTTACCGTTTCTGATAACGAAACCTAACATTTTAGATGCCCTGTTAATTATGTTGTCCATATGTGATATAAAAGTTAATTTTTTATCAAAGATCACCCCAAGATCCCTAATCGTATCCACGGAATTGATATTATTGCATATATTATAATGCGTACTAATCTCATTATAATTTCTAGTGAAAGATATCCATGAACATTTATCTGGGTTGAGTTTCATACCATTACCTTGACACCAGTTATACAATTGTGTTAAATCATCTTGTAACATTGTTGTCTATATCTCCATTATTTTATTAATGCCATAATGTTGACACATTATTCATTAGAATCTTAATGGCTTACCAGCCAATAACTTTAGAGAGAGTGGTACACCACACATACAAATAATAAAAATTACAAACAATGTTATATTCTATATAAAAAACAGTTTATTATGAAATGGGTAAATGTCAAACTAGGTCTATATATTATCAAATATAAAATCTTTCATGAAATAAACTATTAAAATTTAAAACATTGAATTCACTTCCTCGATTTTAATTAACTATTTGTTTTCATTTTAATAAATAATAATAAACAAGAACAATTGTTTTTTATTCCTAAGATATCAGTTTAATTTGTGTCAATACTTTTAAAATAATTCCTTAAGAGACAAAACATACATTTAAAACACGTTACATATATATTGACAAATTTATATTCTTTTTCATTATTCTTTATCTTACCATGTTTCTTCAATATTTTATTACATCACTCAATTTCATATAATGTATTTAAATTGAGCTCAAAATTATTAAATATGGATATTTTTTGTAAACAAAAGGTACATAAACTCAAATATATTGTTAATTGTACAGTATAAATATATGTGCTATATAAAATAAATGTTTTTAGTGATTCACCTCGGTAATACTCAAAGCGAAGTAAATATCTTACAGTTTTTAATGTGATATTCAACAACTTTATTTATTACAACTTTTGATTCACTCGATCCTTATTTTGTATCACTTAAACAATGAAACATTGTTACAACAAAAAAACATTTATAAAGTTTCAAGAAAAAGTAATAAAAACGTAGTTTTTATATAATATTAACACACGAAATCAATTTTGATGTTTATTTATTTAAGATTCACCAGTGGTAAATACATCAATACATACAAAGGTACACAATTTTTATACAACTTAAAACTAAATGCATTACCTATTAAGGTGACTACCACTTGCAAAGATAAAGTTGGAGATGACAAGCTTACAAATAATTAATTGTTAGGAAATTGAAGTTAAAATGACAAGGATTAACAATAATAGTAAAATAATAACATACAAATAAAAACAACATAATTGGATGACAATTTTGACAATATTTTTTTGTGAAACTTGTTTGACGAGTCTCCAAAAGGGTCTAAAACAGCACTGCGCTCATTCAAAATACATAAGCGAGATACAGGTGAATTGCATCCTAAAACAGTTTTGCGGAAAGGTCTTACTAATGGTATTACTGTTATTAACAGAACTACGAAAAGTTAATCAATTAAGAGTTTAATGTCCCTTCAATTGTCAAATCACATTGCCATCTCTAGCCAGTGCCCTATAAGGCAAAAGAAAATGGCAAACAGTAAACCCAAGTCATATGCTGACACGTTAAAAGATTCATTAAATTTTCCCTCCGTTAATAAAAAATTAAATACCCAAGAAGTAATCTAAGCAATACTATCAAATTCTGAAGCAATGACCCTATTAACAAAATCTATAGTAAAAGTTATAACTTTAAATAAAACTCAAAATATAAGTATTAGTTCACAATTTATTAGCTCAGCTATTAAAGAAACCATACAGGATAAAAATAGCAAATCGTCACATTCAACCACCAAATCTTAAATATTGTACAGTGGAACGCTCAGTCTGTTAAGTAACAGACTTGAGTTTCAAAATTTTTTATACCAAAATAATATACATGTAGCTCTTATTTCAGAAACTTGGCTCAAGCCTAAGATTCAATTTAATTTACGTGGTTATACCATTATTAGGAATGACTGCGGTAATGATCATAATGGCGTAGCAATATTAATTAAAGATGGTATACATTTCTCTGAACTAGATACTTTTTATGATGATTCGTTACAAAATGTAGTAATTGTTATTAAACTGAAACATAAATGCATATCTTTGGTTAGTTTTACAGTCCTGGTAATAGTTTTCCTGCTTTTGAAAAGGCGAAGTTCGATCGTTTATTGTACAGTATTCCAAAACCGTTGATAATTGCAGGCGATTTTAACGCCCATCACACTTTTTGGGGTTGCAGTCGCATAGATTCTCGGGGCAAAGCCATTATGGATTCCATGGATGATTATGACTTAATACTTTTAAATAATGGTCAACTAACAACTATAGGCTCTCATATTTGGAAACCAAACAGTCTAGATTTAACTATGGTGTCTTCTTCTTTATTTCTTTCTTGTGACTGGCAAGTTCATCAGGACCCTTTAGGCAGTTATCATCTGACGACTATCACAAAATTTACTCTCGTAAGAGATCAACTTGAGCCCTCTATTTCCTTGAACAACATTTCTTTTCACAGCAGTCTGAAATTAGTAAATTGGGATAGTTATGAACAAATTTTTAATAAAATGTTAATGAACTTTAAAGTTGACAATAGTGATCTCCTTGACTCATACAGAAAAATTTGTGCAATTATTCTATTGGCAATCAAATTCTCCGGGCCCAGCTTAAACCATAACACAACTGATAGTAATAATAACTGTCCTAGAAAAAGGTGTCAAGTACCTTGGTGGAATGATAAATGTTCAAAAGTAGTAGAAGATTGCAAGAATGCCTACATTAATTTCAAAACCAGTCTTAATAGTAAAAATTACATTAATTTCAAACGCGCACAAGCCTTTAAAAACGCACTTTTAAAGAAGAACGTTGTAAAACATGGTCTGAATTTTGCTCATCAATAAATCGTTTGACACCTATAAATCGCATTTGGACTAAAATAAGAAAATTCAAAAAAGCTTTCCGAGTTCTAACTTATTTCTGACCTCGATTGGGTTCAAACATTTTTATATAAATACACACCGGATACTATTTCACAACAGATAAGTATAGACAATGTTCTTGGAGTAAATAGTGATAATTCATACATGATCGGTTGTTTTACTGTGCTAGAGTTAAAACCTGCTTTAGCCTCAAGAAAAGATTCTTCATGTGGCCTGGATTGGCTTTCCTACAGAATGTTTAAACTTTTAAATGTTCAAACTCTATCTATTTTTTTAAATTTATTAAATAGTTTATGGTCATATTCTATTATCCCAGAGGATTGGAAAACTGACTGTTACATATATTAAAACCTGGCAAAGACTTTAATTTGGCTGATTCTTATAGTCCTGTAATAGGAGTTCATGTTTTGGAAAAACTTTCCAACAATTAATAAAACAGATTAATTTTTCACATAGAAAGTAATAATCTTTTACCTTACAATCACTTTGGCTTTCGTTGTGGCCGTTCTGTTTGTGAGAGTCTACATCATTTCCGTCTGGATATCCACGATGCTCGTTCCGAGAATAAAGTACTAGTTGGTGTTTTTCTTGACATTGTAGGGGCTTTCAATAATGTAGATCTGAGCAAATTATCTTCAATATTATTACTACAGGTACCTGGAAAAGTTGTAAATTGGATTTTTAATTTTTTGAACTACAGAAAGGTGTTTGTTAAGGTCAACAATCAGTTATTTGGTCCAAGATATTCTTGTAGGAGTGTATCACAGGATGGTGTATTGAGCCCATTGTTTTTTATCCTATTCATACATCAGTTATCAGTCATCATACTTTTTATCCTATTCATACAGAAGTTTCTAATCTGCAGTTTGCAGATGATTTAGTTGTTTATTGCTCTGATACTAATTTTTTACATACTAAAGAACTATTTTGATAGCCTTGGTCTGGAGGTCAGCAATGAAAAATTAAGGTTGTTGTCTTTTCAAAAAATGGAATTAGAAGTAGGAATGTAAATATTTTGTTCAATAATAATGTAATGTCTGTATAGAGCTCTGTAAAGTTTTTAGGTGTTATTTTTACAAACAATTCTAGTTGGAATAAGTATGCTGAAACTCTAGAATCTCGAGCTTTAAATGCTTGTAATGTTTTAAAATCTTTAACAGGCACATATTGGGGTACTGATCCAAGGATTCTATTAACATAGTATAAATCATTAGTAAGGAGTCATTTTGAATATGCTTTTTTTTGTTTTGCAGGGGTAAGAACTATAGTAGATAAATTAGAAAAGATACAAAATAAATGTTTGCATATTATAATGGGGGTGCCATCCGATCTACTCCCATAGTGTCAATGCAGGTGGAATGTAATATACTCCATTAGCACTTTGGTTTAAATACTTACAATCAAAATGTTTTGCAAGGTTACTGCTCTCCGTCAGTAATCATCCACTTCTTGTTAAACTACGGGACACTATTAACAGGACTGCCAATATTAATTCATATTTGTTTCAAGGTTTTTCTGAAACAGAACAAATTTTTAATAAACTTAATATATTTTCTAGCATGGTATGGCCTTGTTACTCTGGGTTATATGAATCAAAATTTATGCAGATTAAAATTGTAGTCAAAAGTCTTCTAAAGTATAAGGAAGACATTTATAGGGAACTTGATAGGTGGCAGAGATATCATCAGATATATACTGATGGGTCTAGGAACAATGAAGCAGTCTCTATAGCTGTCTATGATAGATCAAAAGTGGATTCGGTCATAGGCTGAATCCACTCACAAACATATACTACTATAATCGGATATATATAACAGATAGTTTAAGTTTATTAACGGCACCACAAAATCCACAATTAAATTCAGAAACTAACTATATTATATATAAAATAAGAGAGTTGTATCACCTGATGTCTCAAAACAAACACATAGTCCTATTCTGGACACCAGCCTACATCGGTGTGCATGGTAATGAGCAAGCAGACTAGTTAGCTAAATTTATTACAAATCCGGCCCACAATCAATTAAGTCATAGCTTTTTAAATTTCCCAATTCCTTATTCAGATGCTCTATCCCTCTTCAAACTCAAGTTACAGAAAGAATTTTACAACTTGTGGCATCAGGTGGTAAAGGTAAAAGGAAAATGGCTCGCTACAATAAAGAAAAGGTCTCTTCTTTACCCGGGGTAGTGACTATAGCCATAGAAAGTATTATACCACAATCTGTCGTTTACGTTTGGAATATTGTAGTTTTTGTGCTCACCTTTTTAGAATTGGTGTTTTTGACTCTTCAATTTGTAGATATTGCAATAGTGCTGATGAAACCCTCGAACATATATTTTTTGATTGTCCACAGTTTAGTATTCAAAGGATGGTCCTTGTAGACCAACTTTTGAGTATTTTTAAAACATCTGAAGATATCCCGCGCTCCCTTCAGCAAATACTAAGCATTCAAGAATGCTTCTTGCCAGTTTATGGCTTTATTGTTTCTACTATAAATGCAATCTAATTTTATATGTATATACTACTAATTTTTTCGTTTTGTTTAAGATATTTGTTTTTCAGCTATTTCAGCTATTTTCAGAATTTGACCGTTTTATCGATTGTGACAAATGAATTGTACTAAAAATGACATTACAAGGACTTGACATTGAAAAACGACGGAATGTAAAAAAACAACAAGAAAAAAATATATTTTAAATAAAGACATGGCTTAGGCCTTATAATTAAAAAATGATTAAAGAAGAAAAATTAAAAGAAGACATGGATTCGGCCTTAAAATAAAAAAAATGATTTAAGAAGAAAATTAAAAAAAGAATGATATAAAAACTTGAGTCAAGAATAAAAAAGGAGATTAAGATATTTAAAAATAATTAAAGATACAAAATACATGGCTGTCTGTTCTCTTTGCCTGTTCTGAACGGAACGAACATAACCAAAAAAAATATATTTCTTCCTACTTTGACAGATCAGTCTCGTTCTATAGTTTATGGTCTCAAGCTAGCTACTCCCCTCGACAATAGATGGCGCTGCTAAAATAAAATATTTCAAACATGATGAATTTTTTTTCCGTTATTTTATTAATTCTTAATCCTAATGAAAATTTATTTAATAACTGATATATTTAAATTAATATTAAATCTATTGTTATATTGAAATTTAGTTACTCAGATTATTTATTTCAAAGGTATAAATATATTCAAGTTGTAACAATTCTAGCTTAGTAACTTTACCGTTAAATAATAAGTGTTGATATCATTATTATAAGAAATGGTAGTGCTCGGAGGTTAAAGGCCCACCTCTCATGCACGAGGGCGCGGGTTCGATCCTGGCAAGTACCAATGTGATTTTTCCCAGTCATATGTACTTTCTAAGAGTATTTAGACATCACTGACAGATGAAGGAAAACATCGTGAGGAAACCTGGACTTATCAAATTATAAGTTTGAAATCACCAACCCGTCTTGAGAGCGTGGTAATGCTCTAAATTCCCCATGTGAGAAGAGACCTAGGCTCGGCGGTGGGCACCAGTAGGCTGATTGCTGATTTTTGTGTATAAAAATAATTAAATATGTTCAAAATAACATGAATAGGAAAAGAAACTAGAATTTTATTTCTATATATTTTTATTTCACATTCTTCACAACACACATTATTTATAAACAGTATATAATATCTGGTTCTCTGTCACAAAAAAAAACACTTAAAAAATCTTAAAAATTAACCGAGTGGTATGTACTTTTGTAATTTCCATAAGATAATATTGAATCACACAAGTTGATATAATTGTGAATAAAGGAACAAAAAAAATACTCAATTTAAAAATATTTATATGTCATTTCTGTATAAACATAATAAAAATTTGATGAAATTGGCCGTTTTTTATTATTTCAATCAGACCACAAATAATTAAATAAATATATGTATATATGGTTCCAATCATTGATCTTTTTATTCCACTGTTATTTATATCTATCCTAAATAAATTCTACACAAATATTGTCAATACAGGAACTTCAAGTTAAAAATCTAGCTTAGCCTAAATTTTACTCATAAATCTTACAAAATAAATATAATTAATGAAAAATTAATATTTCAGGAAACAGAAAAATGAAATAGCAAATATCTTGTAATACTGTTTTTTAAATAATTTTGAATATTGTATATACATTATATAAAACTATTTTGATGCTAAACTGATAAAAACTTAACAAAAATACATTAGAAAGTAAAAAAATATTTATAAGTAAAGTTTGTTTAACTATTTTATGTATAGTAACGTTACTATTAACAAAGTTTTTCTCTTATATTACTACAATATTTTTAAGTAATTAGTTTTTCAATTATCGAAGTAAAATTTACTAATTTACATTTCTCATTGCTATTTAATTTTACATTTATTTTCATTTAATTTCAAACATTTCCGTGAACTGACACTACTTTTAACAACGCCATCTATTATTAAGTAGCAGAAGAAACGCTATATCACGCTATTTTATCTACCGAGAATGTATTAAATTGAGAAAATTTCTATAATAATCGAATTCCTATAACAAAGTTGTCATATTTCATTTTTAATTAGTAAAAGTTTAATTTAATACAACATTTTAATGATTTGAAACAAGAATTCAAGTGACCGAAGTAGTTTAAGACTAGCGTCTGGTATTACAAACGTTCACATATAAAAACAATATAAAAAAATCCCATAAGTAATTAATCACGAAAACTGAAACTTCAGGTAATTTTTAAGTTAAACAGAATTTAAAATTAAACATTAAATAGTTTTAGTTACGCAATGTTACAAGTTTTCATCACACTGAGTAGAGTTATCAGATATAACTAACAAATCCACTTACAATATTATCGTGACTATACGAAAAACTTTCAAACTGCTCGTATGTAGTTAAATTATGATTACTTATGGTAAGAAATACATATAACAAAAAACTTGCCAAAATGAAATCGATAATCGCACGTCAATTTCAACTGTCAAAATTAAACTCATAACTTAAGGGGAAGTTCTATTTCGACGTAAAAGTATTTAAGCTACATACAATACAGATATTTACAATATTAATAAATTAATTCTTAATAAATATTAAAAGTTATTTAATTACATTATTTACAATAAAAAAATATAATGGCAGTGGATAATGAAATGGTATAATTTGAAATTTATTTTTAAATAATAATAAAAATGATTCCTGATTTATTACAGAATATATGTTATATACAGTAATATTATCTTCGTTTGACAAATAAAAATAAAATTAATAATCGAAAACATTATCCGTGTTTGTAATAAATAATAAATACTCTTTTTAACTAAATACATAAACAAACTTGATGGAAATGAAGAAAAAATTAATCGTATTTGATATGTTTAAAATATTCAGTATGGTAGATTGTCTCTTAAAAACGCCTGCTTCATAGAACCGTGACGAAGACATTTCCCCCACCAAGACCTTTCCGTACATACCTTCATCGGTTTCAAAATAAAACATTTAGTTTGAACAATATTAAAGAATAATTTGCCCACCATATTTGAAACAGACGTATCGGCTAGCTTCAGACATGCACGAAATCTGAAAAACAATGCATTTATTATAAAAATAGCATACAATAAAAAAAACTATTAAAACACAACCATTGTTACAATATTTCAACCTAAATTAGGATAAATTTTATAAAAGAAAACTAAATTTCAGTGTTGTCACAACAAATTATAAAATTAGTCGAATTTATTGTCACTAAATTAATGTATTGCAACACTGACAACCAGACAGAATGTACGTAAATTTTTACTGCGGCATCCACTTAAGATGCACCAATAAACGAATAGTAATAAATCCTGGGACGAATTAAAATAAAACGCTGACAAAATATGCGATAAAAGTTCTATAAAATACAGTGATAAAATCACATTCTATTGCCACCATAAAGTGTTAAGCGAAAACCGAGGTTGTAATTTCTTTATATAGATTGATAGAAAAAAAGGATTACTCTTAACTAGCTTTCCGCCCGCAGCTTCGCCCGCTTCGAGTTCGGTTATATCGCGTTTCCAATAGAACCTTACAAAAGTCTGTGATAAAAACTGTCCTATGTTCTTTCTCAAGGTCAACTCTATGTCTGTACCAAATTTCATTAAAATCAGTTCAGTGGTTTAGGCGTGAAAGCGTAACAGATAGATAGGTAGAGTTTCTTTCGCATTTATAATATTAGTAGGGATTGGCAAATATTAAACGCCTGACAAAATAGCATGCATTCTGTCTGTTATTGATTTTTGCGGAAATAATTCTACAGGAATTAAATTGTTAATACTATATAAAAGAAAAGATAAAGAAATAAAATTAATAATATTAAACGTGTAATAAACATAAGAACTATATTTAATCTGTGGATATTAAAATTTACACATGAACAGTCTGTCACGCGTCGTAAATGGCGGGAACCGAAATTCTTATGAACTATTAATATTTTTTGCATTACTTGCAGAAACGAATTCGCCATTGTTGTGTTTTTGTTGAATTTACAGTATTTTATTATAAAAATTAAGTAATAACTAGTTTACGTGACTTTCTGTTTAATTTAATCATTTAAAAGGTGTGTAAAACAAAGTTCATTTATTACTTATATAAAGACGTAAAAAGCATATTATGGTCAACAAAGCAACCATTACGCAAGCGTCAAATGCAAGGAATGCATAAAAACTTTTTGCTGAATATCGGTTATAGAAGTTTATTACAAAACCAAGATATTTTTAACCAAAAAACATAATAAATATAGTTTTTAAATAAAATCTCTTGTTAATTTTGTGAATAAATGTGTTTTCAGTGTATTTAGTGACGCGACAAATCCTAACAAAACATTTTAGTGACTTTATTTTAAACCTTTATATTTTTAACGTCTTAAGATCTCAAATTCTGTGGTCCGAATCAAAAACAAAGTAAAAGAAATAACTTTGACCCTTAGCGAGTATTTCAGTGTTTTATTTGAGCGTGGATTACGTATAGCTGACAAAGTTACTCAGATCGCCTTAACGAGCCTGTACCTTTTCCTTTGTATGCACTATACACAGTTGTATAACGCACAGAGACTTACTATTATTAATTTATTTTATTTTACGACTTATTCTTCTATCTTCTACCTGGCAATTTCCCAGCTATAGCCAGGCTCTGCCTTACATGTTGTGAATAGTTTTTGGATGTTTGTTTTTTTCGACCCTCTTTTGGGAATCATTAATCAGTGATATCTAAATACTCTTATAAAGTACATATGACTCGGAACAATCACATTGTACTTGCCAGGATCGAACCCGCGCCTTCTTGCATGAGAGGCGGGCTCTTTAACCAATAGGCCACCACTGACTAGTATTATTATGTATAAGACTAAAAATATTATGTATGTACAGTTTCTCGAAAAAGCTTTAAGAAATTAAAGTTTTTTTTTTGTTCCTTTATATATATGAATTTCCAGGATCGAACCCGCGCCTTCGTGCATAAGAGACTAGGCAACCACTGACTTTACGACTTTTAATATTGAATATAATGTAAGTATTTTATTATTTATGTAAAGATAGAAAAAAAAATCGAAAATGTATTTAAATATTGTAATGTATTGAAATATAAAAGAATTATTTATTTTGAGAATAAATTTAACAAATTTAATTATTATTTATTTAATTGTGTATGCCTCTGTAATTCCTACTCTGTACATTCCAATACGTACTTCGCTTGATTTGCCAAAGTTCTGGTCAAGCTGTTATAGAGATTTAAAAAACACTTACTTGTACACGACACATGCTTTTATCGATAAAAAAATATATAAAAATATTTAATTTAGATAATATATATAGTAGGATTAACGAAAGAAATCTCGAAATATATACATATTAATTAAAAAATATCTAATTTTTAATACAATTTTATATTATAACTCCACTTTATCATACGATAAACCAATAAAATTGATTCTTACGATCAAAATCGCATAAGTACATAGTATCGATTCAAAAACATCGACATATTTCCCCGCACTAGTCATAAGTGGCTTAGTTACAGTACAAGTGCCAAATAAGCGTGGCATTCGGTGGCATTAGCGGCCAAAGAGGTTTTAGAAGGATTTCTAACGATGTTATATATTTAATTGTTCTTACTTTTTATATTATTTTTTCCTTATATATATATGGGATCTTAATTATGTGTCTATATTAATTTTCTTTCAATATATATAAGCATATATTTTAAGGAACATAATGTCAAAAATATAAAAAAAAGATAGTCGTGCTAATTACACTTTTTATAACTCAAGAACGGCTGTATTGATTTGGTTGAAAATTGGCGGATAGATAGATTAGAACATAGAAATGACAGAGATTTTAACCACTATCCCACCAGACTTCTATTATGTATAAGAATAAAAATATTATGTATGTAAGTACAGATTCTCGAAATTATATAATAAAAAGCTTTAAGAAATTAAAGTTTTTTTTTTATTCTTTATATATGAATTTTCATATACAGGGTGACTGGTGAATTACTATCGATATTTGAGGACGTGATATTTGACGATCATATATGACAAAATAAAAATTAATATAACATAAATATTAATAAACTTCTAAGTAAAGTTAACCAAAAGTTATGTAATTAATTACGCATCGCGTGAACACCCTACAGATTAGGTATATACACACACTCACACATACGCGCGTGCGGCGGCGTAGTGTTGTATCAACACGTCGCCGCACGCGTCCACACTTTAACACTTGGAACGTGTCAACACTTTATTTATTTATACGGAAATTTGGTCAAAAATTAGGTACCTATTTTTTTTACATAATTTGAATGAGAATCATGTACCGAGTATTCTCCTTAAATATTGATAGTAATTCACCAGTCACCCTGTATATGATAACTTGAGTGTTAAATATTAAGTCGACTTTAAACTCTTAGAAGTTTTCACTCAATTTGTTTGCCCCATAGGTTTGAGACAAGTGACGTATCAAAAATGTATTTCATGAAATTCTTTAAAATCGCGCCCTCTGAATGGAAAGCTAATGGCGCGGAAGTAATATTGTTGAGTTTAGAAAATATATCTTATATATGAAATTCTCGTTCGTGTTAGACAAAACTCCGAAACGGCTGGACCGATTTTGATGTAATGACAATATTGAGTAGGTCTGAGAAACGGACAACATCTATTTTTTATACCTAAGTCATAGGGTTGTTCACTCTTAATTATTTTATTTTTTTTATTATATAGCATTAAAAAATACATACAACTCAAAATTTTTACTTTTCTATCACCAACCCCTATTTTTTATATCAAAACAACGTTTGCGCGGTCAGCTAGTATATTATATGCTAGAATTTACATAATGTTAGGGTTATATTATTATGTAATAATTTTCGTCTGTCTATCGCATGTCGCTAGTTAAATATCACCTTAGCCCTAACTTATGATTACTCAAATATTCCTAAACCAAGTTATTTTTTCAATATTTTCTCTGCCTACCCACATCCACCGCCATTATTTTTATCGCCACGTCTCAACGGTTTTATAATCTGTGAATAATGCGGCTAAATATATTTGACAACACGTGAATTATGTGAAAAATAACGTCTTACGTGAAATTATCTGTGTAGCGGCACGGAAACTTATTGTGCGAACAGTTATTGTGGGGCGGTCATTTACTGGCATTGATATCAATAATACTGACATATTATATATATATACATATATATTATATTTTGGTTTTTATAAATGTTAACGTAGATTTACTTCTTTTTATATCTGACATTGCAGTTCATCTTTAGTGACACACAGATTCATTCAAATCGTAGGTATAATGTATATAAAACAGTAGGTATATATATATAATATACTATCTTTCCCCCCGCTGCTTCGCCCGCGTGGAGTTCGGTTATATCTCGTTTCCAAGAGAACCTCTCAAAAGTTTGGAATAAAAACTATCCTATCTTCTTTCTCAAGGTCAACTCTATCTCCGTACCAAATTTCATTATAATCAGTTCAGTGGTTTAGGCGTGAAAGAGTAACAGAAAGACAGACAGACAGAGTTACATTCGCATTTATAATATTAGTAGGGATATATTGTATCTCATCAATGTAATACAACTAAAAACACCAAAAATTTGTTTCCTTGAAGTCAAAGGTGTTCAAAATTAAAATACAATTTTTCATACGCCACGGGATATCAAAACTTAGATTACTCGGAACTGATGGCTGCAATAATTATGGATGAGAACTTAAATGATAAATGTTTTGACCGACTTCAAAGAGATGGTGTTAGTAAATAAATTTTATATTAAGGTAAAACATATATAACATTATTAAATATAATATATATTCGAGTCAGTGGTGGCCTAGTGGTTAAAGGCCCACCTCTCATGCACGAGGGCGCGGGTTCGATCCTGGCAAGTACCAATGTGATTTTTCCGGGTCATATGTACTTTAGAGTATTTAGACATCACTGATTAATATTTAATGCATTCCTAAAGAGGGTTGATGTCAGGCAGGCGGTCGGTCGTAAAAACAAATAAACAAAACTATCCACAACATGTAAGGCAAACCCTGGCTAAAGCTGGGAAATTGCCAGGTAGAAGAAATATAATATACATTTATGTCCAATATAAAATAGTACATAGCTATCCAATTAACTTAAATTCATTTCTTTTATGGGTGAATTTTTCCAGATATGCCAACTTTAATTCTTTTTAAACTATTTACCCCTTTATCAAAGATAATACTTCCATTTCATTACTTAATAATTATTAATCAATAGCTTTAATTACAACAAAAAATATATATCTCATTTACACTTAAAGTTGTACCCTTCTTCAAATAACTTTCAAGAAGCAATTGCTAACTTTAGTATAGGTCAATTAATTGCTATAAATTTCAACATTTTATTTACCTACTAATTAACATAATAAATAATAATATATATAGAAACTAAATTAATTTAATACAGGATATTTTACAAGGAACAAAACTAGAAAATTAATTTATTTTTAAATTTATCAGTTAAAATAGGTAAATAACAAGACCAACTGACAGACACTCACATCTCTTTAAGATCAAAAATTAATACTATCGAAAATATTAGTTTCATTTAAATGAACACTCGCGAAAATATTAGTTTCATTTAAACGTGGATAGTTTACAAATACAATGTCCATTAGAAATGAATTACATTAAAAAGTCTTAACAACTTCGACGGTTCTAGGGATGGGTTGAAAAAAATGTAAAAATAAAAAAATGTATACCAATGCGTTAGTTTTTTACGTCGGACCTTTTTATTCGTTATCTCTACTCAAATCTTTTTTTATTATATTTAACGCTTCATCTACATTTAGTTTGATCTCACGACTGTGGTTGAGAAGTTAAAATATTCTTAATTATATGATTTATTCGCTGCATTTGTCCAAATAGCGCAAATACTACATCCACACTTGGCATCACAATACGTCTATACGTTTTATCTTATTTGTGTATGTGTTATTTGTGCAAATATGTCAAATGAAGACGAATATATCGTCCACACATGGTCTTATTCCGAACACAACAAATAAACGCCAAGTGAAGTTCCACTTTAAGAATAAATAGGGATATACATAATCTATTTCAAAGAAATAATAGTCCTACTAATATTATAATTGCGAAAGTTTGTGAGTGTGTGTGTATGTTTGTTACTTCTTCACGCTCAAACGGCTGAACCGATTTTGATAAAATTTTGTATACTTATACATTTTAATTATTTCTTTGGTGTATGTATTACAAATATTATATCGTTAATGGTATCTTTTGATTGGGGTCGTAAACAGCAATCAGAATGACCCAATTTATGACCACCAATTAGTGTGATGCTATCTCCAAGTGGCATTAAAAATGTTGAATGGAGATTCTTAGTGATACAACAAAAAATATAAGGGTAATATTTGGTTCTAAAGTTACTCTGTCTGTCTGTCTGTTACGCTTTCACGCCTAAACCACTGAACTGATTAGAATGAAATTTGGTACAGAGATAGAGTTGACCTTGAGAAAGAACATAGGATAGTTTTTGTCCAATACTTTTGAATGATTCTCTTGGAAATGCGATATAACCGAACTCCACGCGGGCGAAGCTTCGGGTGGAAAGCTAGTAATAAATAAAAAACTTTTTAAACGGATTTTTACAAAGTAAATATTTATAGCAGATTCAAATAAGTCAAGCTTTTTTATGTCATATATACTAATAATTAATATTTTTAGAATTATCTTATCTGGCCGTCTCTACAGTTTTTTGTCCTTACACCGAGGTGGTGACATTTCTTTATCTATCAATTTTTTTTTACTAAAACTCGAAGACGACTCTATTAATAACGCTATCAAGGTTTCACCGAAACGGGTTTAGCTTTATTCTTAGAAAACTTTTAAAGTAGTAATTTACATATAAAGCATTTTTTAAACATATATACATCACTTGTCTATCACAACATGCATTACAAAGCGACATATTAACACAAATACAACAAAAAACACAGAAATAGGCATAGCATGCAAAATCACAAAATCTAGCCACCAACCTCTCATCGCACCGGCAATGCATCAAAGTGTTAACTCTCCAATTGTAAAGACCAAATTTCTTCTCCATACCTCCGATCCAGAAAGGACATCTTAAATCATGGACCCTACAGCATCTGTCCGTCCTCGTATATCCACCAAGTTGAGAATAATGAGTCGCAGAGTAACCTTTCCCACACCATTTCGTGCCAGGAACGCGGAGTAACTCCATATCTCTCTTCCTTCTGCATATATCATATATTGACCTAACCTACCACTATACATTGGACCAATCACTTTCATTTTCACCTCGTCAAATCAAACCAAACCAACACCCTGTTAGCACAAGCCCCAATATCCAAGCTCATAAAAATTATGACTAACCTTCTATCACAGCGACAATGCGAAATCGTGTACGGCCTATAGTTGAATAAGCCGAATTTTCGTTTAAAAGGTCCGATGTTCACGCGGCAGTTGTCGTGTGACCTACAGCATCTGTCTTCATCCCTGTCAGACCCTAGATCGTTGTATGTCTCCGCCAACTGACCAGCTCCACACCATTTCGTGCCGGGCATTATAAAATTTTCCCTGATCGACCTGCGAGATCTATCCATTGTGGAATGAAATATTTGTGATCCAAGCTTGTGAAAACCCAAATACATACATCATCATACATACGGAAATTTCCAAACACCATAGAGATTGCTTCAAAGAAGTGCCTTTCAGAACATTCATACATAAATATGTAATTTATTCTTGGAAAATACACTTCAAAGACAGCCCTGGTAGGTTTAATCAAATTTGATGAAGAAAGGAGCTTGGATTGTGGAGGTCCCTTAAACCTACACCTGGGTCGGAAGTCCCAGTCACTGTTGAAGCTCCTCTCTACAACGATGGACCCGACACACGCACCGTGAATACATTGAATGATGAGAGGTTTCGTCTCTCTATATATATTAAACCTACACCTGGGTCACAAGTCCCAGTCACTGTTGAAGCTCCTCTCTACAACGATGGACCCGACACGCATATGATGGAATGATGAGAAGTTTCGTCTCCAAACTTATATGAACCCATGGGATTGTACCAACAGGAATGAGTGAGAATGAACGTGCATTGATATGAGAAGCATTAAGACAAGGTGAAAAAGAAATCTCCAGGTCCAATGTGCAGTGCATTGAAGTTTTATTTTAATTATACAAACCTCTGATGATCTCCATTGCTTCTGTTCTCCATCATGTATTTGAGCTGCTCGTGTCGTTGAAAGCATTCGTGCTTCAATCTATCATAGTCCATCCAATTTGATATATCACTAGGTAATTTTTCATTCCTCAAAACTCTAAAAGTAACATTTCCGAAGGTCCTATAGAATTTCTCATCACCAATATCTTTGGTTCTCTGGTAAATTCTAGAAGTTTCTTCATCTAAAGCCTGTTTTAGTTCTTTCCTCAAACTCCTGAGGAATTCTCGAGCTGGTCTCCCTGATATGTATTCGCAGTCCTGAATTTCCTCATCCGATGAATATATGATCTGTATTAGATGCTTTCCATCTGATAGCTGGCGAAGTTTAAGGCCGTTTCTGCAAAAAAATAGGCATAATAAATAAAAGTACACGTATCTTCTCTATGAAGAACTTTAAACTCTACGTATTTAGTGTAACAGACTTGTAGTAAGGTAATGTGCTAAGATTTTTGATAGAATTCATTTAAATGAAACTAATATTTTCGTATACTACGTGTTTTTTATTATTTTAACTACATACTCCCGACGTTTCGGTTACTTTACAACCATTATCATACAGACGAGATTTTAATATCTTTGAGACGTCGGGAGTATGTAGTTTTTACAATAATAAAATAATCGTAGTATAATCCGAACAATAGTATCATTTGTGGTAAGGGCAATATAAATTTGAAGGTATTAAACAATTTGTCAAACTATCAGCCTTAACTACGACATAAGCTTTATATGTACAAAAATCTCATTAAAATCTCAAAAAATTTTCTATGATTTTCAACTCTTAATATAAGTTTTCATAATTATACTACATACAGAAAGTTTAGATTATAAACTGTACATATGATAGTTTTAACTATAAAAGAAAGAACTATACTTACCACAAGTCTCACACTACATACTAATAGTTTCCCGTTTCTCATTCAATACTACGTTAATACTATACAAGATTTATTAATGAAATACTGTTGACGTGGAGTATGTAGTGACGCGGATTTGTAGTAAGGATACAGTTCTTAAATAATTTTAAGAGATAACTTAAACAAAATATAATGAATTAGTACTTTTGTATATAAATAATATTTTTCTAAAGAAAGAAAGAAATTCTAAACCAAATTGATAAAAAGAATTTTAATTTTGTTTATATATTTTACGTGAATCAGTTAATAATATATATACAAGACAAACATATAAAAACGAGTATATATAAAGATAGGTGATAATTACCCTTCCATATATTTTAAAACTAGCTTTATCCCGCGATTTTCTATCAAGTAAATAAATATGTATTGAATAAGTTAAATCCGTTCATTATTAAGTTATTACAAACTAACAAAGAATATATACATCTTCTTCGTCTACCTGGCAATAGCCAGGGTCTGCCGCCTTACATGTTGTGAATAGTTTTGGCTATTTGTTTTTACGACCAGCCGCCTGCCTGACATCAACCCTCTTTGGGAATGCATTAATCAGTGACGTCTAAATACTCTTAGAAAGTACATGTAACTCGAAAAAATCACATTGCACTTGCCAGGATCGAACCCGCGCCCTCGTGCATGAGAGGCGGACCTTTTAACCACTAGGCCACCACTGACTTCAGATTGTCCAAGTATAATAAACATAGTAGATAAAGATTGAAGGATTTTTTTAACTCACACACATAATCTACTCCCAAATACACCAAAAAAATCGCAATTGTACCACAAAAGCATTTTTATCTCTAAAAATAATTCCTTACAAGTTATCTTCTTCTTCTACCTGGCAATTTCCCAGCTTTAGCCAGGGTCTGCCTTAAATATTGTGAATAATTTTGTCTAATTGTTTCTACGATCGGCCGCCTGCCTGACATCAACCCTCTTTGGGAATTTTTACATGGGGATATTTGCAACGGTCCATTTTGTACATTAAGTGGTATCTTTTCATCATGTCGATCTATATATAATAATTTTATGACGAACAAACAGAATAATTTATACAAACACACAAAATTGATATTAATGTACACATCAAAAGTGCAGCGGATCAAATGCACACAACTAGTCTCTAGAGGCAGGGTACTGTCGCTGACAATATATGTATGGAAAAACTAATTAATTGAGGGTAGTTTGAAATTTGTTATGTGGGTATACTTAAAAATAATATATATATACTTCTAATTGCTTTGGACTTCACTCCAATATATATTTTTCTACATATATATAAATAGTCAGTGGTGGCCTAGTGGTTAAAAGCCCGCCTCATGCATGAAGTCGCGGGTTCAATCCTGGCCCTGGCAAGTGCCAATGTGATTTTTCCGAGTCATATGTACTTTAGAGTATTTAGACATCACTGACAGATGAAGGAAAACATGAGGAAACCTGGACTTATATCAAATTATAAGTTTGTAATCACCAACCCGTCTTGAGCAAGCGTGGTGATTAATGCCCAAACCTTCTCCATGTGAGAAGAGACTCAGCAGGCTCTGATAGGCTGATGATGATGACATAAAAATAATATATTTCTAGTAATATTAGTTAGTTAACTTTTTTATATATATTTTCTAAATCAACTATATATAGGTATGTACGTCGTTATGTTCCATATTACACGTGGCCATATCTTATTTAGTATAAATATATATTAAAATATATTCTTTTACTTATATGTACATAAAGTAATGCCATATATATGTATATACTTGAAGAATTTTTTAATTATTGCTTATGAGAAAACAACTGTTTCCATTGCATTTACTAAACAAAATTATTGAGATTTATTCTAGAAATTATGTATACAATTAAATAAAATTATTTTGATTTTTATATAAAAATGATAGATTGTTTTTGTGTTTTTCTGTTTGTTCGTGATAATCTCTGAAACAGCTGGCCCATTTATGATGAGATTTTCACTGACAGATAGCGACTGTAATATTTGTTAACATAGAGTAGTTTTATTTTTATTTTTTATTAATATACATATTAAAAAAATAACTTTTCTACGGACAAAGTCATGACCACAGCTAGTATGGATATCAAAATATTTCATCCCATCATCATTAGCTTTTCATAATATCTTCGGGGATAGTGCAAATCCGCGTAACTAGCATTGTATAATTCCACGTATCTACATTACAAGCAGATTATCAGAAGAAAGTTTAAGCTGAAATATTTTCACAATTAGTAATAAATTAAACACTAAATAATTACTAATTATAAAAAAAATACCTTAAAAGTCGTTAATATAGAAAATATTTCAATTCAAACTTTCTTTTGAAGAATAAATGATGATTTCAAAATATAACTTTTCACCCCGACTGTACTCGACAAGCTATCAAAGTATAATGAAGCGATAATGTCGCGAGGGTCCTAATATAATTGTCCAAGTAATTCCGGGGTATTTTTTTTGTATAATATTACTATAGATACATCATAACTAATAAAATAAAGTTACCCTCTGAAATTATTACCCTTGTATATTGGTAAATTTAATTGTAATAATACTAGGTTTACACCCGCAGCTTCGCCAGCGTGGAGTTCGGTTATATCTCGTTTCCAAGAGAACCTTTCAAAAGTTTGGGATAAAAACTATCCTATGTTCTTTCTCAAGGTCAACTCTATGTCTGTACCAAATTTCATTAAAATCAGTTCAGTGGTTTAAGCGTGAAAGCGTAACAAACAGACAGACAGAGTTACTTTCGCATTTATAATACTAGAGATTACTATAGTACGTGTTCTAAGTTTACAGTAATACTATAAGTATCACGTATTTTAAGTATGCTTGAGTTTAAAGTAATTTTAAATGCAAATCACTAGAGTATCTGACCGTACGAGATAATCTTTATTGCTGTACCCCACGATAGGATTGCGGCGGCGTCGCGAGGATTTGTTAGAAAAACTTCGAATTCTCTATGGTTTTAAGCGAGCTACTATTTTAGTCTATATAACTTAGTCACAATAATAAAAAAAAAACAATTAATTTTATATTGTCTATGTTTTTTTTATAACAAACCTTCTTCATACAGCCAAATGATTTATTATGTCTCTATCTCGCCGCCAGCTCATTACATGTAAAATCAATTCGGATTCGAAATTCGAACTCCTCACACTTATCATTCAAAACGTTCGAAATTTGAAATAATGATACATCGATACGAACACCTTAAACTATACAGTCATTCTAATATATGACTTATTCAGTAGCAAAAAGGTTTAATTTAGATTGGCTGTATGGAAAAAGATTCCAAATTTTGAAATGATACATCGATTCGAACACCTTACGTTTTTCAGCCATTCTTATATATGACTTATTTAGTACCAATAAGGTTGGATTTAGTTTGGCTGTATGGAAAAAGATTCCAAATTTGAAATGATACATCGATACAAACACCTTAAATTATATAGCCATTCTAATATATGACTTATTTAGTACTAATAAGGTTGAATTTAGATTGGCTGTATGGAAAAAGATTCCAAATTTTGAAATGATACATCGCTACGAACACCTTAAATTGTATAGCCATTCTAATATATGACTTATTTGGTACTAATAAGGTTGAATTTAGATTGGCTGTATGGAAAAAGATTCCGAATTTGAAATAATGATACATCGATACAAACACCTTACGTTTTTCAGCCATTGTAATATATGACTTATTTGATACCAAAGAGGTTGAATTTAGATTGGCTACATGGACAAAGATTCCGAATTTGAAATAATGGTACATCGATACAAACACCTTGAGTTATATAGCCATTCTAATATATGACTTATTTGGTTCTAATAAGGTTGAATTTAGATTGGTTGTAGTGAAAAAGATTCGAAATTTGAAATAATACATCGATACAAACACCTTAAATTGTATAACCAGTCTAATATATGACTTATTTAGTACTAATAAGGTTGAATTTAGAATGGCTGTGTGGAAAGATTCGAAAATTGAAATAATGCATCGATACATATTTTGTTATACTTTTAATAAGATTTAATTAATATACTTAATTAAATACTTCATTTGATTTTCAACCTTATTACAATATAAATAAGGTTCTTTCAAACTGGTGTATAATTTGCTTGAATTACTTTGCTTTTCCGTTTATACTTTATTTATATACACTGAACTGATTTTAGTAAAATTTGGTACAGAGATAGAGTTGACCTTGAGAAAGAACATAGGATAGTTTTTATCCCAGACTTTTGAAAGGTTCTCTTGGAAACGCGATATAACCGAACTCCACGCGGGCGAAGCTGCGGACGGAAAGCTAGTACTGTATACTTACAGTTTTAACGTAATGGTAACAGAACTTACGTTAAGTTTTCTTGATAAAATTACTATTAATATTTTAGTAAGCTTATATTATTTGAATTTTCTTTTTTTACTAAAAAATGTTAAAATGAGATCTAAGATTAAAAATAATATCGCGTACATCCGAAAAATATAAATATTATTAAAAAAAACTTTAATATCAGTACAATGAGAACACCATGTATAAAAATAATTCAGTTCCTAAACATATACTATCAACTAGCGCAAGTCCTATCAAAATCACTCAATACATTTGTCATTTTCTATCAAGATTTTTATCACTTTAAAATATATTTAAATACTTTTTTCTTACTCAATTACTCAATTTATTAAATATTTAATTTATTTATATATATATCACAATATAACAATTCTAAATACTATTATTTAATTCAACGTGCGGTCTTCAAAGTCCGGCGGAATCCATTTTGTAAGTTTGACATTTCAACTGAAATGGCGTCCGCAAATGGAGCCACGAACTAATCTGTTTAAAACTATTTATATACTAGTTTTTCCCCGCGACTTCGTCCGCGTTAGTTTGGTCAAGAGTAATATATGTAGGTATAGCTGACCAGGCGAACTCTATTCCGTCTTAGAGGCCATAAATAATCAGGTTTTGCCTGTTTCAATCGAACAGAATGATTGACATATTAGTTAGTTGTCAAATCTGATGTCAAAAAAAACGTTTGTATGGGAAATAAAAAAGGGCTGTTTTTAGGGTTTTTCCAGCAATTATTCCAATTTTTCTCACCTTTTAAACCTTCCCTGGACTTCCAGGAGTATTTCAAGACTAAAATTAGCCAAATCGGTTCAGCTGTTCTCGAGTTTTAGCGAGACTAAGGAACAGCAATCCATTTTTATATATATAGAAGATATACTAGCTGACCCGGCAAACGTTGTTTTGATATAAAAAAATAGGGGTTGGTGATAGAAAAATAAAAATTTTGGATCATATGTATTTTAATGGTATATTATAGAAAAATAAACGAAAAATTTGTATGAAAAAAAATTAAAGGTGAACTTTTGACTTGGGGGTATGAAAAATAGATGTTGTCTGATTCTCAGAGCTACGCAATATGCTCACTTCATCAAAATCGGTCCAGCCGTTTCGGAGTTCTCTGTCTAACACGAACGAGAATTATATATATAAGATGTATATAAATATTGTTAAATTTTATTAGATTTAAGTTTCTTCTTCTTCTACCTGGCAATTTCCCAGCTTTAGCCAGGTCCTTACATGTTGTGAATAGTTTTGGCTAATTGTTTTTACGACCGGCCGCCTGTCTGACGTAAACCTTATTTGGGAATGCATTAATCAGTGATGTCTAAATACTCTTATAAAGTACATATGACTCGGAAAAATCACATTGGTACTTGCCAGGAACGAACCCGCGCCCTCGTGCATGTGAGGCGGGCCTTTTAACCACTAGGCCACCACTGACTATATATAGTTTTTCTACCTTTCTTAATATTTGAATAATGATCATACTAAGATATAAAATTTAAAAGATAAATTAATAAACTATATGCTTACCACAAGTCTCACACTACATACTAATAGTTCCCCGTTTGTCATTCAATACTACGTTAATACTATACAAGATTTATTAATGAGATACCGTTGACGTGGAGTATGTAGTTACGAACTTGTGGTAAGAATAATAACGTATTTCTAACAGGACTTATAAAGTAATTTTCATAAAAAACCTTTCATTGCATAACGGGAGGTCAACGAACTTGTGTCGTGACCGCGAAATTTGGGTATTAGTGCAATAGAAAATAAACTCTATTTGTATGTACATAAAGTTGATTTATAACGTCAAGTAATAAGGCTGGATACACAACGACGTTTTAAGATATAAACGAGCGTTTATTTAGAACAAGAATTTTGAATGAAATCAAAAAATAATTGATATCTTTATATATATAATTCTTCTGTGCGTGTGTATGTCACTGAACTCAGACAACTGGACCGATTTTTATGAAATTTTTTGTGTGTGTTCAAGGAGATCTGGGAATGGTTTAGATTCACAATTTTGTCTTCTAGACAATGTTTTTTAATTAATTTTTAATTTATTACTAGTTGTTGATACAAACGTTTTTTTTTGGCATTAGATTTGACAACTAACTAATATGTCAATCATTATATATATAGCGATACGAAATTCGCCGGGTCTTCTAGTATATTATATAAAAGAAAGTCGTGTTAGTTACACTATTTATAACTCAATATCGACTGTACGATGGTTGAAAATTGGTGGAGAGATAGATTGGAACATAGAAAGGACATAGGATACTTTACATACGATTGGAAAATAAAAATAAGTTGATCAAATACAAAATCTTATCTACTGTCTTTAATGAGTAGACTTCGCTAATTCTGCAACGCAAACGAAGTCGCGGACAGAAACTAGTATATAATATTTGACAGTACGAAAACATTTCAGATTAAACGAAATTAATATTAAAATTAAAATATTTATGAGAAAATAGACATTTGGATCGTTTTTTAAGAGGGTAGCAGGTTCGAGTCCTGCTCGACGAATTTTTCATAATTTTACAATTTATTTGAATGCTCATAATAATCAGAAACTTAGAAGTATGCCTACTAATATTATATAAAGTAACTCTGTCTGTCTGTTACGCTTTCACGCCTAAACCACTGAACTGATTTTAATGAAATTTGGTACAGAGATAGAGTTGACCTTGAGAAAGAACATAGGATAGTTTTTATCCCATACTTTTGAAAGGTTCTCTTGGAAACGCGATATAACCGAACTCCACGCAGTCGAAGCTGCGGACGGAAAGCTAGTATACTAGAGTACGAAGTTCACGAGGATTATAGTGTTTACGACAAAACTTTCAGTTTGATCGTTAATTATAATACTATTAAGATTTAATAGAAATTAATTTTGAAATAACAAAAGTTTACAAACAATTTTAATATTTATTTCTATCTAAAACAGAACCACTAACTAAACCTAAACTTCTTCTTTCTGGCACTTTCTCAGCTTTAGCCAGGGTCTGCTTTACATGTTGTGAATAGTTTTTGCTAATTGTTTTTACGACCGGCCGCCTGCCTGACATCAACCCTCTTTGGAAATGCATTAATCAGTGATGTATAAATACTCTTATAAAGTACATATGATTCGGAAAAATCACATTGGTACTTGCCCGGGCCAGGATCGAACCCGCGCCCTCGTGAATGAGAGAGCCTTTTAAGTAGGCAACCACTGACTTTGGGAATTACTATTGGTATTAAAT
Organism: Danaus chrysippus; assembly: GCA_916720795.1. NCBI lineage: Eukaryota > Metazoa > Arthropoda > Insecta > Lepidoptera > Nymphalidae > Danaus > Danaus chrysippus. The sequence continues at coordinate 1,782,960 of CAKASE010000072.1, read as the reverse complement.
TTTTATTAAAACTAATAACAAATTTCAACTATCTTGTACATTATATTATAATATACTAGCTCTCCGCCCGCAGCTTCGCCCGCGTGGAATTATATCGAGTTTCCAAGAGAACCTTTCAAAAGTCTGGGATAAAAACTATCCTGTTCTTTCTCAAGATCAACTCTATATCTGCACCAAATTAAAATCAGTTCAGTGGTTTAGGCGTGAACGTAACAGACAAACAGAGTTACTTTCGCATTTATAATATATTAGTAGACTAGTTTTTGCCCGCGACTTCGTCCGCGTTAGTTTGGTCAAGAGTAATATATGTAGGTATAGCTGACCAGGCGAACTCTATTCCGTCCTAGAGGCCATAAATAATCAGGTTTTTCCTGTTTCAATCAAACAGAATTATTGACATATTAGTTGTCAAATCTAATGTAAAAAAAAACGTTTGTATGGGAAATAGAAAAGGGCTGTTTTTAGGATTATACCGGCAATTATTCCAATTTTTCTCACCTTTTAAACCTGCCCTGGACTTCCAGGAGTATTTCAAGACTAAAATTAGCCAAATCGGTTCAGCCGTTCTCGAGTTTTAGCGAGACTAAGGAACAGCAATCCATTTTTATATATATAGAAGAAGAAGATTACATAAAACGCCATCGTTCCAACCGCCCAGTGTGTAAAGCGCCTTATACATTGAATTGAATCTAATTGCCGCATCTCGCGTGATTCAATGAAAAAGCATTCCTTACATTATAAAAGTACAATGTAACAACTTATTGGCAGAGAAAGTTACTTAAAATTAATATACTAGTTTTTACCCGCGACTTCGCGTTAATTTCGTCATTACTAATATATGTATAGCTGACCGGGCGAACTATATTCTGACCTAGAGGACGTAAATAACCAGATATTGGAGTTTATTAAGTATTTTTCTGTTTCGATTGAAAAGAATTAAATATCCTATGTCCTTTCTATGTTCTAATCTATCTCTCCACCAATTTTCAATCATATCCCTACAGTCGTTCTTAAGTTATAAATAGTGTAACTAACACGACTTTCTTTTATATATTAACTAGCTTTCCGTCCACAGCTTCGCTCGTTTGGAGTTCGGTTATATCGCGTTTCCAAGAGAACCTTTCAAAAGTCTGTGATAAAAACTATCCTATGTTCTTTGTCAAGGTCAACTTTATCTCTGTACCAAATTTCATTAAAATCAGTTCAGTGGTTTAGGCGTGAAAGCGTAACAGACAGATAGACAGAGTTACTTTCGCATTTATAATATTAGTATTGATTTAAACCGACTGTAAATAGTCAAGTTATGTGTTTGTCAGCACATTCTCGTGTTACGTACAAAGTCCGAACCTACTTCTCATATTGTCTTAATCAGCATTTGTATTGTTTTTCTGTAATTTACCATCATCAATATAAGAAGATTGAATCCCTACTAATATTATAAATGCGAAAGTAACTCTGCCTGTCTGTCTGTAACGCTTTCACGCCTAAACCACTGAACTGATTTTAATTAAATTTGGTACAGATATAGAGTTGATATTGAGAAAGAACATAGGATAGTTTTTATCCCAGACTTTTAAAGGTTCTCTTGGAAACGCGATATAACCGAACTACACGCGGGCGAAGCTGCGGACGGAAAGCTAGTTCCTTATATTTTTATTTATTTATCCTTACAATTAGTTCTTTACGATCTAACTGATAGTTTATAGTTAATTTCGGACAAATATTAAGGATAGTGTATAGAAAATTGTATGAAAATAATGTTTAAAATCTCAGATATTTCAATTTTTTGGTGTTTTTTAAATAAAGATGTTACAAATGTCACTGTCAGTTGTCACTGAGCTGTCAAATGTCAAAAATGACAGACGTCGTCTTGACATTATTAGTCTTCTTTTTAACTTATTAATACTAACGCTAAAATATTAATGAATGTTATTTAAATTTATTTTGTGTGATTATGAGATCTAAGACTTTCGCGAGTATTCATTTAAATAAAACTAACATTTTGACGAGATGTACATACATGTCTTTTTTACAATTATAAAGCACGCGAAGTATATTCAAAAAATATTAATTAGTTTCAATCAAAATTATAATTCGTTCAACATAAAAAAAACTTCGATTTTAGTAAAATATTAAACGATAATAATATGTATGATAATATATATACTCTAAAAAATATTCTAGCATCACAAATGTCTATTAAAATTTTCTTATTCTTACCACAAGTTCGTCACTACATACTCGACGTCAACAGTATTTCATTCATAAATCTTGTATAGTATTAACGTGGTATTGAATGAGGAACGGGAAACTATTAGTATGTAGTGTGAGACTTGTGGTAAGCATATAGAAAGTGAAACAAAAAAATATTTCAGTTTTAAATCTATGTTAATAGGTTAGCAATACGTAAGAAATCTATTTGTGTTCGAACAGATTTTTTTTGGCAATAGTTATAGGTGAATCACCTTTTTTGAAGTCATTATCATCATCATCATCAGCCTATCAGAGCCCACTGCTGAGCCTCTTCTCACATGGAGAAGGTTTGAGCATTAATCACCACACTCGCTCAAGACGGGTTGGTGATTTCAAACTTATAATTGTGATATAAGTCCAGGTTTGCTCATATTTTCTTTCATCTGTCAGTGATGTCTAAATACTCTTAGAAAGTACATATGACTCGGAAGAATCACATTGGTACTTGCCAGGGCCAGGATCGAACCCGCCCTCTCGTGTGTGTGAGGCGGACCTTTTAACCACTAGGCCACCACTGACTTTTCATACTTTATTCAAAAATATATTTCTATAATATATTGATTTTTTACTAATAATATAGCCATTAATATTAAGTCTGAAAATAATTATTTAAGCAAAATACATACACAAGTAAAAGAAACTATTATTTATATAAATAGAAATGTATGTCAGGTATGTTCTCTAAAACAGATTTTGTAAAAACAGACAAAACCACGGGAAAAAACTAGTGAATTATATCAAAAAAATACATTAAAATTGTTATATGTATAAAATATTAACATATATTTTGATATTAAAAACAAAATATTAATAATTAAACTTAATATATTAAATAAATTAAATTCTAATCTACAAATAAAATGAAAAAAAAAGTATCTCAAAAGTCTAAAATTTCTTTCTGTCATAAAGCTGTCTTAATTGACAGCCGGCTAATGGATTCATAGTTTTTTTAATTAATAACAGGCATTGATCCGAATTATACAGCCTATGTATTACAAAGATATTTTTTTCAATAAAACAATATATATTATTGTTATTTTTTTTTGTTTTAAATATCACAAACGTCGAGCCATTTCCCTCTGAGCGATAATTAAACGTTTTGTTCATATTAACTGAGACGTGAAACGTTTTGTTCGAAATCAGCACTGAGTTACAAAGGTGCAAGATGTAAGAGTAGGACATTGGTGTTAGTACATTAAATGTTATATGTATATAGTACAGTTGAATTAAAAAATCATAAAAAAAATATTTGGCTGTATGTAGTTGGGCTGAATAAAAAAAAATGTTGGCTGTATGTAGAACAGTTGAATTAAAAAATAATTTAAAAAAATGTTGGCTGTATATAGTAGAGTTGAATTAAAAAAATAATTAAAAAAAAATGTTGGCTGTATATAGTACAATTGAATAAAAAAAAAATAGTTGGCTGTATGTAGTTGAGTTGAATTAAAAAAAAAATGTTGGCTGTATATAGTACAATTGAATTTAAAAAAAATGTTGGCTGTATATAGTACAATTGAATTTAAAAAAATTGCTGGCTGTATGTAGTTGAGTTGAATTAAAAAAAATGTTGGCTGTATATAGAACAGTAGAATTAAAAAAATAAAAGTAAAATAGTTGGCTGTATGTAGTTGAGTTGAATTAAAAAAAATAGTTGGCTGTATATAGAACAGTTGAATTAAAAAAGAAAAAAAATGTTGGCTGTATGTAATATTAGTTAGATTGAAATGTATTTTAAATTTAGAACACCTTTTTAACTCAATACTTAGTTATACGAATTGACATAATTTTGAATTTAGAATAAAATTTCTTTGTACGCATTTTCATATGAAGCTAAAATTTTGAAATTAGAATTTTTTCAAAACTTCAATAAGATCAGAAAGCAATGGTTTAACACATACTGCCAGAGTTTCATTAACCGACTTGTAAATAGTACTGATTCGATTTTGATAGAATTTGTGTATCTTTAATCAATCATGTGAAATATGGACTCTTCCATATTGTCAGTTTTACTTAACTTATCACTTAGAAATAAGTAATTTACTAAATTTAAAAAAAGAACAATTCCCTTTGAAATATTTTGTATAGAATATATGTATTAGTCTGTGGTCCAGCATTGTGACTTATTGGCATACTAGTTTTTGCTCGTGACTTCGACTGTGTATTTTAATGAGTATCATATATTAATTTATAGTGTTATAAGTATAGTCGTATTACGTTAATATTTAAAAATATTACATGTACACAGAAACTCATTACACGAAAAAATCTTGATAATTCCAATAAATGTCATAATTACGTCAATATCCAATTTTTAATACCAATAATCGCATATATATTTATATATATTCTCAGTTTTGTTTTAATATACACATTTTGCGGGCAAACCCGTGTGATAGCTCTAGTTGTGTTAATCCCCTGTCTACTTCACAAGAGCCCCTCACCTGTACATCGCTTAAAGTATTCAGTGACAACGAAAATGTATTAAAAAATGTACATCCGTACATAATACGACGAATCATGAAGAAAAAATTATATAAATCTATAAAGATTTTGATAATACTAAAGATTTATTTGTAAATCTCATGAGATTTGATCGTTTATAATTTAATTAAGATCCAAAATATATGGCCTATGTTATTACCTATTATATGGGCTATGTGTATGTTAAAGTCTGATCAATTTTAGTCAAGCCGTTTCAAAGATAAGCTTGAACAAACAAACGGACAAAAATTTAAAAAACTTTATGTATACTGTGTGTATATAGAAAAAGGCTCTTATTTCTCATATATTTTGATACAAATATGCTTTTTAAGATTAAAGTGGTTTTGAAATAAATATACCCGTCCCGGATTCGAACCCGCTACAAAAATAATTCAGTATTGTTGTTTCCAAAAATCTTTGACAATACTATTGTTACCTACATTCCCGTGGGATCCCCTAGATAAGCTCCCAATCTTCATAAAAACAGGATCATATGCAAATTGCTTAACTAGTTTCTCCGTAACACACATACATACATACACAATAAAAATTCAACATTTAATTCTGTCATATATTTAATTTAATTGTGACAGCCCTGACCACACTAGTGACAGCCCTGACTTTACTACCAACATAAAAGTTACATATAAAAATTATGTCTTAATATAAATCAAACAAACAAACACACAATATCAACTTACATTTTTATATATATAAAAATTTCTAAGAACATACTTTCACAAGTAACTCCTTATTTCTACACTTTCATAGAATAAAATACCTTATTTGTATATACATAAGTATTAAAATTCCATATACCAATATATTGTATGGAATTCATGTTGCTCATAGTACTATACAAGCAAACGATAATATGACTTATATGTGGGTAATACGTATTAAGTTCTCATGTGATAATTATTGGTACAAAATCTTTAGCTATAACAATAGTATTACAAGCAATTATTTATCTTAATATAGGAATATAAGGCTCAAATTTCATTGAACTAAATGTCTACTGATTGTACTGTAATGAGTACAAGTAAATATGAACCGTATTGTATTGAAATAAAGTTCAATTCAGCTTATAGTTTGTCTTTAAATTGGAGCGAATCGTGCGTACTATTATTGCTGTTCGAAATCGTGTTCTTTTTTTAAAAAGTTTAAAATTTTCTTTAATGTAATGCGGTTGGTGTTTAAGGAGTATTTTATCATGTTACTTAAATCGCCTCAGGGCTAACGACTAAGAATTTGTTTAATATACAACCAGCAATTTATTTTTATTGATTTTTTTTAAATTAAACCTAATCATTTTTTAATTTGGAACGTATTTTAAAATAATATTATTCTAATATGAATTCGTTTTATAAAAATAACTGGCAGCGTGTTTTTAAAAAAAAATTAAAAAGTTAAATTTCAAATTCGGAACGTTCAGTTCAGTTCAGCGTCTGTCGTGAGAGCGGAAGCAACGCTTGTTGTGATGCTTTTTATTTTATTCGCAACCAACATAAACATGCAGCGAGTTACTTGAACTTTGTTTTGAGAACGTGGCAGTTTGCATTTGGCATTATATAGCAGTTCCAGGCCCATATGGCATTAAAAAAAAACTAAAAATTTTAAAACAAATGAACAAAAATAAATATTTAAATTTGGAACGGGAACATAGTAACACACATTTTTCTATATTCCGCCACATTTCCTCATCAGTATGAATAGCTCTTATTGCATTGTAATAAAGTTGAATTTTGATTGGCTGAGAGTTGCATAATACAAAAAAATAGCAAACTAACACGTGATGTCATAATCATATAAATACATGTTATACATACAAATAGAGTCGATTATCGTTTGGCTTGAATGTAAGACCAAAAATTCAAATTTGGAACGCGAAAGCAGTCTTATGAAGATTAAATTGATTGGCTTCCCATACTAATTATAAGTTGACATTTTGCTATTACCTAATCCTTATTACAATAACATAGAGTACATTTTTGAATGGCATTTTATTGGAACAAGTATCTGCCAAGAAGTGGCGTGATCTTAACATTGATGACTCTTAATTGTATATAAATAAAGTCTATTTTCATATAGCGTATTATTGCATAATTATTATGTATTTTATTTTGTCCGCATATTGCATATTTCATACGATCATTGCGTGTTCTAAATTTGAAATTTATTTTTCTTATCAAATTCCCGCCATATCTTTTGGGAATGTTTTTTTACCAATTAATATTATGTTAAATTATAATATTTTATTGTGAAAAATTCAAATTAATTGTGGTTAATTAATTGTGTTAGTTGTTGTAAATTAAGTTTATCTATTGACTTTGAACTTAAACTATTGGTTAGGTAATAATTTAGACGTTTTACAATCAAGATGCGTTGAACTTTACACAATGTCAAGGCTGCAATATTATCGTAAATAAATTTGTTTGTATACCGGAATATCTTATACTAACTTTTGCCGCGACTTCGTCCGCCTGGAATAGAGACTTCCGGCAGATTTTTGGTTCTTCCCACATAGTTCCCGTTCTTGCGGGGTTTTCGGAATGGTCGAGCTCCCGTAGAGTTTTCAGGATTTTTTGTTTTTTTTTTAATTCACAATGAAGTACTCTTAACCAACAACATATTTATTTGTTTATTGAATAAAGATTAATATTATTATGTTGATACAACTTAAACAATTTATTTCGACCAAATCAGGTACCATAAAAACGGTTTTTGTGAGTTAATCTTAAAAGACAGACATATACTGTCGCGGACTGTTTTTTAGATCATTAAAAGAGCTATTATTCTTTAATACATATTTTTTGTATATCTTGAACCGTTTTCACGGCGCACGCAACGGAAGGCTTCAAAGATGAAATAATTTCTCCCGTTTTTTACACATTTACCACTATATCTTTGCTCCTATTAGTCGTAGCGTGATGTTTTATAGCCCACAGCCTTCCTCGATAACTGGACTATCCAAGACAAAAAGAATTATTCAATTCGAACCAGTAGTTTCGGAGATTAGCGCTTTCAAACAAACAAACAAACTCTTCAGCTTTATAATATCAGTATAGATATAAAATTCTCGTGTCGCGGCGTTAGACAGAGAACTCCTCCGAAACGGCTGGACCGATTTTGATGAAGTGATCATATTGACTAGGTCTGAGAATTGACCAACATCTATTTTTCATACCCCTAAGTCATAAGTTATTCACCCTTAATTTTTTGTTTTTATTTTTCTATAATGTACCATTAAAAATGCATACAACCCAAAATTTTTACGTTTCCATCACCAACCCCTATTTTTTATATCAAAACAACGTTTGCCGGGTCAGCTAGTATATAATGACTTATTTCTATATTTAAGCATTATCCATATTATTAGTTATCGAGTTATAAACGCGTAACTTAAAGTTTGATCGTGTATAGTTTTGTTTATAAGAAACTTTGATACTTTGAGTTTAACCGTACGTATTTTAATAGTGATGTTTATGAGATAGAGTATTTGATGACAGACATACACCGGGCGTCTAGAAATAGCCTAAATACTAGTAATACTATACACGCAGCGTTTCACGTTTCCCAATACTGTTAACGAGTTATGTAGTGATAGAAAACTTGTGGTAAGCTTATATTGGAGAGATTATTTCGTAATTGGTACAGCAGATTTTTGTATTGAGTTAATATATTTAATTAATATACTTTTTTCTGTTCTAAAGGTTATTCGCAGTATTTATCCAAATATTTGTATATAGTCCAAACAGCGCAAATAATAAATCCACACTTGGTCACAACACGTCTTTACGTTTTCGCTTATTTGTGTATGTGTGTTATTTGTGCAAATATGTCAAATGAAGACGAATAAATCGTCCACATATGGTCTTATCTGGCAGAACAAAAGGTAAGATTTTAGTATGAGTTGATATACTTATATACATACTAGAAGACCTGGCGAACTTCGTATCGTCCTATAATCAAGAAATATCTGTTACGTTTTTTTATTTATATTTTTGGAGTTTACCTATTAAAGCCATAAATCTCCGTGTTTTGAAGTGCGACAGAATGATTGACATATTAGCTAGTTGTCAAATCTAATGTCAAAAAAAGAACGTTTGTATGGGAAATAAAAAAACGCTGTTTTTAGGGTTTTCCCGGAAATTAATAAAAAATTTTCATCTTTTAAACCTTCCCTGAACCTCCACGAACATTTCAAGACTAAGATAAGATAAATCCGTTGAGCCGTTCTCGAGTTTTAGTGAGACTAAGGAACAGCAATTCTTTTTTATACAGGGTGACTGGTGAATTACTATCAATATTTAAGGAGAGTACTCGGTACATGATTCTCATTCGAATTATGTGAAAAAAAAAGGCACTTAATTTTTGACAAAATTTCCGTATAAATAAGTAAAGTGTTGACACGTTCCAAGTGTTCAAGTGTGGACGCGTGCGGCGGCGTGCTGATACAACACTACGTCACGACACGCGTATGTGTGAGTGTCAGTGTATACCTAATCTGTAGGGTGTTCACACGATGCGTAATTAATTACATAACTTTTGGTTAACTTTACTTAGAAGTTTATTAATATTTATGTTATATTAATTTTTATTTCGTCATATATGATCGTCAAATATCACGTCCTCAAATATCGATAGTAATTCACCAGTCACCCTGTATATATAGATATATAGTCAACTCACCCGTCTTTCCCCACATAAGTCTCCTTCGCCGTAATTCCGTTGTAATGTATCCTATTCTCAATCTCCCCATCCACCAGTACATCGGTCATAACAAAATTAATTATCTCCTTATTCAAATGCCGCCTCAAATATTTTATATCATTTAAAACCTTTTTGGTGTTTGGATGTATATGTTGACTTCGGCTCGTATTGGCAACATTTCTTACGTCACTGTCACCTATTGACATGTCACTGTCACTGTAACCTGTCATTTGACTGTCACTGTCACTTATGTCACAATTTATGGAGCCTAGCAATAGAAGAAGGAGTATTGGCGTACGTATAATTTTCCTCCACACAGGTATGTCTGATTTCTTCTTAGCTTTTGGTGATTTTAATTCCATTGTGAATCTGTAACAAAAATATATATATATAAAAGAAAGTCGTGTTAGTTACACTATTTATAACAACTGTACTGGTTTGGATGAAGATTGGTGGAGAGATAGATTAGAACATAGAAATGACATAGGATCCTTTACATACGATTGAAAAATAAAAAATAAGTTGATCAAATACAAAATCTTATCTACTGTCTTTAATGAGTATAGTTCGCTGAATCAAATAAATTTCTAATTCTGAAACGCAGACGAAGTCGCGGACAGAAACTAGTATATAGGAATAAAAGATTTTTAATGTTTTCAATATCTATAAGCTAAATCAATTATGATGCTAAAATTGCATCATAATAATTATAAATAATTTAATAATAAGTCTTATTTTATAACAAATTCAAGTAAATAACCACACATTGATTGAAATTATTTTACGATTTCTCAAAAAAATAATAATTGATTAAAATTTTAGGTATATGAGATAAAAGATAATAATTACCAAATTAATTGAATTAATTAAAAAATACGTCACTTTTTCATATATGCAGCATCATTTAAATGACCCGAATTTTATGAGTTTCACGTAAAAACTAACATATTATAGAATTTATATCTAATCGTAGAATGATAAACATATTGCGTAAAATAAGGCGCTTTACACACGAGCGTTTAAAACTTCGGACGGCTAAAAAAACGCTGGAAAATATATTTGAAATGAACGCCAGTGATAATTTTAATTGACTAAAATGATTTATAATTAACTAGCTTTTGCCGCGACTACGTCCGCGTGGAATAGTAACTTCCGGCAGATTTTTGGTTCTTCCCACATAGTTCCCGTTCTTGCGGGGTTTTCGGAATGGTCGAGTTCCCGTAGAATTTTCAGGATAAAACCTATGTTTTTTTTTTATTCACAATGAAGTACTCTTAACCAACAACATATTTATTTGTTTATTTGAATAAAGATTAATATTATTATGTTGATACAACTTAAACAAATTATTTCGACCAAATTAGGTACCATAAAAACGGTTTTTGTGAGTTAATCTTAAAAGATAGACATATACTGTCGCGGACTGTTTTTTAGATAATTAAAAGAGCTATTATTCTTTAGTACATATTTTTTGTGTATCTTGAACCGTTTTCACGGCGCACGCAACGGAAGGCTTCAAAGATGAAATAATTTCTCCCGCTTTTTACACATTTACCACTATATCTTTGCTCCTATTGGTCGTAGCGTGATGTTATATAGCCCACAGCCTTCCTCGATAACTGGACTATCCAACACAAAAAGAATTATTCAATTCGAACCAGTAGTTTCGGAAATTAGCGCTTTCAAACAAACAAACAAACTCTTCAGCTTTATAATATTAGTATAGATATACTGTTGACGCTACGTAAAACTGACAGTTTATACATAGTTAAACTAAACCTTGTACTTGGGGTTCATTGTTTAAATTAAATGAAGTATGTAAGGACTGTTAATAATTAATTTTTACAATACTTTTGTTTTGTATATACATATATAAAAGAAAGTCGTGTTAGTTACACTATTTATAACTCAAGAACGGCTGTACGGATATGGATAAAAATTTGTGGAGAGATAGATTAGAACAAGGAGACGGACATACGATATTTAATTCTGTTCGATCGAAACAGAAAATACTTAATAAACTCCAATATCTGGTTATTTACGTCCTCTAGGTCGGAATAGAGTTCGCCCGATCAGCTATACATATATTACTAATGACGAAATTAACGCGAAGTCGCGAGCAAAAACTAGTATATATATATTTTATATGATCATAAAGAAATTACTGATATATAAAAATTAGAATTATTAAAATATATGATAACCATATATTTTGATTAACATTGTCATGGCCCATATTATATATATGTTTGTTTGTTCGCGTTAATCTCAGTAACTGTTGGTAGTATTTAATGAATTCCTTCATAGTTACAAATTTCGTTTATTGGTGAAGGACACAGTGTATGATATAGGATAATAATTAATAGGAGAAGAAGAATTAGGGGGTGCTAAAAAGAGGGAGACTGCAAAAAGATGGATTGTATGAGAAAAGTAGGAGAGCCTTCCTTGGCAAGAGAATCTAAATAGAGATGAGTAGTCAAACCTGAATGAGGCTTGTGTCATACATACTGATCACTCATCAGCATAATATGACATTAGCTTATTCCCTACTAATATTATAAATGCGAAAGTAACTCTGTCTGTCTGTTACGCTTTCACATCTAAACCACTGAACTGATTTTAATCAAATTTGGTACAGATATAGAGTTGATTTTGATAAAGAACATAGGATAGTTTTTATCCTAGACTTTTGAAAGGTTCTCTTGGAAACGCGATATAACCGAACTCCACGCGGGCGAAGCTCTGGCGGAAAGCTAGTTATAAATAAGTATAAAATAATACGAAATATAATATATATATACGAAAGAAACCGCAGGTTGAAAGCTAGTTTAAAACAATAAAAGCATTTGATAAAATAAATACATAATAATTTATTAATAATAAATTTGATAAAAATATAAAATTTATATTGGTAGATAAAGTGAAATTAATCCACTATGTTTAAAATGTAAGATAATGTTATCTTGGCAAAGAAAATATCATATACATACACTTTTTTACAAATTTTGTCTGTCTGTTTATTCTTGCTAATCTCTAAAATGGCTGGACCGATTTTGATGCGACTTATATTGGCAAATAGTAGTTTGAATCTTATTGATTAGTTGACTGTTATTTCCAAGTTGGTAGCTGGTGTAATAGGTAGTAATTTAGGCTACTTTTTATTTTAATTCCGACTGCGACCGTGATGTATATCATACACTCCATATTAAACACATCTTCGTGGTCTTCTTCATATAAACTATGGATGAGTGATGTCAGTGGTGGCCTAGTGGTTAAGAGGCCCGCCTCTCGTTGCCGTGGGCGCGGGTTTAAACCTGGCAAGTACCATTGTGATTTTTCCGAGTCATATGTACTGTATGAAAGTATTTAGACATCACTGACTGATGAAGGAAAACATCGTGAGGAAACCTGGACTTATAGTTTCACAATTATAAGTTTGAAATCACCAACCCGTCTTGAGCGAGCGTGGTGATTAATGCTCAAACCTTCTCCATGTGAGAAAGAGGCCTTTCAGCAGTGGGCTCTGATAGGATGATGACATGACATGACATGAGTGATGTCACAACTACACACGATGACTAGACTCACTTAAAAATATTTTATAGGTGGTAGAGCCTAGCTGTGGTCAAGTTACTACAGCTCGAACATGTGCTGGCTCGACCGTATGTACCACCTTCTCATAAATCGGCGTGAAGTAGTCTGTCCGATGACTGAGAAGGAAGGTTCCCCTTTCCCTTTTCCCTCCCTTTCCCACTTTTTCCCACCCTTTTTTCCTAATCAAGTGTATCAACATATTCGCAAAACTATATAGCAATGTCTATATTCGATGGTACTACATACATCAAGTAGTATCTGAATTATCAACTTTAGCATAAAACAAACATACAAATGTTTCGTTTTCCATATTTATATTATTATTTGGCCAATATTGGCCAACATCGGCCAACTTGGCCACATATAACCAAGTCACTCGTGATGCGTTCATCTTTATAGTTAGTTAGTATAAGACTTCGTACAATTAACACTAACAAGCCGACACATTTAACATACCAACTTACTGTTATCTGGTTAAATATCGTGAGATTACGGTTAAAATTAACTTTTATATAGGTACATATATATATATTTAAAAACCATTACTTACGGTCAAAATTAAGTTCATATAAAAAATACTATACAAACACATGTTCTTATTACACGAAAAAAATCATTATATTTATGTTAATCTAAAGTATAGTATACTCAAGTTAAATAGCTTCCAGATTTCATACATAAATCGTGAACAATGATAAAATTATGTACGTTTTAACGTCAAACTATAGGTATGGAGTTTTGATGACGACAACGCATACTAAGTTTGCTTTTATTTATGTATGATCAAAGTTTTCTGTCGAAATCTATTAGGTACATATAATATTATATATGTAAGAAAGTCGTGTTAGTTACACTATTTATAATACAAGAACGGCTGAACCGATTTGCATAAAAATTGGTGGAGATAACTGAGAACAAGGAGACAGACATATGATTCTCATCCAATTCGAACTAAAAAACTCTAATTTTATATAAAAAACTACATTTATTTACGAAAAATCATTACAATAAAGGTTTTCGTATAAATATCTATATTCTATACATATTACTCGTTATTTCTTTAACGATCTAACGAAATTTATTAAGTACATGTGAATCATTATTACACGTAAAATACAACTTTATCCTCTTACGTCACTCGTATAAAAATAGTATTTATTTCTTTATAATAGAGATAATATTTTAAGAAATTATTTTCCTGTTCAATTGAAAAATCAACATAATTTTTACGCTATTTAAATATTAAACCACGTTTACTATAAGTCAGTGGTGGCCTAGTGGTTAAAAGGCCCGCCTCTAATGCATGAGGGCTCGGGTTCGATCCTGGCAAGTACCAATGTGATTTTTCCGAGTCATATGTACTTTCTAAGAGTATAGACACCACTTACAGATGAAGGAAAACATCGTGAGGAAACCTGGACTTATATCACAATAATAAGTTTGTAATCGCCAACCCGTCTTGAGCGAGCGTGGTGATTAATGCTCAAACCTTCTCCATGTGAGAAGAAGCTCAGCAGTGGACTCTGATAGGCTGATGATGATCAACTAAACCATATTTCTACCATCAGATACAGTGCACCATTGTGAAACTTCAATATCTTTTAAGCAATTATTTAAAACAATCTGCCTAACTCCAATTCCTCACCTTAAAGAATGTACATTGACAAAATCTTTACATTCTACGTCCCGAATTCTGTAATAATACCAAAAAACATTCAAAATAATCCTATTTATAATAAAAAACTCGTTTAATATATGAAGAATTTCATAATCAGGTACATATTTGTGGTGCAGGAACTTAAATGACCCTTAATTAGCATAAAAAGTCCCAAAACCCATATAGATAGTGTTGTAAGCATCCTTAACCTATTTGAAACAATGCATTTTGTAACTAATGTACATAATTAAATAGTATTGCGTACATATCGATTGAAATTAACTTAAATGGTTAAATTTAACTTGTATTTAAGATTCGATACTAACTAAAAACTTTATATAATTATTACAAAAGATAAATAATTTTTCCTTTTAAAGATGTTATTATGTGAAGGAATAGAATTTTTTAGTGGTGGCTCAGTGGTTAAAGGGCCCGCCTCTCGGCCTCTCGTCGCCGAGGGCGCGGGTTCGATCCTGACCCGGGCAAGTACCAATGTAATTTTTCCGAGTCATATGTACTTTCTAAGAGTATTTAGACATCACTGATTAATGCATTCCCAAAGAGGGTTGATGTCAGGCAGGCGGCCGGTCGTAAAAAACAATTAGCCAAAACTATTCACAACATATTAAGGCAGACCCTGGCTATAGCCGGGAAATTGCCAGGTAGAAGAAGAAGTGAGAAGATTAATTTGGTTATTTATATATTTTTTTATCACCAATAAAAACATTTACCTAATAGAAAATTATTTTTTGATATTAATGAGATCTAAGACTTTCGCGAGTATTCATTTAAATGAAACTAAAATTCCACATCTCGTCTTAATGATCACGGTTGCAAAGTAACCGAATATCGGGAGTATGTAGATAAAATAAAAAACGCGTAGTAATCCAAAAATATTAGTATCATTAGTTTGTCAAAATATATATTACTAGCTTTCCGTCCGCAGCTTCGCCCGCGTGTAGTTCGGTTATACCGCGTTTCCAAGAGAACCTTTCAAAAGTCTGTAATAAAAACTATCTTATATTCTTTCTCAAGGTCTACTCTATGTCTGTACCAAATTTCATTAAAATCAGTTCAGTGGTTTAGGCGTGAAAGCATAACAGACAGACAGAGTTACTTTCGCATTCATAATATTAGTAGGGATTTAAAATTAGCAAGATTATTGAGAGAAACCTTGGTACTAAGATCTTTGAAGCTCAAGCTTGTGATAACTTTAATCCAATATCCAAAGACTGGGTCTCCTGACAATTAAGAGAACACCAGGTAAGAAGAGATAATATTCATTATTATCAGTTATTTCCTTATTAATCTAAATTATATTTTCGCTTATATAAAGCCCAAAATTCTATATAATTTGCCTTTAATAATAGTCGTGGTGGCTTAGTGGTTAAAACGCCCGCCTCATGCATGAGAGCGCGGGTTCGATCCTGGCAAGTACCAATGTGAATTTCCGAGTCATATGTACTTTATAAGATTATTTAGACATCACTGATTAATGCATTCCCAAAGAGGGTTGATGTCAGGCAGGCGGCCAGTCGTAAAAACAATTAGCCAAAACTATTCACAACATGTAAGGCAGACCCTGGCTAAAGCTGGCAAATTGCCAGGTAGAAGAGAAAAAGAAATCTGGACTTATAATATCACAATTATAAGTTTGTAATCACCAACCCGTCTTGAGCGAGCGTGGTGATTAATGCTCAAACCTTCTCCATGTGAAGAGGCTCAGCAGTGGGCTCTGATAGGATGATGATCTTTAAATAAAACTATTTCTCAAAGTTTCCTTACTACGTGTTACTAACTACAAGTTTAGTAAGATTTCTATAAATATGTACTATTTATACAATGGCCTCGTTATTTCCATACGTAGACGCAGTAAACCTGGTAGCCGACATACGATTTTACTTTTATTCTTACCACAAGTTCGTCACTACATACTCCACGTCAACAGTATTTCATTAATAAATCTTGTATAGTATTAACGTAGTATTGAATGAGAAACGGGAAACTATTAGTATGTAGTGACGTGCAAAGTAGTGGTAACGACGGTAAAATTACGCTAATTTTGAAGTAAAAAATACGATAAATAATGAGTGATTTAATTGAAATTTATAATTATAACTTGGCTATAGCTCAAATTACGAAACTATTGGTTGCGAGTTCAATTCCCGGTATTAATTACTTATTTCTCTTCACTTTTCTTAATTTTATTACTGAAAATACATATATATTTTGATTCAATACCAAGACTAGTTTATTTTTACGATCTATCGAGTAGTTTAGTACGACAATATGCTTACCATGAGTGTACGTCGTCACTACATACTAATAGTTTCCCGTTTCTCATTCAATGCTACGTTAATACTATACAAGATTTATGAATGAAATACTGTTGACGTGGAGTATGTAGTGACGAACTTGGAGTAAACATACATTTAACCAAACTTGTATTATTTATTTAATAAATATTAATAATAAATTAATTACTTTAAAATAATTACCACTGTTTAAGAGTATCCTCATTTAGTTTTATGACGTCAGTGTCAAAACAACAGCTGTTTAAGTCATAACAACAACTAAATTATTATGTAAACATAATTAAGAATTAAATATATTATTAATAATTATAAATTTGTTTTTTTTGTATATTTTTTCATACAAATATTGGAGGCTTATTTTTTTTCTAATGTTTTTGTACATTAAAGTGCAATGGTTTTGGAAACTATCTTCTCTTTCTAAGTATATGATAGTTACAGAAATAGCTAGACTTATTTGATTATAAAAATTTTTTCCTTTAAGAAAACATAAATAAAAGAAAGTCGTGTTAGTTACACTATTTATAATTCTTGCCTGTACAGGTTTGGATGAAGATTGGTGGAGAGATAGATTAGAACATAGAAAGGACATAGGATACTTTACATTAAATTCAAAAATAAATAAGTTGATCAAATACAAAATCTTATCTACTGTCTTTAAGGAACAGAGTTCGCTCGGTTAAATACATTTCTAATTCTGAAACGCAGACGAAGTCGCGGACAAAAACTAGTATATACTATTTAAAATCAATGAAAATCCCACCCAAAATTTTTCATAAACCTACCGTTTAATATCTTTATATATATATATGATAGTCAATTAAAACGCTCTTCAATGAAGTACTTAGTCGACGTCAGTTGAAGTATTTTATTGAATTTACTGTCATACAGAAAGCTCATTAAATATATATAATTATATACATATATATACATATATATATCATCATCAGCCTATCAGAGCCCACTGCTGAGCCTCTTCTCACATGTAGAAGGTTTGAGCATTAATCACCACGCTCGCTCAAGACGGGTTGGTGATTACAAACTTATAATTGTGATATAAGTCCATGTTTCCTCATATTTTCCTTCATCTGTCAGTGATATCTAAATACTTTCAGAAAGTACCTATGACTCGGTTAAATCACATTTGTACTTGCCAGGATCGAACCCGCACCCTCGTGTATGAGAGGCGGACCTTTTAACCACTAGGCCACCACTGACTATATATTTTTAAAGTATATATATACTAATTATATACTATTATATATATTTTATATTCGCGATTGCAGTTCAAAGTTCAATTATAATGAGATGCAATAGAACTTGTTGACGCTATTTATTTAAACATATACTTTTTGAACATATGTATATATATTTGAGTCAGTGATGGCCTAGTTGTTAAAAGGCCCGCCTCTCATGCACGAGGGCGCGGGTTCGATGCTGGCCCTGGCAAGTACCAATGTGATTTTTCCGAGTCATATGTACTTTATAAGAGTATTTAGACATCACTGATTAATGCATTCCCAAAGAGAGTTGATGTCAGGCAGGCGGTCGTAAAAACAATTAGCAAAAACTATTCACAACATGCAAGGCAGACCCAGGCTTAAGCTGGGAAATTGCCAGGTAGAAGAAGATACATATATAGATACATATATTATATTTTAATTATAATAAAAGAAAACATAGTATTGTGATTACTACGAGTCTCAAACTACGTACTGACAGTTATAAGTTTTTTTCATTCATTACTTAAATACTATACGACTTTTAATTTAAAATACTATACGATGTATGTACGTATTATAAACTTGATAACTATGTTTTTTGAGTTGAGTTTTAACGGTTAAACTATCAGTTTATAGTTATGGAAACTTCTACTAAGGATAGAAAGTATACAAATTTACAGTTTTTCGACGTCAAAATAGTTTTTTGAATGTGAAATAGAGTATGGATATTATAAAAAATATTTTTTTCATACATTAAAGTTTGCTTGAGTTAATAATTTTGATATTAATTGTATATGCCATTTCTTTTAACGTTTCATTTAATAGATAAATTTTCAAAATAATTTTACGTGATTTTGTAAGTGTAAACAAGAAATTTTTCGTATTTCGTAACGATGGAAAACTTGTAGTAATATATACCGTTGTTTAATATATAGAAATATGATACGAATATATATTTAACTGCACTTTAAGTAAATTAAAATTTACTAATTACTACGCAAATTGAATAACTTAAAATAGTTTTACATAAAAATTGTATTAACGCAACTAAGATTTTAAGTAGGTATAATTTAAGAGAATTTTGATTTTAATTCACATACATAATTATATATTTTATTGACGAAAAAATATCAGAGAAAGTCACTCGAACTGACCGTGAGTACTCGACCCGTTTAATTGATAAATTTTTCATAATAATAATTTACCTTTTCATAGTATAATTATATATAAAATTATAGAAAAAATATTACCTAAATTAATGAAATCCACCAAAAAATCACTCAACACTCGTATATATAAAACTGAATATCACAACATAAATAAATATATTTTATTTGATATATAACTTTTTACGCGCGTAACTTTTGAGCGGAGCGATACAGTACGCACGTGTTTACAATTCAGGCGCTGGGCCGCGACTGGTTTGAGAATTGAAACTGGCCAGAGAATGTCCAAGCGTAATGGCGGATCGTACGATACAAAAAAAAACTGCTTTCCCCGCGAACAGGTGAAGTTTATACTAATTAAAAATACTTAAATATATATATATCTTTATTTATTTGTATGAAAATTTACTTAATTTCATAATTATGTATATACAATAATGTATTTTTTTATATATATATATATAGTTTTATTTATCAAATGGAGTCGTCTTCTCTTTAAGTTATATAACTGTACTTATGAATCATTTGATGATAGATGTATAATTTTTTTTGGTTGCGCGCCAAATTATTTGTAAATCATTGGAATAAACGTTTTTCTTGTATTTTAAGATAATTTCTGTACGAATTTCAATAGAATACTCACATAATATACTAGCTCTGAATTTGTTCGTTATTTATACTTTTATTGGTAACTAGTTTTTGCTCGCAACTTCGTCCGCGTTAATTTCGTTATTAGTAATATAGGTATAGCTGACCGGGCGAACTCTATTCCGACCTAGAGGACGTAAATAACCAGATATTGGAGTTTATTAAGTTTTTTTTTCGATCAAATAGAATTATACAGGGTGACTGGTGAATTACTATCGATACTTGAGGACTTGATATTTGACGATCATATATGACAAAATAAAAATTAATTTAACATAAATATGAATAAACTTCTAAGTAAAGTTAACCAAAAGTTATGTAATTAATTACGCATCGTGTGAACACCCTACAGATTAGGTATACACACACACTCACACATACGCGTGAGGAGGCGTTGTGTTGTATCAGCACGCCGCCGCACGCGTCCACACTTGGAACACTTGGAACGTGTCCACACTTTATTTATTTATACGGAAATTTTGTCAAAAATTAAGTACCTATTTTTTTACATAATTTGAAATGAGAATCATGTACCGAGTATTCTCCTTAAATATTGATAGTAATTCACCAGTCACCCTGTATATCCTATGTCCGTCTCCTGGTTCTAATCTATCTCTCCGCCAATTTTCATCCATATCCGTACAGCTGTTTTTGAGTTATAAATAGTGTAACCAATACAACTTTCATTTATATATTTACTTATAGATGTCAATGAAAATGTTGTTCCAAAATAAAAGTAGTATAACTATTATGCTATCTCTCTAAGTAGAAGTTTTTTCAAAATCGATCAATTCTCGAAGATTAGTAGGAAAAAACAGACAGACAAAAATTACTAATATATATTTACATGATAATGCATTTTATTTGTGTATTTAAATTCTTTATATCAATTTAATCTCAATGTCATGTGTCAATGTTTATCGTAAACAGTAATTTACTCAGAATTATTAATTATTGAGTATAACTTAGTACGAGTTCGCATTTTTAGACTACGGACGCTGCGTTTAGCGTTTTTATATCATCAGCCTATCAGAGCCCACTGCTGAGCCTCTTTCTCACATGGAGAAGGTTTGAGCATTAATCACCACGCTCGCTCAAGACGGGTTGGTGATTTCAAACTTATAATTCGATATATTAGTCCAGGTTTACTCGAGATATTTTCCTTCATTAGTCAGTGATGTCCAAATCCTTCAGAAAGTACATATATGACTCGGAAAAATCACATTGGTACTTCCCAGGATCGAACCCGCGCCCTCGTGCATGCGAGGCGGTCGTTTAACCGCTAGGCTACTACGACTTTTTTTATATGTAAACTCATAAAAAGATTTATGAATGGCAAACTGTTAACTCTACGTATTTAGTCATATGCACTTGTATTAAGGTTTTTGGACTATCACATTATAGTAAACGTTCGTGGCTTGTACTAAGTTTGTGAAGTATTTATCATATTATCCGTTTAAATTTCAATTAAATTATATATATTTATATACAGGGTGACTGGTGAATTACTATCGATATTTGAGGACGTGATATTTGACGATCATATATGACAAAATAAAAATTAATATAACATAAATATTAATAAACTTCTAAGTAAAGTTAACCAAAAGTTATGTAATTTATTACGCATCGTATGAACACCCTACAAATTAGGTATACACACACACTCACACAGACGCGGCGGCGGCGTAGTGTTGTATCAGCACGCCGCCGCACGCGTCCACACTTGGAACACTTGGAACGTGTACACACTTTATTTATTTATACGGAAATTTGGTCAAAAATTCAGTAACTATTTTTTTTACATAATTCGAATGAGAATCATGTACCGAGTATGCTCCTTAAATATTGATAGTAATTCACCAGTCACCCTGTATATTATATATTAAAACCATAATTATAGGACCCTTAGTAAAATATAAATCGGTTTCATCCGATATTTTATTAAAAAACTCCTGTAAAAGACTTAAACCGGACATTCGCTCTTACAATCGTAATATAATCAAAGAATCTTTTGTTTGAACTATGATTACCATAACTTACTTAATATTAACCGAGATGACGCTATGACCGGTGTGACATTTAATTAATCATTATGACGCCGATGACGTGACATCGTCATCACGAAATGCGTCACAATGAATTATTCCATACATTTTATCTTTACGCTATGTGGATTTATTTCTTGTTAGGTATATATAATAATTTAATAATTGCATGTCGATCTGTATGTACACCTCTAACTCTTGAACGGCTGGACAGATTTTGATAAAACTTTTTCTATGGTAATCCATAGATATTACAAAATTTGCAAATAAATCTAATTATGTCATTCTGCTGCTTATATTATTTCGAAAAATATACGATGTTAGTTATGAGTAAGTAAATATAACAAAATGATTATGAGAAAAACCTGGTTCGAAAACTAGATATAAATACAAATTTAAACCAAGTTATTATCTAGACAGTACCGATACTGTTTTACTTATATATTTATATAATATATTGAACAAAAACTAGTGTTCCCACGCTTTGAACTTAGTCAGTGAGTCAGTCTTTCCCAAACAAATATATGTATTTGAAAGAATTAAATTTATATCGTCATCAGCCTATCAGAGCCCACTGCTGAGTCTCTTCTCACATGTAGAAGGTTTGAGCATTAATCACCACGACTCAAGACGTGTTGGTGATTTCAAACTTATAATTTGATAGTCCAGGTTTTCTCACGATGTTTTCCTTCATCTGTCAGTGGTGTCTTAATACTCTTAGAAAGTACATATGACTACAATTTATATACTAATATACAATGTATGTCTGTTTGCGTGTTTGTGTCTTGATATACTGTTTATTTTTTGATTTGATATATGTAGTTTATGTGAAATATTTATTAAATAGACTAATGAATTTTGCTTCATCTATCGCATGTTGCATTACAACCGGCGCCAGAGGAGGGGTAGAGAATTGACTTGATTTATGATGGTTTATGTTATAACTTATTTTATTTTATTCAATACTAGTTGATTGTTATTTTATCTTGCCCGTAATAAAACGTTAATATGAGTACCTTAGAATCATTTAAGAACAGAGATGAAACCTCTCATCATTCCATGTATTCACGGTGCGTGTGTCGGGTCCATCGTTGTAGTGAGAGGAGCTTCAACAGTGACTGGGACTTGTGACCCAGGTGTAGGTTTAATATATATAGAGAGACGAAACCTCTCATCATTCCATGTATTCACGGTGCGTGTGTCGGGTCCATCGTTGTAGTGAGAGGAGCTTCAACAGTGACTGGGACTTGTGACCCAGGTGTAGGTTTAATATATATAGAGAGACGAAACCTCTCATCATTCCATGTATTCACGGTGCGTGTGTCGGGTCCATCGTTGTAGTGAGAGGAGCTTCAACAGTGACTGGGACTTGTGACCCAGGTGTAGGTTTAATAAAATCTCTATAAAAATTGAAATGTATGTGTGTTTGTTAAGCTAACGATTTTAATAAAATGCGGCTAGAATGTAGAGAAAACCTTTAAGACATATATTTTATTAACTTTGGGAACCTCTGATCTGTATACTGATCTTTATTTACGTTGTTTATGGATCCTTAAATGTTTTGACTTTATATCTTCTACCTGGCAATTTCCCAGCCTTAGCCAGGATCTGCCTTACATGTTGTAAATAGTTTTGGCTAATTGTTTTTAAGACCGGTCGTCTGCCTGACATCAACCCTCTTTGGGAATGCACTAATCACCACGCTCGAACAAGACGGGTTTGTGATTTCAAACTTATAATTGTGATATTATAAGTCCAGGTTTCCTCATGTTTTCCTTCATCTGTCAGTGATGTCTAAATACTCTTACAAAGTACATTATGACTCGGAAAAATCACATTGGTACTTGCCAGGATCGAACCCGCGCCTTCAAGCACGAGAGGCGGGCCTTTTAACCACTAGGCCACCACTGACTTATATGACTTATACTGACTTAATGAAAATGCTATATTAGTATTGTACCCTATAAATACTCAAATTTAAACTTCACACCACCATTTTTTGGAAGTCGGTTAATAAACAGAATAATAATTAATTATTGAATTAAATTTATTACAATTGTAATTCATTGGGTCGTGATATCTTCAATCTATTTCTAACGGCTCAATGCGTCTCACTGCAAGGTCCCTTTCGTTTTGTTTTTGTGTCTTTTTTTGTATAACGTCTTTTAAGTCGCCGTCTAGGTGATTTGGGGATGCATGCAATATAATAATTAATATAAATTAAATTATATATATATAATAATAGTTTTTGCTCGCGACTTAATCCGCGTTAATTTCGTCATTACTAATATATGTATAGCTGACCGGGCGAACTGTATTCCGACCTAGAGGCCATAAATAACCAGATATTGGAGTTTATTAAGTATTTTTCGATCGAACAGAATTAAATATCCTATGTCCTTTCTATGTTCTAATCTATCTCTCCACCAATTTTCATACAAACCCGTATGTACAGCCGTTAGAGTTATAAATAGTGTAACTAACACGACTTTCTTTTACATATAAATATATAATAATAATAATAATCTACGGAACCTGCCTTTTTCATACGAATCGCTCCGTCCCTTAATTTTTTTATCTACAGAGCGGCGTATTTTGTTATAGAAGTGACACCTTCCCTTTCGCCCTTTGTGTATGCGAAATAACTTGACTGAATTATTATTTTTATAGGATGTTAAAATAATATATAGAATCACTAGCTAATACACGCGGCTTTGTCCGTGATTTATTTCACTAGTACGTACACACACACGTGTGATCACGTATCGTGTGTGTGTGTGTTGTATGTAGACGTGTCAGTACCGTCCGTCATATAAAGTACTGGACTATATCGGATGTAACTCACGCGGTGTGACTGTGACGAGAGGAGAGGAGCTGTGACGTGGTGTGAACATACATACAGAACTCTCTCTCTCTCTCTCTCTATATATATATATATATATCTATATATGTATATTATTTTCCATAACTAAATCACCCTGTACACTATCCGCCTCCCAGGTAGACACTCTTCATCACGGCCTGAACAAATACTCCAAAATTTTGTCACTCAAATGGCCATTAACGTTTTTAAACCACTCACTCATTTTTCTAAGAAAATATATCGAACCAAACAAAAAATAAACAACAAAGAACATATCTAAGAATAATTCATAAGTAAGGATATTATATTTTTGCTTTATCCCACGTAAATAATTTTTTTTTATAGGAAAATTCGAAAAATCTTAAATGAGCATTTAATTCCTATATAAAAAATCTACGGATAAATAACTAAAATAAATTACTTTTAATACATTTTTATTATATAAAATATTTATTAAATTTTAATAAAAATATATTTCCAACTTTTATATTATAACTTAATATTTATGTATATCTGATTTGAATCAAAATAAGATAAAATGAGTTCGTATGAGTTCGGAATCGTATCTCATAGATACGGTAATTAGGATTCTAAAGGTATTAGAGAGAGATGGAAGATACGGCTATAACGTGTGGGAGTGAGAGAGAAAACAAAACAATATGTATCTATTTGATACGGTGTTTTTAAATGAATTAGTGTTTAGAACGAGATAGAAATAGAAATAATGATGAGTGCGAGCGAGATAGCAATAGCAATGACTTGCAAAATCCTATCTCATAGATCCGATTGTAACTATGAAATTAATTCATTATGTTTGAAAAAGATAGAAAATTAAGGGAAGGAAGACGGAATGAGTGTTTATTATTATGTGTCATTGTGTATGTTTGTCTGTATTGAATAAATTGCTGTTGACCGTCTTTAAATCATTATTAATTGTAGCGTCTTCCGACATCTTGGAAGCGTCCGTTTGACATTTAATTTTAGTCGCCATTTTGTCAAATATATATATTTAAAGTAAATTATTTTATTATTTATGAAATACAAGGTGTGTACTAGTTATTTAAGATTGCTTTATAGAGATAATAATGAATGGAAGACGAATATTTTTATATTATATCAAACAGTGTTTAATTTACATTATTTCTGTGTGATATAGACAGACAAAACCTCTCATCATTCAATGTATTCACGGTGCGTGTGTCGGGTCCATCGTTGTAGTGAGAGGAGCTTCAACAGTGACTGGGACTTGTGACCCAGGTGTAGGTTTAATATATATAGAGAGACGAAACCTCTCATCATTCCATGTATTCACGGTGCGTGTGTCGGGTCCATCGTTGTAGTGAGAGGAGCTTCAACAGTGACTGGGACTTGTGACCCAGGTGTAGGTTTAATATATATAGAGAGACGAAACCTCTCATCATTCCATGTATTCACGGTGCGTGTGTCGGGTCCATCGTTGTAGTGAGAGGAGCTTCAACAGTGACTGTGACTTGTGACCCAGGTGTAGGTTTAATATATATAGAGAGACGAAACCTCTCATCATTCAATGTATTCACGGTGCGTGTGTCGGGTCCATCGTTGTAGTGAGAGGAGCTTCAACAGTGACTGGGACTTGTGACCCAGGTGTAGGTTTAATATATATAGAGAGACGAAACCTCTCATCATTCAATGTATTCACGGTGCGTGTGTCGGGTCCATCGTTGTAGTGAGAGGAGCTTCAACAGTGACTGGGACTTGTGACCCAGGTGTAGGTTTAATATATATAGAGAGACGAAACCTCTCATCATTCAATGTATTCACGGTGCGTGTGTCGGGTCCATCGTTGTAGTGAGAGGAGCTTCAACAGTGACTGGGACTTGTGACCCAGGTGTAGGTTTAATATATATAGAGAGACGAAACCTCTCATCATTCAATGTATTCACGGTGCGTGTGTCGGGTCCATCGTTGTAGTGAGAGGAGCTTCAACAGTGACTGGGACTTGTGACCCAGGTGTAGGTTTAATATATATAGAGAGACGAAACCTCTCATCATTCCATGTATTCACGGTGCGTGTGTCGGGTCCATCGTTGTAGTGAGAGGAGCTTCAACAGTGACTGGGACTTGTGACCCAGGTGTAGGTTTAAGGGACCCCTATCTAACGTTAAACGCTCACCTCCACCGTACAAGCTCCTCTCTCTACCAAATTTGGTTCAAACCTACTATGTCTGCCTTCGAAGTATGTTCTTAGAATAAATTGATATTAATTCTGGACAGGCTCAAGTATTTTAGTAGGTTGTAGAGATTTCGCTGTTATACCTCTAAAACTTCTACCGCGTACAAATCCACGACGAATTTATTTATATTTATGGAAATTCCGTCATTAATATTATATATTATACATATTAATAAAATGTATTATATAAAGGCTTCTTTCATTTAGATAAGAGATGAAGGGAACATCAATGTTAGCAGTTATCAACAAAACACTGTTTATTTGAACTGAGTCACTTTTATTATTAACTATGTAATAATAAATTATAAAACTGTTACACGAATTATATAGAGGTTCTAAGAAAACTACGAAACTAACATATGTATATATAACTAGTTTTTGCCCGCGACTTCGTCCGCGTTAGTTTGGTCAAGAGTAATATGTAGGTATAGCTGACCAGGCGAACTCTATTCCGTCTTAGAGGCCATAAATAATCAGGTTTTTCCTGTTTCAATCAAACAGAATGATTGACATATTAGTTAGTTGTCAAATCTAATGTCAAAAAAAACGTTTGTATGGGAAATAGAAAAGGGCTGTTTTTAGGGTTTTCCCGGCAATTATTCCAATTTTTCTCACCTTTTAAACCTTCCCTGGACTTCCAGAAGTATTTCAAGACTAAAATTTGCCAAATCGGTTCAGCCGTTCTCGAGTTTTAGCGAGACTAAGGAACAGCAATCCATTTTTATATATATAGAACATAAGAACTACATATTAAAACTTATAACCTACACCTAAGACTACATGATTGTCCCGATGTTAGTATATCAATACCATTCCATAGCTTGTGTGTATCAGGAATCTTCTGGTTCACACGCTTGGTGTTCGTTCCGCGGAGTCAGCGGCGTCAAGAGTTATATATTTTATACAACGATATTAACCCGGCGATGTTCATTTATTTCTTAATATGTAACTCGTATTTAACACGCGGCTTTGTCTGTTTTGCTATATTGAGTCTTAACATATTAGTTTCATTTAAATGAATACTTTCGAAAATCTTAGATAGAATAAAAAAGCAATGGTAAAGTCATGTTTTATGCTTAACACAAGTCCGAGTCAACAGTATTTCCTTCATAAATCTTGTATAGTATTAACGTAGTATTGAATGAGAAACGGGAAACTATTAGTATGTAGTAACGTGCAAACTAGTGTTAGCACATGGCTATACTTAAGTTATACAAACATTTCTAACTTATTAAACAAAAACATAGTTATTTCTTTTTTTTCACTAATGACCGATCATTATTTAAATAATGACTCCTCTGTTACAATGTAATGATAATATTTAAATAAAACGAAAAATAAATGAGTATTATTATGATGAATCGGTGTTTTGATAAAAAAAATAAGAATTGAAAATGTGTTCAAATATACAGGGTGACTGGTGAATTACTATCGATACTTGAGGACGTGATATTTGACGATCATATATGACAAAATAAAAATTAATTTAACATAAATATTAATAAACTTCTAACTAAAGTTAACCAAAAGTTGTATAATTAATTACGCATCGTGTGAACACCCTACAGATTAGGTATACACACACACTCACACATACGCGTGCGGCGGCGTGGTGTTGTATCAGCACGCCGCATCACGCGTCTTCACTTGGAACACTTGGAACGTGTGCACACTTTATTTATTTATACGGAAATTTGGTAAAAAATTAAGTGCCTATTTTTTTTACATAATTCGAATGAGAATCATGTACCGAGTATTCTCCTTAAATATTGATAGTAATTCACCAGTCACCCTGTATATGGGAAACGTTTAGACGAAATTAATCTTACAAAACTTTAGACACTATAAGTATCTTATAAATAAAATTCTCGTGTCGCGGTGTTAGACAGAGAACTCCGAAACGTCTGGACCGATTTTGATGAAGTGAGCATATCGAGTAGGTCTGAGAATCGGACAACATCTATTTTTTATACCCCTTGGTTTTCCTTAATTTTTTTTTATTTTATTGTGAAGTTTTTTGTTTTTATTTTTTTATAATGTAGCATTATAAAACACAAAATTTTTACTTTTGTTTTGCGTTTGCGGGGTCAGCTAGTATTGAAGTAATAATTCAATTAAACTATATAATATTAAAGTTTCATCATAATCAGTACAGTCGTTTTTAAACACGATTAAATATTTCACACCATCAATTCAATATAACTATCTACTAATTTACCTGGACTTATAGTTTCACAATTATAAGTTTGGTATCACCAACCCGTCTTGAGCGAGCGTGGTGATTAATGCTCTAACCTTCTCCATGTGAGAAGAGGCCTTTCAGCAGTGGGCTCTGATAGGCTGATGATGATGATCAATAATCATGTAAATTAATAAATTAAATTCATCTTCGCAATAATAGTAGGTATTTATATTTTTACGTTTTTCATGAAAATATTTAAATTTACTATTGTATTAGACAAAATCGCATCATTATTTCAAGGACACAAAAAACTAATAATTTCAAATAATACATTAATAATAATATATTATAATAATACATAATTAAGGTCTTATTTATTTTTTCATTTAAAATTAACAATATTTAAAAAGATTTATTTTTATAAATAATTTAAACATTACAATATAAGCATCATAGATGAATAAGTTAGGCATAAAACGGATATTTTCGGATTTAATTTCAATAAAAAATATCTAAATTTCAATAGAGAAGATGGCTAGATTGCCAAAACCTCATAAAATTATATAAATTCTCATGTTCTTGACCACACCGCAGGACCTCGAGACACAATGAGCGCATTCTGCAAAAAACTACGAAATCGATGGCGGTAGATGATAAATAACAAAACACCGGTGTCCTAGTGGTTAAAAGGCTCGCGTCTCATGCACCCGGGCGCGGATTCGATCCTAGCAAGTACCAATGTGATTTTTCCGAGTCAAATGTACTTTATAAGAGTATTTAGACATCACTGATTAATGCATTCCCAAAGAGGGATGATGTCAGGCAGGCGGTCGTAGAAACAATTAGCCAAAACTATTCACAACATGTAAGGACCTGGCTAAAGCTGGGAAATTGCCAGGTAGAAGAAGAGATGATAAATAACAAGATCAACTGACAGATATTCACATCTCGTCTGTCTAATCACGGTTGCTGAAAAGTAACCGAAACGTCGGGAGTACGTAGTTAAAATAATAAAATACACGTAGTAATCAAAAATATTAGTTTCATTTAAATGAATACTCGCTAAAAAGTAAGTTTTTTCACAATAATATCAATAAAAACAAAGGAATTTCATTGAAATAGTTGAAAACTACGTATATCCCAAAAAGCACATATAATGTTAAGTGTCACTAGGCCTGCGTATAATAAGATGGGTAGTCACTTCGAATGCTCTATTTTTCATGTCACTGCAAGTGAACACGTTTGTGGTACAAGTTATAAACTTTAAACTATTTATTATAGAATTTTAATACAATATTTAAACCTACTATCTATTCCCTAAAGAGGGTTGATGTCAGGCAGGCGGATCGTAAAAACAAATAGCCAAAAACTATACACAACATGTAAGGCAGACCCTGGCTATAGCTGGGAAATTGCCAGGTAGAAGAAGAAGAAGAAGATTTAAACCTACTACCACAGTGATATCAAATTTCAGTCTCTTTACTAACTGAACTATCATACTTTGATTGAATGAAATATAATTACATAAAATTTGTGTAATATATTAAAATATACCAGTTTTTGCTCGCGACTTCGTCTGCTTTAATTTCTACATAATATTTAGTAATATATGTACAGCTTGACCGGGCGAACTCAATTCCGACCTAGAGGCTGTGAATAACTAGATATTAGAGTTTATGCAGTACATATTTCTTTTCTATTTCGATCGAACAGAATTAAAAATCCTCTTTCCGTTTCATTGTTCTAATCTATCTCTCTACCAATTTTCATCCAAACCCGTACAGCCTTTTCTTGAGTTACAAATAGTATAACTAACACGACATTCTTTTATATACAGGGTGACTGGTGAATTACTATCAATATTTTAGGAGAACACTCGGTCCATGATTCTCATTCGAATTATGTAAAAAAAATAGGTACTTAATTTTTGACAAAATTTCCGTATAAATAAATAAAGTGTTGACACGTTCCAAGTGTTCCAAGTGTGGACGCGTGCGGCGGCGTGCTGATACAACACCACGCCCCCGCCGCGTATGTGTGTGTGTGTGTGTATACCTAATCTGTAGGGTGTTCACACGATGCGTAATTAATAACATGACTTTTGGTTAACTTTACTTAGAAGTTTATTAATATTTACGTTATATTAATTTTTATTTTGTCATATATGATCGTCAAATATCACGTCCTCAAGTATCGATAGTAATTCACCAGTCACCCTGTATAAAGATTTTGGAAACAATCAAAATATTTAATCAACTCAATCTTATTTTAATAATTCATTTAAATGTTTATTATTAGTAATTTGATTTGAGTAATCTTTATTATAATAATAATATTAAAACAAGAAAACCTCTCGTGACTTGTGACACAACAGTTGCAGAAGAAGATGCCAAATCACCAAAAAAATATGCTCTTTAGGGTTACCACTAATAATATTATATTATTATAATAAAATTTAATATAACTATATATATGTACATAAATTCTTATATTCTTTTTTATGAGATTATACAAAATATATGTTACAAAATTTCTTTTTTATCAAAACAATATGATCATTAATATAATTATTAAAGTTTAAATAAAATAAATATATAAATATAATTAAAAAAAAAATAATTTATTTTCCGTATAAATAAATATATTTTTGCCAGCCCTGTATTCTTAAGCATGACGTCATCATTTGTGCATCGTTGTGCTTTTGACAGCTTTACCGACTGCGCTTGTAAATAGCGGCTGTGGCTGACTTTTAATATATAGATAAGTAGCGACATATATATGTAATATATAATATAATATTTAATATAAAAAAAATAATAGAATTTAGAAGATATTCTAAAAAATTATAGACTCGAAATTAATGTTTAAATATTAAATATTCAAAATTTTCTGTCACTTTCCACATCTCTCAAAGACATTTGGGAACTGATATTTTATTGTATCTTTATGTATAATAGAATATAGGTATTTTAATATTTATAATTGTTATATAATACATACAAATTTATTTTTCATTTCTTTAAAATATATTCATTAAGTACATTTATATTTTATACTTCAGTTGTCAGAGCCATCTGGTATCGAATAGCAAAACTACGAATCGGTCTGCCAGCTTGCTATAGACAATAATTATACGTTTTACGTCAATACTTTCCCGCTTATTTTACATTTAATTACAAATTAAGAATTGTCAATATTTTTAAATATCCGTATTCTTTTAATCGATTTAATTAAATACAACAATTGTTTTAATTACAAACTTTGTTTCAATTATACGGAAAAACGGAACGCCCATCCGGGTTAAAGCACATGACAGGTGTAAAATTCGCCAGGCGGCAACAGCCAACCCGTTTAAGACATCGCAAGGGTGAGAGGTGCACTTGATGTAGATCTTGGAAAACACGAATATACAAAGCAGCGTGTAAAAGTGAAGTATATAGAAATTTAAATTACAATCACATTATTATTCACATAACATAACTATATCGATTTAGTGTGTCATACGATTTTGGCTTATGTAACATTTTTTTCGCCAATATCAATCTGTGTTTACTCAAATTAAGGTAAGTATCGATTAACCTCGAGTGTCAATTCATGAGATATGATATTTATCGCTCCACAATCACTCATTATATCTTTTTGGTTATATATTGTTTACATTTCTAATCAGTGATTTCGTAACTAATTGATAGTTTTTTGTCAGTGACTATAACTCTAATGGGTTTTCTGCCAAAAAGAACGCGATTCAAATAAGAATTTTATTATTGACAGTTATCAACTATTCTATTTACGTATTTCTTGACAAGTAACAATTCTTAACTCTCGATTTATTCAAACATATATTTATATGTATATATTGATTAATATCTTTATAGCATTTCAATTTTTAATATATCATGTACAGTTTTAATTTTTTATTCATACATTTAACATTTTCATAAAATAACCTTAAATGTAGTAGATTCATTAACAATCATTTTTAATTGACTTAAATTAAATATTAAAAAGTTACTAAC
This sequence comes from Danaus chrysippus, assembly GCA_916720795.1. Taxonomy (NCBI): domain Eukaryota; kingdom Metazoa; phylum Arthropoda; class Insecta; order Lepidoptera; family Nymphalidae; genus Danaus; species Danaus chrysippus. The sequence continues at coordinate 1,749,592 of CAKASE010000072.1, read as the reverse complement.
CAAAAAGTTTTTATTAAAAATAAAATTTTCGATGATTTTATATTTAAACCTCTTTGCTTCACCATGTACAGCCTTCATTTAATTAATATACCTTAGTGTTGATTTAAGTCTAACTTTAGTCTGGAGATTTTAGCTTATTTGGGCCGCTGTATATAGTAATGCAAAGCTTTTCATGGTCATCGTAAATAAATTATTACAGCTGAATTTCATTGTTCAGTGATAATTATTGGAAATCTTAATTTCTTCTACCTGTTCATTCTATCATACATTGCTTTCCAAGACTGCTGTAAACTACACTTTGACTTACATATAGTTTCTTAACCACAAGTTTTGCATTGTTGAACTAATTACTAATAGTTTCCTGTTTTTCATTCATAAATCTGTATTTATACTTGCAAGCTGTCCAGAACTAACATTAATTCATTCTTAGAATGTACTAAAAACTCAGTCCTAGTAGGCTTGTTTCAAATTTGGTAGAGAGAGGAGCTTGGACAGTGGAGGTGAGCGTTTAACGCGTTATATAGAGGCCCTTTAAACCTACACCTGGGTCACAAGTCCCAGTCACTGTTGAAGCTCCTCTCACTACAACTATGGACCCGACACACGCACCGTGAATACATGGAATGATGAGAAGTTTCATATCTGTCTGTCTGATGTACAAAACATAGTAACTGACAGTATTGATTTTTGTATTATAAACTAGATCCTTCTGTTAAATTAACTCTCAAATCTAAAAATAGTACTCCATTAATAAATAATTTAACATTATTACCATATTGATATGGTTATTTGATATTTTAATCGATAAATAAATGGTATTATGACTTCAAGTAGCACAATTGTATGTTCATCTTCCTACAATCTAACTTAAATTCATTTTATTGGTATGACTTAAACTAATGGCATGTTTATGCCTAATTATGTATGTTAATATAGTAATTAATGAGAAATTATAATTATTCTTTACTGTAACTTTGTTAAAAGAATTTTCATAGTAATTCCATATCTTATCAATGTTGCAATGCTGTTACATTTCATCATTATATACATAGAATATTTAATACATAAAACGATAAAGATTATAAAGAAATATATATATATTTTGATGAACAATGATTTAAAATGAGACAAAACCTCTCATCAAACCATAGTGTCGGGTCCATTGTTGTAGTGAGAGGAGCTTCAACAGTGACTGTGACTTGTGACCCAGGTGTAGGTTTAAGGGACCCTATCTAACATTAAACGCTCACCTCCACCGTCCAAGCTCCTCTCTCCTAACCAAAGTATTAATATAAGTAATAATATAATCTTCATATAATTTCCAGGTTGATATAAACCGATCAAGATGTTGAGGCGCTGCTCCAAACTCCTACAGACCATATACCGGCGGCAGGGTCAAAGTCTCCGCTTTAGGTCGTCAGAAGTCACCAGGATCTGCGCTTCCCTGCCCAAAGATGCCCTCACGAAGCCGAGAGTTCTATCCAACACCCAAACAGCGTCCTTCCACTTCACAAACACTCTGTTAGCGGAACAGGATGTCATGACTCCAAGTTTTCCCGATTCAGTATCGGAAGGTGATGTCAAGTTGGACAAGAAAGTTGGTGACGCAGTCGCCGCTGACGAAGTCGTGCTTGAGATCGAAACAGACAAAACCGCTATACCAGTGATGGCGCCGGATAACGGCATCATTAAGGAACTCTACGTCAAAGATGGAGAAACAGTGAAGGCTGGGCAGAAGCTGTTCAGGCTGGAAATCACTGGGGCGGCTCCGAAAAAGCCTGCCGCAGCGCCAGAACCTGCCAAGGAAGTGCCTCCGCCGCCTCCCGCTGCAGCCGCGCCACCCCCACCCGCGGCTGTACCCCCACCACCGGCCGCGGCCCCGCCCCCTCAGCAAGCTCCGCCGCCTCAGCAAGCTCCGCCAAAACCATCAGCCCCAATCTCATCCATCCCCGTAGCAGCTATCCGTCACGCACAAGCAATAGAAACAGCATCAGTAAAAGTCCCTCCATCAGATTACAGTAAAGAGATAGTCGGGACACGCAGCGAACAGCGCGTCAAGATGAACAGAATGAGACTGCGTATAGCTGAAAGATTGAAGGACGCGCAAAACACGAACGCTTTACTGACGACGTTCAATGAAATCGACATGTCCCATATTATGGCGTTTAGAAAGAAAAATTTGGACGCTTTCACCAAGAAACATGGAGTCAAACTTGGTCTAATGTCGCCTTTCGTGAAGGCATCAGCTACTGCTTTAATGGACCAGCCAGTCGTGAATGCCGTGATTGAAGGAAACGAGATCATTTACCGCGACTACGTAGACATATCAGTTGCGGTTGCTACACCCAAAGGATTGGTCGTACCAGTCATAAGAAACGTACATAACATGACTTACGCTGACATCGAGCTAAATATCGCCGAATTAGCTGAAAAAGCACGAAAAGGCAGGTTGACGATCGAAGAAATGGACGGAGGTACATTCACAATCAGCAATGGTGGTGTATTTGGGTCACTAATGGGTACTCCAATCGTGAATCCACCCCAATCAGCAATTTTGGGTATGCATGGCATCTTCGAGCGTCCTATTGCGTTGAATGGTCAAGTTGTGATACGTCCTATGATGTACATAGCTCTGACATACGACCATAGATTAATTGACGGACGCGAAGCTGTTATGTTCCTGAGAAAGATCAAGGAAGGAGTTGAAGATCCTGCAACCATCATCGCTGGTCTGTAGAAACAGCAGAAATACTAAAAAATTACCATTTTTATTCGCATTTCGATTTTGGATGTTTTATTTGTGGGTAGTCAAGCAATCATGTTCAAAGCACCCAACTCGATGTGAAATTTATTTATTGCTTGCATCAAAATCGTATGCATATTGTATTACTAATCGATTATTAAGTAATTATAAATAAAAGTACATTTCCTCTGAATTATCATGTTAGTTTTATTTGTTTATTGTTTATTTATTTGTTAGTATATAACATCTGTATGTACGTCTGTCACTTAATAAATAATTATACCGCTTCATGTGTGTCACTTTTTAAAAAAAGCTTTCCTCAAAATTTCTAAAAAGTTATTTTAATAGCAGACCATTTTTAGACCTTTGCTTTTTGTAATCATAAAAAAAGTCGTCAAAAAGGATTTAATATTATAACATCAATAATACAAGTTTAATCTGTGTCTTTAATTAGAATTTATGTTAATGTAAAGTTTCATACAATTCTGTTTAATATTTAATTCACCACTTACATGTCTACTACCAATTAATTTATAAATCTTAAATCCAATATCTAAAACATTAAATTCTTCTGATATAATAAAAATAAGTACATTAAAACAATTAAAAATCGTTATTCTAAATTAAAATAGATTTTTTATTTCTCTATAAATTTAGATAGAAACAAAATTACGCAATAGATGTCGCTACTTACATATGTCAATTATTCGTCGCCATGACAACGCTGGAGTACATAAAATATTGTAAAATGTAATGTTACTTTTTACTCAGAAATAAGTATAAATGTTATATAAAGATAATTAATATAAGTGAGCCTGTATTCTACTCTGATATTTGAGTCTACAGTATTTTTCTAATAACAAAAGATCAATACAAGCCTTTGCAAGAAATAAATTATTTAAATGCAATTAGTACTATAATAAAGTGAGAAAATAATCATGAAAACTACAAAGAGAAGAACTGATAGGGAACTAGAACACTCCAAAGATGATATTTTAAACAAAAAACAAGAAGAGAGAACCAAGAAAAGTGTGTACAGCGTGTCCACACCACGAAATTTCATACAGAAATCATCCACCGCTGATATATACGCGGGAAAAGACGCGGTTAAAGCACCAAAAAAGATCGCATCAAATAGAAACAGTGATGTATCACCAATGAAGGATTTACTTAAATCATCATCTTCATCAGTAAGCCAAATAAGCACAAGTAGTAAAAACAAAACGCCTGCCAAAAACTCGAAAGCAATTCCGCTGTCAGCCAGATCTGCAGTTAATTCTATTAAGGCGCCGAACAGAAAGTTACCTTTAACGAACGTAACAGTAAATTCTCCGATAGTCAAACGTAAATTGAATCTAGATGACGAAGGAGCTAAAGTTTTACATAAAACTGAGAGTAAAGTCGCGAGAAAAAGAGAGAGAACGAATACAAGAACTTTAGACGAAGCTGAAATAAAAGTTTTAACAAGTGAACTGGTCGATAATAATACGGAGCTATTAAAATTGAACAAGAAATTAAGCGCTCAGCCGAAAGCATTTTTTATTGATCTAGAAGACAAGGTATTTATCTATGTATATATAAAAAATCGTCAGGTTAGTTACTCCACTTATAACTCAAGAACGACTGAACCGATTTATCTGAAAATTGGCAGGGAGGTATTTTAGAGCCAGAAGAGGGACGTAGGATACTTTTTTCCCCGTTCGAAAGCATTCCCGTGTGACTTGACATGAAACGTCAGTCACTATAAAACGTGGTACAACAAAAAATAATCAGACTTATAGAATAACAAAACGCAAATGACAGCTATATAATTGACGTATAATGACAGATATGGATGACAATTAGATATTTGTAAGAAATCTATACATATAAAAATGAATTACTGTTCTTTAGTCTCACTAAAACTCGATAATATTCGTGCATATTCAGGGAAGGTCTAAAAGCTGAAAAAAATTGATTCATTTCCGGGAAAACCCTAAAACCGCCCTTTTCTATTTCACATACAAACGGTTTTTTTTTGACATTAGATTTGACAACTAACTAATATGTCAATCATTCTGTCGCACTTCAAAACAGGTAGATTTATGGATTAAAGGTAAACTCCAAAATATAAATAAAAAAACGTAACAGATATTTCTTGAGTATAGAGCGATACGAAGTTCGCCGGGTCTTCTAGTTATAAATTAATTAATTTTAATTTCAAATAAATAAATTTACATTTTCTTTATTTACAGAAAACAAAAGATAAATCCAGTGGCGAAGAAGTTAGTTATGAAGATGATTTTGAGAGCTATGAATCGGATTTCGATTCTTATCACAGTGAATCGAATCGCAGTTCCACTGGTGATGTGGATTGCAGTGATGATGATGGAAGTGATAAAAATGTTCATCACGAATCATCATCTAAGGAGGAAAGCAAATTGGATTCCGGTAAACTTTGAGTGTATTAAAAATCCATATTAGGCCCATAGAAATAATTTTTGAATGGCCTATAATTGGCTAAGGTCTAAATTAAATACTTTTAGCCTAAGCTGCATGTATGATGCTATATTCGCACGTTTTTCTGACAACAATTGTATCCAGTACTATTATGTATGTAGGTATTTATGCTCTTAAATAGTTAGACACTCAAAAATTTCGAATTATTTTACAATAAGCCTAAAACAATTGCTACTTTATTATATAGATAATCTTACATTGTTATTTGTAGGAATTCTCCAAACTAGAAGTAAATTGGAGAAGTTTTATACCGTAGAGTACTTTTATTTATTCCAGGTAACTTCGACCTCCCGGAACGGAATAAAGATAGGATAAATCCCATGGAATATATAGACGAGGGTCCGGAGAGTTATAAGAAGATTTCTCTCACCGATGAAGGCTTCCAGGATATGTCATCGGGAATGTCCAGTATGAAGACCCTGCATGTGGATATATTAGACAGGTAATGACAGATAGGATCATAGTATAGAGTAGAACAGAATAGAACAGAGTAGAATAGAAGACAAAGTAGCAAGGTGACTTCATAAGCCCAAGAAGATTAGGAACACTTTGTCACTATCGTTTTTTTGTCCTTTTATTAAATGAATTTTCTTTTATGAAATTATTTGTTGAATCTTTTGGCATAATCCCAAAGAAAATACACTCAATGGCTTAGGTCTTTCATATTAAGTATAGTGCGTTTGAATAAAGCTGAGCTGTGCATTAGTGTGTGTGTACACGGATAGTGTAGGTGTGATTTCAAATTATTGAATGCCACGTTCTTTTCTAGTTTTGAACCGGTTTATTCTGCTTCTACTCCGCCCCGCACCTTCCTCACTTCACCCTTTGTACTGGTAGCAATATCAAATGTTGAAAACGCAATGTGAAGTGAATAAGAATTTGTATAGTTTTTTTTCAAATTCTTATTAATCAATAAATTTGTTTTTCATGATATTCACAATGTTTCCATCTGGACTTATACAAGTTTTGCTTATTTTTTTAAAAATTTAAAATTTAATTCCAAAAGTTTTTGTCTAACACTACTTTTACTTTCACTCACACAAATGCAAAGCTCAGCTTAAGTCTAACGAACTATAACATAAGAAGAATGTATTAATCTTTATTTAATGTATTCATCATAAAACTATTTCAGACCTCTATTCATTGATTTCACGAAATCCAAAGCGAATAGAAAGAGACGGAAGATATTTGAAAGGCTGAAAAGAAGAGCAGAAGACATCTTGAGTATGGTGAAATTTCATGAAATTTCGTATAATTTGTTTGAAATGAAACCTATCCCATACGAATTATATATGGCGAGTTATGGACGGTACAATTATATACAGACATCCGTGCAAACATTTGATGATGGGGTCTCAGAAGAGGTTCAAACCGAGGAGGTTTTATGTAGCACCAAATGGACCCAGCATCCAATAGAGTTTTCCAATCAAATAATACATTTAAATGAACAGGACCACTCAAATAACTCGACCCAAAAATTCAACAACAATAATATGATGAATGAAGCCAATATTATAGATACATACATAAAGAATCCTTTAAGAATATATTTCGAGCAAAAAAATGGCGCTGGCAACGATAAAGTGTTGCCATATATTGAATATAGAAATAAATTAAAGAAGAATCAGTATGATGCTAATAAATTAAGGAAATTCATGAAGAGGGTAGAGTCTAGGGTATTTAATGTCTTAAGCAAGAACGCTGGCAACATTAATATGTCGAATTTAGTGAAGACATCAAAATTTCCATTCAGCAGCGGTTATATGTCTATATGCACGAAAAGTTTGAATGAGAAATCATTATTGAAAGACACTGAAATAACGGGCGTGGTTTTTTCTGATAGTAAAAGCAATTTGATTATAACTATACATAAGAAGTGTACTGCGGGCGTGTTCAAGGATAAATGTGCGTTGTGTCTTTGGGATTTGAGTGTAGCGAGAGTGGAACCATTGAAGATATTAATGGCATCTGATAATGTCAAAATTGGTAAATTTAGAGGCAGTACTGATGGATACTTCGTTGGGGCTTTGGAAGATGGGTGAGTTAATTATAATTTTATTAAAAGGTATACAGAGATAATTCAAACTCCTTTTCTGCACCAAATTTTCTAGAGGAGCGTTACACTTTTAATTATCATATTACAATAATAATTTATTTATTTGGACTTATAATTTCAAATTATAAGTTTGAAATCACCAACCCGTCTTGAGCGAGCGTGGTGATTAATGCTCAAACCTTCTCCATGTGAGAAGAGGCTCAGCAGTGGGCTCTGATAGGCTGATAAAATAAATTTTATGTATTACAGTTCCATAAATCTCTGGGATTTATCAGAAGAGGCATGGTGGAGTAATGACGTTACTACTTTAGTTGATGATAGTGTCAAAGAATCAAATCTAACTCAGTGTGAGTTAGACAGAGAATGGAACTTGAGGAATAACAGCAATTATCTGAAGGTGAGTAACAAAAAATATTATTTAACATATTAAAAATAGCATACAACTTAATTTGAAAGTTTATTAAGTAGGATGTCCGCAAAAAAGATTTAAACATGATAAATTTTTCCATATTAAGAGTGATTTCAGCGAAGCTAACTTCTTTTAGGTCCTATTTTATAGTCTTTTAAAGTTACATTTGGTATATTCATGTTTATTTGGTAAAATAACTGCTTAACCATACAAATTAATCAATATTTTATCATAATATTTTGCAGCAACAACAGTATATCCTACAAGTCAGCGCATTTACCAGCAGTGGTATAAACGTTTGCGAAGACATCTCTGTAGATAGAATCGTGGGCTTAGAATTTACAGACTACACAGGTTCAAATGGAAGTGATGTTATTGGACAGGTATATATAGTTTGCCAAAAAAAAATTGCATAAATTTACCCAAAAATATATGTTCTACCAAAAAAAAAAAATACTTTTAAGGCCATAAATTTTGTTCTAATACATTTAATATGAAGTTTGAGATCTAATATTTCCTGAATTTTATTAATTTAAATGAAACTAATATTTTTGGGATTATACCAGGAGACTTTATTTTTGTAAAAAAACGAGATGTGAATGTCTGTCAGTTAGTTTTGTCATTTATCCAGTTTTTACAAAAATAAAGTCGCGTAATATAATGAGAAAAATATTAGTTTTATTTAAATCTGATAATTTTTTTTGGTATTATCGTCTGTTCACAGATTTGTTCTCTACAACGTATAGGTATTTTGACGATCTGGTCAATAATTAGGGAGAGGAGGATAAAATCGGACATCGGTAAGGCTTTGTGGTCCAAAATTAAATTAAAGAGGTCCCAAGTAATAGTTCTATCCGAACATCTAGAGGCTAATAGAACGATTGGTGCCGATTTCAATTTAAATTCGGCCAAGAAAAGAATTGCAGCTAGGAAACGGGAGAAAAATATTATTAAACGGCAAAACTCGCGACCGAAATCTAGTTCTACACTCCAATCTGATAAGACAAATAGTGTTGCCATCGATAAAATTGATACGAATTTTTGGGTGAATGGAATTATTTGCAGCGATTTGAAAATAATACATCTGAAAGTGGATAACTATCTGATTGGGAAGAATTTTGGTGAAGTACTGTGTTGTATGAAGAAGCTGGGTGCAGTTATAATAAATAGATTTCCAGTAGCTAGTAAGTATGTAAGATAAGAAAAATGCCTTAAAATGTAGAAGTATTTGATGCCAAATAAATTATATAATATTTCCAGGCTCATCAACCATGATTACGTGCTTGCAAACTACAAAACTACCCTATTTTCTGGCGGCCACCGATACTGGAACCATCAACTTGTGTTCTCTCATAGATTACAGAGTTCTACTTACGTTGGATTGCAGGTATATTTTAAATTTACATCTTTTGTGACAAATATGCTTCGATTTATATATTTTTTTTGCAAAAAAAAGAACATTAACTTAGTAAATGGTTGCTTAGTAATAGTTGCAACTTAAAAATTATCAGTTTGCACGTTAAAATGTGTCTAAGCACTTCCATAATAAAAAAGTATGAGTGTATTTTAACTATGTTCAAAATTTCATCGTCACTACATACTCCACGTCAACAGTATTTCATTCATAAATCTTGTATAGTAGTGACGTAGTATTGAATGAGAAACGGGAAACTTTATTAGGGATTTTTTTTATATTATATATATCGGATTTATTACAAATTCATTGTTTTTAAAGAGAGGGACGCCAGCCTCGCTGACATTACAAATGTCACTTCTTCTAGAACGTTCCATGATATTTTAAAATAAAACTTCAGTTGTTCTTAATATTCCTGTATTTCTCGAAGGTTCTTCATAATAACATACTTCAATGATACGCACTCACTGAACTATGCCGTCGTGCGTCCAGACCTCATATTTATACCAAGATTCAAACATAGTTCTATTCTCTTTTTAAACAATCTCTGATTTCGTTTTACTTTTAACAATAATCATAAATACTAATAAGGTTTAATAAGAACTGATGACAGCCTCAAATTATTTTACCGTCGCATCCGTTATTAAAGCTGATAGCGCCGATATACATATACATATAATTTGTGTTATTTTTTCAGAAATATATCAACGCCCTCAACAGAAAAATGTCTATCCGACAACAAGGGCAGGTTCGTTGAAAGCAGAACTCTCAAATACACACCAATAGATGGCGTGAGTATTAAATATTTATTATTAATTTTTCTGAAAATAATTTCGATTGTACTAATTATATTTATATGTAAAATAAGATTTTAATAGTTGATCTCTTGAATAGAAGATATATTTGTCATTCTACATATAATGATGTATCTTCTTAATTATTTGTTTAATATTGATTGAGGAATTATTGTCACTTATACTTAAGTCTGGGTACAAAATGTTATTTGATTGAGGAATTATTGTCACTAAAACGTAAGTTTAGGTACAAAACGTTTGTCTCATTTGGTTAATTATACACAATACATTAATCATAAAGTAGATGCACCACCTTTTTTATTAAATATTTATGAAAATTAATAAAATGTGTGATACAAAAAACATAAATTAATCTTCATTAAATCAGCTTTCTATTTGTTAAAGTTCGATCAAAGTAGGTTAATACGTTTCACTGATCAGAAGATATAAATAGACACACAGAATTTGTATCAAAAACTATATATATGTATTATTATTATTTTTCAGAATCCAATAACATCTTTATACTGGTCATACACAAATCCTCTCCGTATTCTGTGCGTGCAGTCTAAAGTCTGTGTGTGGTCGCTAGCACAGAGTGATGTAAACGCCCTCTGTGCAGACCGCGCCCTGTGCTGTGCTGGCAGCGATAGAGCTTTTGTGAGTCTGATAGTCTAACACTTGGAATTAAATACTTAGTTTAATATTTTTGTTTCAAATTCTATGCATTTTCTTTCTTTACTTGTATTATTTTTTATAATATGTTTGTTTTAATAGATTTCTTTATTTATTTTCCACTAGCTTTCCGCCCGCAGCTTCACCCGCGTGGAGTTCGGTTATATCGCGTTTCCAAGAGAACCTTTCAAAAGTCTGGGATAAAACTACCCCATGTTCTTTCTAAAGATCTACTCTATGTCTGTACCAAATTTCATTAAAATCAGTTCAGTGGTTTAGGTGTGAAAGCGTAACAGACAGACAGACGGAGTATCTTTCGCATTTATAATATTAGTAGGGATTGTATTGTATATTTATATTTATAATGCCTGCAAAATTAATATAGCAATAAATTTGATACATGTCTTAAGCTATTTTTTTTTCAACAGGCGCTCTTAACACCGGAAGGCGTGGTCCAAATATACGAATTAAAGGACGACGAAGAACATTTCAAAGATTTATTCAATAAATACGTGTCACTTTTATGAATATTATTTTTAATTAGTATGTCAAAATAATTATTTTAAATTGTTATTGTCTTTTTAAGGAAATTTGTAATAAAAATCACCAAACTAAAATTGTATTAGCATTTCAAATATGTACTTTGCTTACTCCAAGTTCGTCACTACATACTCCACGTCAACAGTATTTCATTCATATATCTTGTATAGTATTAACGTAGTATTGAATGAGAAACGGGAAACTATTAGTATGTAGTGTGAGACTTGTGGTAAGCTACTGTTGATATTGCAATAATAATTGAAGTAGAATAACATTTTTATCACGCAATAAACAATTTTATAAAGATTTAATGAACTGGAAAGGTTAAGTTTATAATAATAATATATAGCTATTAGCTATATACATAGTAGTATTTATAAACCCAAAGAGGGTTGATGTCCGACAGACGACCGGTCGTAAAAACAATCAGCCAAAACTATCCACAACATGTAAGGCAGACCCTGGCTGAAGCTGGGAAATTATCAGGTAGAAGAAGAAGATATAGTAGTATTTATAAAATAATTATTAAGTGAATTGTTTAATAAATAAATTTTATATATAATACTGTTTTATTGTGTACTTAAATCTTGCTAATTTTGTATACTAGAGATTAGTGTATACAATCTTAAGGATCATATATACTAGCTTTGCCCGCGACTCCATCTTCGCAAATATCAAAGTTGTTCTCTGTCACTACGGCAACTGAACCAAAACTGAACTTCATAGTTTCACTCGTGTAGTTACTGGATCATGATAAAAGAATATGTCCTTCTCCAGGGTCCCATCTATCTTTATACTAAAATGCATCACAATCGGTTCAGTGGTTTAGGCCTAAAAATGTAACATACAGAGTTATTTTCGCATTTATAATCATCCTATCAGAGCCCACTCCTGAGCCTCTTCTCACATGGAGAAGGTTTGAGCATTAATCACTACGCTCACTCAAGACGGGTTGGTGATTTCAAACTTATAATTGTGATATTATAAGTCCAGGTTTCCTCACGATGTTTTCCTTCATCTGTCAGTGATGTCTAAATACTCTTAGAAAGTACATATGACTCGTAAGTCTGTGCATATTTGTTGCTATCCCTACTGGCTACTAATACTATAAATGCAAAAGTAACTCTGTCTGTCTGTCTGTTACGCTTTCACGCCTAAACCACTGAACTGATTTTAATGAAATTTGGTACAGACATAGAGTTGACCTTGAGAAAGAACATAGGATAGCTTTTATCTCAGACTTTTGAAAGGTTCTCTTGGAAACGCGATATAACCGAACTCCACGCGGGCGAAGCTGCGGGCGGGAAGCTAGTTTAACATAAACAAATGATAAACAATAATGTAATATCATAATTACGATAATGGATTTTAGATTATTCTTAAGACACAATATTCTTTATATAGCTTCGGAGTCAAAGGTGAAATCTACTGGAGATAATTATATTGTTTGTAATCAATCAAATAAGGAAAACTGAGTGTAAAAAATAGTGCATAAAATATATTGTATATTATACTAATAGTTGGCCGCGACTTCGTCCGCGTTAATTTCTTATTTAGTAATATATGTATGTAATTATGTATAGCTAACCGTCGAACTATATTCCGCCTTACAGGCCATAAATAACCAGATATTGGAGTTTATTACTTAATACTTATTTTTTCGATCGAACTGAATTAAATATCCTATGTCCGTCTCCTTGTTCTAATCTATCTTTCCACTAATCTTCATCCAGACCCGTACAGCTGTTCTTGAGTTATAAATAGTATATATATATCTTCTGTAGGTGTGTATGTCACTGTACTAATCGTGTGTACCGATCTGTATGTATGTCTGTATCATCCGTGCGTCTCTCCAGATGAGGTAGATTCACAAACCAGCCGCCAGGCGGCGCTGACTGTGTGTACCTTATATACAATGAACAGACGGCGACGTAGGACACTATATGTATTGTTTTAACATATTATACATTACTAGATGAGAGGAACTCTGATGTTCACGCGGACGAAGTCGCGGGCAAAAACTAGTAACACATTAATGACTAGTCATATGTCAATTATGATAGCTATTTTGGTTAAAAAAATTAAATTTTTAATGAGATGTAAAACGTGACTTGAACAAGGATAAAGTTTAATTATCTAATTATTTGTTATTTAAGTTTTATATTATATACAAGGATGGCAATGACGCTATATATTTATGTTTATATATTAGCATATTAATGGTTTTCAGTTAATTACCATTTATCACAAAAGAGGACAGAGATGAAACTTCTCATCATTCCATGTATTCACGGTGCGTGTGTCGGGTCCATCGTTGTAGTGAGAGGAGCTTCAACAGTGACTGTGACTTGTGACTCAGGTGAAGCTTAAGGGATTCTATCTAACGCGTTAAACGCTCACCTCCACCGTCCAAGCTCCTCTCTCTACCAAATTTGTAACGAACCTACTAGGGCTGCCTTAAAAATTCGTTCTAAGAATGAATTGATATTAGTTCTGGACAGACCCAAGTCTTTTAGTAGGTTATAGAGATAGCTGTCTTACCTCTCGCTAGCATTTCTAAAAAACAATTTTACTCAAAATAAGTATGGAAATGGATTAAAATAATTATTAAGTACATATTCATTCTGATATTGCAATTTTCTTATCATAGATTTGTCGAGTCATTTTGTTGTTATCTGTAAGGGAATAACCCGTTGTCATTATTTAAGTTTAAATTGTTATAAGACATGTTCAGATACGTGTATTTGCTTGCATATTTAAAAATATTAGGTATTAATATTTTAAATATAATAAAGAGAACCGAGTCATTTGAATTAGCTAGTTTATTAAAATTCACTTATTTATATATAAAAGAAAGTCGTGTTAGTTACACTATTTATATGTAATTCAAGAACAGCTGTACGGATATGGTTGAAAATTGGTGAAGAGATAGATTAGAACAAGGAGACGGATATAGTTTTTTTGAATTCGATCGAGCTAAAATAAATTGCTAATAAAATCCAAAATCAGTTTATTTACAGCCTTTAAATCGAAACAGATTACCTGCTCAGCTATACATTTTTAATTATGAAACTTACGCGGACAAAGTCGCGGGCAAAATACTAGTATATATTCAAAACTAAACAAATTTAATATGTTTCATAATATAATCTCTATTAAACTACTATGTTTTATGCTTTTTTTTTTATTTTTTACAACAAAAATATTGTATCAAATGTTTGAAGTAACCTTTTTCACTTCCACGTAATCGTGATAATGATTCGTGATTCATAAGAGGAAATATTTTTTGATCTTAGTCACACCGAGATGAATTTTATTATTTATTATATTTATTTTTTACATTTTGTAATAGGTATATAATATCTAAGTTTTATTATGATAGCCATTATCATTAAATGTAAAGATAGACACTCAAGTCAGTGGTGGCACAGTGGTTAAAGGGCCCGCCTCTCGTTGCCGAGGGCGCGGGTTCGATCCCGGCCCGGGCAAATACCAATGTGATTTTTCCGAATCATATGCACTTTCTAAGAATATTTAGACATCAATAATTAATGTTGATTCCCAAAAGAGGGTTGATGTCAGGCAGGCGGCCGGTCGTAAAAACAAATAGCCAAAACCATTCACAACATGTAAGGCACACCCTGGCTATAGCTGGGAAAATTGCCAGGTAGAAGAAGAAGTAAAGATAGACACTGCAATTTTATTTATTTGTGAAGATAATTTGAATATATCTAACTAGCTGACCCGGCAAACGTTGTTGTTACATGTAGAAAATAGGGGTTGGTGATAAAAAAGTAAACATTTTGGGTTGTATGTACTTTTAATGCTACATTATAAAAAAAATAAATACCAAAAAATTCGTCCGAAAAAAAATAACTAAGTTTGAACAAGGGGTATGAAAAATAGATGTTATCCAATTTTCAGAGCTACTCAAATATGCTCACTTCATCAAAATCGGTCCAGCCGTTTCGGAGTTCTCTGTCCAACACCGTGACACGAGAATTTTATATATAAGATATATGAGTAATACTATCTTTAATCATACTATGATAATATAAATGTCGAAATCATTATTGATATATATGTATTTAGTAAACTTAAATAACCTTTGGAACGTACAAATATTTTATATCAAAGATTACAGTAAGTGATAAATAAAATAGTAAATAGTGTTGTGTCATGAACGACGATTGTGTGTCAGGTAATTTGTGTTTTACTAAAAACTAGTCAAATTTAATATGAGTCAAATATTACGTACTTATAAATTTGTTGGTGAAATATCTAGATTAGTAAGAATATGTGGAAAGATATAAAGAATTTGAAAGTATTTATCGAATAAAAAAATGCAATTTTATGTATTCATATATATATGTATAAAAGAAAGTCGTGTTATTTACCCTATTTATAACTCAAGAACGGCTGTACGGGTTTGAATGAAAATTAAAAAAACGAAAAATAAGTTGATCGAATCAAAACTCTTCTTATCTTCTGCCTTAAGGAGGAATAGAATTTAGCCGGTCAGCTACACATTTCTTATTGTGAAATTGAAGCAGACGAAGTCACGGGCAGAAACTAGTATATAAGGCTTCACAACTTTTTACACCTCAATGAAATATGGATATTGTAAGACTTAGTGTGTCGATTTAATAGTTTTTTAAACTTTATTTTATTATATATAGAAAATATATTTTCTTTCATAGCCATGAAGACCTGTCTCCTTCTCCTCTTGACGACCTCGTCAGTCTATGGATACAATATTCTTTGTATCCATCACATTCCATCTATCAGTCATCACAACTTAGCCAAGGGTATTGTACTACCGTTATTGAAAGCTGGACATAAGGTAAGCTCTTATTATTGATATTAGCTTAAAGACTAAACTTTTCATCATTCCATGTATTCATTATGCGGGTGTCGGGTCCATCGTTGTAGTGAGAGGAGCTTCAACAGTGTTTAAGGGGCCCCTATCTAACGCGTTAAACGCTCACCTACATAGTCCAAGCTCCTCTCTCTACCTAACCAAATTTATTTGCAGTATTTTTATGTAACTGTATATATAATTGTTTTCTCGTTAACTGAAATGTAATTTCTTTTGAGAAATAAATGTCTTTAACCACACATAATTAGTCAATAAATTTAAATCCATATCTAAGATATAATATGTATAAGAATAAAAATAGTGTTGTTCCCTCAAAACTAATAATAGATGATAAAACTATTGGTGATCTTCAGGGCATATGTGAGTCTTTTAACATTTACTTTTCTTCTATTGGTCCAATCTTGGCAAATAATATACCAAAGAAATATCACAAAACAACAGCATACATAACACATACACAAAGACACCCCTACAGATTTAATGAGTTTAAGCAAACCACGAAAACTGAAATTCAAACAATTATTAAAAATTTAAATGCTAATTCTAGCTCAGGTATAGACAATATCACAATAAAATCATTAAAATGTATTAACAGAATACTGTGTGGAGATTTAAGCCATTGTATTAATAAGTGTATAAAAGAAGGAGTATTTCCTGATTCCCTAAAAATAGCAAAAGTCGGTCCCATTTATAAATCAGGTTGTAAATCTGATCCTGGAAACTACCGTCCGATATCTGTTCTACCAGCTTTATCGAAGGTATTTGAAAAAGTAATACATGTACGTCTGAATAATTATCTTAATGACATTGATTTTTTTTTCCAACAGCAATATGGTTTTCGGAAAAACTGTAATACATTATCTGCAACAATCGATTTAGTTACTAAAATAAAAAATAATATTGATCAAAAGAAATTAGTTTTAGGTATATTTATAGACTTAAAAAAAGCTTTCGATACCGTGTCTCATACTATTTTGATAAATAAATTAAGCAGTATTGGTATTTATGGATCAGCTTTAAAATTACTTACATCATACCTTACAAACAGACAACAAATAGTTAAGATTGAAAATACTAAAAGTACACCAAAACTTATAACTTATGGAATTCCGCAGGGATCCATTTTAGGGCCTTTGCTATTTTTAATATATATAAATGATATTAGTAACCTAGGTTTATTTGGGGAAGTATCGCTGTATGCAGACGACACTTGTTTGTTTTACTTTGAGGATTCTATAGAACGTCTATTAGTAAAAGCACAGAACGATTTAGATAAACTACACGAATGGTTTCAATATAATTTACTCACTATAAATATTAAAAAAACCTCTTTCATGCTTTTTCATGCAAAAAATAAGAAAATTCCAAATTTCACTCCATTAACGATAAATAACCTGACTATCCAACAATCAAATCAAGAAAAATATCTAGGCCTGATCCTAGACCCGAAATTAACATGGCATGCACATTTAGATTATATACAAAGAAAAATAACCTCACTTACTGGAGCCATACGTAGATCATCACGTTGTATACCACACAAGATTCGTATTATAATATATAACTCACTTATCAAACCTTTATTGGAATATCTTGTTGAGATTTGGGGAAGTGCATCTAAAACTAATATAAAGGATCTTCAAATTTCGCAAAATAAATTAATAAAAACTTTGTTCCATTTAGATTATCACATGTCAACTGAGGAATTATATAAACGTACAAATATATTATCAATTAACCAGTTATACAAATATAAAACATGCATATTAATTAGAAAAATACTTACGAAATCAATACACACACAAATAACATTTAAAACTAAAACATACAAACATAACACGAGACATAAACACAAACTTGAATTACCCAAGACCAGGACCAAATATGGAATTAAAAGTATACAGTTTGAGGGAGCGAAACTATATAATGGCTTGCCTGACGAAGTGTTTGATGAAAAAACGTTTGTGATTTTTAGGAGGAAACTATTGGATTATTGTAGGGAGCACTTGGATTAACCGCTCTTGAGTTCTATGGTTCGTTGCTACTGTACTAAATTGTTGTTTGAATTGAATTGTGTTTTACATCTCATTCAAGTGAACATTGTTCTTTATGAGAGATAAATAAAGTTCTTTAACCACAATATGTTTTTGTGTACCAGTACTTTTTATTATAATTTCATCTTGTGTTCATGATCAATTGCCGTAAAAGTAAACATGTAGTATAAGAAAAACTAAGTTACATTTAAATGTAACTCAAAAAGAGATCATTATGAGAATGTGATTTCTGTTCGTAACTTTCAGGTGACCTGGGTAACTCCGTATCCTGACAAAACACCAATAAACAGTAACCTGACTATCATCGATGTCAGCTTTTTGACTGAATTCTCTCAATGTATGGTTAATTTAACCAAAATATAATAATGTATTCATTAAGAATAACTTACTGAAATACCATTTCACTTATTCCAGCCATGGAAAACAAGGTGACGAGTTTGTCTGACATCAAAACATTGACACGCAATATATCGACAGCAACTACTCATCATTCTGAATTTAGATCAGCCCTGGTGAAGAATAAATATGACGCTGTCGTCACAGAATGGTTTTTATCAGATATGGAAGCTGGGTAAGAGAGAACACATCTTTTTTTTTTTGTTTTCCCAGAGCAAATCTGCTCACAGATACCCGGCCGAGCAGGGACTTGACCGGGTTATGTGGGGTTTAGACCCACTAAAAACCCTGGGTTTTCCTCTTCCACGCCACCTAGGCAGGGCCACGGTATTACGAGTGCTTGCCTCGCGACCCTACCGGAAGAGTACACATCTGAATAGTTTTAATATACCAAATATTTTATGACAATTCCTTGTAGCAGTGTTTTTCAAACTATGTGAAGCGACTACTTAGAGAATCGCCGGAAAAAAGAAAATGAAAAAGGGTATATTAACTAACAAATCAACTTGTAATTGAAGTTTATACCTCCGTTACGTTTTAATGTCCACCATTGGAGAGAATTTCTTTAACTTTAATATGTATTTAGACTTTTAATTTAAGAATTGCCTTGCCTGTATAGCACAAGGGGATGGCCAAAATTTTTTAATACGTAAAGAGGTCGCGATGTCAAAAAGACTGAAAAACACTGCCTTATAGTATGTCATGTAATTTCAGGCTTGTTAATTTTTACCTTTATGTCTATCTGACGAAGTTTTTTACTCAATAATCCTCATTTTGTACATAGATATGCAGCTATCCAGCAAGCTCCTTGGATTCTGTTCAGCGGCGTCATCTACCATCCACACTTGGAATATCTCATTGACACCACACGCTCCATCCCAGTTCATCCCACAATGATATTTCACTTCCCTATCCCAATGAACTTTCTACAGAGGTGTTTAAACACTCTCATTTATGTCATAATGAAATTGGATTCTATGTAAGTTGGAATAATGGAAATTATATTAATTTTAAGTACATTATTCCGCAAATAAATATGCAAATTCTTATTTTCTAGTAAGGAATCATTTGTCCACGCGTCTCTATACAACGAGTGGTTCTCCCCACTAGCTGAAGCCCGCGGAGTCACTCTCCCTCCATTTTCAGAAGCTGTTCATAATATATCAATATTATTTATTAATTCTCATCCATCATACTCCACACCGAATGTTCTTCCACCGAATGCTATAGAAATCGGAGGATTCTTTGTTGATGAAGCACAGGAGTTGCCAAAGGTTTCGTATTAATCATCACTTAGATAAAAACTTAGAATAATTCGTAAGATATATGTTAAGATAAAAGGAAACTAAAAGTTACATGTACATTTTAGGATCTCAAAAATCTCGTTGATGGATTCCAACAAGGTTTTATTTACTTCAGCATGGGCTCGCTGCTAAAATCCTCCAACTTCCCTCCAAAGATGAAACAGGAACTGATCAAAGTTTTGGGAGAACTTCCCTTTCCCGTTTTATGGAAATACGAAGAAGACATCGAAAACTTACCGAAAAATATACACGTGAGAAAATGGATCCCTCAAGTTAGCATACTAGGTAAGTTTTGCTTATAGTAAAAATTACTGAAACGAAACAATTATTACTATATTTTTGAAAATGGCAAAGCTTAGCTGTGGTCAGTTACTACAGCTCGAACATGGGCTGGCTCGACCGGGAAAGCACCACCCTTTCACAGAAGATCGGCGTGAAGTAGTCTTTAATGGCTGCGTATCGTCCGATGAGTGAGAGAGCCGGTTGCCTTTTTCCTATTCCCACCTCTTTCCAACATTTCCTTATTGGCAGCCCACATTCTTCCTCAATAATAAAGGTTACATATAACGCTACATAAGACATGTTGCAGTTGTCTAAGGGAGACAGTGACTCTTTTTTTATTTTTATTCTAATTAATTAGCATTGTTTCCAAACAGCGCACCCGAACATCAAACTCTTCATCAGCCATTGCGGTCTGCTGAGTTCTTTGGAGGCTCTTCATCATGGAGTACCGATGCTAGCTGTTCCAGTATTTGGTGACCAGCCACATAATGCTGATACCGCGACAAGAGAGGGACGAGCTATTAGAGTTAATTTCGATGAGAATTTACCAGAAAATTTGAAGATAGGCCTGAAGCAAATATTGAGCGATGACAAGTAAGTATTGAAAGAAAATTTTAAGGCTTTAGGTAGAAAATAAATTTAATAACAATAAGCTATACTTAGATCTTCTTCTTCCTGGCAATTTCCCATCTTTAGCCAGGGTCTGCCTTACTAGTTTTGGCTAATTGTTTTTACGACCGGCCGCCTGCTTGACATCAACCCTCTTTGGGAAATTAGCTATACATAGATATCTTTTACTTAATATGATCTATAAGTCATATAATCCTTTCTTCTCTTCAGATATAACCAGCGAGCCAAGTACCTGTCTAAATTGTTTAGGAATCGTCCCGTATCGCCTGCGTCGCTCATTGTACACTACATTGAACTGGCTATTGAGACGAAAGGTAAGTTTACTTATGGTAAGATAGAGTAAGAATTAATGAGATCTAAGAATAGATAGTATTTATTTAAATGAAACTAATATATTTTTTTAAACTACATACTCCCGACGTTTCGCTTACTTTGCAGCAACCGCTTATTCTCATATTTAGTCATCTCGTCTTAATGATCACGGTTGCTGCAAAGTAACTGAAACGTCGGGAGTATGTAGTTAAAATAATAAAATACGCGTAGTACCTATAAGAAAATATTAGATTCATTTCGAGAAAGAATTATATGAATATGGCGTCGACCAAAATATTTACTTTAGAAAATCATTGTGGCTTATCTCTTCCTGAATATGTATGTTACATCTTTGTATTAGAGAATATTTTAATCATGAAATTTGCTAATTACATCATCATCAGCCTATCAGAGCCCACTGCTGAGCTGAATCTTCTCACATAGAGAAGGTTTGACCATTAATCACCACGCTCGCTCAAGACGGTTTAGCGATTTATATTTACAATTTGAAACTATAAGTAAAAGTTTCCTTACGATGTTTTCCTTCACAGTCTGTCAGTTGTGTCTAAATACTCTTAGAAAGTACATATGACTCGGAAAAATCACATTGGTACTTGCCGGGTTTTGAACCCGCGCCCTTATGCATGAGAGGCGGGTTTTTATTTATATTTATATTTTTATATCTTTATTCCAGGAGCTCAACATCTTCGCTCAAAAGCTCAACTATACTCCTGGTACCAACTTCTGATGCTGGACCAACTAGCTGTCTTCAGCATCATCTTCTATTTAATATTCAAGATGATCAAAATGTTTATAGGATTAGTAAAGAAATTGTTTAAAAATGATAAGAAAAAAACTGAATAGTCATTGAGATAGAGGATAATTAAACGCTAGTTTTGTCGTAACTAATTATTAACTCAAATAGAAAAGAGACATATATTTTAATAATATCAAAGATATGTTTTTAGAAATTGCACATACAATTATACATATGTATAATATTTTCTTTTGTGTCTTAGAGATTGTTTTATTTTTCTTCATTTTCAATTTAATTTTTGTGTAGATTCTGTTATATATATATCGAATACTTACACAAAATGCAGGCTTAATACTGAAGCATTCTCATTCAACTATGCTATTAAAAATAATGTGAGGCCAAAAACCACGAAAAAATAAGTCTCAAAATGTAATTTAAGATAATGTAAAGTATTAAAATACATTACATAATTACTATAAATAAAAAAATAATTGATGATATTGTAAAAAAGTTGTTAACGTTGTTAAAAACGTTAACTTGACTGATAAACCGTTTCAAAACAGTACAAGAAATAATAATAAAAAATATTCCAAATGTTCTTTAAGTTTTTTATTTCAACAAGCAATATATTCCATGTTTTTTTCGCTTCAATGCCAAATGAATTTAAGTGGACTATTTTAAGAACGACTCTTTAATTAATGGAACTTTAAAATCTATTACACGAACTCACTTATGGTTGTTGTGACCTTGTAAACAAGAAAAAACAAGATTATTTGTATATAAACACTTATTAAAATAACTTCATTTTAAATAAAGATAAAACAATGTTAATAAAAGATAATGAATATCTCTAAAAGTCGAATATAATGGCATTTAATAAAATGTATCTGTAATTTAGTTTTTCATTTTAGGCCTTACTTTTTTTATGGAAACAAAAAATCCTGGATAATTACCACTCATTCAACAAGGTTATGAGAAAAATTATTTAACCTTACAATATTATGTAAAAAAACAAATATTATATAATTAAAAAAGTACTACAAAAAATCTTTACAACAACATAATTCCTTGTTAACCATTAATTTGTAACCAACACCACATAAGCATTAATGATCACTCTATTAATTCTTCTTTTCCTTCTTTCCCTTGTTCTTCTGTTTCGTCATGAACAGTCCAGCTATCTTCTTGAGAAGACTGAACACTATCGCGAGTATTGCTAACACAAACACGACCTGATCCAGCATCCATAGTTCATACCACTTGTACAGATGTGTCTTGGAACGGAGGTGGAACGCTCCTGGAATAAAATGAGCTTGTTTTACATCCATTAAGAGAAATATGTAGCCCTAGTAAATTCTTTTCAAATTTGGTTAGGTAGAGAGAGGAGCTTGGACAGTGGAGGTGAGCGTATAACGTTATATAGGGCCCCTTAAACCTACACCTGGGTCACAAGTCACAGTCACTGTTGAAGCTCCTCTCACTACAACGATGGGCCCGACACACGCACGGTAAATACATTGAATGCTAAAAGGTTTAGTCTCATAGTCTAATTATATATTATGTTTGAACATTACCTTTACTCTCAATAGCTAACTCCACATAATGCTGTATCAGCTTGTTAGGCTTCACTGGACGGCTCCGGAATAGTTTGGATAGCTCCTTAGCTTTTTTATAATAACTGAAAGTAATGTGATTAAGTATGTTAATTGTAAAATTCCTTACAATCCACAGTTAAATTTTGATTAAACAAAAGCAATGGTCTACGATGACATTTCCTTCATTCATATTTAAAAAAATATCAATATGTTTATGAAATCTTCTTCACTCTTTGACGTGACTGTGAACAAAAATATCGTAGCTTTTCTGTATTTTACCTGTCGTTCCCGAGCATCTCTTTAAGAGCTTTCTCCAAATCTTGAGCCATGTCTTCACCGATAGTGACCATCAGAGCTCTGCCCTCCCTTACACATCGCTTGGCGTTCCCAGGCTGGTCTCCGAACACGGGGATCGCGATGAGAGGAACTCCATGGTATAGAGACTCCAGAGTTGATAGAAGACCACCGTGTGTTATAAATACTCGTACATTTGGATGAGCTGCCAGAAAGTTTCAAAGTATTAATATATGTATTTACAAAGAATAATAATAATAATTATAAAACATACCTAAGATACTGGACTGTGGCATCCAGGGCCTGACGTGAACATTCTTGGGAAGACCTTCAATCTTCTCTTCAAACTTCCAGAGTACCGTGTAAGGCAACTCGCTGAATAATTTGATAAGACCCTTCTTAGTCTTCTCCGGCAATTGAGCTGACTTCAACACGGAACCCATACTGAAGTATACGACTCCTTTGTTAGACGAGTCCAGAAGGTCTTGGAGATCCTGGAGATTAGAAGCTATTATTGAGACAGTTTTTTAAATGATAGGGGAACCGTGTCTTTCTACAATCAGATAGATAGATGCAAATATTAAGCCATTTAAAGAACACATCAGTAGTGCGAGAAGATTCAAAAGTCGTCTTTTTTGTGACTTTGTAACGATCATTGGCACAATATTTTTTTTGCAATTGCTATGGGCATTAGCAGTTCATCTCTTGAGATATGAATTAAAAGGGTATTTGAATACCCACCACTTATTCTTTTGACTCACTATTTTGAAGTTCTATAAGGTCTTTCAATAGTTTAATTTTATTAGACCAAAAACTTGCTCTGCTTGATTAAAATTAGATTGTTTTTTAAGTGTTTTCTCTAGAGACAACAGATTAGATGTCGAAGCAGTTATAGAACCAGTAGGTGACTCCAGAGACCCGAAAATATGTGTGAGCTATTCAAATTATTGTCAAAATTAAAACACTAATTTCATACAGACCTTGGGTAGTGGTGCAATGTTCTCATCGATATGGTAGCCCCCTATATCCACCACGTTGGGCGGCAGACTCCTGGCTGGAGCGAAGGACGAGTGAGAGTTAACTAGCAGTACGGACACGTTATAAAGAGCATCCTTGTACGGCGGGAGAGGAACTCCGCGGGCTGAAGATATAGCGGAGAAGTCTGATACGTAGTTTGATTCCATCCTAGATTGGTCCAGTCTGAAATGAACATTTTCATTTACATTTCAACCCTTTCTTCCACGTTTTTAGTGTTTTAAAGAAAATCTTTTTTATTTCGACACACACTGTACTTTAAGTTAAATAACAAAATGAACTTCACGTATAATGTGACTTTTCATGTTTTCCATAATCCTGCTTATATTTTTTCCAGCTTCAATGAAGTTCCTTATAATTTTAATTGTACTTGAAGTAAAATGTACATTGAGTTTCCTAGACTTTAGTGATAATAATTCATCTTAACATATATCTTTTCTAGTCACTTGAGGACCTGTCATAGACTTGTATATACATATATAGATTTAATATTTATCTATTTTGTCATTATTGCCCGAAATGAGAAATGACGGACCTAATGCTACAAGCATTCTCCCCTAGTTGACCTCAAAAAATAACAGTAGTACACAATAATAGTCATATCAACTTGTCAAATTTTTACTCACATGTTAGCACCAGTCATGAGGACATAAGAACCAGTGTTGACCAGGCGCTGCCAGAAGCTCATGGGTATTGGCGCGTCGTTCATAAACGTTGGAATAGTTGGTATTGATCTGACGCTGTCAATGATATTCTCCAGATGGGTCTGCATCAGCATACCGCTGAGGAGAATCCATGGAGCCTGCTGGACTGCTGCGTATCTGGTATTAATAAAGAATTCTAAATATACATACTCAAAACAATAATATGGTCCGTACCAACAAAGGTTAGTGGACCTACCCAGCATCAGAATCCGAGAAGAACCACTCAGTGACCACAGCGTCGAAGTTCTGTTTGATGAGAGCTTCTCTCACTGCCGGCGTCTCTAGCGTACTCCGAGATATGTTCCTCGCGAACTCCTTCACGAAGTTGTGGCTGAATCCTGAGGTGTCTGTCAACACAACATCTGTAAAAAAAGCTCATAATTAGAACTGCTCCAAGATATGTTGTCATCACTAGCTAAAACTCGCTTTATTTTTGATTACAAATCCATGGACTGATTGACTTAAGACGCAAGTTTATCTAAATGTGGGCTTCCTTTTATAAGCTGTTTCTATTACTTAGAGGGACTGAACGAACGTGCGTATAAATAGGAGTTTCGGCGTCGACGTATTTTCGTCATCATAGCGATAGATTAAAGGGACACTAAACTTAACTTCAGTGTAACACCTTCCTACAGTTAGAGGCTGGGTTAAAAACTCACTTCTCTCGTTGACTCCGAAACTCATATCTATTACTGCTTTTTGGGAAGGCCAGAGGTTTGAATAACGTTAGAAAACGACTTTATAACCTCGTCACAATCTGTTGGGACTTCTTGGACCTTTTCGAGTAATCAATTATACTCTTACTTTACTCTCGGGTCAGAGGTAAGCGATAAGACACTATTGAACGCACTAATAAATGGTATAAGAATGAACTTCAAACTGTGTGTATGTAGTGTGTCGTTACAGCTCGTCCTAAGTTCGCTCATAGTACTAATGTAGGCAGCTCCTCGTCCTTCAACTTACTCGGCACCATGTCCCGTATGTGGCCCACGTCTATGTGTCTGAGGTTCTTCATTGGCTTCTCCTCCGGGAACGTCGTTATCATTGTCACCTGTACATACATACATTACTTATATACATGAAAAATAAGTATTCATTTAAATGAAACTAATATTATAAAGATTACTACGCGTAGTTTATTATTTTAACTACATACTGGCGACGTCACTTTACAACCGTGATCATAAAGACGAGATGTGTCTGTCAGTTGGTCTTGTTATTTTATCACCTACCTCCACCGATTTCTTAATTTTCTAGCGTACTGCTCTGGATGCCGGCGAAATGCGCTCACGGTGTCTCGAGGTCCTGCGGTGTGGTCACGGACATGGGATTTTATATATAGAGATTTTGGATCTAGCCATCTTTTCTATTGAAATTGGGATGTTTTTTAATTTCAATAGCCTCACGGATTAACCACGGTATGTACCTGTATACGTCGGGAGTATGTAGTTTAAAATAATAATATACGCGTAGAAATCCGAATAATATTGGTTTAATTTATTTCAGAATTTGTTTATATTAATCTCAGCAACTTCTAGACCGATTTTATTCTTTCAATATGTAAGGTCTATTTATCAAAAGTCAACAATATATAAGTAACAAACTATAGTAATAAAATAAGTATGAGAAACGGGAAAAAGATAGTGTTTAGTTTGACGCTAGCTAGGACTAAGGATAACTGTAATGATATTTTAATAGACAAAACATTTATTATTATTAACTAGTTTTTGCCCGCGACTTCGTCCGCCTTAATTTCGTCATTAGTAATATATGTATAGCTGACCGGACGAACTCTATTCCGTCTTAGAGGCCATAAATAATCCGGTTTTTCCTGTTTCAATCGAACAGAATGATTGACATATTAGTTAGTTGTCAAATCTAATGTCAAAGAAAACGTTTGTATGGGGAATAGAAAAGGGCTGTTTTTAGGGTTTACCCGGAAATGATTAAATTTTTTTCAGCTTTTAAACCTTCCCTGAACCTCCACGAACGTTTCAAGACTAAGATAAGATAAATACGTTCAGCTGTTCGAGTTTTAGTGAGACTGACGAACAGCAATTCATTTTAATATATGTAGTTTATATACATATATTTAAATATTTTTATCGATGTATCTGTCAATCACACTAACTGACTGATTTCATACAATTTTTTTCATTTAAACATAGTTCTTAGTATAGTTATAAAATGTTTTATTATAAAACGATGTACTTCAAAGTCAAGGAACAGCTGTCAGTGATAGTATATATAATATACTATCTTTCCGCCCGCAGCTTCACCCGCGTGGAGTTCGGTTATATCGCGTTTCCAAGAGAACCTTTCAAAAGTCTGGGATAAAAACTATCCTATGTTCTTTCTCAAGGTCAACTCTATGTCTGTACCAAATTTCATTAAAATCAGTTCAGTGGTTTAGGCGTGAAAGCGTAACAGACAGACCGACAGAGTTACTTTCGCATTTACAATATTAGTAGGGATATATGTGTATGTATGTCTGTATACAGTTCGTACGGAGAGACTGAGTATTGTGAGATAATACGCAGCGACCTTGACAACTGATTGTAATTACTTATCAGCGACCTTGAACATGTGGTCTATGAATGATGTGTACTCGGAACACACACACACACACTCACACACACACACACACACATCTTCTGTACGTGTGTATGTCACTGTACTAATCGTGTGTACCGATCTGTATGTATGTCTGTATCATCGTGCGCCGCTCCAGATGATGATGATTCACAAACCAGCCGACAGGCGGCGCTGACTGTGTGTACCTTATATACAATGAACAGACGGCGACGTAGGACACTATATGTATTGATTTAACACACTATACATTACTATGATGTTTACGTAGGCGGAGACGCGGCAAAAAACTAGTATATATATGTATGTAAATTATCTATTATGTATACTCGACATTAAAACATTTTCTAAGCAACCCAAATCACATGTTCTTACTATCACAAATAAACAACAAAATAATTCTTCATTAATCTCAATGTACGTTTATAAGAAGAAAAATTAATTATAACCTTTTGTTATAAAGATGATTAATATATTGAACGACAGGAAACTTATTACATTAATTTTCTAAACAATACAATTTAGCACAGATATATTTACATACCCTTTTGTGATATTAGTACAGTTATAAATAAAACATTAAAAACTACTAATATACCTCATTTTAGTCACATTCTTAATGAGTCTTCTTTTCCTATTAGTATCGTACGTCACACACTGTGTCCTTCCCTAATAAACGATCTTAGTAACTATGAAGGAATTTATTAAATACTACCAACAGTTACTGAGATATAGTATGCATTGTATCCCTACTAATATTATAAATGCGAAATAACTCTGTCTATCTGTTACGCTGTCACGCCTGAACCACTGAACTGATTTTAATGAAATTTGGTACGTATAGAGTTGACCTTGAGTAAGAACATAGGATAGTTTTTATCACAGACTTCTGAAAGGTTCTCTTGGAAACGCGATATAACCGAACTCCACGCGGACGAAGCTGCGGGCGGAAAGCTAGTATGATATATGTAAGTCCCTGACCTGGTGTCCAGCGTGTAGGAGCGGCCTGGCGATGCCCATCATGAGCGTGTGGTGGCTCCTGGAGGGCACGGTCTGTACGCAGAGGATGTGGTGCGCTCTCACGCAGCAGGCGAGCCACAGGAACAGGACCACGCGCCTCATGGCTGGAACACCATGTATAACATATATACAGGGTGACTGGTGAATTACTATCAATATTTAAGGAGAATACTCGGTACATGATTCTCATTCGAATTATGTAAAAAAAATAGGTACTTAATTTTTGACCAAATTTCCGTATAAATAAATAAAGTGTTGACACGTTCCAAGTGTTCCAAGTGTGGACCCGTGCGGCGGCGTGCTGAAACAAAACTACGCCACCGCACGCGTATGTGTGTGTGAGTGTATACCTAATCTGTAGGGTGTTCACACGATGCATAATTAATTACATAACTTTTGGTTAACTTTACTTAGAAGTTTATTAATATTTATGTTATATTAATTTTTATTGTGTCATATATGATCGTCAAATATCACGTCCTCAAATATCGATAGTAATTCACCAGTCACCATGTATATATCTACATACATGTGTGTGTGTGTAACAGAATATCATTGTATGTTAATGTTAATATGTTATTTTATATGTGAACTAATAATTAAATTGATATTACAGGAAATATCGTAAAGAATGTTTATTCTAAATTTATTATAACAAGTTCAATATTGTATATATAATTATCGAAATAGGGCAAAGACCCTTATTATTTTTGGTCAAACAAAATAAGTCGTTAAAAAGTTTCTTAACTATATGTAACAAAAGATAGATGTACACAATAATAAAGCATTAATAAATACAAATTTATACATGAAATAAATGAGTATTTGTTTGTCAGTACAATACTGACATAGAAAGAAAGATGGAGAGATTTTGATGGAACCCTATCTAGTATATAGTTTAAAATTATGAGAATAAAATTTTAATTTAGCTCGTTAAATGGACAACTTCAAAGATAAGCTTGTATATACGTAATAATTAAATAATGGAGAACTGAACAATTCATTCTAAGTACTTTATAAGTGCCAGATAATTATAGGGTACAAACAACATGACTATGTAATGTATAAATATATATATATACATAATATGAAGTCAGTGGTTTTCTAGTGGTTAAAGGGCTCGCTTCTCGTTGCCGAGGGCTCGGGTTCGATCCTCGCAAGTACCAATGTGATTTTTCCGAGTCATACATATGTACTTACTAAAAGTATTTATACATCACTGATTAAAAGAGGGTTCCCAAAGAGGGTTGATATTAGGCAGGCAGCCGGTCGTAAAAATATTTGCCAAAACTATTCACAACATGTAAGGCAGACCCTGGCTAAAGCTGGCAAATTGCCAGGTAGAAGAACATATACATAATATGACGTAATATTTGGTAACTAAACATAAACAATTTACAAATATAAAACACGGAAAATATTACGTACGTAATTATATTTACGTTCCGTAACCTATAGGATTTAAATTAATTTTTATTTTTCCGTAAAAAATATTAAAAATAAACTTTGTACCTGTTATATTTTTTATTCTTGTTATAAATTAAGTTCGACACTATTTAATACGTGCGCATGTTCACACTACACAGTATGGACTGAAGAAAATACATAATTGCAAAAAGCTTTAATATCGTAAAACATACAAAGCAATATGACATCTAATATTAATAGAAATAGGTACCATTTTAGTTTCAAATATTTAACACGACACTACCTTCAAGTCCTTTTTATTTGAATTGCAACATATTTTAAGCCTTAAATTTATATTAATAGGTTTTATTTTCCTTTAATATCAAATCAATTATGATTTGAACATTACTATGAGATCTATAAAATTGTTTTAGTACACAAATCACATACAAAGTCAACAGAATCGAGAGTAGATTTGACGAGGCTCAAGACAAAATGAATTAGGGTCATTGACCTTGAATTTGAATTTGAATGAGTCAGTGGTGGCCTAGTGGTTAAAAGGCCTGCCTCTCATGCACGAGGGCGCGGGTTCGATCCTCGCAAGTACCAATGTGATTTTTCCGAGTCATATGTACTTTCTAAGAGTATTTAGACATCACTGACTAATGCATTCCCAAAGAGGGTTGATGTCAGGCAGGCGGCCGCATTTAATAGGAAAATCGCGTACATTTCGTCTCAAAACTCCGTATCTCAGTTATTTCAAAACTGAATGATCTATAATTTTACACACATATACGTAAAAGTGTAAGGTTTAATATAAAATAATAATTTCGAAAATTATGTTAATTTATTTATTTAAAAAATAAATATAACTATCTATAGGTACATATAATAAAATTGTGGAAAAGTGCTGTCTGTACATTGAAAATAAAAATAAAAAAAATAGCAGGGGTTATTGTTATGTCGATGTCGAACCCAAAAATGTAATTAACTTTTTATTTGTCTGTTTGTCTGTTCACGCTAATCTCAGAAACGGCTGATCCGAGTTGGATGCGGTTTTCACGTATATATTGTGGTATGCTTCAGTTATGCTTTAGTGTTTGTTTCATGTCAATCGGTTCATAAATAAAAAAGTTATGTCAAAAAAACGCTGCTCATAGTCACTATTCCACGCGAACGAAGTCGCGGGCACAGCTAGTATTTAAATTTGTTTTGGAACAGTAACAGAAAAGGCGCAAGTAGGCGTAACTTCTTTTTCTCCTTGTGTAAACTAATAATATAGAGATCGTAATATAACAAATATCTCAACAGCGGTAAAGGGTTAGGACTCGATAAAAAAAAGCAACCCGAAAATTATACCATCTTAAACTATGTTGGGTAATCGTAATTTATTTATTTATTATACATAATATTATTTAAGAAACGTTATAAAGAGATTATAAGCATTTAATACTTACAAAAATCTATAATACTTATACATTTAAGTATATCAAAAACTTTCGAGTAATGTGGCGTTGAATTGTAGTAATGTATTGCGCTAAAATCACATATTTGAACATGAGTTAACTTTGATGCCTTTTTATATATATATTATGGTTAGCAAAAAATAATTTTAAAAATATAGAAAAGAAAGCTTATTTATAAGACTATATTAATTAATTAGTTTTACTCCATAACAACGACTTTCATGTGAAGGGATTTTGAGACGGCAAAAGACGGGGTTTTCACATAGTGGGCCGGTCGTAAAAACAATCAGTCAAAACTATTCACAACATGTAAGGCAGACCCTGGCTAAAGCTGGGAAATTACCGGGAAGAAGAAGATATTGCTCAGGAAAAGACGAATTATGGAAGCTATGCTAGTTTAAGTATAGTTTGATGTATAAACTTACCATGAGTTTCCATCTTGTTTATACGTATACATTTTTAGTTAGTTTCTTATACTTCGTACGTGATCGTACGAAGTTATCAATGATAAACTGTTAAAGCCACGTACTAGGGATCATGACAACTAATAGTAAGCGTCATTGTAATACGCCTTTATACGCCACGGGCAAAAGTATTAGGCACCCTACAGTAAGACAAGTTTTAGTGTGTTTTAGCATAGCGAGTGTAAATAAAACTGCATTTATGATTACAATGGTTTATTTTAAGAAAATAATTAATATTTTGTCGGTCCACCTTTTTGACTTAATAACCGCAGCCACTCTTTTTGGCATTGACTCTACCAGCCTGAAACATTCTTCTCTTGATATATTTTTCCATTCCTGCTGTAACGCGGCCAATAGAGCTTGTTTATTGCTAATCGAGTGCCTGCGGATATTTTTCTTTAAAATGGACCAAATATGCTCAATCGGGTGGAGGTCTGGTGATTGTGGTGGCCAGTCCAAGAGATCAATATGATTTTCAGCAAACCACTTCATGGTATGCGCGGACTTGTGGCAAGTGGCGTTGTCTTGCTGAAATTTCAGGCCATCGGTGTTTGTATCACCGAAAATTTGCGTTATCGACGTTGCTAGTGCTGTTTCCAGAACTTCAGTGTATTTAACACTATTCATTCGTCCCTCACACAACACCATTTCGCCCACTCCGTCGGCAGCCATGCAGCCCCAGATCATTATTGAGCCTCCACCATGCTTAACAGTGGGAACCACACATTCTGGGTTGTATTCTTCGCCAACCCTTCGCCTAACATAAGTCACACCGGGTGTTCCAAACACCTATGCCAAACGAAAAAAAACACATTTATTTTCAAAGTTATTATTTTTCTTGCAGTACGTTATTTTAAAAACATTTATGTGTTTTAATATTGTACATAAAATAAATAACAATACCTCAAAGTTAGATTCGTCTGACCACAGTATGTTGGACCAATCTTCCACTGACCAATCTCTATGTTTAAGTGCCCACTCCAACCGATTTTTCTTATTGTGTTCTGACAGCCACGGCTTCTTCCTTGCTTTACATCCTTTTAATCCAGCTTTAAGAAGTCTTCTTCTCACAGTATAAACACTCACTGAGCTGCCTTTTGCCTCAGATAATGCTGCAGCGAGCTCTAAAGCAGTTTTTTTCCTGTTTTGTAGAGACTGTCTAATCAACAATCGATCTTCCCGTTCAGTAGTAACTTTTCTTCTGCCTGTTCTTGGTCTATTTTCATTGGTGCCAGTCTCATTGAAGCGATTTATAGCATATTGAACTGCACATCGCGAGCACTTCACTTCTCGGGCTATTTTAACCTGAGACATGCCTTGTTCATGTAAAATCTTAATTCTTAGACGCTGTTCAGCACTAAGTTCAGATTTTTTCGGCATGATTAACACGTTAAATGTGTTAATCATGCCGAAGTCTGTTAGTCTTTAGAATTGTGATAGGAATAGTTGCGTAGAAGACGTGTATGTTCACTGCAAGCACTGATAACACACTATAACCCGAAACGCAAAAAAAGCAAATTCGAAGAAACACCGCTTAGGAGCACACCTGGATGTCATAAATATTTTCTTTTATCTTAATTTGGTTAAAAATTGCCGCTAATACAATAGCTAAACCATAAAACACACACTTGACCGCAATATAATGAGATAGTGACTAACAATAGAGGTGCCTAATACTTTTGCACGCAGTGTATATGTTTTAACGTAAGAACCTATAGTTTAATAGTTTTCTATTAGTAACACTAAAAATCGTAACAACCAAATTTTCTATTGTAACACCATATACGTGGTGGCTTAGTGGTTAAAAGTCCGCCTCTCATGCATGAGGGTGCTGGTTCGAATCCTAGCAACTACCAATATGATTTTAAGAGTCCTATGTACTTTCTAAGAGTATTTAGACACCACTGACAGATAAAGGAAAACATCGTGAGGTAACCTTGACTTATATGTAATATCAAACTATAAGTTTGAAATCACCAACCCGTTTTGAGAGCGTGGTGATTAATGCTCAAACCTTCTCCATGTGAGAAGAGGCTCAGCAGTGGACTCTGATAGGATGATGATGATATATGTGTAAGTGCATAAAATTATATACATATTTATTATACAATAGATTATTTTAATTCTATATATAAAAACGTTTTGTATCTAAACAAAAATAACATTGTTGAAAAGTATAGCATTATTTTTGAGTAAAATATAATTAATATTTTAAAATATAAGGCATTTTATATTAATTTTAACCTCTTATCTTAATTTAAACGATACTCATTAGCCCAGATGTAGAAGATTAATATCCTGTTTGTCTTTTTATTTAATTCTTTATCATTTATTTAAATTTACCTTTTTGGGGTAAACTCTTAATTATTTAAATAATATTCATAATAATATTATCTTTGGTATTCTTATGCGTAAAACGTATTAATGCTCAGACAAAATTCTGTACACGTTCGAGGAAAACTTGTTAAATTGTGACTATAGACGATAAAAACTAACACTGATGCTGTTAAATAGTAATTTTTTCAAGGAATTACAAGAAAATACAAACATTCTCATCCCTACTAATATTATAAATGCGAAAGTAACTCTGTCTGTCTGTCTGTTACGCTTTCACACCTAAACCACTGAACTGATTTTAATGAAATTTGGTACAGACATAAAGTTGACCTTCAGAAAGAACATAGGATAGTTTTTATCCCAGACTTTGAAAGGTTCTCTTGGAAACGCGATATAACCGAACTCCACGCGGGTGAAGTTGCGGGCGGAAAGCTAGTGTAATATAAATATATTGTGGGATTTTTAATTTGGTAAATATATTTTAGGGTGCAATGCTTGATTTGCGATTGCTTGGGCTTGTCAAAATTTGTTGATAATATGATTCACATTTATTTTATTTATTTTTAGTAGATACTTTTATTTTATTACATTTATATTTAGTAGATACTTAATAAATATTATAAGTATGTAGTTGGTTTTGTCCTATAAGTACTGAACTCAATCACTCTTTAACAAGTCAATATCTGGACACCGAGCTTTGCTCATTATTTAGGAGTTATTAGTATTTATTTTATCTTTTTTAAAATATTGTTTAGGCATTTTTAAGTGAACACATTAAGAAGACAAAAAACAATATAAATCAACAATTAATTTCTTAGTTAAACCTCAAAACAAACACTCATTGACTTCCTGTTACTTAACAACGCCATCTGCTGTTATGTCGGTAAAGCAATTAGTAAAAGCAACTAGCAAAAAGTAGTATTACTATTTGCCAACAGATGTCAGGAAGTGACATATTTTAAATTGGGACTACTCAAACGCCTCTTGTTATTTTTTTACATAAATTGATATTTTCTAAAAATGTCCTTTCTAGAAAGCTTATTGCTTACTTCTTTACTTAACAAATTATGACAATTTCTGCGACTGAAGCCGTAACTGCAGTCACAGAAATTATTAAAAGATTAAAAGACTTTAAGAGAAACTACGAGAGCAGTGTCTTGTTCTATAGAATCTTTTCCTCTAAATTGACGGCGTTCACTAGAAGACAAACTAGTTATCAAAGAGAATCGGTACTCTTGTCCAAACAGGAGAAAGTTGGTATGAACAAGATTTTAACTCTTTGCATGAAACACCATATACCAAATATATAGGATACTATTTTTATATGAAGATTATAAAGAATTCTCGTTTTGACTGATTAATAGATATAGGGACCTCAAAACACAAATGAATATTTTATTTAAATAGTTTTTATGTATAGTTTTTACTAAATCATTAATTAAATTTTTGATCAACATAGCACACAAACACTCATAAACATTAATGATCACTCTATTAATTCTTCTTTTCTTTCTTCCCCTTGTTCTTCTGTTTCGTCATGAACAGTCCAGCTACCTTCTTGAGAAGACTGAATACTATCGCGAGTATTGCTAACACAAACACAATCTGATCCAGCATCCATAGTTCATACCACTTGTACAGATGTGTCTTGGAACGGAGGTGGAACGCTCCTGGAATAAAATGAGCTCACATTGTTTTAATCACATAAACAAAATGTATAGAACTTTATAAATAAGATAAAAAACGTCCTCTTTCGCCTAAAACAAAACATTATACACTTTACATAATTAAAATTATCCTTTTTTATGTTAAAAATGCCAAACGAGGATACTACTAGTTTGTTTACTTGGTTGGCAGTAGCTACCATTGACCATACATCCTCAACATCTCTGTTGCCAACCTTGATTATTTTTTTTTGGAATAGGGAATATCAGGAAAAGGTGGGAACAGGGAAAAGACTCGCTCACTCATAGAACGAAAGGAAGCCATTAAAGGCTACTTCACGCCGATCTTCTGTGAGAGGGTGGTACTTCCCGGGTCGAGCCAGACCATGTTCGAGCTATAGTTACATGACCAATGCTAGGCTCTACTATATATAAAATCCTATAATACATAGTCTATTTATATATAACTAGAAGACCTGGCGAACTTCGTATCGCCCTATAATCAAGAAATATCTATAACGTTTTTTTATTTATATTTTTGGAGTTTACCTGTAAGCCATAAATCTACGTGTTTTGAAGTGCGACAGAATGATTGACTTATTAGTTAGTTGTCAAATCTAATGTCAAAAAAAAACGTTTGTATGGGAAATAGAAAAAGGCTGTTTTATGGTTTTCCCACTAATGAATCAATTTTTTTCAGCTTTTATACCTTCCCTGAACTTCCACGAACATTTCAAGACTAAGATAAGATAAATCCGTTCAGCTGTTCTCGAGTTTTAGCGAGACTAAGGAACAGCAATCCATTTTTATATATATAGAAGAAGAAGATATGTTTGAACATTACCTTTACTCTCAATAGCTAACTCCACATAATGCTGTATTAGCTGGTTAGGCTTCACTGGACGGTTCCGGAACAGTTTGGATAGCTCCTTAGCTTTATTATAATATCTGCCAAAGAAACATTTGTAAGAAACTGTATTTGAATCTAACTTCTCATAGAAATTGGATATTTCAGGGTTATCATATTTAATAGAAGATTTAATATTGTTCATTAAGTCTCTAGTGTAGAGACTGATGTAAGAAAAAACTTAGCTGTGATTAAAATTCTTAAATCCAATGAAAAACCATCAAAATGTATACGAAATTTATCAAGTAGAAAATATAGTAGATTGTCTATATTCCTGTTGCTCACCTGTCATTCCCGAGCATCTCTTTGAGAGCTTCTTCCAAATCTTCAGCCATATTTTCTCCAATGGTAACCATGAGAGCTCTGCCTTCCTGTACACATCGCTTGGCGTTCCCAGGCTGGTCTCCGAACACGGGGATCGCGATGAGAGGAACCCCATGGTATAGAGACTCCAGAGTTGATAGAAGACCACCGTGTGTTATAAATACACGTACATTTGGATGAGCTGCGAGTAAGTTTCAAAGTATTAATATATGTATTTACAAAGAATAATAATAATTATAAAACAAACCTAAGATACTGGACTGTGGCATCCAAGGCCTGACGTGAACATTCTTGGGGAGACCTTCGATCTTCTCCTCAAACTTCCAGAGCACCGTGTAAGGTAATTCGCTGAACAATTTGATAAGACCCTTCTTAGTCTTCTCCGGTAATTGAGCTGACTTCAACACGGAGCCCATACTGAAGTACACGACTCCTTTGGAAGACGAGTCCAGAAGGTCTTGAAGATCCTAGTGATTAGAGGCTATTACCATGTCTTTCTACCATCCGATAGAAAGATTTAACTCTTATCCATCCCATTTAATAAACACATCAGTACAGTACAAGAAGATTTAAAAGTCGTCTTTGTTGTGACTTTGTAACGATCGTTGGCACAATAATTTTTGTAAGTGCTATGGGCATTAGCATTGCATCTCTTGAGAGATGAATTAAAAGGTTATTTGAATACCCACCACTTATTCTTTTCAACTCACTATTTTGAAGTTCTATAAGGTATTTCAATACTCTACTTTTTATACGACCAAAAAACTTGCTCTGCTTGATTGAAATTAGACCGTTTTTTAAATGTTTTCTCTAGAGACAACAGAATAGATGGTGAAGCAGTTATAGAACCAGTAGGTGACTTCAATCGAAAACTCCAGAGACCCAAAAATATGTGTGAGCTATTCAAATTATTGTCAAAATTAAAACAGTAATTCCATACAGACCTTGGGTAGTGGTGCAATGTTCTCATCGATATGGTAGCCCCCTATATCCACCACGTTGGGTGGCAGACTCCTGGCTGGAGCGAAGGACGGGTGAGAGTTAACTAGCAGTACGGACACGTTATAAAGAGCATCCTTGTACGGCGGGAGAGGAACTCCGCGGGCTGAAGATATAGCGGAGAAGTCTGACACATAGTTTGATTCCATCTTAGATTGGTCCAGTCTGAAATGAAAGTTTCCATTTACATTTCAACCCTTTCTTCCACTTATTTAGTGTTTTAAAGACAATCTCTTTTTTATTTCGACACCCACTGTACTTTAGAGTTAAATAACAAAATGAATTACGTATAATGTTTTCCATAATCCTCCTTAGATTTTTACCAGGTTCAATGAAGTTCCTTGTAATTCTAATTTTACTTGAAGTAAAACGTACTTTGAGTTTCATAAACTTTAGGTGAGTGATAATAATTCATCTCACATATCTTCCTGGTGACTTGAGCTGTCATTGACTTGTATATCTATAGATTTAATATTTAACTATTTATTCATTATTGTCCAAAATAAACAAATAGCTGACCTAATGCTACAAGCATTCTCTACCAGTCGATTTCAAAAAATAACAGTTGTACACAATAATAGTCATATCAACTTGTCAAATTTATTGACTTTCCTACATTTTACTCACATATTAGCACCAGTCATGAGGATATAAGAACCAGTGTTGACCAGGCGCTGCCAGAAGCTCATGGGTATTGGCGCGTCGTTCATAAACGTTGGAATAGTTGGTATTGATCTGACGCTGTCAATGATATTCTCCAGATGGGTCTGCATCAGCATACCGCTGAGGAGAATCCATGGAGCCTGCTGGACTGCTGCGTATCTGGTATTAATAAAAAAATCTAATTATAGAAACATTGATTATTATGTCTATAACTTGTATTTAATCGCACAAAACAATAATATGGTCCATACCAACAAAAATAGTGGACCTACCCAGCATCAGAATCCGAGAAGAACCACTCGGTCACAACAGCGTCGAAGTTCTGTTTTATGAGAGCTTCTCTCACTGCCGGCGTCTCTAGCGTACTCCGAGATATGTTCCTCGCGAACGCCTTCACGAAGTTGTGGCTGAATCCTGAGGTGTCTGTCAACACAACATCTGGAAAAAAGCTCGTAATTAGAACTGCTCCAAGATATGTTGTCATCACTAGCTAAAATTCTCTTTATTTTTGATTACAAATCCATGGACTGATTGACTTAAGACGCAAGTTTATCTAAATGTGGACTTCCTTTTACAAGCTGACACTTTTACACAGAGGAACTAAACGAACATATGAATGAATAGTATATAAATAAGCACTAATAAATGGTGTATGACTGAACTTCAAACTGTGTGTATGTAGTGTGTCGTTACAACTCGTCCTAAGGTCGCTCATAGTACTAATGTGAGCAGCTCCTCGTCCTCAACTTACTCGGCACCATGTCCCGTATGTGGCCCACGTCTATGTACCTGAGGTTCTTCATTGGCTTCTCCTCCGGGAACGTCGTTATCATTGTCACCTGTACACACATACATTACTTATATACATGAAAAATATGTATTATTTAAATTGAACTAATATTATTAGGATTACTATGCGTAGTTTATTATTTTAACTATATACTCCCGATGATTACTTTTCATCAACCGTGTTCAGACAGATGAGATGTCAATGTCTGTCAGTTGGTCTTGTTATTTTATCACCTACCGCCATCGATTTCTTAATTTTTTGTCGATTCTTAACGATGTCTCGAGGTCCTGCAGTGTGGTCACGGACATGGGATTTTATATTTTAAAAAAGGGAATCCAAGTGTTTGATAGATTCTAGCTATCTCTTCTATTGAAATTGGGATGTTTTTGTCATTTCAATAGCGGATTAACCTCGGTATGTACATACTTGTATACCTCGGGAGTATGTAGTTTAAAATAATAAAATACGTGAAGTAAGCCGAATAATATTGGTTTTATTCAATTCAGAGTTTGTTTATAATAATCTCAGTAACTTCTGGACCGATTTTCTTCTTTCAATATGTGAAGTCTATTTATCGAAAGTCAACAATATATAAGTAACAAACTATAGTAATAAAATAAGTATGAGAAACGGGAAAAAGATCGTGTTTAGTTTGAAACTAGCTAGGACTAAGGATAAGTGTAATGATATTTTAATAGACAAAACATTTATTATTAACTAGTTTTTGCCCGCGTTAATTTATATGTATAGCTGACCGAGCGAACTCTATTCCGTCTTAGAGGCCATAAATAATCAGGTTTTTCCTGTTTCAATCGAACAGAATGATTGATATATTAGTTAGTTGTCAAATCTAATGTCAAAGAAAACGATTGCATGAGAAATAGAAAAGGGCTGTTTTTAGGGTTTTCCCGGAAATGATTAAATTTTTTTCAGCTTTTTTACCTTCCCTGAACCTCCACGAACGTTTCAAGACTAAGGCAAGATAAATCCGTTCAGCCGTTCTTGAGTTTTAGTGAGACTGAGGAACAGCAATTCATTTTTATATAGATAGATTATATTTAAATATTTTTATCTATTTGTCTATCAATCACACTAACTGACTGATTTCATACTATTTTTTTCATTAAAACATAGTTCTTTGTATGATAATAAAACGTTTTATTATAAAACGATGTTCTTCAAAGTCAAGGAACAGCTATCAGTGATATATATACTATCTTTCCGCCCGCAGCTTCGCCCGCGTGGAATTCGGTTATATCGCGTTTCCAAGAGAACCTTTCAAAAGTCTGGGATAAAACCAACTCTATCTTTGTACCAAATTTCATTAAAATCAGTTCAGTGGTTTAGGCGTGAAAGCGTAACAGACAGACAGACAGAGTTACTTTCGCATTTACAATATTAGTAGGGGTATATGTATATGTATGTCTGTATACAGTTCGTACGGAGAGACTGAGTATTGTGAGATAATACGCAGCGACCTTGACAACTGATTATAATTACTTATCAGCGACCTTGAACATGTGATCTATGAATGAATGTGTACTCGGAACACACACACACACACACACACACACACACACACACACACACACACACACACACACACACACACACACACACACACACACACACACATATATCTTCTGTAGGTGTGTATGTCACTGTACTAATCGTGTGTACCGATCTGTGTGTATGTCTGTATCATCCGTGCGTCTCTCCAGATGATGATGATTCACAAACCAGCCGCCAGACGGCGCTGACTGTGTGTACCTTATATACAATGAACAGACGGCGACGTAGGACACTATATGTATTGATTTAACACACTATACATTACTATATGAGTAAAACTCTGATGTTTACGTAGGCGGAGACGCGGCGAAAAACTAGTATATATATATAGACTATCTACTATGTATTCTCGACATTAAAACATTTTTTAAGCAATCCAAATCACATGTTCTTACTATCACAAATAAACAACAAAATAATTCTTCATTAATCTCAATGTACTTACGTTCAGAAGAGGAAAAATCAATTATAACCCATTGTTATAAAGATGATTAATATATTGAACGACAGACAACTTATTACATTAATTTTCTAAACAATACAATTTACCATAGATATATATTTACATACCCTTTTGTGATATTAGTACAGTTATAAATAAAACATTAAAAACTACTAATATACCTCATTTTAGTCACATTCTTAATGAGTCTTCTTTTCTTATTATTATCGTATGTCACACACTGTGTCACACATTAATAAACGATATTTGTAACTATGAAGGAATTTATTAAATACTACCACCAGTTACTGAGATATAGTATGCATTGTATCCCTACTAATATGTATTATAAATGCGAAAGTAACTCTGTCTGTTAGGCTTTCACGCCTGAACCACTGAACTGATTTTAATGAAATTTGGTACGTATAGAGTTGACCTTGAGAAAGAACATAGGATGGTTTTTATCCCAGACTTTTGAAAGGTTCTCTTGGAAACGCAATATAACCGAACTTCACGCGGGCGAAGCTGCGGGTGGAAAGCTAGTATGATATATGTAAGTCCCTGACCTGGTGTCCAGCCTGCAGGAGCGGCCTGGCGATGCCCATCATGAGCGTGTGGTGGCTCCTGGAGGGCACGTTCTGTACGCAGAGGATGTGGTGCGCTCTCACGCAGCAGGCGAGCCACAGGAACAGGACCACGCGCCTCATGGCTGGAGCACCATGTATAACATATATATACATACATACATACATGTGTGTGAGTGTGTGTAACAGAATATTGTTGTACTATATTAATGTAAATAT
This sequence comes from Danaus chrysippus, assembly GCA_916720795.1. Classification (NCBI taxonomy): domain Eukaryota; kingdom Metazoa; phylum Arthropoda; class Insecta; order Lepidoptera; family Nymphalidae; genus Danaus; species Danaus chrysippus. The sequence continues at coordinate 1,706,770 of CAKASE010000072.1, read as the reverse complement.
GTTATTTAATATTTGAACTAATAATTAAATTGATATTACAGGAAATATCGTAAAGAATGTTTAGTCTAAATTTATTATAGCAAGTTCAATACTGTATATATAATTATCGAAATAGGGCAATGACCCTTATTTTTGGTCAAACAAAAAAGTCGTTAAAATGTTTCGTAACTATATGTACCAACAGATGGATGTACACAATAATACTCGTAAAGCATTAATCAAAATAAGTTTATACATTGTTAGTACAAATATATTGTTTTATTGTTTATTATCGTTAAATGAACAACTTCAAAGATCAGCTTGTATATACGTAATAATTAAATAATGGAGAACTGAACAATTCATTCTAAGTACTTTATAAGTGCGAGATAATTATAGGGGACAAACAACATGACTATACATATATATATATATATATATATATATATATATATATATATATATATATATATATATATATATATGTATGTAAATATACATAATATGAAGTCAGTGGTGGCCTAGTGGTTAAAGGGCTCGCCTCTCGTTGCCGAGGGTGCGAGTTCGATCCTGGCAAGTACCAATGTGATTTTCTCGAGTCATACATATGTACTTACTAAGAGTATTTAGACATCACTGATTAAAAGAGGGTTCCCAAAGAGGGCTGATGTCAGGTAGGCGACCGGTCGTAAAAAAAATAGCCAAAACTATTCACAACATGTAAGGCAGACCCTGGCTAAACCTGGGAAATTGCCAGGTAGAAGAAGATATACATAATATGACGTAATATTTGATAATGAAACCTAAACTATTTACAAATATATAAAACACGGAAAAAAAACGTACGTAATTATATTTACGTTCCGTAACCAATAGGATTTAATTTAACTCAAAATTAAAACGTATTTTTACGTAAAAAATATTAAAAATAAACTTTGTACCTGTTATATTTTTTATACTTGTTATAAATTAACTTCGACACTATTTAATACGTGCGCATGTTCACACTACACAGTATGGACTGAAGAAAATAATTGCAAAAAGCTTTAATATCGTAAAACATACAAAGCAATATGACATCTAATATTAATAGAAATAGGTACCATTTTACTTTCAAATATTTAACACCACACTACCTTCAAGTCCTTTTTATTTGAACTGCAACGTATTTTAAACCTTAAAATGAAATTAATAGGTTTTATTTTCCATTAAAATCAATGATGATTTGAACATTACTATGAGATCTATAAAATTGTTTTAGTAAACAAATCACATACAAAGTCAACAGAATCGAGAGTAGATTTGACGAGGCTCAAGACAAAATGAATTACGGTCATTGACCTTGAATTTGAATTTGAATGAGTCAGTGGTGGTCTAGTGGTTAAAAGGCCCGCCTCTCGTGCACGAAGGCGCGGGTTCGATCCTGGCAAGTACCAATGTGATTTTACCGAGTCATATGTACTTTGTAAGAGTATTTAGACATCATTGATTAATGCATTCCCGAAGAGGGTTGATGTCAGGCAGGCGGCCGCACTATAGGAAAATCGTGTATGTTTCGTCTCCAAACTCCGTATCTCAGTTATTTCAAAACTGAATGATCTATAATTTTGTACACATGTACGTGAAAGTAAGGCTTAATATAAAATAATAATTTTGAAAATTATGTTAAGTTATTTATTTAAAAAATAAATATATCTATCTATAGGTACATATAATAAAATTGTAGAAAAGTGCCGTCTGTACATTGAAAATAAAAATAAAAAAAATAGCAGGGGTTATTGTTATGTCGATGTCGAACCCAAAAATGTAATTAACTTTTTTTTTGTCTGTTTGTCTGTTCACGCTAATCTCAGAAACGGCTGATCTGAGTTGGATGCGGTTTTCACGAATATATTGTGGTATGCTTCAGTTATGCTTTAGTGTTTGTTTCATGTCAATCGGTTCATAAATAAAAAAGTTATGTCAAAAAAACGCTGCTCATAGTCACTATTCCACTTCTTTTTTCCTTATTTAAACTCATAAATAATAATATAGAGATCGTAATATAACAAATATCTCGACAGCGTTAAAGTGTTCGAACTCGATAAAAAAAAGCAACCCGAAAATTATACCATCTTAAACTATGTTGGGTAATCGTAATTTATTTATTTATTATACATAATATTATTTAAGAAACGTTATGAGGAGATTATAAGCATTTCAAAAATGTATAATACTTATACATTTATGTCAAAAACTTTTGAGTTTTGTGGCGTTGAATTGTAGTAATGTATTGCGACAAAATCACATCTTTGAACATGTGTTAACTTTGTATATTATGGTTTCTAAGAAATAATTAGAAAAATATAGAAAAGAAAGCTTATTTATAAGACTATATTAATTAATTAGTTTTACTCCATAACAACGACTTTCATGTGAAGGGGTTTTGAGATGGCCTTGTACGGGGCTTTCCCATAGTGGGCTGGTAGTAAAAACAATTAGTCAAAACTATTCACAATATGTAAGGCAGACCCTGACTAAAGCTGGGAAATTGTCAGGTAGAAGATATTGCTCAGGAAGAGACGAAGTACGGAAGCTATACTTAATACTACTTATTTTAAGTATAGTTTAATGTATAAATTTACCATAAGTTTATACATCAAACTATACTTAAAGTTAGTTAGTTTCTTATACTTCGTACCTGATAGTACGAAGTTGTCAATGATAAACTGTGAAAGCCATTTATTAAAGATCATGATAACTAATAGTAAGCATTATTGTAATACGACAATATTATATGTTTTAACGTAAGAACCTATAGTTTAATAGTTTTCTATTAGTAACACTAAAAATCGTAACAACCAAATTTTCTATTGTAACACCATATACGTGGTGGCTTAGTGGTTAAAAGTCTGCCTCTCATGCATGAGGGTGCTGGTTCGAATCCTACCAACTACCAATATGATTTTAAGAGTCCTATGTACTTTCTAAGAGTATTGAGACACCACTGACTGATGAAGGAAAACATCGTGAGGAAACCTGGACTTATAATTCCCAATTATAAGTTTGAAATCACCAACCCGTCTTGAGCGAGCGTGGTGATTAATGCTCAAATCTTCTCCATGTGAAAAGAGGCTCAGCAGTGGGCTCTTATAGACTGATGATGATATGTAAGTGCGTAAAATTATATATTTATAATAGAATAGATAATTTTGTTTCTATATAAAACGTTTTTATCTATACCAAAATAACATTGTTGAAAAGTATAGCATTATTTTTGGGTAAAAATATGATATTATTTTAAATAAAATGAATTATAAAATTAATTTTAACCTCTTATCTTAATTTAAACGCGACTCATTAGCCCAGATGTAGAAGATTAATATCCTGTTTGTGTTGTTATTGAATTCCTTATCATTTATTTAAATTTACCTTTTTGGGGTAAACTCTTAATTATTTAAATAATATTCATAATAATATTATCTTTGGTATTCTTATGCGTAAAACGTAGTTATGCTCAAGCAGAATTCCGTACACGTTCGAGGAAAACTTGTTAAATTGTGACTATAGACGATAAAAACTAACACTGATGCTATTAAATACTAATTTTTTCAAGGAATTATAAGAAAATACGAACATTGTCATCCCTACTAATATTATAAATGCGAAAGTAACTCTGTCTGTCTGTCTGTTACACTTTCACACCTAAACCACTGAACTGATTTTAATGAAATTTGGTACAGACATAGAGTTGACCTTGAGAAAGAACATAGGATAGTTTTTATACCAGACTTTTGAAAGGTTCTCTTGGAAACGCAATATAACCGAAGTCCACGCGGGCGAAGCTACGGGCGGAAAGCTAGTGTAATATAAATATATTGTGGGATTTTTAATTTGGTTAATATATTTTAGGGTGCAATGCTTGATTTGCAATTGTTTGGGCATTTCAAAATTTTTTGATAATATGACTCACGTTTATTCTATAAGTAGATACATAATCCCTACTAATATTATAAATGCGAAAGTAACTCTGTCTGTCTGTCTGTCTGTCTGTCTGTCTGCTACGCTTTCACGCCTAAACCACTGAACTGATTTTAATGAAATTCGGTACAGAGATAGAGTTGACCTTGAGAAAGAACATAGGATAGTTTTTATCCCAGACTTTTGAAAGGTTCTCTTGGAAACGCGATATAACCGAACTCCACGCGGCGAAGCTGCGGGCGGAAAGCTAGTATATATTATAAATAGTTGGTTTTGTCTTATAAGTAATGAACTCGATCACTCTTTAACAAGTCAATATCTGGACACCGAGCTTTGCTATTCATTTAGGAATTATTAGTATTTATTTTGTCTTTTTTTAAATTTTGTTTAGACATTTTTAAGTGAACACGTTAAGAAGATACAAAACAATATAAATCAACAAATTAATTTCTTAGTTAAACCTCAAAACAAACACTCATTGACTTCCTGTTACTTAACAACGCCATCTACTGTTATGTCGATAAAGCAATTAGCAAAAAGTAGTATTACTATTTGCCAACAGATGTCAGGAAGTGACATATTTTAAATTGGGACTACTCAAACGCCTCTTGTTATTTTTTTTACATAAATTGATATTTTTTAAAAATGTCCTTTCTAGAAAGCTTATTGCTTACTTCTTTACTTACCAAATTATGACAATTTCTGCGACTGAAGCCTTAACTTCAGTCACAGAAATTGTCAAAAGATTAAAAGGCTTCAAGAGAAACTACGATAGCAGTGTCTTGTTCTGTAGAGCTTTTTCGTCTAAATTGACGGCGTTCAATAGAAGATAAACTAGTTATCAAAGAGAATCGGTACTATTGTCCAAACAGGAGAAAGTTGGTATGAACAAGATTTTAACTCTTTGCATGAAACACCATATACCAAATATATAGGATACTATTTTTATATGAAGATTATAAAGAATTCTCGTTTTGACTGATTAATAGATATAGGGACCTCAAAACACAAATGAACATATATTTAAATAGTTTTGATGTATTTTTTATTAAGTCATTAATTAAATTTTTGATCAACATAACACACAAACACTCATAACCATTAATTATCACTCTATTAATTCTTCTTTTCCTTCTTTCCCTTGTTCTTCTGTTTCGTCATGAACAGTCCAGCTATCTTCTTGAGAAGACTGAATACTATCGCGAGTATTGCTAACACAAACACGACCTGATCCAGCATCCATAGTTCATACCACTTGTACAGATGTGTCTTGGAACGGAGGTGGAACGCTCCTGGAATAAAATGAGCTCACATTGTTTTAATCACATAAACAAAATGTATAGATCTTTGTAAATGGGATAAAAAATGTTCTCTTTCGACCAAAATCATACATTATATACTTTACATAATTAAAGTTATCCTTTTTTATGTTAAAAATGCCAAACAAGGATACTACTAGTTTGTCTACTTGGTGGGCAGTAGCTACCATTGCCCATACATCCGCAATATCTCTGTTGCCAACCTTGATTTTTTGTAATAGGGAATGTTAGGAAATTCTGGGAATAGGGAAAAGGCAACCGTCTCTCTCCCTCATCGAACGAAAGGAAGCCATTAAAGGCTACTTCACGCTATCTTCTGTGAGAGGGTGGTACTTCCCGGGTCGAGCCAGACCATGTTCGAGCTATAGTTACATGACCAATGCTAGGCTCTACCATATATAAAACCCTATAATATATAGTCTCTTCTTCTACCTGGCAATTTCCCAGCTTTAGCCAGGGTCTGCCTTTAATGTTGTAAATAGTTTTGGCTAATTATTTTTACGACCGGCCGCCTGCCTGACATCAACCCTCTTTAGGAAACCTATAATACTTAGTCTATTTATATATTATGTTTGAACATTACCTTTACTCTCAATAGCTAACTCCACATAATGCTGTATCAGCTGGTTAGGCTTCACTGGACGGTTCCGGAACAGTTTTGATAGCTCCTTAGCTTTATTATAATATCTGCCAAAAAACATAATTGGAAAAAATTATATTTGAATCAAATTCTCATAGAAATTGGATATTTAATAGATGATTAATATTGTTCATTAAGTCTCTAGTGTAGAGACTGATGTATGAAAAAACTGAGCTATGATTAAAAATTCTTAAATCCAATGAAAAACCATCAAAATGTATACGAAATTTATTTTTGTCTCATTGGCGTAACTTCAAAACAAAATATAGTAGTTTTTCTGTATATTACCGATCATTCCCTAGCATCTCCTTGAGAGCATTTTCCAGATCTTCAGCCATATTCTCACCGAGGGTGACCATAAGAGCTCTGCCTTCCTGTACACATCGCTTGGCGTTCCCAGGCTGGTCTCCGAACACAGGGATCGCGATGAGAGGAACTCCATGGTATAGAGACTCCAGAGTTGATAGAAGACCACCGTGTGTTATAAATACACGTACATTTGGATGAGCTGCGAGGAAGTTTCAAAGTATTACAATATGTCATCATCAGCCTATCAGAGCCCACTGCTGAGCCTCTTCTCACATGGAGAAGGTTAGAGCATTAATCAACACGCTCGCTCAAGAAGAGTTGTTGATTTCAAACTTATGATTTGATATTATAAGTCAAGGTTTCCTCAAGATGTTTTACTTCATCTGTTACAGGTGTCTAAATATTCTTATAAAGTACATACATACATATGACTCGTAAAATCACATTGGTACTTGCCAGAATTTGAGCCGCACCGTCATGCGTGAGAGGTGGCCTTCAACCACTAGGCCACTACAATTTATTAATATATGTATTTACAAAGAATAATAGTTATAAAACATACCTAAGATACTGGACTGTGGCATCCAAGGCCTGACGTGAACATTCTTGGAAAGACCTTCGATCTTCTCCTCAAACTTCCAGAGTACCGTGTATGGCAACTCGCTGAACAATTTGATAAAGCCCTTCTTAGCCTTCTCCGGTAAATTAGCTGACTTCATCACGGAACCCATACTGAAGTACACGACTCCTTTGGTAGAAGAATCCAGAAGGTCTTGGAGATCCTGAAAATTATGGGCAGGTGGTGAAATTAGTATTAGTACTATTTGAGGCACTATACTACACTCTTCTAACAGTAGGTCGAAATATAGTTAATAACTATCAAACTCAATTTTAGTAGGAAGATCAGACATTACTTATGCCTTTGTAATGTCATTTGCAGAAGAATAGTAGCAAGGACTAAGGTTAGGTAGGAGTTTCTGTTAAATTGAATAAAAAACAAAAGAAAAACAACATCTATCAACTAACACAGATGGAGAAATACTCGTCCCAAATAAGTAGTGCCTACTGACTTTCTGGTGACATAATTTCAGTACTTCTAACAGAATAATACAATTTTTTTTTATGAAAAATATAAATAGAGGTTACTATACCATCTAAAAATCTAAGAATATGTGTGAGCTATAAAAATTAAAACGCTAATTCCATACCGACCTTGGGTAGTGGTGCAATGTTCTCATCGATATGGTAGCCCCCTATATCCACCACGTTGGGTGGCAGACTCCTGGCTGGAGCGAAGGACGAGTGAGAGTTAACTAGCAGTACGGACACGTTATAAAGAGCATCCTTGTACGGCGGGAGAGGAACTCCGCGGGCTGAAGATATAGCGGAGAAGTCTGACACATAGTTTGATTCCATCTTAGATTGGTCCAGTCTGAAATAATGATTATTGTTTTTCAACTACAATAAACTTAATAAAAATTACTGCAATCTATTGAAAGATCTCAATATGGATAGTCTCTCTGTACGCAGACAATTGTTAGATCTTTTATTCCTTTTCAAGTTAATTCGTAACGAGGTCGACTGTACCTGCTTACTTAATGAGATACACTATCATATTCCAAGGAGCAATGCGCGCACTTTTCTAGGTACCTTTCATATTAGAATGTCAAAAACTAAATTAGGAAGTAACGCCCCAATGTCTAGATCATCTCGGCTATACAATATTTTAAGTCAAGATCTAGATATTTTTAATGACTCTGAAAAGACATTTCGTAAACGGGCGCTGAAATTATTGAGAGATGCAAATGAATAAATGAATAAATAAATAAATAAATTATAAATAAATTATAAATGTTTAATTATGAATGTTTAATTGTTAATTGTTATTTGTATTAATTTAAGTTTGTATTGTTTTGAATATTTTTAGTAATTTTTATGAATGAATTTACTTATTATTATTATCATTAGTATTAGTATTATTATTATTATTATTATTATTGTTATTACTATTGTTATTATTATTATTATTATTTAGATCTTCTCGATATAATTAAATGTTAATATATTTTTAAAACAATGTGATCGTTGTGGCCACTTTTAAAAGCTACACATGTTACCTGTTTCCGTTTAATTGTGTTGTATTCGAAGTTTAAACATGTAGTAGCTGCTAGTGGCCCTCAAAATAAATAAATAAATAAATAAACACTTTAATTGGGTTTTAAACGCATTTTTCAAGGATTATCTCTATTTGTTTTGTTGTCCAGTGTAAATAACAAAATGAGCTTATTGTGTATGTAATTTTTCTTTCATTTAATTCCAAAATCCTCCCGCATTTTCACACTGGGTCATTAATTTTTAACACTTTACTATTTCTTAAGTATATGGGTTCACTGGGTTCCATAGACTATGGATAACGGACGACCTTTCGTCATCAATATATCGCTTTTTTGCGACTAAGGACTATCAAGTTGTATTCAACGCCCCAAAGTAGTGTAATAGGATTTAGTATTATTTTTAATCATGGACAATGAGCTAGTAATCAGCGTTCTTAATGTTCTCAGGTTACTGCTAATCCTAAGCAGTGAAATTTTGTATGACAAATTGGAGATTAAATTGGTCCCTTTTAGTACAGGGAACGTAAAAAAAAATCCGTAAGAATTAAATTCCCTATGGAACGAGGTATATTGCAAAAAACATTACATACTTTATAGCAGTTTCTTGTGACTATTATTTAGTGTTATTTAAGCAAGTGGCTTATGGTCGAAATGGTTTTTTGCTTTGCGTAGTAGGTAATAGTAGTAGTAATAACTGCAGAATTTTTTCTCTAGCATTTCAAAATGTTTTTAACTAAGTTTGTGGAAGGACGCTATTATCAGACACGACTGTGCTTTTAAATACTTAAGAAAATGACTTTTTAAACCGCTCATAAGTTTCTATTACAGAGAATTTGTTAGCAAATGACAAAGATGTTATATTATAATTTATAGTACCTACTTTAGATATTAAAGGTTACATATAGTTTCATATACATTCGTTTATTTTACTCACAAATTAGCACCAGCCATGAGGAGATAAGACCCAGTATTGGCCAGGCGCTGCCAGAAGCTCATGGGTATTGGGAAGTCATTCATCAAAGTTGGAATGGTGGATACGGATCTAACATCGTCTATAATATTCTCCAAATGTGCGTGTATCACCATTCCGCTGAGTAGAATCCATGGAGCCTGCTGGACTGCTGCGTATCTGAAAAACAAAGATTCTTTGCAGTCTTAGTAGCCAATTAGTAAAATTTTATTTTGTGACCAAAGAAGAGAAACAATCATCTTCTCAAGCGGAGTTTTCATAGAGAGCATTCAAAACAGGAATAAATATCTACTAACCCATCACTGATTCAAAAAAGATGGAAATATTCCGTTTACTTCACTTCAGAATTCCCAAATAGTAATGAAATAGCTTATCATATGCAAAAAATAGGTTGATTAATATGTGGACCTACCCAGCATCAGAATCCGAGAAGAACCACTCGGTGACAACAGCGTCGAAGTTCTGTTTGATGAGAGCTTCTCTCACTGCCGGCGTCTCTATCGTACTCCGAGATATGTTCCTCGCGAACGCCTTCACGAAACTCATACTTTTAGTTGATCTATCCGTCATTGCTACGTCTGCAACAGAAGAGGCCAACCTACTTAGTAGTGAGTACTACATATATGTGTGTGAGCGTGTGCACGCCTGTGTGCGCGCCTGTGTTTTTTTATGTTAAAGGGGGCAACCGAGCAGACGGCCTTTTTTTTTTTTTTTTTTTTTTTCGGGGAGAAATCCGCTTACAGACTACCCACTGCCCCGGCTCGACAGTGGGACTTGTGTGGGGGTCGCCCAGAGCCTGATGTTGTTGGCCCTGGGAATACCCACTAAAACTTCCCGGCTTCCCTTCCTGCCCGTATTTGGGGGCGATTTGGGACCTGCTATGGCAATTCACCAATTCGCCCCCGGGCTGCCCAGCTCTGTGCCGGGCTACTGCGCCGGTGGGGGATTATCCGGGAGAGCCACCGAGCAGACGCCCTACTTGATGGAGGCACTACCGTCGCCCATAGACATCCGCGACATAAGATATGTTGCGGATGTGTCACCTTTGACTTGGGAAGATGGGGAGAAAAAATGGGAAGGGGAGGAAAAAGGGAAGGGGTAGGAAAGGATGGGAAAAGGGAAGGGGCAACCGGCTCTCTCACTCATCGAACGAAACGCAGCCACTAAGGCTACTTCACGTGTGTGCGTGTGTGTGTACTACATATATGTCTTCAGTACTTACATTATAGTTTGAATTTTGAAAAATATCCGTCCCATAGGATTCTAGTAAGCCTTTTATAACAGCGACTCTAACTAATAAAACCTAAAACCCTGTTTTATCCTATGCGAAAGGGTAAATACAAAATGTTTTTGCATGAAGGAGAATTCTTTGAAAACAACCAAAATTAAACAAAATTATATGTAGTAGGAAAAAAATTGAACAAAATTTATGTCAAAAAATATAAGATATGTTTTTTGAAAGTGTAAAGGTGGATACATTCGGCGGTAAAAAGGTATATATCCCGAAAAACTACAAGTTCCAAGAATAGTTAAATAACAAAGTTGATAAATACGAAGATCTACAATAATTGTATCTCTTTTTTTGCACGTAACCTTTAAGTATTTAAAAATCATTTGAATAATCAAGTTTTTATCATAATTATTTCTATGACATTGAAGTAATATCGACTTATTACTTGAATTGAATCTCTAGAAGTCGAGATAAATCGTTTTTAACACAAATTCCCGATTTCAGATTGGGGCTAAAACTTTCTCCATTCATGCATTGTTTTAACACAATAATTCCATAGTACTTATATTTTTTGGGTCCAAAAATTATAGTCTAATCTATATAGAACATAAACTACTTTTGCTTGTGATTCAGTCTTTGTAAACTATTGAATTAGGGTCCAAAAAACTTAAGTGCTTAAAATTTATAGACACCAATTAACAGCGCCATCTATTGTCATACACATACGACAGTCGTGACATACGTCACTATCAATTTCTTACTATACTACGTTCTCCCGATTTAAAAAACTATATTATTATAAATTTTCATCAAAATGGGTTCACTTCGTATTTAAAAATATAAGTAAGACAAATGTCATATAAAATTTGACCTTGTCGCGACAAGTTTTAGTTTTGCATACAACATATTTGTGTATTTTTAATTTAATTCTAATATATACTGTGGAAAGAATCAAACAATAAAAAGAAAGGAACGTGTTTTATAAATGTCGCGTATCTTTTAAGGAATTCGTTATTTTTCTTCGTTTTTAATATTATTTCAGAGCCCAGAGGTCATTTTATTTAATTAGTAATTGGGACGCAAATCACGCCATTTGTCCTAGAAACGTAGAAAGAGGATAATTGACGAAGATAATTTACAATTAAGTTTGTTTTTTGTAAAGATTTGTCGATATTTTAATTGTATTGAAATCAATTTAAATCTGCTTTTATTATAGTTACTTTTGTTATGAATTCAAGAAGCATTAATGAGTTTTCGATCGCAAGCTGAACCCATGCAATTTTTTTTCGTTCCCGCCAAAATTTGCCCACTTTTTAGTATTAACGTAAGTATATGAATGAACTTCAAACTGTGTGTATGTAGCGTGTCGTGTACAACTCGTCCTAAGGTCGCTCATAGTAATAATGTAAGCTCCTCGTCCTTCAACTTACTCGGCACCATGTCCCGTATGTGGCCCACGTCTATGTGTCTGAGGTTCTTCATTGGCTTCTCCTCCGGGAACGTCGTTATCATTGTCACCTGTACATACATACATTACTTATATACATGAAAAATATTCACAATTAGTTTGTATTTAATCTCAGTAACTTTTTATCCCATTAAATAAACTCTTTCATTGTTTTTTTTGTAAATAAAACTTATGATATATCGTCCTTTGACGTTTGAACCGTTGATTGACTTCAAATTATTATTTAAAAAAAAGGAAAACTAATTTGACAGCAAACGTCAAATGACATTGACATTGCGTATTATTTGTAATAATTTATTATTTGTATTATTTAATTATATTATTAATAAAGAAAATATAATAAAAAATCACGGCAATATAATAAAACAATTATTCTTTGATTTTTATTCTTCCTATAACTGATTCTCATATAAATGTCAAATTACATTGACCCCTTTTTTTATTTACTTATTGAACAGAATATATGTAAATCGTACACAATAATGTTATTAACTTTTATAAAGTTATTTTTATAAAACATTTATTTATGTATTCATTATCATTTATCTATAAAGACGAAATGATTTATTATTACCACAAGTTCGTCACTACATACTCCACGTCAACAGTATTTCATTCATAAATCTTGTACAGTATTAACGTAGTATTGAATGAGAAACGGGAAACTATTAGTATTTAGTGTGAGACTTGTGGTAAGCATAATTATTGTCATAAGAAGTTGTTGTTATCTTCAATCAATTAAACTAGTCCTGCCCTCGGGATTTCTTTGGTGTAATCCATAGTTATCATTCTTATTTATGTAAAATGAATATTTAAAAAGATTTTATTAAATAGGATAAGTATTTCACGAGATTAGCGTGAATAAATGAACATAATGACATCTAATACTTTCGGGAGTATTAATTTAAATGAATCTAATAAGTAATATTATTCGGATGTACTACACGTATTTTACCGTGATCACGCTTGCTGGAAAGTAATTGAAACGTGAGAAGTATGTAGTTGAAATAATAAAATATGGATATTAAACACGATAAATATTAGTTTCCCTTAAACAAACGAACATTTTAACTTTATATGATATATGTAAGTGTCTGACCTGGTGTCCAGCCTGTGCGAGCGGTCTGGCGATGCCCATCATGAGCGCGTGGTGGCTCCTGGAGGGCACGTTCTGTACGCAGAGGATGTGGTGCGCTCTCACGCAGCAGGCGAGCCACAGGAACAGGACCACGCGCCTCATGGCTGGAACACCATGTATAACATATACAGGGTGACTGGTGAATTACTATCAATATTTAAGGAGAATACTCGGTACATGATTCTCATTCGAATTATGTAAAAAAAATAGGCACCTAATTTTTGACCAAATTTCCGTATAAATAAATAAAGTGTTGACACGTTCCAAGTGTTCCAAGTGTGGACCCGTGCGGCGGCGTGCTGAAACAACACTACGCCACCGCACGCGTATGTGTGTGTGAGTGTATACCTAATCTGTAGGGTGTGCATACGATGCGTAATTAATTACATAACTTTTGGTTAACTTTACTTAGAAGTTTATTAATATTTATGTTATATTAATTTTTATTTTGTCATATATGATCGTCAAATATCACGTCCTCAAGTATCGATAGTAATTCACCAGTCACCCTGTATATACACATACATGTGTGTGAATGTGTGTGTAACAGAATATCATTGTAGTCATTGAATCTGAATAATACAATATCATATTATATACTAGTTTTTGCTCGCGATTTCGTCCTTGTTAATTTCGTCATTAGTAATATATGTATATCTGACCGGGCGAACTCTATTCCGACATAAAGGATGTATATAACCAGATATTGGAGTTTATTATTATTTTTTTTATTTCGATGGAACAGAATTAAATATCCTATGTCTTTCTCTTGGTTCTAATCTATCTCTGCACCAATTTTCAACCGTATCCGTTCTTGAGTAAATAGTGTAACTAACATGACTTTTCATATATTTAATATAGGTATATACAATACAACGATTTTTTCACAAAATTCTTTGAAAAACGATTTATATATTTATTTTATTAAAGAATATACATTCACCTAGTGAGAGGACGTCAGAAACGTCGAAGTAATCGTATTCATACTTATAGAAATACGTCGATACTGCCAGTACGTCAGTTAACACAACTGGTAAGGTTTCGATAATGAGGTTAAAGTTTTCTTAAAAATATTTTCTTATTCATGAACATATGTTCTTCTACCTGGCAATTTCCCAGCTTTAGCCAGGGTCTGCCTTACATGTTGTGAATAGTTTTAGCTTATTGTTTTTACGACCGGCCGCCTGCCTGACATCAACCCTCTTTGGAATGCATTACTCAGTGATGTCTAAATACTCTTATAAAGTACATATGACTCGGAAAAATCCAGTACTTGCCAGGATCGAACCCGCGCCCTCATGCATGAGAGGCGGGCCTTTTAACCACTAGGCCACCACTGACTGCGAACATATATAAGTAAATATATAAATTATTAATACTGTATATTATACTTTTATTTGTATATAAAATAAAATTAAACTTTCATAATATATGTTTATTTATAATATGATAAGACTTTCGCGAGTATTCATTTAAATAAATATATATTTAGATTACTACGGTCTACGCGTTTTTGTCAATAAGGAGATAAAAAATCTTCACATCTCGTCGAAAGTAGGGAGTATGTAGTTAAAATAATAAAATACGCCTAGTATACTAAAATATTAGTTTTATATGTATACTAGCTGACCCGGGAAACGTTGTTTTGATATAAAAATAGGCGTTGGTAATAAAAAAGTAAAAATCTTGGCTTGTATGTATTTTAATGAGACATTACAAAAAAATTAAAAACAAAAAATTTAGTCAAAAAATAATTAAGCCTGAACAACCCTTATGATGGTGTGAAAAATAGATGTTAGCCGATTCTCAGACCTACTCAATATGCTCACTACATCCAAATCGGTCAAGCCGTTTCGGAGTTCTCTGTCTAACATCGCGGAGAAGAATTTTATACATAGATTAGAGTCTATAAAAGCGGGAATCGAACCTACTAGCCATACGTACTATTTATTATATTAAATAATGCATAATCAAAACTTGGATAACACGTTAAATTGGTACTTAGAAACAAAAAATAGCTCTTAGCGGTATATTTGAAACTACTCAATACTCATTGTCATTTCATTTTTGTTTCAATTATTAACAAACTAGTCAGTGGTGGCCTAGTGGTTGAAAGCCCGCCTCTCATGCACGAAGACCCGGCTTCGATCCTGGCAAGTACTAATGTGATTTATCAGAGTCATATGTACTTTCTATGAGTATTTAGACATCACTGATTAATGCATTCCCAAAGAGGGTTGATGTCAGGCAGGCGGCCGTAAAAACAATTAGCCAAAACTATTCACAACATGTAAGGCAGACCCTGGCTAAAGCTGGGAAAAATTGCCAGGTAGAAATTGACTTAAGTAATTCTTTTATGTATGCAGTGTGTACAACTAATTACTGAGTACACTTTGAATATAAGATACGGAACAAACAAAAGATATATATGCATTTCACAATATTTGATTAAAATTAGTAACACAAAATCAGTTACAAAAAAGCGTCGATTTAAAATACGATCACAGAAAATTTGAAACCGGTTTACTCTAGAAATATAATTTTACCCAAATAATAAGTTTCATACATAATTTCGCCGTAAAATAAGTTATAAAAATATATACCTGTTCTATTTTTTTAATACGAAATTACACTAAAACTGACGTGCGTCCAGCACGAAGGATAAATATGAACTGACTACTGAGGACAAGCCGAAGCCCGAACAACGTTTGATCAAAACTTTACTTATCAAAACACATACAAGCAAATATCATCTTTAATTTATAATACAAATAAGTCACAATTTAGTATAAAATAAATTAAACCATGACGCAACCTTGAAATCACAGCTCCAATTAGTTTAAGTTCAATGTAATTTAAATCTTAATTATATAATCATAAGCTTTGATTTACTTTGAAATAGAATTAAATCAAAACCTGATTCAAATAGTCATCGCGAGATTTAGTTTTTATAGTGTTAATTTTTAATACAAACTTTTTTGACTAACCTCTTTACTTCGGACCTGTAACTGAGGATATAAAGATATATTTTTAATATATAATATATATTTTTATAATAATTTATTAATTATTTCTCGTTCAATACTATAATAAATAATATAAACGTTCAACATTCAGTGACACACACACATTGACGAGTGTACACGTATTGATGTGTTATGTATGTGTGTGTGTGTGTGTGTGTGTGTGTGTGTGTGTGTGTGTGTGTGTGTGTGTGTGTGTTTCATACACTGCATATTAAACACATCTTCATGTACTTTTTCTTAATATAAACTATTTCTGTATGACGTGACAACACACGATGACTCGACTCTCTTAAAAACTATTTTTTTACATAATAACAATGTATACTCACGGTGGCCTAGTGGTTAAAAGTCCGTCTCTCGTGCATGCGGGAGCGGGTTCGATCCTGTCAAGCACTAATGTAGACAAAAAATGAAGAATATACATATATATGTATATATAAAATGTTTTGTAAACTTTGAATAATTCCTAATATTTTATTGTTAATACTTGTCCTTTTACTAAGTCAGTACACATCATAATTATTTTTTTCATATAAGTACATATAAAATAAAAGAAATTATACTACTTTATATAAATCACCCAAAAAATATTTAATTTTTCTTATCAAATGCACTCTTTTAATGAATTTAATTTTAAACATAAAAATAAGAAGTGGGATTTTATATTTTTAAGAAGGGTTTCCCATGTTTTTGATAGGTTCCAGCCATCTTCTCCATTGAAATTGGGATGTTTTTTAATTTCAATAGCCTCGCAGATTAACCGTGGTATATACTAGTCTTCACGAGCCTGTCGATATCTGTCTTTTATATGTTTTTAAAACTTATTATGTATATTAAAAGCGGACGAAATCGCGTGTATAAACTGTATGTATATTTTTAGTGAAATGAGTATGATTTCAAAATCCAAATTCAATAAAAATATAAATGTGTTACTTGATATGTGAGATATAAAAAGTATCCTTGAACAACTTTATACCTAGTAATTAATACATTGTGGCTATTATGAAATAAATATATAGAGAGAGGAGCTTGGACGGTGGAGGTGAGCGTTTAACGTTAGATAGGGTCCCTTAAACCTACACCTGGGTCACAAGTCCCAGTCACTGTTGAAGCTCCTCACTACAACGATGGACCCGACACACGCACCGTGAATACTGAATGATGCAATATTAATAAACATTGAAAGAATCACAATATTATTACAAATCACTCATTTCAGATCATTATCTGTTTGCCACAATCTTATCAAAATCGTTCTCGGGCGTTCAACTGTAAGGGTGAGCTACCTCAATTTACTCTTTTATTTGTTAATGATTTTTATCCTTATAAAGGATTATAAAATATTACTACGCAATTAGTATTGAAAGTTCGAAACTAGATAAAACAAGGGAGAATTAAATAAATGGACGATATGTTATAGACTAAAAGCTGATAAATATTGAAAATAAATATTTTAAAATACACAGAATTATTTGTACACAACGTATCACATAAAAATGCAGTGATAATTATGCTAAGGGTTTTATGAAGATAATATCAAACTACGCCTTCCATAAAAATATAGCTACATAAATCAATAAGAAATTGCTATATAAAACAGACAGGCGAGAACGCAGAATTAATAATGAAGTGTATTTATAGTATAACTAGCTTTCCGCCCGCAGCTTTGCCCGCGTGAGTCCGGTTATACCGCGTTTCCAAGAGAACCTTTGAAAAGTCTGGGATAAAAACTATTCTATGTTTTTCTCAAAGTCAACTCTATCTCTGTACCAAATTTCATTAAAATCAGTTCAGTGGTTTAGGCGTGAAAGCGTAACAGACAGACAGACAGACAGACAGACAGACAGAGTTACTTTCGCATTTATAATATTAGTAGGGATGGCTATTTAGTGACATCCCAAATTATATAATAAAATCAAAATCTTGAGCAGATACGGATTTGACTTACTTTTTATAAATAATAACGTTTGTTATAAGGGTGACCATTTAAATGACTTTTAATATATATATCTCAAAAAAAGGTTCTACTATTTTTATATGATTAATTCGTAACTCTAATTACTTTCATTTGCAATGATAAATGCCCAAATTAAAAACAGTTTGTTTCTGATGATTGCTGAACCGTTGTTTTGTTCCAATTACTCTTAGTTTTAGTAAAAAATAGTTGTGGACTGTGGCATTTATTAAAATAAAAGGAATGTAAAGGTAGAAAAGCTTCTAAAAACAAAGAATTAACTTATGTTTTAGTTTGTTAATCAAAACTCAATTTATCATAAACAGTACAGGTTGGTTATGTAGATTCAATACTGTTTTTTGGACCTTTTGCTAAGATTGTTCTTCTTGTAAAATAAAACAATGAAATTTTGATAACTGTTATGAAAGTTTGTTTATAGTTAGAAATAAAATGAACAATAAAACACATTTAGTGTTATGTTTAAATAAATTATAGAGGTTAGAACAATTGGTGGATAAATAAAATCTCTTCAATGAATTGATAATTTGAGAAGAATCAATCTAAGATCTGGACTCCGATATAAACATAATATATGCCATATTCCTTTTAATTTCTTCTCAGGTATTCTTCTTCAATATCACCTTCTGTTCTTCATCAGTTATAAACTCTCTGATCTTCTCTTCACTCTCAAACTGAACTCTGTCTTCTGCTCGAACCCTATCAGTTCTAGTCACATACTTTTTAGAGACTTCTATAAACTTATCAACGTCTACTTCTGCTGCTAACTTCTGGTAGCTAGAGTAAACGTCTTTAACTCCAGCCAAAACGTTTGAAGGGAAAATCGTGACCAAATCTTCGATAAATTTTTTCTTCTGCAAAATATAATCGATGTACTCATCATATGAAGGATATTTCTTATGATCTTCCACGCAATTAATGTAAAGTTTATATAGGGATAAAATTCTGTCGAATTGTAGAGCGTCTGCTGGCTCGAATGATATTTGTATTTGATTCATGTCATGGTCATTCTTGATGATGACTTTTTTAGTTATATGGACCAGTTCCGTGTAAAAAGATTTATTTTTGTCGATAGCGAAGTAAGGACGGAATGTTTGTGGGCAAATATCGAAAGTATCTGAACTATCTTCTTCAGAAACAGGGGCGTCTACGTAGTACAACAGATGGACATAATCGTTTAGATGAACAGCACCTTGCACCACATCATCATTCAACATCTCCTTGTGGTTTGGTTTAAGGTAATTCAATTTGTACAGATTCTGAGGTTTTTCTATTTCGCTGACCATAAATCCGTCCACGATTTTGAAAATATTTGCCAACAGATAGTAGATTTTGTCCCTACGTTTGGGTATTTTCTTCAATATCATCACATGACTGAGCAGTTCGCGCCGTTTTTCAATAGCTTTCAAATCCAGGTCATAATTAAAGTACTTCAAGATTTCGATCATAGCGTGGGCCACTCCGTAGAACATTCTCAGTCTTTCGTGACAGAAGTTCTGTGGATCGTGTTTGAATAGCGTCGAAGACAGTTCAACGCTGTACCACAATGCTGTTAATAGTGAAGTTTTATTTGGAGGGTCAAGTGGTAGAGAGGAGAGTCCTATTCTGCAGATGGTACCACTTACACGTCTCATGGCATACTCCCTGAACCGGTCAACAACATTACGATCCATCCATTCTTTATTTTCGCAATTCTTCCACAGCACATAATAGAATAATCCCACATTGAAGTTCACTTTCTTGTGATTGAAGTAAGTTGCGGACATTATGTAGTCGTTGTACTTATCAAATGCATCAATCTCCGTCAGTACTAACCCTCCGTGAAAGGGTTTTCTTGTTCTTGGCTCTGTCAAATTTGTTTTTCCGTTCGCCAACAGCTGTTTGTAAACGTTCAGAGTGTAAAAATAACCAATGGATTCACTGATATCCTTATCGTTTAACAAAAACAATGGGCACTCCATGGCCGTTTTGAATTTACTGAAGCTAGCTGGCTGTATTTCATATGGATTTTTCTTTCCATGGAAAATGATCTTATCAAGTAAGTCCAGTTTCGTGAGGATCACAACAGGTATGCCTCTATCATCATCAAGTATGATATCAGGAAATTCTATTTCTTGTTCGGTAGCGAAGTCAACGTCAATGATTTCTTCCTCTTGGACGGTCTTGTTGAATTTTGAATCAAACTTCAGTACGTCAAACGAGTAACTTTTAACATCACTTGTAATGTAATTGATTAGTGTAGTTATGGATTTTTCGATATCGACTTTGATGTCATGTTCTGAGCTAAACAGATTTCTGTACCATTCAGTTTTCACGAATGTTTCCAGGAAGACGCTTTTATCTTTAGTTTCCAAGTCAATTCTTTCTTCCGTTGACGACAATTCTTTAAACAGACGAGCACGTAGATCCTTCAATTTCTCAACCTCACGCAGAGCTAGATGATTATGTTTATTTTTGGCCAGAAACTTCAATTTGATGTAGGACTTCATTTTATCTTTTTGGACAGCGAAATTATCAATGTTGATACCGTTATAATCAAATTCTTCTGAGATATTGGTGCTGTCGGATAAATCGTAGTTTTTGTAAACTTCGCAGCGACTCTTGAAGAATGATGAAGCTACAGACAAGTCAATGTTATGCATGCGTTCATTGAAAGCATGGAAGACGACTACCTCGTAGAGCATGTCTTCATTTTTCTCGAAGCAATTTTGTACGCTCCTGCCATCGATTTGACCGTCAGTGACTATGTACAGCAACTTGATTTTATGATCACCACCGCATATGTTATTTTCTTTCAACCAATCTATGATGGTGTGTGGGCAGGTACCACAATGGTCACCTCTTTTATCAATGTAAGTTCTTCTCGTGGTATCTTCATCAACTTCCTCGCAGCGTATCCCCCAGTGCAAGTAAATAATTTTAGATTCTCCATCCTTCTCCGTATTCTCCAGCTCGGATTTAATTCTTCCTACATCTTTTTTGAAGTCTTCAAGAGTTTTTAAACCGTTGCTGTGGTAGTGAGCAATGTGGTCGGTAGATGCCGAAAAATCTTTGGCGTAAATAAAGTAGTTCACCATGTTTGATATTGTCTTGCTAACTCAAAATCCAGTCGCCACTCGTTTTTTGCTTAATATTTTATTGAGTCAAAAACCACAATTATACCTGAAACAAAAAAAAATTATAATTAATGAATTAATGAGATCAAGTCTTTGGACTTTCACGAGTATTCATTTAAATGAAACTAATATTTTTGGATTACTACACGTATTTTATTAATTTTAAAAACTACGGGTATATCTCGTTTTCGTAATCACAGTTGAGCCAA
The DNA here is from genome assembly GCA_916720795.1 of Danaus chrysippus. NCBI lineage: Eukaryota > Metazoa > Arthropoda > Insecta > Lepidoptera > Nymphalidae > Danaus > Danaus chrysippus. The sequence continues at coordinate 1,685,319 of CAKASE010000072.1, read as the reverse complement.
AGTAATTAAAACATCGGAAGTATGTAGTTTAAATAATAAAAAAACGCGTAGTATACAAAAATAATAGTTTCATTTTAATAAATATTCCCGATAGCCATAAATATCATTATGAAGTATACACTTCATTATTGTCGTTTATAAAATATTACAACTACTAAATTATTTCACGTATTAAACTAAATACATTACATAGAAAATGTATCTCCTATCTGACCTTATATGAAAGACCTAATAATTGTGAACATTGCGATATTACTAGCAAAAGTGCAGCTTTGTGAGGCCTCGCGATGTATTTTTCTTTGTAATAACTTATTAACAATAATAAATAATAATGATAAACAAATAATGACGTTGTTTTTATAATCTTTAGTGTTGTTATATACGCTGACGATATTTCTAACTTATAATTTAATTTTAAACTATAGACCAGTACCGATAGCTTTTAAAAAATAATTAAATTATAGTAGAATGAAACTCATTAGAAAATGAGGGGAATATTATAAAAATTAAAGGAAAAATAATTTACGGGCGATCTGAGGTCGGGAAGGGTATGGGGATGGGTGTTTAAGGGTAAAAAATGGGTTTTCTCGATTTCCGACAAAACTAAAAGTCCCACGAAAAAAGTTATATAGCAAAGTTGTAGGTAATAAAAAGATCTAAAACTTTTTTATTTACAATTTTTTCACGTAACCTTATTAAATTAAATTTATGTGAAAAATTCACTCAAAAAAATGTGAAAAAAGAAAAAAATAAATGAAAAGATCGATTATGATTTTGAAATAAAATAAATAATTACTAATATTAATTATTCATTTGGAATTTATATTAAATTATTGGAAATAGATTTTAAAATTATAGCGAAGTCTAATCTCGGCAGGTGAAATTAAAAAAATATGGCGTCTGAAAGAAAAAAGTATACCTAAGTAAGAAGAAAATTGTAAACAGAAATACATTGAGATCTCAGACTTTTTGAGTATACATTTAAATAAAACAAATATATTAAGTTTTAACACGTTTTTTAATACTCGTACATAAAAGACGTAGTAACTCCGAAAATATTCATTTTATTTTTTAATGGTCACATATTTTGATCATACGACGTCATTGCATTTTCAGTTCTGTATTACTTACTACAAGTGCGTTACATCTCACTAAACGCAAAGTTCACAGTTTATTAATCTCAAACGATCGACGTAAGTATAATAATTAACAAGAAACTGCCCGTTTGAAGTCACGATAACACCTACTAAGGCTTTTATCGTTAATCATTAAAATGCAGTTAAATTATTTTAATGATTTTATAAATTTAAATTCAATAAATTGTAATGTGTATTCTAAAATATATATTTAATTTCAACTTATAAATGAGTTATTGGTAGTTATTTTTTGCAAAAGTTATTGTCTAAACTCTAAAGATAGCATAATTATAACAAATAATGAAAATAGAAATTAATTAATAATTATTTATTAATGTTTATAAAACTAAGGAAAATCAAAAAGTATTTTATAAATTACACCGGTACAAGACACAAACTAATTTTATATTATATACTATAGATTTGATAATGTTGTATAAAATTTAATAAAAAATCTTTCTTTTTATATAAATACAGTTTGATAGAAGATTTGGGTAAAAAATATCAATTTAACAAGAAATCATAGGTAACTGAAATAAAATATAATTTATAATAATCGATTTTTATTTTTAGTAAATTTATATATTTTTTTATATACATATTTTCTTTCCTTAAATTGTTTTTTGACAAATAATCTTAACAAAGAATACGTCATATGTATAAGGCTTCTTGCAATAGTGATGCAATGGTTATTAATATCTGTTGCTAACTGCATATGTACCTACTCGATAAATATATATATTTTATTTAATAGAATTATTGTTATTTAAGTAACAAATTTAATAATTAATAAATTTAATTATATATTTACATATATTTTAAATGCCATTATAAAAGACGCCGGTAAATCTAAATATAAATAATATAATATAAATAATTTGTGTACTCACCAATCGTAATAAATATTTTATATCGCTGCATAACCCTAAATAAGTTGCAAAATAAAAACTTTTTCGTGAATTCTTTTTTGGCTGCATCCAAAGAAATTCACGCCCAGAATGTTACGTTATCACGATTACCGGTGCTTTTCAAGGCTTATCGTTTAACTCATTGCAACATATAAATGATTCATTGCACCAAATATTATTCCCTTAATATGCAATGCCCGGTACATTGTATACTAATAGGAGTTCAATATAAAATTGCTGGTTTACACATTCTGGACGCCGTTCCGTTCTACACATACTAATTACTTTATATTTGATGAATTTAAAATTAAAAAAAATGTATTAGCTATCATCTTTCATTTATTTGTGTGTGTTATATGCAAAAATATTATCAATATGTTAAATTAATATTTTAATAATAAATCTACATATAACTTAACAATATTCACTCATATTTTTATGAACGTGAACGTGAAACGAAACCGCTGTCAAAATGTATTTTGATATTTATTTTTTGTTTACACTTTACTAGTTCAAAGCGGCTTAACTGTGATTTTTAATTGTAATATATTATATATTTTTATTTTGTTGCATCAAAAAGCCCATGTCAGTGTTGAAGTTATAAATATAAAGAATATTTTTGTGGTTACTTACGACATGTTTACGTAAGCTTCAGGTCAAATAATTGTATATAATATGTATTTATATAATCTCAAAGATTCAATGGTAATGATGATGAAATATTTGGATGTTAAACTCTTCACTTATAGTAGACAAATTGAGGAGTTATAACCCTATTTCCATTGTAGGCTCTAGTCATTAACAAAAAGTTTTTGGTCAAATAAGACAAATGTGATGAAACTTCTCATTCAGTATTCATATGCGTGTGTCAGGTCCATCGTTGTAGTGAGAGGAGCTTCAACAGTGACTGGGACTTGTGACCCAGGTGTAGGTTTAATATATATAGAGAGACGAAACCTCTCATCATTCAATGTATTCACGGTGCGTGTGTCGGGTCCATCGTTGTAGTGAGAGGAGCTTCAACAGTGACTGGTACTTGTGACCCAGGTGTAGGTTTAATATATATAGAGAGACGAAACCTCTCATCATTCAATGTATTCACGGTGCGTGTGTCGGGTCCATCGTTGTAGTGAGAGGAGCTTCAACAGTGACTGGGACTTGCGACCCAGGTGTAGGTTTAAGGGACCCCTATCTCAAGCGTTCAATGCTCACCTCCATCATCCAAGCTCCTCTCTACCTATAGAATTTAATGTATTTAACAAGTTCTTGATACTTATAGTTTAAATGTATTTCAATTCTGTATTTAACCCGATAAAATCCTATCTAAAAATTAAAATCACTCTTATTTTTATATATTATATGATGTTAAGTCTGAATATATAAATAGTTGCCATTTTTCCAAGAACAGCTTACTTATAAAATACAGATGAGGAATAAATTATAATAGTTCAAATTCATAAATCCAATTACATTTGACCTTTACTCTTAAATTTGAAAATCAAATAAATATTGAAAATTATGAAAAAACAAGAACTATTCTAGTATAATATAGGAATATGGAAAAATAGTTTATCATGTGATATAAAAGATTATACATAACTTAATTGAGAACAATTATTAAATATGAAATTATGTTTTTCATGATATTTTAACAAGTGATAACATATGATATTTGACCCTGTTGAGGGAAACCCAATATTTTTACCGATACTACAATGACTCAGATAAATATTAAATTATACATATATAAAGATAAGTTATAATTTATTTTTATACATACTAGTTGTTATCAACAACTCTGTTTATGTAAAAATACAATGAAAAAAACTTAAGCACTACATGCAATGCCTCCCTTGGCGGGATATAATATTTAATTTTGGGATTGATGTAAAAGTAGCTTAAATATTACATCAACTACCTGCCTATGGAAGTCCCATTAAAATCTGTCCAGCAATTTCAGAGATTATCAGAACAAACAGAGACAAAATCAGTAAAAAAAGTTTTTTCAATATTAAAAGCGCACATTGTTATTTTATTTTTTCGTTTATACTAGCTGTACCCTGCAACATTTCGCAGTAAACAACAAAAGATAGCATATGTTTTATTATAGCTTAATTTTTGAATATACAGGGTGACTGGTGAATTACTATCAATATTTAAGGAGCATACTCGGTACATGATTCTCATTCGAATTATGTAAAAAAAATAGGTACTTAATTTTTGACCAAATTTCCGTATACATAAATAAAGTGTTGACACGTTCCAAGTGTTCCAAGTGTGGACGCGTGCGGCGGCGTGCTGATACAAAACCACGCCCCCGCCGCGTGTGTGTGAGTGTATGTGTATACCTAACCTGTAGGGTGTTCACACGATGCGTAATTAATTACACAACTTTTGGTTAACTTTACTTAGAAGTTTATTAATATTTATGTTATATTAATTTTTATTTTGTCATATATGATCGTCAAATATCACGTCCTCAAATATCGATAGTAATTCACCAGTCACCCTGTATATAATAGATTAAAACAATCGTTGAAGAGTGTTGTATATTCAACATTTTTGCTCGATTGGAGCAAAATATTCAGTTTTCAAAGCATACACAAACCAACATAACATTTGTATATTTAGATTGTGTTCTAGAATTATATGTTAATAAAAATAAGTATTGATAAGTTAGTGATGGCCTAGTGGTTAAAGGCCCGCCTCTCATGCATGAGGGCGCGGGTTCGATCCTGGCAAGTATCAGTGTGATTATTCCCAGTCATATGTACTTTATAAGTGTATTTAGACATCACTGATTAATTGATTCCTAAAGAGGGTTGATGTCAGGCAGTCGGCCGGTCGTAAAAACAATTAGCCAAATCTTTTCACAACATGTAAGTCAGACCCTGGCTAAAGCTGGGAAATTGTCAGATAGAAGAAGAAAAATAAGAATTGATAATTGATATGTTATTTGCTTGAAATATATTGAAATCTTAACCAATATTATGGCTAAAACATTGTAAGGATGTAATGAGTTACTACTGACTCTGTTTAAATTCCTGGTTCTTGAACCAGAAGATTCCTGATACTATGACCAATATATTTCTATCACAACATCGGGACTATCATGTAGTCTTGAACATGAAAAAAACCTCTCATCATTCCATGTATTCACAGTGCGTGTGTCGGGTCCATCGTTGTAGTGAGAGGAGCTTCAACAGTGACTGTGACTTGTGACCCAGGTGTAGGTTTAAGGGACCCTATCTAACGTTAAACGCTCACCACCGTCCAAGCTCCTCTCTCTCTCTATATATTTATTTCATAATAGCCACAATGTATTAATTACTAGGTATAGAGTTGTTCAAGGATACTTCTTGTATTACACATATCATGTACTAGCTTTTGCCGCGACTTCGTCCGCGTGGAATATGACTTCCGACAGATTTTTGGTTCTTCCCACATAGTTCCCGTTCTTGCGGGATTTTCGGAAAGGTCGAGTTCCCGCAGAATTTTCAGGATAAAACGGTTTTTGTGAGTTAATCTTAAAAGATAGACATATATCGTCGCGGTCTGTTTTTTAGATCATTAAAAGAGCTATGATTCTTTAATACATATTTTTTGTGTATCTTGAACCGTTTTCACGGCGCACGCATCGGAAGGCTTCAAAGATGAAATAATTTCTCCCGTTTTTACACATTTACCACTATATCTTTGCTCCTATTGGTCGTAGCGTAATGTTATATAGCCTACAGCCCTCCTCGATACTCATTTTAGGTTTAAGATTCAACTACCTGACCTGTTGCCTATTTCTTTATCCACATATTTTATAATCAGGTTTTATGATTTTTCTGGATGTCTCTATGTTCTTGGTGACAATGGAACTACCTCCTGAATCAAGGCCATAAAAAATATTAAAAAAAAATTTGCTTATGCAGAAGTTATATTAAAACAAATATTTAATCAAATTTTGAACTTTAAAAAGAATGTTACTTCTTAAACCATTACCTATATGAGAGTGAAATTACCGTCAAAATAGGTTTAACAGTAAGAGAGATTATTCAGAACAAACAGACAGACAAAAAAATAAATATAGTTGCATTTCTATCTACCTAGTTGACTTTATATCGACTTTAATATATTTAGTGAAAAACTGTTTATTTCAAATTACGAAGACATCTCAATTAAAAGCTTATTTTATGCTTTGTCACACTGGAATCGTTTAATATTATGTCAGTGTCAACATTTTTATTTGTTCGACGAATTATAATCTCGAGTACTGTATGCGTGGAAATTAAAAGCTTTAAGTTTGTAGTTAAAGATATACATAATATATGCGTTCAGTTTGAATTCTGAAGTTCGTTATGTTCATCTAATGTTGTATTATTTTTATACATCACTTTGAATTTACTTGCAATACTATCGAATAATTCCTGATAATCGATAGTTTAGAAACATTGACACTATCGATAGTTTTGAAGGTATTACTACCTAATTATATCGATAGTTTTACCATGTGACGATTCTATCGATATTCTACAGTTTTCGAGGTCAACTATCGATGGTTCTACAACACTATTTTCATCGCCTCGCTTTGCCGCTAGATGGCGCTACTAATTTTCTATAATGTATTACCTACCCTTTTTATTATTCCCGGCATTTTAATACAAGTCACCAACTTTTTCAGTGTAAGGCTCATATTGATAGAATCAGGAAGAAATTACTGGGAGTTGAAAATCTTTGGAAGCATGATACAAATTATATTGTGAAGTTAGTTTGAGGTACAGTTTCAATCTTGATTCTTATTGTTCAATGTAACTTCTAGTAATGTCCTACAAAATTTCTGAAGCCAGGAATAATATTTTTCATAATTACATACCCTTTTTCATATTGTAAACTTCTATTCAATTTAAACCAAGTTCATAATGATATCTAAGATTTTTCACTAGTTTTATTTAAATGAAACTAATATTTTTTGGATAAATGCGACTTTATTTTTATAAAAACACATCTCGTCTTTGTGATCACGGTTGCTGAAAAGTAACCGAAACGTCGAGAGTATGTAGTTGTTTACAAAGAGACGAAACCTCTCATCATTCCATGTATTCACGGTGCGTGTGTCGGGTCCATCGTTGTAGAGAGAGGAGCTTCAACAGTGACTGGGACTTGTGACTCAGGTTTATTAGGAAATAAACATTAAAACAATTTTTCGATTCATTTACAATTTATTAAGACATCGCATAAAGTCATACATACATCAATTGGTATGGAAAATCACAATAATTTGCTCAAATTAAATATAAACATTGCACACATCAAGCCACGACAAATTTAACTTTATCTATACGTATAACAAATAAATAAAATTTGGCATTAAATTACTAAAAAACAAATAAATACTAATTTCACTAGTATTGTTACGAAGTGAATTTTCGATAATAACGAAAAAGTTCTAACCTGGTAAAGTTGGCTTCTTGAAGTATATTTAAATAATTAGTTACTTTAACCAAACTACGACTTAAATGCAAACTATAAACTGACAGTACAGAGTTTTTCGTTAATATATCTTCGTATATCAATATATGAAAAACTATAAAATTTAGACAACTTGTGATCAATATAAAATGTTGTACGAGACTTTTGACACACAAAATCTTGTCACAAAACAACTGATCAACCATCTATTTTCAGTCAAAACACATTAATTCACTAAAAAAAATGCAAGAAAACACATAAAACGCATAAAATATTAATAAATTAATGAAAATCGATAATTCACTTCGCAACTGTCAACTATTTGACGTCACTTTGGCGCCATTACATGTCATTGTGATCGGTAACTAAAATTATTAATACCTACTAAAATTTTGTACTTTAAAACAAAAAAAAACAACGATGTAAATAAAAAAATAATCTGTCAATAAATAATATTAAATTTAATTTTTCTCATAAACTTGTATAGAACTGAAACTTCGGACATTATATTAACTTCATAATCTGCAATCAAGGCAAAGGTTTAATTTTATACGGATATAAATTTATATTTATTTATATATAACCAACCTCTTTTCTAATCAATCCGTTTCTTTAACTCCATTATCTGACACTGGTTTCGGTGACACCCTTTTATCTTCCATCTAGGGAATATATTTTTATTGTTTTCGACCAAATTTAGAAATACATATAAATTATTTTTTAAAATATTATATCTATGTTTTTAGATAATTATATAATACTAATAAAGCCTCCAGGATTTCCAAGGACTGAAAAAAAATCTAATATCTATATTTTACTTTCTTTCATGAGATTCGGTCGAGGCGACGATTTTTGACCTTCAGCCAATATATACCAATTACGAACAGACATGAAAAACAAGAATATGTATATATAGATATTAATTTTCTCCTGATGTCATATGTTTCTCCGTGTGAGTTTTCTCCCATTTTCTGTCCTGCTCTTTCTTTTGTTCCTGCAATTTTTTGTTTCATTCACACACCCACGAAAAACCATTTTCTTATCCACAGACTTAAAAATAAAATATTCAATTTTTTTATGCAATTAAAATATGAGTATTTTTTTTCACTCTAGTATAACTCTTTTCATGTATGGAACCACAAATATAGAGAAAAAATATAAAATTCACAAAATATACACACAAACACTGATACTAACAATACTCATTCATACCAGTTCATAAAAATCATTAATTTTATTAACAGTACAAATGTTGTCCATTAATATATTATTAAGCTAAAAGATAGTTTTTAAGAGAAATACTAAAAATATATATGTTTCAAATGTACAACCAGTATGGACACGATAGCTCAGTGGTTACAGAGGCGGCAAGTTTAACAACTGACTCACAAATTGATACATATATATATATATATATATATATATATATATATATATATATATATATATATATATATATATATATATATATATATATATACACAAATATACAGGGTGACTGGTGAATTACTATCAATATTTAAGGAGAATACTCGGTACATGATTCTCATTCGAATTATGTAAAAAAAATAGGCACTTAATTTTTGACAAAATTTCCGTATAAATAAGTAAAGTGTTGACACGTTCCAAGTGTTCAAGTGTGGACGCGTGCTGATACAACTCTACGTCACGACACGCGTATGTGTGAGTGTCAGTGTATACCTAATCTGTAGGGTGTTCACGCGATGCGTAATTAATTACATAACTTTAGGTTAACTTTACTTAGAAGTTTATTAATATTTATGTTATATTAATTTTTATTTTGTCATATATGATCGTCGAATATCACGTCCTCAAATATCGATAGTAATTCACCAGTCACCCTGTATATACAGGGTGACTGGTGAATTACTATCAATATTTAAGGAGCATACTCGGTACATGATTCTCATTCGAATTATGTAAAAAACATAGGTACTTAATTTTTGACCAAATTTCCGTATAAATAAATAAAGTGTGTACACGTTCCAAGTGTTCCAAGTGTGGACGCGTGCGGCGGCGTGCTGATACAACAACACGCCGCCGCGCGCGAGTGTGTGTGTGTGTGTATACCTAATCTGTAGGGTGTTCATACGATGCGTAATTAATTACATAACTTTTGGTTAACTTTACTTAGAAGTTTATCAATATTTATGTTATATTAATTTTTATTTTGTCATATATGATCGTCAAATATCACGTCCTCAAATATCGATGGTAATTCACCAGTCACCCTGTATATATATATATATATATATATATATATATATATATATATATATATATATATATATATATATGTATTTAGTAACAAATTTATATTTCATACCTCAGGCTCTCCCAACAGTGTGTTAGCCAAGTATGGCGCCTTCAAAACACCTCTCCAATACAACTTCTCCAGCGGACGATTAACGCACCAGCCGGCACAACGCACGCCCAGGTCACGCCAGTACGCCACCTCGCTCCTGAACATGGTACGGGGGGGAGTGAGCGAGATAGAAACATTTAGATGTGTTGTGTGTATAAGAGTGAAAGAGATGGGGAGATGAGACTATATATAGTGAGGTAGTGAGCGAGATAGAAATATACATGTGTACAGGAGTGAAAGAGATAGCGAGACGATGTATAGAGGTCACGCCAATACGCCACCTCGCTCCTGAACATGGTACGGGGGAGTGAGCGAGATGGAAACATTTAGATATATTGTGTGTATACAAGTGAAAGAGATGGGAGATGAGACTATATATAGTGAGGTAGTGAGCGAGATAGATATATACATGTGTACAAGAGTGAAAGAGATAGCGAGACGATGTATAGTGAAGAAAGTGAAGATTGTGGTGAGGGGGAGTTTTTGATAATTTATGGTAAAAATAGAAAGAAATAAAAAATGTTGGAGTGAGAGAGAACGAGAAAGATATAATGAATGTTAGAGCGAGAGGTATGATGTTTATTATACAAAGCCTGCATAAGAGTAAAAGAGATAGCCCATATCTAATATATTTGGAAAAATTAGACATAATGTAGATTTGATACAAAATTACTGCTGTTTATATATACAGCATCCATTCATATATATAATCACTAGTTTTTGGATACTAGACTAACAAATTCACATACAAATAAAGTTATATTAACAATATATACATATTATATTATAATAATACTATATGTATATTATAATAATACTCACGCGCTAACTATATCCTTATGCAGCAGTACAGCGCTGACGGCGCACCACCTAGCGCTCCAACGCCATAGTAGAGAGTGGACCCAATCAGCTGTTCTTAGAAGTAAGTGGAGGAGAATACTGTTACCGTGCCTGGAAATATAGAGAAACATATATATATGTCAGTGGTAGTATTTAGACAACACTGATCAATGCTGATTCCCAAAGAGGGTTGATGTCAGGCAGGCGGCCGGTCGTGTAAATTTAATAAATTAATAATGAAATTGGAAAACCTACAATATTTATTCCAAGAATCCCTACTGTAGTGTTTGTATGTATACATATATATAACGCACTGTCTCACGTACCCCACTAGAGGGGCGGCATGCGCTCGGCAGACTCACGACTAGCGTGAAGCAGAACGGGGACCTGCGTGCGCTCTAGGCGGGATAGTAGTGAGACAAGGACTAAGTTATACTTACATATAGGATGAGAAGGTCCTACAACTACTAATATTATAAATGCGAAAGTAACTCTGTCTGTCTGTCTGTTACACTTTCACGCCTAAACCACTAAACTGATTTTAATAAAATTTGGTACAGACATAGAGTAAAACCGAACTCGAACCGAAGCTAGAATTATATATGTATTAGTGCCATTAAATAAGAAAAATTACTATACTTTATATTAATTTACTAATTGGAGACATAGTTATGTGATATTGATGGTTCAGAACCAAATTAATGCTATAATCGATCACCAAAGTAAGTATTGAAAGTATTTGATGAGATGCAAAGTTAACCTTGGATTCGTGGGTCCATTCTCTGCATCATAATCTTGGGCGCTGAAGCAGTACGGCCTGTAGCTGATTGCACCGATGATCCTTGGATCCTTCTTGCGTATCTGAAAAATATATATATATAATATGGTTCATCCCCAAAGACAATGCCATCAAGGTCAACTTATTATGAGCTCAATAGGAATAGGTTCATTGTAAATTTGTATGTAGATGTGGGAGCGAGAGGTATAACATACTTCTTCTACTTCTACCGGGCAATTTCCCAGCTTTAGCCAGAGTCTGCCTTACATGTTTTGAATAGTTTTGGCTAACTGTTTTTACGACTGGCCGCCTGCCTGACATCAACCCTCTTTGGTTAATCAGTGATGTCTAGATACTCTTAGATAGTACATATGACTCGGAAAAACCACATTGGTACTTGCCAGGGCATGGATCGAACCCGCGCCCTCATGCATGAGAGGCGGGCCTTTAACCACTAGGCCACCACTGACTACAACGGACTGACTTTAACGAGAGGTATAAAACATATTCTCTATATAACCTACCACTATAAAACTTAGCATCAGTTCATTCTTAGAATGTTCTTTAAAGGCAACTTTAGTAGGTTCTTTTCAAATTTGGTAGAGAGAGGAGCTTGGACAGTAGAGGTGAGCGTTTAACGCGTTAGATAGGGTCCCTTAAATCTACACCTGGTCACAAGTCGCAGTCACTGTTGAAGCTCCTCTCACTACAACGATGGACCCGACACACGCATAGTGAATACATTGAATGATGAGAGGTTTCGTCTTTTCGTTGTGCTAGCAATATTTCCACAGACACATGTCTACAGGCATAATGAAATACATGACTTTTGATCAGATATTACTTGTAATAGTAAACTCTTAAGCTATGTTAATTCAACACTAATATTGAAATTTATAACATAGTTTAGGAAAACATATAGATGGCGCCACCCTTTCATTGATGAGTATTTAAAATAATAATTTTCAAAGACAGTCATGACACAATAGCTCAGTTAGTAAAGTGACTAGAATTTATATTTGAAGTTCAAAGTTCAAATTGAGCTTGTACAAAAGTATTTATCATATAAATGTTGTAATATAATATAAATAGATTTTTATTCGTACTAACTATTATTCTAATTAAGGTAGTAATAAATGAATAAATGGATAATCATACCTTATACAGAACGAACGGATTGAATGTTGTGACAACAGCCGATTTGTAAAGATCTGGATGTACTGCAAAGATGTCTAGTATACCATTGATGACCTGGAATAAGAAAATTACTATGTTAGACTAGAATTTTGCCCGCGACTTCGTCCGCGTTAGTTTTTTCATTAGTAATATATGTATAGCTGACTGGGCGAACTGTATTTCGTTTTAGAGGCCATTAATAATCAGGTTTCTCCAGTTTCAATCGAACAGAATGATTGACATATTAGTTAGTTGTCAAATCTAATGTCAAAGAAAACGTTTGTATGGGAAATAGAAAAGGGCTGTTTTTAGGGTTACATTATATGTAAAAATTTTAAAAAATGCTGAGGTCATGCCAGTTTCTAAACAGTCAGTGTGAACTTACTTAACGCAAGAAGTAGATATTGTATTCTCTTTAGTAGTAGTATATACTATCAATAATTACTTGGTTCAGATATAATACTAGTTTTATTTTCCTCATTACTCGAAATGAAAAGTAGAGTGTTTACCTCGTGTAAAAGAATCAATTCCAACTCAGACCATAGCCTAACTACCTTGGGAATTGATCTTTCCACCCTAAGTGAGCAATCTACTATATTCTCTATAATACTTACAATAAATTTCAGCAATACTTTTTAAATCCATTTACAAAACAATGAACGAAAGTAGCTCCCGGCGTTTTTTAAAACGCCCATAATATTTCAAATTCCATATACATTACAGCGTAAACAGACGGTAAAAAAACGCTAGAAAATAAACGCCCAAATTAAAAGCTCAAACCTCTCTATCATTTCCTTTAACATCAATGATCATCTTCACATTCTTGGACATGAGGTACCCGATGGCATCTTCAAGAAGACATAGATATACTTCCTTAAATTGGTCCCTGGAAATAGATTATATAAAGTCAGTAGTGGCCTAGTGGTTATAAGGCCCACCTCTCATGCACGAGGGCGCGGGTTCGATCCTGGCAAGTACCAATGTGATTTTTCCATGTCATATGTACTTTATAAGAGTATTTAGACATCACTGACAGACGGTGAAGGAAAAATATAGAGAAGGTAATGCAAACCTTCTCCATGTCAGAAAGAGGTCTCTGCTCAGCAGTGGGCTCTGATAGGCTGATGACAATATGAAACTAGTTATCGCTGTCAACTTTGTCTGCCTTAGTTTAGAATAAGAAATGTATAGCTGATCTTGTCAACTCTGTTCCTCTTTAAAGGCAGTAAATAAAAATTGGGATTTATTAATTTATTTTCTTTTTTAGTCAGATGTAAAGTATCCTATGTCCTTTCTATGTTCTAATCTATCTCAACAGTCAACACCAATCTTCATCCAAATCCGTACAGCCGTTCTTGAGTTATAAATAGTGTAACTAACACAACTTTCTTTTATATATAAAGATTAAGTCTTTGTAAACAAATCTATTACAGTAAATGTCGAAGTTCGAGCTTTATATCTGAACATCATAAATATACATTCCGATTTAAACATAATGAAATTTTAATCACAAACACATCCAAATTACAATTTATTAAAAACGCAATTCAATTACACTGATTATACTTAACTATATTCAAAATTGCATAATATCAAACATGCAATATCACTTATTACTACAATTTGTATGCATAACTGAATTGCATTAAATTAAAGTTGCAATTATACCTATTGGGATGATTGGTGCCGATGTCAATCTTCTTGATTTTCTCCCAATCCATGATCCGTACATCGGATATGCTTGTGCCGGTAAGTCGTTCCAATCCTTGGTCATGTAATAACACCAATTGACCATCTCTTGAAGTTCGGACATCCAATTCCACGAATGTACAATCCCTTTCCACACACTAAAAGAATATATATCAGTTAATGACATACTATTTACTAAATAACAGCAAAATAACTATGATTATGTACAATAAAATATTAAATACACAAGTAATAACTTGATTGTTTTATATAAGTCAGAATTCTAACATAAAAATCACCACATTTATAATGAACCATTCTTAACTTTTTTATTATATAATAATATGTAATTTAACGACTTCTAAGATAGGTTATCACATAAAATTAATAAGAAAATGTATAACGATTGTTTTATGTAACTCGGAATTTAATAAAAAATATCACCATTTAATTAAAATGAATCGTTCTGAACTTTTATATGTTATAATTATATTTAATTTAACGTATTGTGGGATATATTGGGACTTTTAAAGTATACTCACATATTTAAAAGCCTGTAATGTATTTTCCGGAGCGTCTAACCCAGCGCCTCTATGGGCGATGCATTTTACCACTTTTTCTGGATACAACGCACCTTCTTTGGAACTCGGCTCAGGTCCGAACACTTCCTCGATAGCTGCCTGATGCGGTCTCTTTAATCTCGTAATATAATACGCTGCTACACCCAAAATTCCGACATCGATCCCAAAAGGCAGTACTGTGTTTTGCAAAGTCGAATTTAATGTGAATGACAGTACTATAGCGTGGTATATGCATTTGAATGTTAATTTTATTATCGCTATGAACATTATTTCGATCGTTCGTTGTTTATTTTTAATCTAATCTAGCTTATATGTTATGGTTTTCGTAAAAAAAAACATTTGTACTGCGAGGGCGGGGCTTAATGACTTTGACGTTAGATTTTCCGATTTCCATTACTCTAACTTCCTGTTAATAAAGTTTTTAACTCACTTCTCGTTATCATGACGTTAAATGTAGCAAAACACTAAGATCACTGAATTTATAGTAAAATACACTGGTTTTTATAAACAACTTTTCAATTATCTTGTTTCTTAAAATATATATTTAGTCACTAAAATGAAATTCAAAATTAAAACCTCAATTCAAACTTTCAAAGCATGAAATAGCACGATGTTGATAATAACAATGTTGCCATTTGAATAAATATTGTATTATAACTTGAAAGTTTTATTACTCTATCTACTTATAACTTATAAGTTTATATACTAGTAGGTTCCAAAGCTAAATGAAAACAAATATCTTCAATATACATTTATTTAACCACAAAAAACTAATATAAATGAATTACAAACTCAATCTACACTGAAATCTACCGACGACAATTTTTTTTATGCATAAAGTTAATATTATTCAGCCGATCTTCTATTCCACCATTCTACCATGAATGATACAAAATACCTAATGATGAAAAGAAAAGTCTCAACCACAGTCAGCACGCTAGTACCCACGAAAAGGCTGGTGGTCCCGCCAAGAGACGCTATTTAATAAATAAAAAACAAACACTACAATTAGTTACAGATAAAAATAATGATTTCTAAGATACTCATTAGCAATACATATTTAAATTAAACTATAATATACTATTATTAATATTTTATAATTTTAAGCATAGATCACTGGAAGTCACAATAAATGTTTGACAATTTACTAATAAAAAACTATGTACACTTTTTTAAACTGTAAATTAAAGTGCATAGCATCAAATTAAAATGCAATGAAATTTAAATATATTAAATTATTAACATCTAATAACTTAAAAAATTAAAAATTAGAAATTTTATTATAGTCAAATATATTAAAAAATATTTTTTTTTTTCGTAACAAATAGATAATATTTAATATTATACACGTACAGAATAAATCGTCAAGGCTGAATATAATATCCCGATGCAATCTAAACTTTGGCGGGATCAGCGCGAATTTGACGACCGCCCCCGCAGGCTCCGAAGTGTCATTCATGTTGACAGATGACAGGAAGATTAGATAAAAAAAAATTAAGGCAAAAATTTGATATATACAGTATAATTTTTAAATAAGCCCTCGATTTAGTACCCAAAAACACTTTAATTTGATATTAATACTTTTATGAAATACTAAGTTTCGGTTATTTAATTCTAAGGCTATTTTTGTCATAATTATGTAGGTACTAACCGAATAAGGACCTTTTTTGTATGTGAGTAATAATTGATTTCTGTGCACTGGGGCATGCAAGGGCATTTCGCGAGGTTCTTTGGCAGGTTGACGAGTATTTCGACATTCCTTCCAATACACGCCATCCCGTGCGCGTCACACACGTCGCCATCTTGCAAAATATACAGTAAAGGATATATTTTTTTGAATATT
Source organism: Danaus chrysippus (assembly GCA_916720795.1). Classification (NCBI taxonomy): domain Eukaryota; kingdom Metazoa; phylum Arthropoda; class Insecta; order Lepidoptera; family Nymphalidae; genus Danaus; species Danaus chrysippus. The sequence continues at coordinate 1,668,525 of CAKASE010000072.1, read as the reverse complement.
TAAACTACATTAGGAAATATCGCCATCGTTTTGATGGACTGTCAAATGTGACAAATTGGAACTGCAAGTACGTGCCAGTGCTTCCATAAGGTTGTATATGTTTATGAAAAGAGGTTTTAATATGAAAAGAAAATAGTTTTATTAGTATATTTGAGTTACTCGCCTCCTTTTACGTGGAAGTATGGTCGACAACCACAGAACATTACCGCCATTCTGCTGCGACAGTGCATTTGACACAATCCAAAGCTATAAGCCTATATAAATATCAAATAAATAAATAAAATTGTACAAATTGTCCAAAAATTGTATATATAACATTTAGAATATAATTATAATTAAAATAATTTATTAAAAGATCTTATGTATTCATAACTAGAGAAGAATCAAAGAATATATTTATTATTAAATTATAATAGAGAAAAAAGTTTTGCCATAGTTTTGTTATTTTAATTTTATTTGTTTTAATGTAAAAGTCAAGAATATTTATTATAGCAACCCTAACTGTCATAAACGAAATTAAGCTCAAGAGGACTTGTATCCAGAGCCATAAAAATAGTTTAAAAAAAGGAATTAAAACTTCACGGACGTAAAAAATATGAATTAAGTTTATGATATATTTATACCTTAATGGAATTAGCGACCCATTCGTCTGGATATCTGCATCTTCTTTGTTCTGGTCTCAAACCTTTAATTCTCTCAGCTGCCTGAATTTCTACAACCTTTATACAAAACGAAAAAAATATATATGAAAAAAAAAACGTCATGATAATATCAACCAATGAAATCGCTTAATTTTTTAGTAACGAAATTACAACCAATGAAATCGTTTCATTTTTTTAATGTCTAATGACATTTGACGTATTGACAGTAAATACAATATATTCAGTATAAATAAACAAATTGCTTAATTAATTGAATATTATTTTAATCTGTTATAACATTTTAATTATTTATTAATATACTTTGAGTTTCTTAAACGCAGTATTCAAGATAATACGTCCAACAAATAAAAATGTTGACATTGGCATAATAATCCACGATTACAGTGTGAATGAAGCCATAGCTTAAAAAAATTGATGCAATTTAATTATCAGAAAAAAAATAGTTTTATTGTCTAAATTATAGTTTCTTATTTAAACTACGTATATAAAAAAATCATTATTATATTTGTTTGTTGATTGTAAAACAGATGTTAAATAGTAAAGTTTTCCCTTTTATTATTATAATTAACTAAATTATATAGTTATTTTTATTCTTTATAGGTAATCTGAATTATTTTTATTTACCTTAAAATCCGTAGCTAATTCATCTCCGGGCAATATTTCGCCCGTTGGATTAGATATGGCGGTTGCAATGTCGAAAGGAGAATGAATAAAATACTGTAATACATAAATATTTAAATAAAAGTAATATTTGTATGAAAATTCACCAATTTTTGTGAACACGGTTACTGCAAAAACAAAATGGCGGGAGTGTTTAGTTAAAATAGACTCGTAGTAATCCGAAAATATTAGTTTCATTTAAATGAATGAAAGTCATAATTTTCATTATAAATCTATTTATTTTTAATTAGTATTTGGCGGGAACTTTGTCCGTTTTATATTTGTACATATTAAAAAATATATGAACATCGCCGGGCTACATCGTTGTATGTATAATATACAGGGTGACTGGTGAATTACTATCGATATTTGAGGACGTGGTAGTTGACGATCATATATGACAAAATAAAAATTAATATAACATAAATATTAATAAACTTCTAAGTAAAGTTAACCAAAAGTTATGTAATTAATTACGCATCGTGTGAACACCCTACAGATTAGGTATACACACACACTCACACATACGCAGCGGGGGCGTGGTTTTGTATCAGCACGCCGCCGTACGCGTCCACACTAGGAACACTTGGAACGTGTCAACACTTTATTTATTTATACGGAAATTTTGTCAAAAATTAAGTACCTATTTTTTTTTACATAATTCAAATGAGAATCATGTACCGAGTATTCTCCTTAAATATTGATAGTAATTCACCAGTCACCCTGTATAACTCTTGACGCCGCTGACTCCGCGGAACGAACACCAAGCGTGTGAACCAGAAGATTCCTGATACACACAAGCTATGGAATGGTATTGATATACTAACATCGGGTCAATCATGTAGTCTTAGGTGTAGGTTATAAGTTTTATATAAAGAAAGTCGTGTTAGTTACACTATTTATAACTCAAGAACGACTGTATGAGTTTAGCTGAAAATTGGTGGAGAGATAGATTAGAACCAGGAGACGGACATAGGATATTTAATTCTGTTCGTTCGAAAAAGGAAAAAAAACTTAATAAACTCCAATACCTGGTTATTTACGGTCTCTAGATCAGAATGAAGTTCGCCCGGTCAGCTATACATATATTACTAATGACGAAATTAAGCGGAAAAAGTCGATAAAAACTGGTAATATATATAAGTAAATTTCGTAGTTTTCCTTGAACCATTGGTGGTTGTGAAAAATAGGTAAATTTCCGCATAAACATATGCCTAAGTCAGTGGTAGCCTAGTGGTTAAAAGGCCCGCCTCTGATTCATGAAGGCGCGGGTTCGATCCTGGCAAGTACCAATGTGATTTTTCCGAGTCATATGTACTTTTAAGAGTAATTAGACATCACTGATTAATGCATTCCAAAGAGGGTTGATGTCAGGCAGCAGCCGGTCGTAAAAACAATTAGCCAACACTACTCACAACATGTAAGGCAGACCCTGGCTAAAGCTAGAAAATTGCCAGGCAGAAGACGAAGAACATAGAGAGATTTAAATATATTACTTACTTACCCTGGCACTACTTTCTACACTATCAATCCTTACAAAGCAAGCTTCGCTGTGGTAATGGCACTTCAACAGAGGTTGCGGTTTCCATAAATCATCATTCACTATCTGATACTGAGCGTAAACCGAATTAAATGTGGTGCAAAGACCTTCTTCAGTCATCACTTGCATCCATTGGACCTGATAAATTACATTACTAATAAATTAAACTAATATTTTTGGGTACACTACGTCGTAGTAGGTGTGAACCAAATTTGGTAGAGAGAGAAACTTGGACGGTGGAGGTGAGCGTTTAACGTTAGATAGGCACCCTTAAACCTACACCTGGGTCACAAGTCACAGTCACTGTTGAAGCTCCTCTCTACAACGATGGACCCGACACACGCATATGAATACATGGAATGATGAGAAGTTTCGTCTCTTTGTAAACAACTACATACTCAGGATATTTCGGTTACTTTTCAGCAACCGTGATCACGAATTAAAATTTAAAAGTAACTGAAACGTCGGGAGTATGTAGTTCTTTAGCAAATTAAGCACGCGGAGTACATCCGTAAAATATTAATTTCATTTAAATGAATACTCGTGAAAGTCTTAGATCTCATGATTAATCTAATTATTTACCAACTAGCTTTTGCCGCGACTTCGTCCGCATGGAATAGTGACTTTCGGCAGATTCCCGTTCTTGCGGGGTTTTCGGAATGGTCGAGTTCCCGTAGAATTTTCAAGATAAAACCTATGTTTTTTTTTAAATTCACAATGAAGTGGTCTTAACCGACAACATATTTATTTGTTTATTTGAATAAAGATTAATATTATTATGTTGATACAACTTAAACAAATTATTTCGACCAAATTAGGTACCATAAAAACTCTTTTTGTGAGTTAATCTTAAAAGATAGACATATACTGTCGCGGACTGTTTTTTAGATCATTAAAAGAGCTATTATTCTTTAATAAATATTTCTTGTGTATCTTGAACCGTTTTCACGGCGCACGCAACGGAAGGCTTCAAAGATGAAATAATTTCTGACGTTTTTTACACATTTACCACTATATCTTTGCTCCTATTGGTCGTAGCGTGATGTTATATAGCCTACAGCTTTCCTCGATAACTGGACTATCCAACACAAAAAGAATTATTCAATTCGAACCAGTAGTTTCGGAGATTAGCACTTTCAAACAAACAAACAAACAAACTCTTCAGCTTTATAATATTAGTATAGATAGTGGTGTACTAATAGTGAACATATTAAAAAATATATCAGTACTTGTTTTGCTTGACCATTGCTATTAGTATTTAGCAGTATTAGCTTTGAAATCTTTGCTGAAGAAGGTTTTGGTCTTAAGATACTTACCCAATATAGAGATAATTTGGATTTCTTAGTATAAGCATTTAAAAATTTCGTTTCGCGTCTTCGTATTTTCTATTTATCAACGATAAAAAAGCAGTTGAGACTCTTAACATAAATAAGACACTGCTCATTGAAATAAAAGTTAAATTTATCATCACCAAAAACTAGTTTAATAATCCTACTAATATTATAATTTCGAAAGTTTGTGAGTGTGTGTGTGTATGTTTGTTGCTTCTTCACGCTCAAACGGCTGAACCGATTTGAATAAAATTTCGTATACAGGAAGCTGACGTCCAGGAATAACACATAGGCTACTTTTCATTCCGGAAATCCGCGGGTAACACCGCGAAGCGCAGCTAGTAATTATTATAATTTCAAAATACCTCCATTTTCTGCGAAGTTGTAATCTTCAGCTGGAAATCTGGATGCACGTCCAGGGCCAGCTGTAGCAAATCTATATCTTTGACAGTATCATCGTTCTGGTACTTCCAGAAGTTCTGCAAATTATTCCTGAAGGATATTTCGGCTATGAGGTCAACGAACTCGTAGTAATATTGGTACCTGTCTGAATCCGATTCTTCTGTTACATTCCAAATCCTATAAAAATACTACCACATATTAATAAAGACTTCTATTCATTACTCTATTTAATTCTCAAAATACAAATAATAATATTCTGAATAATTAGTTTTTTAATGTATAAATACAATTTGTAATAAGAGGTTTAAGGATACAAAAAAATTAAAGGGTAATGAATTAGTTTTGTGTGGCAGTCCAAAAATAAACTACATAAATTCAGAGTCTTTAAATAGATTATTTTAAAATTAAGCTAATGTATAATAGTACAAATTTAAAAAAGAAAAAGCTTGTAGAATACACGCGTATCCTATTTACGTAGTAACTAATACAAAAAAAGGATAAAGTCCTACTAGAACTAGAAGTCAAAGATCTGTCATTAGGTGCTATCTTTAAAGTGCGTCATACGAATTTTAGAACTTACGACCCCCTTATCAAGTTTTTATAACTCAACTCCTGATGTGTTCCATAACTCATATTTACAACTTCAAAAAAAAAAAAATTGAAATATCAACACACGTCCAAATTTTTCGTCTTATTATTTTAAATTTTATTGTGACGTCATACAAAAATCTTCCTCTATTCCCTCGTCACACGATCTCATACTTCAGTGATGCCTTACCTTCCATTAAGGTCTGACGTATTTTATGCATGGCAATTCACCTATATTTATACATTTACGTCGGCTCAGACTGTTAGTTTCAAGTTAGTATAAGGGTCATCAATCATCCTCATCATCACCCTTTGCACTTGGGAGCTGGAGGACCGCTGTATCAAATCGCAAAAGCCCTCCAGCCCCTCGAGCTCTTCATCGTTTCATCACAAAGTTTTAAGTCTTTTAAACATCTATTACTTTTACAAACATATGTTAACGTGTCTATTTTTTATATCTCTTGTGTCTTTTACCCTGTGTACATTTATTTATACCTTACCCTTAAGCAATAAATTTAGATTAAAAAAAACTCACCTATATATAACCTCCTTCGCTTTATCCTCATCAATTCTCTCCAAGAGACACGCGGTGATAGCAGGGAAGTCTGTAGACCAGCCTCTGAAGTCCCTCTCTATGGAGACTACCACTGGTTCTGAGTTATACCTCGCGAGTTGGCTAACACCACAGTAAACGGCACCAGCAAACGCGAACACAGTTAGAATAAACCAAAGCAACCTGGAAGAATTAATTTGATTGGTCAGAGAAATGGTCAGCTAGGATCTAGCCAATAGCCCATATTTGGGGAAAAATGGAATTAATTTGATTGGTCAGAAAAATGTATAGGATTTTCTATGATAGTCCATGTTTGGGGAAATGTAAAGAGTTTGATTCTGCCATCTACATTTTAGCCAATAGCCCATGTTTGGGGAAAAAAAGAATTAATTTGATCGGTCAGGAAAATGTATAGGATTTTCAAAGATAGCCCATGTTTGGGGGAAATCTAAAGAACTTGATATTTTCCGTGAAAGTTCTTATAGGAATTTAGTAAAAGATATATTATTGAGGATTTCAGGGAGGGACTATGAAATAATAAAGACGTATATATTTTTAATATTATTATTGATAATTATAAGGCTTAAAATAACAGGTTTACAATCCAAAGACTCATTTTTTTTGTTATCTTTTCCAAGATAATTGTCCAGAAAACTTTGTTAGTACAATCTGTATTCTATTTATTTATATAATCAATTTAAGCCTTTGTTATTCGATTTTATGGGATCATATATATAAACTATACATATTTTTATGAGAAACTGTATATAAAAAATAATACAACCGGTCTTCAAATTATGTGATGTGATATCTAGACCCCAACATAAACAGCGTCAACAGTTTTTCATTCATAAATCTTCACATATTATAGTAATCAGGTATTGTTACTAATTTAGATATATCTAAAATCTAAACTATTAAAAAATCTTAAAATATTCCCACAGATTATATAACAGTTCACCAAAATATCAATAAAACCTTTTCGTTGTGTGTCACAGAAAAAAAAGCAATCAAAATTATAACATAATTCAGAAAAGGAATCCATTTATGTCATTTGAGTAGCAAAATTTTAGCAATGTGAATTGTATTACAACTAAAATTACCTTTCTAAGAAGTGTAGATCGCCAGCCACGGTGTGTTTGAGGCCATGTAGCGTGGTTTCCTTACAGAAGTTGGTGTACAATTGGTGTAACTTCGCCATGGATGAGGTTATAGACACCTTTGTAGAATTCGTGCGCGTGAGGCAGCTGAATATAGCGGTAAAACGACTTTTAGACATTATTGTAGCTTATAAACAACAACCAAGCTTAGATTATTCGAAACCACAGCTGTTTTTAATATTATCGAGCTCAAAATTAATATTTTTTTCAATATATCATCTGTATTAGGTTCGTCATAGAATGTATAATGTAATTTAATGGAAAGTAACTCTGTTTAAATATGTTTTACCATGTGGATATTAATTCTGTAATTATTATAACTAAAACTGTAATGGCTATGATAAAACATTTATTTCTAATGTAAGCGAACCCATTAAATTAGGAATGAGTTAATGTTATCGTGCTGCCATCTAATTGACGTTTTTGTAGTTAATGGACTGAAAGTATAATTGTAAATTGGATAATGGCTTACTTTTTGTTTGACGAACATTAGTTAAAAATGCTTTCACAGTTTTCATCATCACTATTTCTATTCAAATATAAAACAAGCTTCTACCACCGACGTCACTCGTATTTTGTTTTATTATTAGATAAAATTTTATAACACATTATTTTCATTTTATCAACCAAATTTGGTAAGCGTCTCTTTTATTAAAGGAAACTGATTTATATAAATATAAATGATACATGCATTAGAAATCTAGAACACAAGTAAAGGTTATCACCATAATATTGTTTTTATGGAAGTTTCTAGAAAATATGATTTTTTCAAGTAGTTCGTGTGTTTTCCACCAGGTGGCTGCACTCATCACACTATTCTACCTGATGTACCAGTACCGAGGATACTTCTTCAAGACCCTGGGTGACGATGACCTGGACCACCACGGCTGCAGGTTGTCGAGATCGCGATCTCGGTAGATATCATAAAATTGTTTTAAATAATAGATATTTGGCAATAGAAATTATTATATGTACCTACTAATTATACCAGTATGAAATATTATAATTTGTATACGTATATAATGAACTAAAATATTTTTTGCCGTTGTTCTTTATGAATTCTTATACTATTGTATCAGATATAAATATTGAAAAGTGTTTTTACTAAAACATAAATCATATTTTTAATAGATTGTTAAAAGCGCCATCTCTGGAGGAGTGACTGAACTACGTTGTGATTTTTTTTTTCAGATCACTTCATAGATCTCGTTCGAGGTCTAGGACCAAAGGTAACTACCACGAATACAAAATAGGCGACAGCAAACACCGCAGAGGAAGAAAGCCGACTCGCCGCTGCCCAGACTGTAGCTTGTGTAATTCTGAATAGTAATTTGTATAAAACTAAGAGTATTAATAAGCATAATAATATTTTTTTATTTCACAAAAATTATATATAACACGGATTCCAGGATTTTTGCCCATAAAAATAACTTGCATTGTGCCTTTCAAATAAAATTTTATTACAAATAAAAATAATTGGTTTTATTATTATTTATTAGTATTATTTGGTTGTGATTAAAAATATATTACTTATAATCTATAAGACTGAATTCCTTGCTTTCATCTGATTCGTCCATGTTATTAGTATTGCTTGTAGCTGTATCTGGAATGATGTATTCAGGTGGACAGCATACGTTTTCTATTGAACATGGTCTGAAACAAAAAAAAATAATCAAAAAACATTTCTAAATACATTTTAAAGCGTCACAAGTAATTTACATCAGTGTCCAATGTTTATTTTGAAAGTTTTTCAATATAAAAATTTGATAAACATATTAAAAAACATTCTTTATAAGTTTCAAATGTGGTAATCTATTCTTTTGTATATGTATGGAGAGTTGCACTTCAACACATAAAATTATGTCTATATCATATACATTGATGAATATTACTCGTAATCTTGATTATTTTCTTATTTACAATATGACGACTTATTTAAAAGCATATTTTAATTATGACCTGGAATTCAAATATTTATAAAAATATGGCAATCTATTCGCGTCGCAGTCTATAAGTTTTAACTTCAAATGTCAGAAAGGCGATGTCGATGTCAGTATTTGTATTTGGTGTATAGTTTTTGATTGTATTTTCAAACTTATGAAAATTTATTTTGAGTCAACATTGGCAGAATATTCAACGTATTCAGTGTGGACGAAGCTAAAGCATAAATAATAAAAAAAAGTTGATTGGAATTAGTAAAAAATATATTGACCCTTACTAAATAACAATTCATTTGTTTATAAGTTTGATGTAAGGTGAAAGCGTTCTTTTAAGTCTATTTTTAATAACCATGGGAGATTCCGCTGATGTGGTCACTATTAACTCTGATGAAGAGCAGCGTATGGAAATCGAAGGTATATACACTTAGTTAAAACCAGAACATTGTTTATTTTTCCGAGATATTAACTTGTCTTGAAATAAATTAAATAGCATATTTTATCGCTAAACATTGTGTTCTTTTACCTGGCAATTTCCCTGCTTTAGCCAGGGTCTGCCTTACATGTTGTGAATAGTTTTGCCTACTTGTTTTTACGACCGGCCGTTTGTCTGACATCAACCTTCTTTGGGAATGCATTAATCAGTGATGTCTAAACATAGTATATTTCATTAATTAATCGTAAATGATTAATATGTTCTCGTATATTTTCAGATAAACCGATTATCCAGTTGTTCAAACATCTAACCCAAGAAAGCAATCAGAAGACAGTGTTAACAAATGCTCAAATAATAGACATATTGAAGGAAGAATTTGACATAGACATATGGAATATACACGAATTAGAAGGAGACATATTTATCACCATTTTGAAAATGTATCTCAAAGATTGGCCGTTGTGGGAGGAGTTTGATAAGCTAATCAACAATTTGAAACACAAAAACGATACCGAGGCAATGAATAAAGTTTTGCAGACCAATTATAAGAAGCTTAAAGAGCATTTGACGACGGTTTTAAACAATGCTAAGGACGAAGCTAAAGAAGCTGTTAAGAAAGTTCAACAGGAAATGTCGGAAAGGAGTGATAAAATCAAATCAAACGTCATACTAGACGTCACCGCTACTAGATCTCAGCTGAACAAATTATTCTACCGACGACCATTACCCAAACACAACAACACAATCTTCAATTTAACAAAACATACGATCCCAACACAAATCATGGTCAATGAAGTCCCGTTAGACGCTATACTAAATTGGTGGGGCATAAACATATTCCTAAAAGTATCAGCATTGAAAATTAATATATATGAAAGACATAACATTCACGAATTAAAACATTTGCTCGTTAACAGAAATCTATCTATACCAAACCCTTGTACCGAGCTCGATCAGCAATTAAAAGTTAGAGTAATAGATTCAACAACCAGAAATATATCCGAGATCATAAAAACATACAGCGATTTATCCGACAACGATAACAAAGAAGTTTACAACTTTATACAACGAGATCTGAAACTATTACCGAGCATGGTATTCAACCGAGCATTGTTCAAACGATACACAAACAAGTATCCCTATGTAAGATATTTGTTCGAGGAAACCAAGTCCGCTGACATTAACTCAAGAAAATACGACATTCAGTTGCAAGAGACAATATCACCAAAATACCAAATATATATCAGGTCAATGACCTCAACACCAACTAATTTGGTCGTGGAATGTGAGCCGTGCAATGTGAAATTCCTCGGACCAAACCTATTACCAGAATTGAGGGCACATTTCAACGAATTCCATCGGTCGGAACCGGATTGCACTTGCACCAAATGCAATAAAACCTTCTCAATGGTAGCTCTGGCTAAGAATTGGTGGTGTCATAGATGTTGAATAAATATTTAAGAATGTTTTATGGGTTTAATTTCTCCTATATATATAATATAATTAATTACTTAGTGCTTAAAATACGGTATTCTGTCCTTTTATAAATATCTCTCACTCTATCATTCTATTAAGAATTAAATACGATTTTATTCGCTCATTTTATATATATTATAATTTATAACACCTAATATTCTCTTAAAAACGATATTTCTTTACATAATGCACAAATGAATAAAAAAAGGTGCAACATTTGCTACAGCGACATCTATTGACGAGTTTAAAAATGTGAGAAATAAATAATTTCTCGTGAAACTATACACAAACACTTATATAATATAAATAAAAATATAACTGGAGCATTCTTTTAAAAAATGAAAATCGCCTTTACTCCATTCTACAATCTCCTTCGTGTTTCCACACAGTACTCAATATTATAATTTCTCCAACAAATAAATACGTTGTCTTTGGCAAAATATTACACGATTCCAGTGTGAATTAAGACATAAACATTATTGTGAGTACATTTTTAATTGTTATAACTCAAACTATTAGTTATTATACTATTAAAATTAATATGGAATGCAAAAAGCTACGCACAATGTGAAAATAGTAGTCTGAAAAAATATTTCGTAGTTCAAAAAACATTATATGCATAATATAATGATTTTAATTTCTCAAACTAAGTTAACACGATAAATCGGGTTTTATAAATGCTAAATATATTTAAAAATTACATTAAATACTTAATAAGACTAAATAATAACGTCTAAGAAATTTAATACAAAAATAGTCACTTTTATTTTATATCTCCACCATTTAAATCAGTAATAAAAAAAAACAAACTAATTCATAGAATCTATCATTAATAAAAAAATTATCAAATTCATTAATATATCTATCCAAATTAATAATTTCTTAAATAGTAATATGTACATGAACAAATCAAATTAGTTCCACCATTCGTCAACAGATGTCGCTATGATACTTCTGAATCACGCGTGCGAAATGTTTTCCGTCGAAGCATAAAAGGAAAGCTCCATTCTTCACACGACAAATCCGTTCAGTAGTTTTTAAGAATTTTTTGAAATGCTATTTGTTCGAAATGAACAAAGGCATGTATAATCACATATATGTTAGTTATAACATATAATTAAATAATTAATTAATTCCAATTATTAATTAATAACTTAATTACCATTATTTTATCAAAGTTCGTTATCATTAATTAATATAATTATTTAAGATTAATTAATTAATTAATTATATAAATATTAATCTGTGTATGTCGTATATATTTTTGTATGGATCGCTACTTTAAGATTTAGCTTGAGTTTACTTTGGTTTAATATAATAAAGACGTGAAATGTGTAGAATATAATATATTTGTATCGCAGTTCCGTCTTTACTAAACTTTAAATACTTTCTTAATACATTTGCGCGTATGTTAATAAAGAAAAATAATAATTGATACATTCAAAATGGTTAATTTTTTTATCTATAGGCGATGTAGCCATAAGCTTTTCGTATAAGATAAAATAATAATTATTAATAAGAAAACAATTGTCAAATACACGTAAATTATAAGATAAAGGTAATTTTTTTACATATAATGAAATAAAAATAACATATTATTATTAATACTTTACCTGACAAATCCTTTTGTTGAATAAAGAGTCAAATCTATATTCGTTGTTCCATAATCACAGCGCCCTCTCTTGACACAAAAACCAGACAGCTTCTTCGCTGAAACGCACGCTACTGGGGATGGCGTCCCTAAAATGTACATCAGAAAATAATTATAATTATCATAAATAATGTATTATGTGAGATTATTTTTTAGTAATTTAATATTTACCATACTGTTCTGTCGTGGATTCATGACCGGTAGCGTTTATTGCGTTTCCACAAGCTATTATTAAGCTTGTGAGAAAACTGCAAAAGAGGTTAAATTTAAAGAGGTTATATATATTATTTTATTAATTTCCCCATAATATAACATTATTTTATCATATATTTAATTAATTTTGTCATATTATATACAAACAACTGTTAAAATATATACATTTATAATATATACTTGCTAATTTAATATGCTAGTTTGACCTTTCCTCATTTGACATCTGATAAACAAATAGTACGTACATATATAGATACAAGAGCGTCTATTTATGGCGTTCCGTGTTTTAGAATAGATGTTTTAAATAATAATAATTTGTTTCAGTAATATTAAAATATAATAAAAATACTGTAATTTTGTAAATAATATTAGTAATAAAATTCAAAAATGTAGCAATATTTAAACGAGGTAATCTTGTTAAGACATTTGTCATACTGAAATGTTTGTTTTTTACTTCAATGGTATAAATTTGAATTATCTAAACACAACGATATAATATATTTTAAAAGGCTATACAATTAATTAGTAACAAGAATTAATTACGCCATTGTATACTTTATCCGTGAAAATCGATAGCAATTTATATAAATTCACTCACAAAACTATTCATTATTTATTTCATTGAACTTAACAGTATTTATAACTAAAAGATATTATAAAAAACACATGCTTAATGTACAAAAACAAATACCTTTTCTGTATGTTATAATTAATATAATTAAATTTCTCCAAAAATATATCTAATCTTCTCGAATAAACTAATTGAATCGCTTAATACAAGTGTAATCTCACCAAATACTCACAGTACCGCTGTTTTTCATTTATTTATATACATATATGTATAAAGATATTACCAAATAAAGTTGTATATTTCTTTATTAGACAATATTTTCTAAGTAAAAACGCTTAATAATTAATTTATTAAAATAAAACTAATATTTTATTAATTACTACGAGTTTTTTATTATTTTAACGACATTCACATCTCGTTTTTGTGATGACAGTATCTTCAAAGTACCCGAAACATCGGGAGTGTGTAGTTTAAATAATAAAATAACACGTATTAATCCGAAAATAATTGATTTGAGAGAGAAAAACAGATAATATATAAAATAATTACTTCAAGTTTGTAAACAAGGAGGTTGAAGGTATTAATAATAAATATATATGTACTCACATAATTGCGTACATCTTCGGAGATCGCGACCAACTAAACGAAACAAATGTCGCTTCAAACTTTATAATGACAAAAATATTATTTCTTAATGCGATCTTAATTGCTTATTCTTCTAAATAATTAGTTAAATTTATTTATTGTTAAAAAGAATTAAATTAAATTATTCTTTTATAGCTAGTAATATATTTGATGAATCAATTGATTGAAATAAAGTTTTTGTTATTTCAAAATACGTGTTTGAAAGGTATGTCACGTGACTTTGATTAATGAGTTTTGGGTAAAAATTTGATAAGAATAATGTATATGCATGTCTTTTTCTGTCTTTAATTAATATTTAACTACTTTTTACGTATAATAAAATATAAATAGGCTTCAAAATAGTCTAGATATTTGTAAAAATGTCTTTTAAAACATTTAATAAGGAGTGGTTGAAACGCCGTCATTTTGCGTGACTTCACATGACACATCCAGTGTTTAAGATTTGAAAAAACTATGAATTCATAGAAAAAATAATTTTTAAGGTAACTGGTTATAATATAGCCAAGTTTTATTATATATATTACGAGAAACTATGTGTTATAAAATTATTTTAATTATTGAACATGTAATAATTGATAGGAGTTAAAATTTATTGTATATATAATATTAATATTTTGCTAATATATTACGCGCTATGAAGACATCTCGTGTTAATGATCACGGTTGCTGTAAAGTAACCGAAACGTCGGGAGTATGTAGTTTTTAACGAAAATAAAGTCGCGTAGTATATCCGAAAAATATTAGTTTCATTTAAATTTGAAAAACACGCGAAAATCTCATATTCTTTTTCTAAATGGCAATTGCCCAGCTTTAGTCAGGGTCTGCCTTACATGTTGTTAATAGTTTTGGCTATTTATTTTTCCGACCGGCCGCCTGCCTGACATCAACCCTCTTTGGGAATGCATTAATCAGTGATGTCTAAATACTCTTAAAAGTACATATGACTCGGAAAAATTACATTGGTACTTGCCAGGACCGAACCTGAACCCTCATGCAGGAGAAGCGGGCCTTTAACCACTAAACCACAACTGACTAAATCTCAAATCTCATTATATATACATAATGTTTCTGTTATTTTCATTAGTAATTCTTTGTTTATATCTGATGAAATTGGTGCTTAACTAGCATCTATTGAGACTTAATATTTAAGTAATGGAGTATTAGGTAAGTCAATACTTCACACGAACCATTTCTTCTTCTTTCTGCCCTGGTCCCACTTTATGTATGGTCGGCACAACATGTTCTCTTCCAGTCTCATCTATCAGACGTCATCTCAATGGTTATACCTTTCTTAGCCATGTCATCCTTCACACAATCTTAGGTCTACCTCGGCCCACATATTCCTCCACATTCTATCTAACATTCTTCTTGTTATATAACATTCATCTCTTCGCATAATATGTCCATACCACGCTAATTACTTACACTAACCATCTCTCTCTCTTCTAATATTACTTTGTCGTCAATTGCTACGTATTTCTTTATATATACTAGCTTTCCGCCCTCAGCTTCGCCCGCGTGTAGTTCGATTATATCGCGTTTCCAAGAGAACCTTTCAAATGTCTGGGATAAAAACTATCCTATGTTCTTTCTCAAGATCAACTCTATGTCTGTACCAAATTTCATTAAAATCAGTTCAGTGGTTTAGGCGTGAAAGCGTAACAGACAGACAGAGTTACTTTCGCATTTATAATATTAGTAGAGATCAATCTCATAGTTTCTATTATGTCTTTTACCGTAATCTTTCATTAACCATAATCTTTTGTGAATTTCTTTTTCTGTTACAATATTCTGTATGTAAATAATTTTTGAGATCTAAGGTTATATCGAGTACTTATTCATTTAAATGAATTAATATTTTTGGATTACTACGTGTTTTTTATTATTTTAACTAAGTATATACTCCAGATATTTCGATTACTTTACAGCAACCGTGATCATAAAAATGTGTTGTGAATTTTAATTTTGGAAAATTTAGTTTCTTTTAAATAACGTTTGTGTGGTGTACGAAAAGAATCATTTTTACTGAGAAATAAAAGCAGAGTTAATTTAGCTTGACCTTTTTATGAAGAGATATTAAATTTTAAATAGGTACTATGTAATTATAAGGATTAAAAAATCAGTCAGAAATAAACCTTTGTTTTTGATATTTTTGATGTATATATTTATTGTTTATTATTCTTAATAATATTGATTAAATATGAATTCTTCAAGTACATTAATCTTTCTAAACGTATTTTGATACAAAAAAACCTTTCCATCGAACGCATAATGAGAAGTAATATTTTAATGAAACAGACAAAATTAATAATTATTCCTAATAATTATTTTACTATCGATAATCAAACAAATTAAATAAAAAGAAAAAATAACTACACGTAAATTTAAATAAATTTTTATTATTCACATTATTAAATACTGATATTTTAATTTTTATAATAATTCACATTTCCGCCGCTAGATGTCACTGTTATTAATTCCAACAATTACTAGTTTCATACTTTGATGAAAATATATTTTCTTATCATCTTATTCTATTTTATTCTTAATTATTGGTGATGAAATTAATCATCATCATCATCATTTCCACTATCATTGGATACTTCACCATCACCTATGAAGACTTCCTCTTGTAACATATTTTGTCTTAATTTGCTATTTAATTGCAAAACTGACGCCATAGCCATTCCTGTACCGAAACTATACTCTATGGGTTTAAGACCTTCGTCTATATTATCTATGGACGCTCTTTTGGCTGGAAAATTCTTCTTCCTCAAAGCTCTATGCCGCCTTACATCATTCAACAACGCCATTTTGTTGTTGTTAATATTCTCGAAATCACTGTCAGAAGATTCTAATTCCTCTCTGGATACTCTGTATTTGTCTTCTATGTTTTCTTCTTTATTCTCTTCTTGCAAGTCTAACTTCGATATATTGAAATTTATCGGTTTAAATCTCTTCTGCGATAAGAAGAATTTTGTTTTAATTCTTCTTAATACAATTGGTGTATCATCTTTGAATACATTTATATCAAGAATTTCGTTAAGATCTTTCTTATCTACTTCCATCAGGTAATTTCTTTTGTGTAGCTTTTTCGATTTCCGTTTCCTCCTAACAATTTTCGATATAAAACCTTTTCTATCCGCGAACTCTTCGTATTTTATTTGTCTTGGAAACTCTGGTACTTCTATTCCTGGCATGGTCTTTGCTAACGCCTGTCTTTCTCTTTCTCGCATTAAATCCTCTCTTTTCCCCAATTTTCTTTTCAATTCTTTCAATACTACCTTAGAATTTTCCTTTTCTTTATGCCCTGGTACTGTTAATACGTCTCCTGTGGGCGATTGAGGTCTTTCATCATCAGTTTTAACGAAATAGAACACTTCATCTCTTATTTCCGGTTCCTTGTCTTCAATTTGGAGAAGAATCTTCTCGTTCTGTTCATATTCTTCTCCATCCTTCACCACTTCTTCTCCGTGCAACTTATTCTGCATCTTCCTTAACCTTATCTGCGAATTCTGCACCGTTGCTAGACATTTGGATATGTTATCTATAATCTCATCTATATCTCTATCTAGCACGTCTAGATCTAGCGTCTGTTTGTTCAGAGCGCACGAATCTAGGAACATATCTAGATGGGTGGCCTTGTCTAGCGCGATTTTCATCTCCATACATGATCTAGCTACTCCTGTATGTATCTCTGCGTACAGCCAAGTCTTTATAGCGTCCCCAGGTTTTTTGACAGCATTTTCTGTGTCTTTAGAGCCATAATTCTTCAATAATCTGTACATTCGCTCCAACGCGTGGTAATTTTCTTTGAATTCTGCCATAACATGGTCTATTAGAGTGTTGTGTATCCAATATATTCGTTCATTCTGGTTCTTATATAATTTGAACGTCTGTAGCGATGGTATGAAATGCGCGAGTGCTATATACTTCAAGAGCGTTGACTGTACCACGAGGAAGCCATGATGGATTTTCTGTAAAACAAAGATTATTATGGAATTTGCATCATAAACATCAGGTTTAGACACAGACATGCAAAATATATCATAGATTTATATATATATACTAGTTTTTGCAGGCAATTTCGTTTGCGTTAGTTTCAGAATTAGAAATATATAGCTGACCGAGCGAACTCTGTTCTTTCTTAAAGACGGTAGATATGTTTTTAGATTTTATCAAATTATTTTTCTTTTTCAATCTCATGAAAAGCACCCTATGTCCTTTCTATGTTCTAATCTATCTCTCCACCAATTTTCAACCATATCCCTACAGTTGTTCTTGAGTTATAAATAGTGTAACTAACTAGTGTAACTATATATATTAATCCAAAGAATCACCTAAGTATCACCTATATACATCAAATTTCAATAAAATCGGTTGAGCCCTTTTCGCATCAAAGTATAACAAACACACATCCATACATTCTCACAAACTTTCACATTTATAATATTATCTATATATATCTCACCACAATAGTCCCTTCCCCCACAGAGGGCACATCCCCCCTAATCCAGGGCGCAGTCCCCAACACGGCGCTCGAAGCCCTAGCCATCATGAGAGACAACTCAGTCTGTTGTCGACACAACAAAGTCAGCATAGAAGACACCGTCATTGACACAGACTGCCTTGAAACAGAAATATTGAATATTATTTATCTGTGGACTTATAGGATACAGATAATAAATAATAAAAGTATTATGTTATCTGGAGACAATAGTCGTGATGGTCGTGATGCCAAGTAGAATAAAAAGGTTTTTAATAATCTATTCAATAGTTATAAATATAAAAATTCATTTGTAAGTTATTTCTTTTAGAATATATATAAATTTATCCAACTACATACATTTCTTTCGACTAAAAATCCTAAATCTCAGACAAAATCGCGATCAAAAAGGAGTTCAAACATATTAACATATAATTTATTCTTCATTTTCCTGGCAATTTCCCAGCCTTAGCTAGGGTCTGCCTTACATGTCGTGAATAGTTTTGGCTAATTGTTTTTACGACCGGCTGCCTGCCTGACATCAACCCTCTTTGGGAATGCATTAATCAGTGATGTCTAAATACTCTTAGAAAGTACATATGACTCGGAAAATTCACATTGGTACTTGCCAGGATCGAACCCGCGCCCTCATGCATGCGGGCCTTTTAACCACTAGGCCACCACTGACTCAGAAATTTAATATATTATGTATAACTTATATTTGGTCGTTATTGTTAAAATAATAAGATATCAAATATATTGTAGGTAGTTTACTATTATATAAATTCTGTCATAATCTTGCTACTTTCACATAGCATAATACATACATAATGAATTTAATATAGTTATGTATGTATAGCGTTAGATAGGGTCCCTTAAACCTACACCTGGGTCGCAAGTCCCAGTCACTGTTGAAGCTCCTCTCACTACAACGATGGACCCTACACATACATATGAATACTGAATGATGAGAGGTTTTGTCTCTGTTCTTGAAAACACCATGTATAACTAGTAGAATACACACACACACACACACACACACACACATACATATACATACATACACATACATACATACATACATACACACACACATATATATATTACACAGTAAAATCACTACTCACAGTGCCACACCAACGACCGAGTGTTCCCTACAACAAGCTGCAGCTCGTCTAGCTAGTGCTGTATAATCCCTCATGATGTTCAACATCGGCAGCAGCTTACCGCTGCAATAGCTTCTATGAGCTGTCCTTATGAGCAGTGGTATGGCCGAGTAAGCTGATAGCTTGAGAAGATTTGATCGGTTGAAGCTGAAATCATATGATATATATATTTATTTATTGTAATTTTGTTATTTATGTAGTAAGTGAACTATTTCTGATCAGCATTGTAGTTTGGAAATGGCAAAATTAGTTTAATTTGAAGTTCTGTCTTAGTTATAACCAGGGTATTTTATGTTTAGTTATTAAAAGATCTAAAACATATTTATATTACATATACTAGTTTTTGCCTGGGGACTTGGTCTGTGTTAGTTTCATAATTAGAAATATAGAGCCAACCGGTCGAACTCTATTCCTCCTTAATGACAGTAAATAAGAATTTGGATTTTATCAATTTCTTTTTCTTTCACAATCAGATGAAAAGTATCCTATATCCTTTCTATGTTCTAATCTATCTCCACCAATCTTCATCCAAACAGTACATCTTCATCCGTACAGCCGTTCTTGAGTTATAAATAGTGTAACTAACACAACTTTCTCTCATATATAAAGACTAGCTGACACGGAAAACGCTATTTTGTCATATTATAAAACAAAAAAAAATCGTTCAAAAATTAATTTTTTTTTTATATATAAAGATATTATAATTATATGGTGATTATCTTCAATGCATACTAACTTTCTCGGTGGTGATAAGAACAGCAATCCAGCCAGGGTTACCACCATAATATTCCGTTCACCTCTCGTCAGCCAACCCTTGATGCCAGCCCTGGTTTTAACTGTCTCTGGATCAGGAATCTCTTGCTCAACTTCTACACTGTCTTCTCGGAAGAGCAAACCGCTTTCCAGAATACTTATTATGTGTTCTCGACTATAGATTAACTGGAATGATACGGATTATAGATTATTATAGATGATATTTAATTCTGAATTAACTATTTAAATATTGAAAGGAGGTTGTATATATACATATATTATAATATAAATAGATATACTTATTAGAGACTGAAATGATTTGAATTATTCTTACAATTGATAGTGTGTCATACATTTTGCTTGAAAATCATTTTATTATGAACAAATAAAAAAAGAGACTTGAAAATGTTAATTAATATAATAATATATTAAAAAAAATACCATATTTGGTCTGAATTTCATTGAGATCCACTTTCTTGAGAGTATTGGTGGACTGTAGTCTTGTTTCATGAACAAGGCCATCTGAAAACATATCCAATAATAAGAGACTAAACCTCTCATCATTCCATGTATTCACGGTGCGTGTGTCGGGTCCATTGTTGTAGTGAGAGGAGCTTCAACAGTGACTGGGACTTGTGACCCAGGTGTAGGTTTAATATATATAGAGAGACGAAACCTCTCATCATTCAATGTATTCACGGTGCGTGTGTCGGGTCCATCGTTGTAGTGAGAGGAGCTTCAACAGTGACTGGGACTTGTGACCCAGGTGTAGGTTTAAGGGACCCTATCTAACGCGTTAAACACTCACCTCCACTGTCCAAGCTTCTCTCTCTACCTAACCAAATTTGAAAAGATATATAAAGATATCATAGCTACACAATTGCCTAACTCAGGTATTCCCAAACTTTTGTCCGTTCATTTTCACTAATCTTATAAACTATCAACCATATATCATAGATCAAAAGTTTGCAAACTCATTTTGTCTTTACCTACTTTGAGAATGAATTATTTGTAAGTAACCCCATTTTTCATCCTACTGTAAAACCACTATAACTTGACCTAGCTAAATGAAATTACAGATCATCCCAGCTAGCAATTTTGTCTGGATCTTTTACAGCCCCTTAGGCCAGTAGCTCCCATAAGTGACGACATCACACACTTTGAGAAAGGCTGGTTTAACAATATATTGAAAATAAAACTGAGGTTTTCATGAAAAAAATATAGGCTAAAAGGATTTAAACCCATGACTTCCAAAGTATCAAGTTACAGATTTTTTTTTACTTGGTTACATACGAAATGCCAGAAGTTTCAGCCTCAAATCTTATCTGTGTTATCTTTTATTTTCTATATCAAATTAATATATTTAGAATAGAATTTAAATAAGGAAAAACTAGTTTCTAAAGAAATAAGTGAATACTATTATGAATTGATCTCAAATATTTTAATACTACACTTAAGTACCCTTTTTATTTGATTTTATATACTGTAGGATAAATTTTGGCTATCTTTTAAACAAAACTAGGTTGTAATCTACATTCTTATTTTGATATTGTTTTGTGGATCTCCAATTAGGGTAGTTAATTTTCATTATGACTTTGCGTTCCCAAATATTATCAGAATAATACTAGATCAATTTATATAAATACGTAGTTTAAATCGTAACTTGTAAATAATAAATCAATGTCTAAGAAATGGTATATATACTTCACGTATAAAAAAAATATCCACACCTTTGGTAAATCTTTCAAAACTTCATACGAGATACAAATTATTTAATAAAATCACTTTTTCATAACACTATTTTCGATCACCGGTATATATAACTAAAAACTGTGTGGTTATAGAACGAACATTGGTATATCCTTATATATATATTATTTATCTTAACTTCAAGGATAAGATTGTTTACTTTTCTATTTGTAATAATTTTGCACGATTACGGCATATTTTTAAAATAATGATTCAAAATAAAATCTTCATGTGATTTGACAGCCACTTTTCACTGTCAAAATCCTAAATATAAATGTAGTACAAATCGGATACACGACGTATATTTTATTAATTTTATAAAGAATTTTTCTTTATATAAATACGTAATATCTATATAATTGAATTAAAAAGTAAATTAATGTTGTTATTAGATTAAAAACATACAATTTTATACTATATTACAGATTTGCTGTACATATTTTCACTACACCTTTTTTTGTATTACTATAAATTATCATCACTGAAGATTTTCAATTTTATATATTTCTAAATGTAAATGTTCATAACAAAATATTTATATAAAATTGATATCATAAATCTCTTATATACATACATCATCATCAGCCTATCAGAGCCCACTGCTGAGTAAAGGCCTCTTCTCACATGGAGAAGATTTATGTTATAATGGTAATTTCGAACTGATTTGATATAATAAGACCAGGTTTCCTCACGATATTTCATTCATCGTCTGTAGTAGTGTCTAAATACTTTTAGAAAGTACATATGACTCGGAAACATCACATTGGTACTTGACGGGATCGAACTCGCGCCCTCATTGCACGTGAGGCGGGAATTTAACCTCTAGGCCACCCACGACTCTTATATTTATTCTTTAAAAAGGTTTGAAACAAACACAAAACCATAGTCAAAATATATTTATTTCACATCCACCTTTGTATATAATAAAAATTATATAAATATAAATTCGTATAACAGATAAAATAAAACACATATACAGGGTGACTGGTGAATTACTATCGATATTTGAGGACGTGATATTTGACGATAATATATGACAAAATAAAAATTAATATAACATAAATATTAATAAACTTCTAAGTAAAGTTAACCAAAAGTTATGTAATTAATTACGCATCGTGTGAACACCCTACAGATTAGGTATACACTGAAACTCACACATACGCGTGTCGTGACGTAGTGTTGTATCAACACGTCGCCGCACGCGTCCACACTTGAACACTTGGAACGTGTCAACACTTTATTCATTCATACGGAAATTTTGTCAAAAATTAAGTGCCTATTTTTTTTACATAATTCGAATGAGAATCATGTACCGAGTATTCTCCTTAAATATTGATAGTAATTCACCAGTCACCCTGTATAGTTCATACTATACATCCCATAAAATCAATCTTCAGTTCACTGGTGATAAAATTTTATTTAATTAATATCCGATTTATATTTTTTTGGTGTTGCCATATAGAAAGTTGTTGTAATGGCAACACTGCTTATAATTTCGAGTTTCCCTCCAAACCTGCGATTCCGTACAGCAAGAATTGGCTTACAAACGGCGCAACTTCATCGGGGTTCACAGCGTGAATATCATGGCTGCCTTCGACGATTCTGAATTTAAAATTCTTATTCACGAACGCGTTTTCGTCGAACAAATATGGCGTCATGCTGTATAATGCTTGTTTTTTTGAATTGCCCGCTATTATAGCTAGTATTGATGTTTTTACTGATGTGAACATTTTTTCAATAACTTTGTCAGGTATTGGCGGGCTCGCTACCATTTTCATGCGAGGATCGAAACTGAATCTGTTAACAGTATTGCTAGATGTAAAAATAAGTTAATAAAATAGGTATTATTATAGACTGTTTTCTGTTAATGCTAAGTGTTACCAAGTGAATAAAATTAAAATATTTATTCTCAATTTGTGCACTATATTACAATTATTTTTGTAAATATTTTTACGGCTCTGGATTTTAATCATTTAAGCCTATATAAATATTTTCTTACAAGTGTTGCCAGTTAAGTATTAATATTTCTCACCTCACATTACCATCTCCTAGGTTTTCAGTGGATCTTTCTATTATTGCCAACGCTGTGTCCAAGTCTAGACCTCGGCGGTCTATTAATTTGTTTAAGGCCTAAAAAAAATGGGCACTTTTAATTTATACTTGGCATACATATAAGAGAAAGTCGTGTTAGTTACACTATTTACAACTCAAGAACGGCTGTAGGGATATAGTTGAAAATTAGTGGAGAGATAGATTAGAATTTGATATGTAGATAGATTAGATACATTAGATAGAGAGAGATTAGAACAAGGAGACGGACATAGGATATTTAATTCTGTTAGTTGGAAAAGAAATGATTGGAAATTCACGGTCTCTAGATCGGAACAGAGTCATATATATTACTAGTAATACATATATATTACTAATTAAGAATATTAACGCGGAACCAGTCGCGGGCAAAAACTATATATATATTTAGGATGCATTTCAATGCTAGTACCACAAAATCTTAATAATAAAATCCTTGTCAAGTTTATATTACATGAATTAAAATACTCACAACTTCCTTTGTATAAACCGGTTTTTCATCCAATGAACTATATCTTTTGTAATTCTTGAAGAAATCCGTGAAGAACATCTTGTACCTGTTGGAAATAAAAACATGACTGACCGGAAATGAATCTACTACTCAGATAATTTACAGCCACTTTCACTACTGTACTGAGCTACAGTGTCTATTAGAGATAGCTATACTAATTTAAATGAAACTAATATTTTCGGATTATTACTTATTTTATTTTAACTAAATACTCCTGCTATTTTAGTTATAAAATACGCGTAGTAATTCGAAAATATTAGTTTAATTTAAATGAATACTCGAAAAAGTCTTAGATATAAGTAATAATGTTTTATTGAAACAAAGATAATTAAATATTACCATGTCGGAAATTCTTCTGGAGGTACAGAGAAGGCTAATGTTACTGGATCCAGTAATACCATTTTATTTATTTTATTTGGATACGCCATGTTATATAGAAGACCTGAAAACATATGATAGAATAATGAGAAGCTTCATCTTAGACATGTATATGGATGAGGTAATTTAAACTTCATAATTAGTTGATGATGCAGACAGTAAAATAGTTATGGTAATTGCTGGTAAAATTCTGTTTAATTCTAATCCCTACTAATATTATAAATGCGAAAGTCTGTCTGTCTGTTTGTTACGCTTTCACGCCTAAACCACTGAACTGATTTTGATGAAATTTGGTAGTGGAGTTGACCTTGAGAAAGAACATAGGATAGTTTTTATCCACGACTTTTGAAAGGTTCTCTTGAAAACGCGATATAACCGAACTCCATTGGGCGAAGATGTGGGCGGAAAGCTAATAATTTCTATATTTGATCATCACAACTTAAATATGGTACATCCATAGGTTTATAAGCTTACCGAGTGAACTTCCAAGCGAATGTCCCATGAATGCAAACTCTTTCCACCTAAAGTGTTTCACGACCACTTGCAAGCTGTACACGAGGTCGAACACTGTAATCATTAACCCAGGAGGCATAGCATCTGACTTTCCACATCCTGGTAACTCGAAACCTATATATATTAAAACTATTGTAGTTTTATATATTCAATATACAGGGTGACTGGTGAATTACTATCAATATTTAAGGAGCATACTCAGTACATGATTCTCATTCGAATTATGAAAAAAAAAAATAGGCACTTAATTTTTGACCAAATTTCCGTATGAATAAATAAAGTGTGTACACGTTCCAAGTGTTCCAAGTGTGGACGCGTGCGGCGGCGTGCTGATACAACAACATGCCGCCGCGCGCGAGTGTGTGTGTGTGTGTGTGTATACCTAATCTGTAGGGTGTTCACACGATGCGTAATTAATTACATAACTTTTGGTTAACTTTACTTAAAAGTTTATTAATATTTATGTTATATTAATTTTTATTTTGTCATATATGATCGTCAAAAATCACGTCCTCAAGTATCGATAGTAATTCACCAGTCATCCTGTATATAACACACTGTCTCACGTACCCCACTAGAGGGGATGCATGCGCTCGGCAGTCTTGCGACTAGCGTGAAGCAGAACGGGGACGTGCGTGAGCTCTATGCGGGTTAATAGTGAGACATTAACTAGTTATTTTTACATAGAGGACCAAAGGTTCTACAACTATGATAATTAAAGATGGACTAGAATTTATTGTCATATATTTCTATATAAATAAATCTTTAAGCAGCTTGAAAGAGCTGTGTAGCGCCTTGAAGTGTATGTAAGTTATTCCATTTGAGATATTAATGGAACAAAAATAATCAATTTTCTCATTTATATGGTGTTTAACTTAAATATCAGTCATTAATTGAAAGCATATTAAAAATATATTTAATTTTTATACATAATAACTTCTTTTCTATTAATCAACTGACATTAGTAATAAAAAAAATTCTTTGTCAAAAATGGAGGGAAAAAATTATTAGAAGCATTCAAGTTAAAAAAAAAATACAGTGACACTTAATTATTTGGGTATATTTTAAGTAAATGTATCTGTATGAAGTATTTTAGTAACTAAAATACTCAATTACAGTCTCATAAGGCCATTTAATTTATAATTTAGAATAAGTACTGGAAAATCTACAGTAATTTTCCTTATGGTTTATTTTCCTTAAGAATGTATATCAAGTAACATAAATAAATTTATAAGCATGAAATAATTTTAAATATACCATTTTTGACTTTAAAATATTATTGTTATGCAAAATAAAGAATTAATTTGATTTTTTGTTCATTTGGAAAGTAATTGAGAACTTTCTAACCTAAGATATGAATTGTTAATTTATATGGGACTTCTGATAATTGATCAGGAATTATCGACTAATCCCGATTGCTACCTTCACTCCCTCGACAATAACTAATGGGTCACTTGCTCTTTCAAGTTGAAACTTTACAGATTGTTTCAACACCACAATAAGCTTATTCTGAGTAATAATAGTATAGTCTAAATAATAAATACAGAAATATAATAATGACAGTTCCTAAGAAAAAAATAAATTCTGCTCCTATACAGGGTGACTGGTGAATTACTATCGATATTTGAGGACGTGATTCGTGACGATCATATATGACAAAATAAAAATTAATATAACATAAATATTAATAAACTTCTAAGTAAAGTTAACCAAAAGTTATGTAATTAATTAGGCATCATGTAAACACCCTACAGATTAGGTATACACACACACTCACACATACGAGTGCGGCGGCGTTGTGTTGTATCAGCACGCCGCCGTACGCGTCCACACTTGGAACACTTGGAACGTGTCAACACTTTATTTATTTATACGGAAATTTTGTCAAAAATTAAGTACCTATTTTTTTTACATAATTCGAATGAGAATCATGTACCGAGTATCCTCCTTAAATATTGATAGTAATTCACCAGTCACCCTGTATATGTATAATTGTTGATAAAAATATGCTTTATCAATATATACATATGGTTTGATAAAATGTATTCTATCTGTATAAAAATTACATTAAGTCGCTGTAATTCTAAAAAATATTATTTTAAAATAATGTATATATGCTTTTATGGCTCTGGATACAAGTTATTTTGAGTTTTTTGAGATTAAAATAATAATTGAAGTAATGTTGCCATGCAGATTATAATTTCAATAATTGGTAAACATACCTATATAATAGAAATTTTGGGGTAAACGCTTGATGAGCTGCCTGAAACTGGCAATGGAGTCCCAGCTTCCATGACAGACCAGAACTGGTGGGTTTATGGAGTTTCCCCAAGCAACAACTATAGAAAATGTATATATTTAATAAAAAAACATTAAAACAATAACTTTCTTTATACATAAAAATGCGGCTAGATTATTACGTAATTCTAAATACTTCTTAAAAAAATAAAGAGGCAAAGGTCATTGCTTAAGTGATTTAAGAAGGAATAATATGAGAATTTAAATATAAACTTTAAATACAATATGTTACCAACCACACAAACGACCCCACGGCGCTTCTATAAACCATTCCTTCTCAGTTAAAGTCATTTTGATTTATTAAAACTTTTTAACATAAAATCGAAAAAAATAATCACAGATTTTACGTTAATTCACATTAAATGCACAGTTTATCACAGAAGTTCACTTAACTATGGGAAATAAATGTTAAATTAGGAAGATATTATTATTAAATTTAATATTTAAGTACTATTCTTATAAGTTATCGCTCCGCGATGTTTTTTGGCGTAAAAGTTCTGATATGGGCAATGTTTGTAAGACCTATTATGACTTATGACTTCTATTTTACATGACATTTGAATAGAATGTTTCATGTGACAAAAATGTGTCATGATAATTAATTTTCTATTGAAATTTTTATATAAATTATTGATTTTTTTATCAATAATTAGTAATAATTAATTTAATACTTCATATAAAACGGAATTAATGTAATATTTAGATTTTTTAACATTCTTTATACTCCGTCTCAATAATCGTCATAAACAAAAAATATATTGATTTTTTATTTTAAAAAAACAGAATAGATTAGGCAAAAGTATTTGATCTGATTGAAGTAGCATTTTACTTCTTTCATTCCTAACTTTTTACCCAGCAGATAGAAGTGTTATAACAGCTACTTCTCTATATACCTATTAAAAGTCTTGGGCCTGTTCAGAACTAATATCAATTCATTCTTGAAATGTACAGGCAGGCAGATAGGTTCGTTTAAAATTTGGCTAGGTAAGGAGAAAAGTCCCAGTCACTTTTGAAGATCCTCTCCCTGCAACAATGGACCCGGCACCCGCACGATGAATACATTGAATGACGAGAGGTTTCATTTTATAAAGTTAAGCAAATGCTGTTGTGTTGTGTTTGACAGATGAGACTTTCATTTTCCCGAGGAAGTAATTTACAATGTTCACCAAATGGAGTGAACATTTATTTTAAGTAATAATCTTTTTTTTATGTTAAAGGTGGCAAACGAGCAGACGGTCCACTTGATGGAAGGTGGTTACCGTCACCCATGGACATCCTCAACATCTTTGTTGCGGATGCGTAGCCAACCTTGTTTTTTTAGGGATAGGGAAGGGTGGGAATAAGGAACAGGTAGGAAAGGGAATAAGGAAAGGGCAACCGGGTCTCTCACTCATCGGACGAAACGCAGCCATTAGAGGTTACTTCACGCCGATCTATGAGAGGGTGGTACTTCCCCGGTCGAGCCAGCCCATGTTCGAGCTGTAGTAACTGACCACTGCTAGGCTCTACCACCTCTTCCCTCGCCTTTGGTATTTTTTATTTGTTTTCATACTAAAGTAATCCAATCCAAAAATATTTTTATGAAATATGTATGTACTACACAAATTCGTTGCATTGAATATCTTAAAGATCGCATATATCCGATAATGTCGCCTACTATCACGCATCTGCCTGTTCGGATAAAACTATAGCTATTATTTTGAGTCACTGTGGTATACTATGTTGTTGACTGTTTCCGGCGACCCGCTCACAGTGCGTTAATTTCGGGATTAGCATAAAAAGTACCCTATGTCCTTGTCTCGGTTTCCATTTATTTGAATAACAAAACTCATCCGAATCGGTTCAGCGGCTTAGGCGTGCCAACATGACATACAGACTTTCTTTCGCATTTATTATATAAGGAGGGATTAATGTTGCTTTGTTGTTTTACGTCTTGACTTTTCTCAAATGAAATCCTAATAAAGTACAAAAATAAAATTATTTTTCCATAAGAAAAGAAAATAATATATAATATAGATATAAGTTGTCTTTTTCTACACGGAATACTTATATTTTATGGTCTATTATCTGCTGACGCAAGTTCTCAAATTCTTCCGACCACTTCATACGTTAGCCGAAATAGAGAAGCGAAATTGTAAAATATTATATTATATATAGGTATTCAGTTAAAAGCATTTATAGAAGAAGCAGATATTTAAATTTTCCATAGTAAATAACATCATTCCAATCTCCATAGTTTTAGAAACCACATTGGTTTTCAATTACGAAGTTTCACTTCTTTCTTTCCACGCACTATTTTTTATTAAACATGTGATAAACATGTTTGTAATCGAAGAAAAGACTCTAAAAGTTCTTAATAATACGAAAAATAGTAGCATTTAAAAAATAATCAAAGAGTTTCATTTTCTTCTTACTTTACGTTGACCTATTTACAATAATAAAGAGAAATCTGTCTGTTTTAAGTCTGATTATCGGAGTACAAATTATCTAAGGCAATAAAGTTGTAATATTGTTGATATCAAAAGCATATAACTAATAAGTATAAGTAATTTAGTATACGGCGAAACTATTGTTTTAAAAATGAAGAATTTGAGATTATTGTTCAACAAACAGTAAGTATAAAATTAAAATTTATAATATGAGAAAAAGTAAACTTCTATCTGACAAGAAATATAGCATTATATAAAACATGATAAGCCGAGAATAAGATAAAAGCTTGATAAATATCGTTAAAAATGTAACGTCACTTGACATTACAATTGATACACTCAAATATTGTATACACATAAAAACAAACATAATATTGTAAATTGTAAGTAAATTTTATTATTTTATCTCTTTTCTTCACTAAATCTCATTATTAAATTCATTAAACATATGAATTTGTAATTGTTTGCAATTGTTCAAAATGGCGCGGGCGTCCTTTAATAATTTTATTATGATTTATGACAATTACTTGACCTTGGTGTTACAAATTATCAAAATAGCATCTTATTTTTAAAGAAGATGTAATTATAATGTTATTTATTTCAGTATAATGAAAAGTCTAAGGGAAAGTGAAAAAGAGATTACTATTAACGCCCCATGGGGCAAGATCGCTGGTAAGATTTACGAAAAATATTATTATACTAACACACCGATTTTAACATTTTTTTTACAAATTAGTGCTTTGATCTAACTAAAGAGATAGGATAGTTTATTTTTCTATTTGATATTTTGTTTATTACGAATTAATTGTTTTTATCTGATAAAGAGACAAAATTCGATAAGATTTTAAATATGACAGTATAACTCCTTTGACTACATTGAGTAAGTGTCCAATAGATGGCGCTATGATAAAAGTACTAACATTTTAATTAAAACTACAATTTGGTATCTAGATTATTTAATATGAAAAACCTTCAACGTAGGTTATTGTATATATATTGTTTTAACACACTTTATATATTTCATGTTAATGAGATCCAAGACTTTCGGGAGGATTCATTTAAATGGCACTAATATTACTAGTATCTTTTTTAATTTATTTAAATTAAAAAAGATACTGTATATGTATTTACATACTCCCGACGTTTCGGTTACTTTGCAGAAATTGTGATTATGAAGACGAGATGAAAAGTATTCTGATCTCGTCTGTGGCTTTTCCAAACGTAATAAATTTAATATTATTTACGCTATTAGTCCGGTCAAAATAGGAAATAAAAATAACAAAAATTAATTGTTTATTGGAAAAAATCATAACATTTTTATGAAAAACTTTAAGATCTATAACTTTGTTTCTTTTTCACTATTAAACTGAACGTTTTCGAAACAAAATCAAAAGACCTCAAATTTTGATCTTTAACCCAGAATACTTTTTGGGGACTTTTAAAACATTATTTGTAATTATAAACCCAAGCTATCCACTTATAGATTGCTTGTCGTGAATTTTTGTTATTCGACCACTATTTTTATGTCTAAATTCACCAAACTACACTAGTATAATAAACGAGAATATTTGCATAATATTTTTACTGCCCCACGTGATATTTAGACCAGCAGCCAGTTAATAATAATAATAATAATAATAAACTTTTATTTCAACCAATCTGATCATATTTACAAAATTGTTAGTATAGTGCACTCCTTAACCTATTGTTAGTAAAAAAAAAAAAAAAAAAAAAAAAAAAAACTACATAACTTAAAATTATAGTGTTACAGTACCTTTCTGACATGATTTGTTTGTCAGCACATGGACCATACTGCAATGGTTCAAGTACTGACAATCAAACCTGTCAGAAAACGCTACTAGGATGCTGTTAGAACTGGCTCGAACCCTACGCACCAGGGATGCACACCGTTTACGCATGGTCGCGTAAAAGCAGTCCACATTCGCCTCGGCGAACATCCCAGACGCGCTGCAGAATCGAGGCAGCCCCATCAGCAACCTAAAAGCGTTGTTGTACTGCACACGTAAGGCGTTGTACTGTTTTTGCGAATAATCAATCCACAGGCTGCTCGTGTAGAAGGATGTACAGAAGGCTCTAAAAAGAGTTATTTTAACAAGTGAAGTACAACGAGCAAACCTGCGTGCGATCATGTTCGCTCTAACAGACAACGCCCTGCGTTCTCGCTCGATGTCCGCATCGTCCTTCAGGTCAAAGGATAGCACATGCCCTAGATATTTAAATTGATTTACCCTGTTCAATGGGGCGCCGTCTAGTTTTATCAACGGTATCGTTGAGGGCAGTGCTTTTCCTTCAGCCTTGAAGATCATGTATTCGCTTTTACATACATTATATACAAGACCATGATTGCGAGCATAGCTCATGCATATATCCAACAGTTTCCCTATCCCACACGCCGAGGCACTCAGCAGCACCATGTCGTCTGCGTAGCTGATATTGTTGATATTTACTCCATCAATATGGCATCCGGCACGCGTGCTGCTGAGCTCCTCTATTAAAGCGTTAATGTACAGGTTAAAGAGCTTAGGTGAGGTTAATCCACCCTGTCTCACGCCGCATTCCAACCTGTACGGGGACGAGAAACTATTTGACCATCGCACGACGTTCGACTGGTTTCTATACCAAAATTTAAAGATATTGTTTACTCCTTCCGGAATACCAGTATCCCGCATCTTTTTCCACAGGATATCATAATGTACCAAGTCGAACGCCTTGGATAGGTCGAGAAAACATGCATAAACTGGTGTTTTTCGCTGCGTATAGTACCTGACAGTCTGCTTGAGACACAAAATGGCAGACTCAGTGGATAGTCCTGGCCTGAATCCGAACTGATTGTCATGTAGTTTAATATAATGGTCAAGTTGCATATCAAGCAGACCATCAAGCACCTTAGCTGTAACGGTAGCAAGAGAAATCGGCCTGTAATTGGACTTGTCAGAAACGTCACCCGTTTTGTTCTTCACGATAGGCACAACCATAGTTTTCATCAGAGCTGCCGGCAGGTAAGAATGTGTAATACATAGATTATAAAAAGTCGCAAGCAGTGCCGGAAGCAAGGGGCCAGCGTGCTTTAAATGCTCTATACTAAGCCCATCATGGCCTGGGGACTTACCACGCGACATTGAGGTAATAATCTTGTTTACGTCCTCAGATGTAAAAACAAATTCCGATCCCCCGGTCACTCGATGCTTCCCCTACCTCTGACTGTGAAGAACCTAACGGAGACCTTACAGCAAAATGATCCCTAAACGTATTAGCAATGAGACCATGTTCGCTAATGCCCTCGACGCTCACAGGAAGACTCATCCCGCTATTAAATTTGTTAGTAGCCTTCCAGAATTGTCTAAAGTCATGCTTGAAGTGATGCGAAGCCAGGATATCCATTTTTATCTGCTCGGCGTTGTTTTGGCACCACTTCAAACGGGACTTGAAAACACTCCGGCTACTTCGCATTTCCTCATACACATCACCTTTCGTCGGCTTACCGTACCATACCCAGACTAAAAACGCCGATCTAGCCTCCCTGTGAGCCTCGCGTACATGCCTGTTCCATCCAACCACCGGCCGCTTCCTAAAACACCTGTTTGTGCGGCTAGACTCCGAGGCGGCATTAGTTAGAATATATATAATGTCACTATAGAGCTTATCTATATACATATTGTGAGTTACATTTTTACACAAATAATTACAGCATTTAATTTCATTATACAATTCCAAGGTACTTAATTTCTCGTGACATAGCTTACTATATAAGTTTATCTGTTCCGGCTTTTTGTCGCCCCATAGTATATCTTTAGCAATTATGTTCGAGTTACATATAAGTTTTGGTTTTACCACCCCTAAGTCACACTCTATTATCAGGGGATAGTGGTCCGACCAAAACACATCATACTTAACATAAACATTAACAATTGAAGCTAGCGCAGACATGGTGGCTATACAGTGATCTAACCATCGTCTCGACCCATGGGCCTCACTAATAAAAGTATATGTATCTGACGAAGGGCCTAAAAACTGTACATCCGCACACGTCCATTCTAACTCATTACAAAAACTTATAAGTTCGTTGTAAAACAGTTCATTTATATGTGAGTTATAGTCTCCGAGAGCATATACTGACTCGATATTTTCATTTTTAACAATAGCACTCACCGAACTGAGGCAATCCGTGAAATCCGGAACGTTTATCAGTTTATCCGTTGGCATATACACACTAAACACTAATAATGACCTTTGGTGTAACACTATCTTTATAGCACAGACTCTAGGGTTGTCACAGCGCACTACAGACACATTTTGGAACACACTTTTCCTGTTTCACTGTTAAAAGTATATCCTATCCATTTTTTCAGGTCTAACCTGGGGTAATCCGGAAAATCCACCGGTATTTCTGTGTCCCGGACGAATTAATCCATGTTCCTTATTTCGTTATCTGGTCATGAGATTGCCCAGCAGCTTTTTTTATGTAGCTATCGATTTGCCGGGTAATGGAATTTCTGATCATTTGCCGGCCGGCATCAGATTTTCCGTATGGGACTTAGTGCCAAGTGTAGCAAGAGTAGCTGATCATTTTAAGTGGAATAAATTTATTTACATAGGCCATTCATTAGGAACAGCTGTAGGTGGGTACAGTCTTGGTAAAAGTATTGAGTTTTAGTACGTATGAAACTTTAAAGATTAATGTGAGGTTTTGTTTGGTTGTGTCAGGAGATTATTGATTTTATTTGTATAGTTTCTGGAGAAATTTTGATATTTAAATTTAAATACGTACGAGTATATTATTTCAATTATATATATAATAATATATTATTTCAATTATTTTTTTTATTGTAAGACTAATTAATAAGTAATTTATCAATGAAAAGATGGACTGTCAAGTTTTATGACATAATCAATTTGACAAGTATGACAGGAGATTTAGTTAAGCAAAAAACATTATTTTGGCGAAATCTATATTATCTAATATATCAAAAAATAGATTGGGATGGGATGGGATGGCTAATGTTGATAAAAAGTAGTACATTTATATTGGCAATATTGTGCCTTCTATCTGGTAGTATTTAATGTGTGACACTATGGTTCAAAAATGGTATGTTGTCTTTTTAGTTGAGTTTTGTAACGGCACTTTACTTGGCGTTTATTTGTTATTACCAAATAAGACATTTGGAGCATTTATTCGTCTTCATTTGACATATTTGCACAAATAACACACATACACAAATAAGCGAAAACGCGTAAAGACGTTTAATGCCAAGTGTGGATGTCGTGTTTGCGCTATTTGGACTATATACAAATATTTGGACAAATACGACGAATAAGAAACGCCAAGTAAAGTGCCACCTAACATTTCTTCCTAAATAAGATTAACTATGACCAATATGTTTGTTATTTTTCATATTAAGAGCTATTAAACGAAGAATTATGACGTGTTTCATTATCAGGAAAGCACTATGTAATGGCTTATCCAGAGAAAGTCACACGTATTGTAGAGTTGGACCCAGTGCCGGCCTACCACACGGTATTCCCAGAGGAAATGAAGGATTGGTATCACGAGGTTTACGGCAACCATTATGAAGAAAAGCAGTATAAAAAACACGCGGGCTCCAAGGACACAGCACCGAAATATACTTACGATCAGGTAAAGATTACGACAATTAATAATAATGAGAACAGCTCAATATATTGTCGATTTTGGCTCAAATTAAATATTTTTTTCCATTAATATTAAAATATTAAGTGTGTGTTATAGTTGGTATTTGTAAGCTAGAATTCTTTGGTGAATTTGAGCGTCATTTAAACGATTCAAATGTTCGCGCTATATTGTTTCAAACGCACAAGATATATATATCGTAAGATAGATCCGACGATATCGACAAATGGGAACTGTAACAGTGTAATATATATTTTTTCGCCCGCGTGGAGTTCGGTTATTCGGTTCGGTTATCGCGTTCCCAAGAGAACCTTTCAAAAGTCTGGGATAAAAACTATCCTATGTTCTTTCTCAAGATCAACTCTATGTCTGTACCAAATTTTATTAAAATCAGTTCAGTGGTTTAGGCGTGAAAGCGTAACAAACAGACAGACAGACAGTCACTTTCGCATTTATAATATTAGTAGGGATATATATTTCCATATTTTAAAAACGCGCCTATCCGCCATCTTAACTTTGTCATGATTATAATGTACTTATTGTGATGAAAAAAATGTATTATTTTTCTAGCTAAAGACTTTAATAATGAAAGCCCAAGGCTTGTCTGAAGCCATAGTTGAAGAAATTATACCGCGGTACGCGGTACCGGCGGGAGATAACTTGTACAGGTAAAAATAATATAAGCTATATATATACAGTGTAAACTCTATATAACAACACTCGATTTAACGACAAACTCTTTAAAGCGTCGAAATCACTTGACTTTGGTTGGTTTAGGTTGTCTATCATACAATGATACATTCTACATAGCGGCACACCCACTCTCAATAACGACAACAATTAAGTAATAAAAAGTACCTTTTAAGTTGCTAAAATTAGTAAAAACTTTGCAGCTGTGTACGTTCCTTTGTCGCTTTGTTATACTAGCCCGCAATAAACTCGACTGTCCCTATCATGCATACCGAACTTTCTAAGAAATTCGTTCTTTTGTTTACAATTACAAATTGCTTACACGTGTCGACGGTTTTGGAAACCTACATGGAAGTAGATGACTGCCTCCTTACTACGGCTTCACTCACATACAAAGAAATTTTAGATTCAGTGAGAAAAACTGAGGATCAACAGCAAGGAGATAAAGAAGATGAGATAGATGAGCCTGAGCCTCCGCCGAGAATTAAAGAAGCTTTGGAAGCAGTTAAACTACTGGAAAATTATTTCTTTTATCACCAAGATGCCTCAATATTGCAAGATATGAATAAAATAACTAAAATAATACAACAACAGTACTGGTGCAGCAAAAGACGTCAAACAGAAATAACTGACTATACGCAATAGCGTTCGAATAACATTCTTTTTTATGTACATAAGTACTAACACTAGACTGAAATAAACTTTGTCTTTTTCTAATTCTGATTTATCTTCTCTCTATTTAACGGCAACTCTCTGTAACGCACTAAAGTGCACAGTCCCTTCAGTGTCGTTATATATATATATATATATATATATATATATTTAGTGAAATTCATTATTATTCAAAAGGCAATGACATACAGTCGTGGATAGTGCAAATCCTCGTAACTATCATTGTATAGTTTCTTGTATCTACATTGGAAGCAGATCAGAAGAAAGTTTGAGCTGAAATATTTTCTTTAATAACGATTTTAAAGTTATTTTTTTCACAATTAGTAATAAATTAAACATTAAATAATTATTTACAAAATTATCCAATCCTAGTTACGCGGTTTGCACTATCCCGACGATATGTAATGTCTTGTTTCTCAGACGCTAGATGGCGCTGTTATAGTTGCCGTATCAATTGTATAATATACAATAATTGGTTATATATATATATATGTTTGTATGATTTTTTGTTCGTTAAAACTTAATTCACTACGCCTCTTTAATAATTTTCTATGTACTTTACTTATTTTCGTACAATTTGTAACAAATTTACATTACCTTCCCAGATTAACATATGATCAGCGGATGAAAAGCTTATTCAAGGTGCCATATCTACCGGAGCAGCTTAAAGCCATGTTCACGTCACACAGCAAGCCAATACTCGCAATATTTTCCTCATTTAGTGTAGACCAGGGCGAATTTTCTAGAGTACCATTCGTTTTCGACGAAGAGCAATGGCCGAATCGTAATTATAAATATATTTTAGTCGATGGAAGCCACGAGGCGTACTCGGAGCAACCTGAGTGCATGTCAGATGAAATAAGCAAGTTTTTATTGAACGATCTTAAATCTAAATTGTAGATTGGCTGTATGATGTTGACCTTGGACTGTAATTTAAAAAAAAATAGTATTTTGACAGCAAAGAGGTTGAATTAAGGATGATATATTGTTCTCATCACTATTTGTACTTATTTATAAATATATGTTCTGTAATTACTAATTTTATACGTCACAAATCGTTATGACAAAATAGTATTTTGTAGTAAATATTGTAAATTGTTTATATTTAAATATAATAAGGAATTAAATAAAACTATTTACATGATATGTAATTTAAATTCTTTCCCATCCTTTAATATTTCTTTGTTACACAAAAATAACATCACAGCAATAAATATTTAACAATCATGTTTAACATATTTATTATTATCACCTTTGAAAAACCCCGAAAAAAATGTAACAAAATATAAAATATTTTATATTGTATCAAATAATATTATAACGCAACTAAAAAGAAATAAATATTCAAAGAAGTATAACTAGTTTGTTTACATTAATCTTGTTTCACTGGACTACTGAGGTAGTATGACAGTACTTGGTGTTTGTATTGTTTGTATTTATCTGATAAAAAAATATTTCATTAAATTAAAATTGTATACAGGGTGACTGGTGAATTACTATCAATATTTAAGGAGCATACTCGGTACATGATTCTCATTCGAATTATGTAAAAAAAATAGGTACTTAATTTTTGACCAAATTTCCGTATAAATAAATAAGGTGTTGACACGTTCCAAGTGTTCCAAGTGTGGACGCGTGCGGCGGCGTGCTGATACAAAACCACGCCCTCGCCGCGTATGTGTGAGTGTATGTGTGTACACCTAATCTGTAGGGTGTTCACACGATGTGTAATTAATTACACAACTTTTGGTTAACTTTACTTAGAAGTTTATTAATATTTATGTTATATTAATTTTTATTTTGTCATATATGATCGTCAAATATCACGTCCTCAAGTATCGATAGTAATTCACCAGTCACCCTGTATATATATATATATATTTCATGATCAAACAACAGGTTACTCTATTTTCATGAAAACAAATAACTTATTTGTCATAATTACCAATATAAATAGTGTCCTATAAATATAATAAAGTATAATTTAATAATTATATAATATATTCGTCATCTAATATTCGTGATCACGGTTGCTGTAAAATAACCGAAACGTCGGGAGTATGTACTTTATAATGATAAAATAACGCATAGTATACGAAAAATATTAGTTTCATTTAAATAATTAATATATATTATTAAGTATTTGTCAATGGTGAAGACAAAATTATAGATTCAAAATTTATACTATATAAATATATATATACTATAACTTAGATTTGACATCCATATTCAAAAAACTAATGATTTGTTCCGATAACCTTTCCGGATGTATGAAATGCACATCATGATTCCCGTCCACCCTCAAATGTATTAACTTATCATTCTTCTGGCATTCAGATAGATATTCTTCTATGACGATTCTTCTTTTTACACCAATTTTTAAATATTCTTTGGATGTTATATAGAGTATGGGCGGTGAGTTCTTACAGAATATTGTTTTATAATATTCTTTTGGGAAATATGTTGGAGCCATTAGCTTTATTCTGCGATCCCAGGATAATCTGGAAAATAGTTTTATATATTTAGCACTTGATGATGTTTGAGCTAGTTTTCACCTGGAATTTCCAACTGAATGATGAAGATTTTATATGTATATAATTTTATAATTATATGGATATAAAGCATGGTATGAGATTATTTATTAAAATATTAGTGAGTTATAGCATATATATGTATGGGAATGATAATAAATGCTAAGGTAAGAAAACAAATAATAATTATTCTAGTCATATATAAAAACATTTTTTTTTAAATCAGTCTTAGAGAAATATCTAAATTCTTATCAAATATGTAGTTATAATTAGCTATTGTATACTCTGTAACATGTTCTATAATCTATAATACTAAGAGAATTCAGTATTGCCAGCATTAAATAATGTTCAAATTAATTATACATACTTGTATAGATTATCACGAACTTTTATCAGATTCCTTGATAATATCAATTCCGCCTGCTCCCTCGTCATCTCTCTAGCCTTCATAACAGCTTCAATAGCTGATTCTTTGCTGTACAGCTTGTCTTCTTTCATGCTATTATAGTTGCTGTAATATTTATCATAGAACTCATAGAATTCTGAGAAATCTTCCATGATCAATCTTTGTAATGCTGGTGTCGGATCAAGTAGAACAAACTTCTTTATCTGACCGGGGAACACTGCATTGTAGAATAGACCTTAAATCATATTGGATAAAGTTTATTTCTGATTTTCTTTGCAATATACACTATTAACTAAGAATTTAAGAATTTTTTAAATATTGATTAAAGAAAATTCAATAATTTGTCAAATTACCTTGTTCTGTACCCAATGAATGTCCTATATAGTAGAATTCTTTCCATCCTAGATGTTTCACAACCACTTCTATAACACATACTGGAAACAGTCTCGTTAGAACGACACCTTGAAAATAATTACAAAGATAATTATATGCTAACTAGGAAAAACTTCATATTGATAATAATAAAGATTTTTCAAACAAAAATTGCTAGTTACTTATTAAATAATAAAGTGAAATTCCCATCAAAATCTGTTCAGCGGTTTCAGAGTTTAACCTCAATAGACAGACATATATCTTTTTATATGTATATAATCATATAAATTTATTCAAAGCTATTATTTCTAATACAATATAAATATATGAGATTATTATGCAAAAATTGGCGAAAGTAATTTTGATAAATAACATATAAGCATAAATTTGTCATATAATTTTCCAATTTGGGAATCTCGAGATGTACATACACTTCATTAGAAAAACTTTTAATACTTCCAGCATATTCAACAACTAAATTATATTACCTACCAATATTTAAAGCTATTTATATAAATTATTACAAAATTAACTCAAGAACTGTTCCGAGTTTATAATGTAAGTGAGAAACAAACATACATTCATTAACATTACAATAACATAAAACTAAAGCAGCTTACCGAATGGCAAGCTATCGGAGCGGCCATGCATTGGCATATCAAATGCTACATAATGGTAGCTCTTCGGTAAATGTTTTAAGAGTGGTATGAATGTTGCCGCACTGTCCTGTCGACCATGCACGAGAAGAACAGGTTTGCCACTCGGATTTCCCCATGATATTACTGGAAAAAATATTATAATTTGTCAAATTCTTATATATTTTATATATTTAGCAATTGATTTTAACAATGGTATACTATAATAATGTGCATTATTGAAATAAAATACGAAATTATTCGGAAAAATCTAGAAATAACAATTGTCAGGAATGTAGTTTTTTATATTCAGCCAAAATTGTTATATAACCTTCATATATATACTGTTATGTAATAAGCATTATTATAATTTTTTATAACCTTAAATATTTTAATTATGTGCTTATATTTTTGTTAGCATTAATATAAAACCTCTTTAGAACGAACTGTCTTGTCTGTCCTTAAGTTATTAAAAAAAAAATAACGATACTTACGAGCTACTTTACCCCAAGGCAAATCAATAAACCATTCTTTTAATACATTCATTTTAATAAAGAAGACTAAATTTACTTAAATGTTAACTTAATTTCGTCTAATTTGTACTTTGGTCTCAATACAATTATAATCAAAACATATTTTTTTAATCGTTCACAGATAATTTTTACCAAGTTTTTGTAAAGAAATTTAAAGCAACGGTTTAAAGAAATAATCCAATTATAGAGACTATTGATATATCGCTTAGATAAAATTAAAAAAATCACTAATTATAGTATAATCAATGTTAACGAATTCTTAAATT
The DNA here is from genome assembly GCA_916720795.1 of Danaus chrysippus. Classification (NCBI taxonomy): domain Eukaryota; kingdom Metazoa; phylum Arthropoda; class Insecta; order Lepidoptera; family Nymphalidae; genus Danaus; species Danaus chrysippus. The sequence continues at coordinate 1,626,553 of CAKASE010000072.1, read as the reverse complement.
TGTTTTACTAAATTTTGACTTATTAATCTACACTTCGGATCATTATCGTGTTTTATAGATTTTGGCAATGTCGATTGTCGTGTGAATATTATTCATTAAGTTAAATAAATATTTACCATTTAAAAAACTGACAGCTGACATTTCTAAACTGTTGACGTTTGGAAATCGTTTTCAGTAATAATTTTATTTAATTTTATGTAAAATCATGAGATAACGAGAATATTTTGTTATAAATAGAATAATTTTTAAAATAATAAAGAGATAAAAAAATATATAAGAATTCTCAAATTAAAATAAATTAAATTTTCCAATTTCAGTATAGAGCCATATTAATTGCTTTCATTACGTTCTATTTTTTTATGTATATTTTTGATTAAAATAAAAATACCTATTTTACCCACAGCTTTAGTATTACAGAAGTAATTTTAAGTTTTTTACGTCAAATTATTGTATTTTTGTTACTTTTTGCTAACACTAACAATATCATACTGTTTAATTTATGAACTTTTAAGTATATTCATTAAGATTTTTTTATACGTCTACTATTTAATGATTATTTATGTTGTATTTTTAGACGTTAGTTTTACAGTATGATATTCCCAAAGAGGGTTGATGTCAGGCAGGCGGCTGGTCGTAAAACAATTAGCCAAAACTATTAACAACATGTCGGGCAGACCCTGGCTCAAGTTGGGAAATTGCCAGGTAGAAGAGAAGTTTTTTTACAGTATGATAGATCAGGAGTTATTTTTAATAATTCTCTCATTCTCTTGTTCAATGTTGACAATAAATGCATCTAAACGTTTGCTAGTGCTTAGTTTATTAAGAACTTTGACATCAACAAGTATATTAAATATCCCACAATAATACAATGCATTTCACACTTCTTGATACATCTTCAGCACCACTTCTAATACTACCTACAATAGCTGAACTATAAATTTAAATTATGATATTGGTTTTCTTTTAAAAAGTATTTATTTAGGAAACTAGGATTATATATGATCGGAGAGCACCGTGCAAGTTTAATCAGAAAGGCAGAATCTGGCTACAGCTGAGAAATTGCCAGGAAGAAGAAAAAGGAAAGCGTAGCGTCGGACGTCCACCAAGGAGATGGAAAGATGACTTATTCAAGGCTGCTGATTCACGGTGGATGCAAGTCACCTCCGACCGTAGTGCTTGGAAGTAAATGAGGAAGGCCTATGTCCAGCAGTGGACCTCAAAGGACTGATGTGATGATGATATCGGAAACTAAAACATCATAACCTAGTATGTCAAATAAAACGTAATGATTTTCGCGTACCAAAAAAATTTGTCATATGAGATCTAAGACTTTTGAGAGTGTTAAATTTAAATGAAACTAATATATAGAGAGGAGCTTGGACAGTGGAGGTGATCGTTTAACGTTAGATAGGGTCCCTTAAACCTACACCTGGGTCACAAGTCCCAGTCACTGTTGAAGCTCCTCTCACTACAACGATGGACCCGACACACGCACCGTGAATACTGAATGATGAAAGGTTTCGTCTCCCTCGAATTATTACGCGTTTAAAATTATTATTAGTGTCTAATCTTTTCAGCTTGTGATCACGGTTGCTGCAAAATAATTGAAACGTCGCGTCGGGAGTATGTAGTTATTACAAATAATAAAATAACGCGTAGTAGGTACATCAGAAAATATTAGTTTTATTTAAATTCACCTAATTATCTATATTAAATATCGGCATCAGCCTATCAGAGCCCACTGCTGTAAGGCCTCTTCTCACATGCAGAAGGTTTGAACATTAATCACCACGCTCGCTCAAGACAGGTTGGTGATTTGAAACTTATGATTGTGAAATTATAAGTCCAGGTTTCCTCACGATGATTTCCTTCACCGTATGTCAATGGTGTCTAAATACTCTTAGAAAGTACATATTATGTACTTACAAATACTTTTATATTAAATATATTGTTATTTAATTTAAATTACTTCAAAAATATTTAATATTAACATATATTTACATTTGTTTAAAACCATTTTCTAGTAAAATACTTTAATAAAACAGTAATTATGTATGTAATTGCTAATTACTATATATAAATCTGATAATTATATTTCATTTCTGTAACAAAAAAAACAGGAAATAGTAATAAAATCGAACTTTTAATGTAGATTTTTGATAAAAAAACGGTAAAAAGGTTTTTCCTTATAACTATCATCCGATTAAAATTCTTCTTGTTACATCTACCTTGAAGCGAGAACTTGTAGACCTTGCGAGAGGTGAATGGAATAAAAAGTACTTTGGAGGGTCATTTTATTAATAAAACATATATTATACACAATTTTTTACTGTTTTTAGTTGTGTATTTGCTAATATGGCGTCCTTCATAAAATGAGATGTCAAATTTGACGTAATTTCATCAGATGTTTAAGATTTGAAATCAATATTTGTTTTTGAATAAAAAATATAAGATAATTAATATTTGATTGGATATTTTTATGAATATTATATAAATAATTACTTTGTTGATATTGACTGCAATTAGAATTGATTCTTGGGATTTTTTAAATATTCAACATGTGGTTTCAGCTACTTTACATTTAATACGATTTTATTTGTTTTTATAAGAGTGCATGGAGTTTGGGGTAATTATTACGTTAAATGTGTATTCTTTAAAACATAAGTAAAGAAATATGGTGACCTTTATCGAAAATTTCTGAAAATACTTAAATTTTATCATTCGTACAAAATAATTACACTGAGTTTTGAGATGCAAAAGTATCGTAAAATATCACACATAAAATTATATTTAAAATAATAACCACAGTAATATAAACTAAATGGTTAATATCAAGGTAAATAAAACAAAATAAAAGTTTTGATTTCGTATATTCGCATAAATATTTTCGTCCAACGCCGCCATATTTGATTTGTAAAAAAACATTCCTCCTGTTCAAAACATCGCTTGCGTGACCGTCAACAATTAGTTTGTCAAATGTAAATATGACATTTTTTGTATTATTTGATTTTTGTTTGTTTGAATATCTGTAACAATATATAAATATATTACAATATTTTTTAATACTTTATATAATCAATATCTTTGTTTTTTGTCCTTCAAACTGCTTATGACGGGTATTTATTTACTTTTACGTACTATTATACATAATTACGGTAAATAAGCGTATATATGAAAGAATAAAATAAAATGTCTGTATCTTTGATTAAGTATTGAGATAAGTTTTCTTGAGAACTTTATTATTTATACTTATACATATAATAATATTTATAACTTAATAGACATTTTATTAAAACGATTATGAATAATGAAAAAATTTATTTAAGTCTTAAATAAATATACTAGAATTATACAGCACCATTGTTATGCTAAAATTTATCTTATTGACACTTACAATGCTATACATAAATGTACTTGAGAAAAACTTCGCTATTTTCTACCTAAAAATATATTGTTTTTTATGTGAATTATTAATCATTACCTATTTGGGAACAGCTTGTTGTATTTACAAAGCCAGCCGTCGAAATCCGTGTACATGTCCTGGAGTCCGCACAACTTTTTTATTTCTGACTCTATAAAAACAAAAGCTTTGTTGAAAATAAAAATGTTTATATAAAAATCTTTCATTTATTTTAATAGTTTGATAATATAATCAAAAAATCTTATATATAAAATTCTCGTGTCGCGGTGTAAGACAGAGAACTTCGAAACGGTTGGACCGATTTTGATGAAGTCAGCATATTGAGTAGCTCTGAGAATCGGCCAACATCTATTTTTCATACTCCTAAGTCATATTGTTACCCATTAATTATTTTTCGGACGAAATTCATTGTTTATTTTTTTTATAATGTAGCATTAAAAAATACATACAACCCAAAATTTTGACTCTTATCACCAACCATTACTTTTTAACAAAACAACGTTTGCCGGATTAGCTAGTAGGAATAAATAATTTTGATATTCTAATAATTAAATATAATCTTGTGTCAAAATCAAATACAAATGTCAAATGTCAAACTGACACTTGATATTAATTATTTAATTTTAATAAATTACTTATATACCAAAAGTTTAAACTTCCATTTCGTTAGTCGTTGTGTTTTTATCTCACATCAGCCTATCAGAGCCCACTGCTGAGCCTCTTCTCACATGGAGAAGGTTTGAGCATTAATGACCACACTCGCTCAAGACGGGTTGGTGATTTCAAACTTATAATTGTGATATAAGTCCAGGTTTCCTCACGATGTTTTCCTTCATCTGTCAGTGGTGTCTAAATACTCTTAGAAAGTTTTTTATCATTTTATAGTAACTTTTAGTAAGAGTAAGTTTGATTTGCAAAAGTAATTACGGAGAGTTTTTAGGTTCATATTTTGACGTGAATGAATACAAACTAAATTTCATATTTATATATTAAAGTGTGTATCTGTTTTTCTTTAAACAGCTTTTATCTAAATTATTGTTACACGAAAAAAAATAATTGAATGAAACTAATACTTTTCGGATTATACTAAGCGTATTTTATTATTGTAAAAATGGTTGATGAAAATCAACCGAAACGTCAGGAGTTTGTAGTTAAAATAATTATTTTCATTGAAATAAATACTCGCGGAAGTCTCATTAAAAAAATCTTTTTGTCTATCCGTCTATCTTTTTGTTTTCGCTAATCCCAAGAATATATTAAATTTGGCATGAATTTCGTAAACAGTGAAGTTACTCGGTCGAGTTTTTAACCGACATCACAAAGGAGGTAATTCTCAATTCGGCATAATATTGTTTACGTTATTATCCATATAAAGGTTGATTTTAAAAATTATTTTATCCAAAGGTCATTGACCTAAGATTCACTGTCACCAAATCAGGATCTGATTAAGGACATTTGATAAGTTCATTGACCCCTTATGATGATATTAATGCTTCTTCTTCTACCTAGTAATTTCCCAGCTTTAGCCAGTGTCTGCCTTACATGTTGTGAATAGTTTTGGCTAATTGTTTTTACGACCGGCCGCCTGCCTGACATCAACCCTCTTTGGGAATGCATTAATCAGTGATGTCTAAATACTCTTAGAAAGTACATATGATTCGGAAAAATCACATTGGTACTTGCCCGGGCCAGTTAATTATAATTGAAAATAAAGAAATAATTACATTTTACGTGATGATGGTAATGCTTCATCCAAATACATTTAATTAGAAGTCAAGCTGCCGGCAGAATATGGTATATAATATACTTACATAAGATTTGACTTCAATATACATAATCAATCGCGCCTTATATATATGTAAATTGGACATTAGTAGGTAAAAAAATTGTCGTATATACATATACTAGCTGACCCGGTAAACGTTGTGCCATATAAAAATAGGGATTGATGATAAAAAAGTAAATAGTCAGTGGTGGCCGAGGGCGAGGGCGCGGGTTCGATCCTGGCAAGTACCAATGTGATTTCTCCGAGTCATATGTACTTTATAAGAGTATGTAGACATCACTGACAGATGAAGGAAAACATCGTTAGGAAACCTGGACTTATAATATCACAATTATAAGTTTGAAATCACCAATCCGTCTTGAGCGAGCGTGGTGATTAATGCTCAAACCTTCTCCATGTGAGAAGAGGCTCAGCAGTGGGCTCTGATAGGGTGATGATGATATAATGTTGTATGTGATTGTATGTATTTTTAATGCTACAATATAAAAAAATGTACTAAAGTAAATAATAATTAAGGGTGAACAACCCTTATGACTTAGGGGTATGAAAAATAGATGTCGTCCGATTCTCAGAGCTACTCAATATGCTCATTTCATCAAAATCGGTCCATCCGTTTCGGAGTTCTCTGTCTAACACGAACGAGATTTTTATATACTTATAAGATATATAATTTAAAAGAGGTACAACTATAAAACATTGCATATATATATATATAAATCAGTGTTGCAATACTAATAAATATTTAAGTTATTAATGTAATCTGACTAGAAAGTAGGAAATTCCTATTTCGTAAGGCCTTAAGCAATGCATTACGTGGATCGACTAGCGATCTTGGGTAACCTTACTATTCCAATACACACTCAATACTTACAGTTACTAGTTTGATAAAACACGTTATAGTATTGAATGAGAAACGGCAAACGCAGAGTGTAGCGTGTAAACTTGTACTAAGAGATTTTTTTTAAGCGAGCAGATGGTCTAATTGAAGAAGATAGTAGGTTGCCTATGGAGATTTATAACATCTTTTGGGATTAGGGAAGAAAGGGAGGGAAAAGTGGGAAAGTGAGGGAAAAGTGGGAAAGAGGGAAAAGGGAGGATAAAGGGGACAACCAAGCAGACGGCCTACTTGGAGAGTGTAGTACCGTCGCCCATGGACATCTGTAACATCTTTTGTGTTGCGGATTACCCTTGATTAGGGAAAAAGGGAGGGAAAAGGAGGGAAAAGGAGGGAAAAGGGAACGGGTCGGAAAAGGCAACTGTCTCTCTCACTTATCGGACGAAACGCAGCCATTAAAGACTACTTCACTTTAAAAACGTTATAATATTTAATAAAAAACGTTAAACGCGGCGTGTAGAGTATAAACGTGTACTAAGTAATGTTTTTTCGTTGATGTTACGTACATTTGACAACAAAAACATTGTTATCGCTTATTATCAGTGCATTGACCTCACTAATTTGACATTGAAAAAAACATTACAATTTGATTGTTTATGTACAGAAAAAATATATTTTCCTTATAAATAACATCATCCCTACTAATATTATAAATGCGAAAGTAACTCTGTCTGTTACGCTGTCACGCTTAAACCACTGAACTGATTTTAATAAAATTTGGTACAGACAGAGTTGACCTTGAGAAAGAACATAGGATAGTTTTTATCCCAGACTGTTGAAAGGTTCTCTTGGAAACGCGATATAATCGAACGACACGCGGGCGAAGCTGCGGGCGGAAAGCTAGTATATATAATTTATAATTAATTATGTCTTAAAATACAATTCTCGTATTTATATAGATATTTTTCAATCTGTCTGTCTATATATGTTTATGAAAACATTATTTTCTTACTAACAAATTAAATAAGATTTTAATACTTATATAATTAAGGTATAAATTACTTTGTTTTTAATACAAATTAAGCTAAATACATAAAAAGTCGAGTGAATAAACTAGTTATCTATCAATACATTTATATTGTTTATTTAATTTTGAATCTCATTTACAAACATAATACTAATAAAATAATAGGAATATTGATTAAAAGTATTGAAAATTTGTCTTATTAATAATATATAAAAAAAAATTATATATATATCTTACCTCTATAAAAATCCATTGTTTTGTTTCAATAAGAATTTCTATACGTGTTTACACCTCCGTATGTAAATAGTGACTGAGGCGACGACAGAATAACATTGTACAATAATAACATATGTATATATTTATATTCATATATATATATATATATATATATATAATAGGGTCGTTAGTTAATTACTATTAGTGATAAATATTATGTATAAAGTCATTATAGATCTTATAAAATGTTACAAATGTATAGATGTGACTATTTTTATATATATGTATATTGCGCATGTGTATGTTAGTCAGTGGTGGCCTAGTGGTTAAAAGGCCTACCTCTCAATCACGAGGGCGCGGGTTCGATCCTGGCAAGTACCAATGTGATAGTTCCGAGTCAAATGTACTTTGTAAGTATTTAGACATCACTGATTAATGCATTCCCAAAGAGGGTTGATGTCAGGCAGGCGGCCGGTCTTAAAAACAAATAGCCAAAACTATTCACAACATGTAAGGCAGACCCTGGATATAGCTAGGAAATTGCCAGGTAGAAGAAGAAGAAGATAGTTCTTCTGTACGTGTGTATGTCACTGTACTAATCGTGTGTACCGATCTGTATGTATGTCTGTATCATCGTGCGTCTCTCCAGGTGATGATGATTCACAAACCAGCCGCCAGACGGCGCTGACTGTGTGTACCTTATATACAATGAACAGACGGCGACGTAGGTCACTATATGTATTGATTTAACACACTATACATTACTATATGAAAGCAACTCTGATGTAGGCGGAATCGCGGGCAAAAACTAGTATATATATTATCTGTTTGTAGCTTCATAAATCACGTATAGACAGACATTTTATTTTATTAATAATTGAAGATAAAACACATATCTGATAAGTTTTGGTCTTCAATACATCGAAATGTAAGTATTTTTTAATCAGTATAAATTGTATTCAGCATTATTTTACGTAATACCAATGGTTTCAAGTTTATCAACATACTTAGGTTGAGACGAAACTTCTCATCATTCAATGTATTCACGGTGCGTGTGTCGGGTCCATCGTTGTAGTGAGAGGAGCTTCAACAGTGACTGTGACTTGTGACCCAGGTGTAGGTTTAATATATATAGAGAGAGACGAAACCTCTCATCATTCCATGTATTCACGGTGCGTGTGTCGGGTCCATCGTTGTAGTGAGAGGAGCTTCAACAGTGACTGGGACTTGTGACCCAGGTGTAGGTTTAATATATATAGAGAGAGACGAAACCTCTCATCATTCCATGTATTCACGGTGCGTGTGTCGGGTCCATCGTTGTAGTGAGAGGAGCTTCAACAGTGACTGGGACTTGTGACCCAGGTGTAGGTTTAATATATATAGAGAGACGAAACCTCTCATCATTCCATGTATTCACGGTGCGTGTGTCGGGTCCATCGTTGTAGTGAGAGGAGCTTCAACAGTGACTGGGACTTGTGACCCAGGTGTAGGTTTAATATATATAGAGAGACGAAACCTCTCATCATTCCATGTATTCACGGTGCGTGTGTCGGGTCCATCGTTGTAGTGAGAGGAGCTTCAACAGTGACTGGGACTTGTGACCCAGGTGTAGGTTTAATATATATAGAGAGAGACGAAACCTCTCATCATTCCATGTATTCACGGTGCGTGTGTCGGGTCCATCGTTGTAGTGAGAGGAGCTTCAACAGTGACTGGGACTTGTGACCCAGGTGTAGGTTTAATATATATAGAGAGAGACGAAACCTCTCATCATTCCATGTATTCACGGTGCGTGTGTCGGGTCCATCGTTGTAGTGAGAGGAGCTTCAACAGTGACTGGGACTTGTGACCCAGGTGTAGGTTTAATATATATAGAGAGACGAAACCTCTCATCATTCCATGTATTCACGGTGCGTGTGTCGGGTCCATCGTTGTAGTGAGAGGAGCTTCAACAGTGACTGGGACTTGTGACCCAGGTGTAGGTTTAATATATATAGAGAGACGAAACCTCTCATCATTCCATGTATTCACGGTGCGTGTGTCGGGTCCATCGTTGTAGTGAGAGGAGCTTCAACAGTGACTGGGACTTGTGACCCAGGTGTAGGTTTAATATATATAGAGAGACGAAACCTCTCATCATTCCATGTATTCACGGTGCGTGTGTCGGGTCCATCGTTGTAGTGAGAGGAGCTTCAACAGTGACTGGGACTTGTGACCCAGGTGTAGGTTTAATATATATAGAGAGACGAAACCTCTCATCATTCCATGTATTCACGGTGCGTGTGTCGGGTCCATCGTTGTAGTGAGAGGAGCTTCAACAGTGACTGGGACTTGTGACCCAGGTGTAGGTTTAATATATATAGAGAGAGACGAAACCTCTCATCATTCCATGTATTCACGGTGCGTGTGTCGGGTCCATCGTTGTAGTGAGAGGAGCTTCAACAGTGACTGGGACTTGTGACCCAGGTGTAGGTTTAATATATATAGAGAGACGAAACCTCTCATCATTCCATGTATTCACGGTGCGTGTGTCGGGTCCATCGTTGTAGTGAGAGGAGCTTCAACAGTGACTGGGACTTGTGACCCAGGTGTAGGTTTAATATATATAGAGAGACGAAACCTCTCATCATTCCATGTATTCACGGTGCGTGTGTCGGGTCCATCGTTGTAGTGAGAGGAGCTTCAACAGTGACTGGGACTTGTGACCCAGGTGTAGGTTTAATATATATAGAGAGACGAAACCTCTCATCATTCCATGTATTCACGGTGCGTGTGTCGGGTCCATCGTAGTAGTGAGAGGAGCTTCAACAGTGACTGGGACTTGTGACCCAGGTGTAGGTTTAATATATATAGAGAGACGAAACCTCTCATCATTCCATGTATTCACGGTGCGTGTGTCGGGTCCATCGTTGTAGTGAGAGGAGCTTCAACAGTGACTGGGACTTGTGACCCAGGTGTAGGTTTAATATATATAGAGAGACGAAACCTCTCATCATTCCATGTATTCACGGTGCGTGTGTCGGGTCCATCGTTGTAGTGAGAGGAGCTTCAACAGTGACTGGGACTTGTGACCCAGGTGTAGGTTTAATATATATAGAGAGACGAAACCTCTCATCATTCAATGTATTCACGGTGCGTGTGTCGGGTCCATCGTTGTAGTGAGAGGAGCTTCAACAGTGACTGGGACTTGTGACCCAGGTGTAGGTTTAATATATATAGAGAGAGACGAAACCTCTCATCATTCCATGTATTCACGGTGCGTGTGTCGGGTCCATCGTTGTAGTGAGAGGAGCTTCAACAGTGACTGGGACTTGTGACCCAGGTGTAGGTTTAATATATATAGAGAGAGACGAAACCTCTCATCATTCCATGTATTCACGGTGCGTGTGTCGGGTCCATCGTTGTAGTGAGAGGAGCTTCAACAGTGACTGGGACTTGTGACCCAGGTGTAGGTTTAATATATATAGAGAGACGAAACCTCTCATCATTCCATGTATTCACGGTGCGTGGGTTCGGTCCATCGTTGTAGTGAGAGGAGCTTCAACAGTGACTGGGACTTGTGACCCAGGTGTAGGTTTAAGGGACCCTATCTATCGTTAAACGATCACCTCCACTGTCCAAGCTCCTCTCTCTACCTTTAAAACGAACTCACTAGCGCTGCCTTCGAAGTATCTTCTAATTCTTATAGTGTACGAAGATTTAAGACTTGCCTGCGAACTGACAGTGCGAAGTCTCGATGGTCTAATACTAAGGATACTTTCATTTAAAACGAAATAAACGATTATACTCCATTTAAGAAGTAATAAAGATATTTCATTATGTATACTACATATTTTAGCAATAAGCTTCCTTTCAGCCAATTCAATTTATATATTCTACCTTTTTGGTTTAAACTTCTTGGTTATTTTAGACATTTTTTGGCGGGATATTTCTTGTATTTTTACATATAAACAAGTAAATAATATTAAATAACAAACAAGATCAATCACAATAGCTAAATTGTTGTCATAAAAGACGACCATTTTCTTTGTAACATAAATTTTATGAAATTAAAACAAATTTAATTATAAATATATCAAAATATTAAACTTATATTGTGAATAAAACTAATATTTTCGGATTTGCGATTTTTTATTTTTGATTATAAACTACATACTCCCGGCGTTTCGGTTACTTTACAGCAACCGTGATCACGGGCAGAAAAGATGGTTCATCTCGTCACAAAAAATCGGAAATATTAGTATCATTTAAATGAGTACTCGCGAAAATCTTAGATCTCATTATTTTGTGAATTTTACGATATTTTTTGTTATTAAGCTTCTTTCTTTTACAAAAATATCTTTTATCTATTCAAATCAGTGTGCATCAATCATATAATGAATAAATTTAATCACTTTACGAAATAGATATTTGAAAACAAAAACAGAAATATGCTTACTCCAAGTTCGTCTCTACATACTCCGCGTCAACAGTATTTCATTCATAAATCTTGTATAGTATTAACGTAGTATTGAATGAGAAACGGGAAACTATTAGTATGTAGTGTGAAACTTGTGTCAATGTATTGTTTAAAAAATTATATAATTATGTTTATATTATGTATAAAAGTAATGTAGAAGTACTAACTAAGTTTTAATTGTAAATACATATTAAACGAGAAGACACGATAGCTCATTTGGAAAAACAAATGAAAGATTTCATTATATAGGTCGTAGGTTCGACTATTATTATTAATAAATTTTCCATTATATTATTGAAGTGAAATTTCTTACACTTCCAACAAGGTTGCGTTAAACGTTTAACGCTTCTAGCGAAGAGGGATAGAAAGAGACAGAGCGAAAGTGAATGCGTGTCGCTCTAACGCACGCAGACAATCAATAGTGACTTGTAAGTAATGTTAATAAAGTTTGTTTTAAGACACTAAAGATTCCTTAAAATTCATTCCACCCCTTCCTATTTTCATTTCATTACGAAGTTTCACTTCTTCGGTTCGAAGAGACAATTCATTTCTTTTGTTAATTTATATATTTTATACTAGAAGACCCGGCGAACTTCGTATCGCCCTATAATCAAGAAATATCTATTACGTTTTTTTATTTATATTTTTGGAGTTTACCTGTAAGCCATAAATCTCCGTGTTTTGAAGTGCGACAGAATGATTGACATATTAGTTAGTTGTCAAATCTAATGTCAAAAAAAACGTTTGTATGGGAAATAGAAAAGGGCTGTTTTTATGGTTTTCCCAGTAATTAATCAATTTTTTTCATCTTTTATACCTTCCCTGAACCTCCACGAACATTTCAAGACTAAGATAAGATAAATCCGTTCAGCTGTTCTCGAGTTTAAGCAAGACTAAGGAACAGCAATCCATTTTTATATATATAGAAGATAATAGTACAATACGCAATGTTTACAGAATATTCTAGTCAATACAACGACCTAGATAGATATCTTTAGTGTTAGGTATAAATACCTATTGTGAAGGTCTGACTAGTAATTTATTAGACTAATATTGAATAATGCGGACAAAACCGGGTTAAAGTTGGTAGCAAATTAAGAAGATTATTTAATATTATGTAATTAATATATAAATTTAATGTGTCTTCTACCTGGCAATTTCCCAGTTTTAGCCAGGGTCTGCCTTACATGTTGTGAATAGTTTTGGCTAATTGTTATTACGACCGGCCGCCTGCCTGATATCAACCCTCTTTGGGAATGCATTAATCAGTGATGTCTAAATACTATTAGAAGGTACATATGACTCGGCAAAATCACATTGGTACTTGCCAGGATCGAACCCGCGCCCTCGGCGACGAGTGGTGGGCTCTTTGACCACTAGGCCACCACTGACTTTTTAATTTAATTGTATTATACATTAAAGTAAAACTCTTTTTAATGTATATTATCTTTATTAATTACTTAAATTAAATAAAACGAGAATAATACCAGTTCTACGTCATACATACTTTACAAATACGTGATTTAAGGGAAACTTTTTATACATTGTTCAATTATTTTGCATCATATGAACTATTTTGTGATTTTAAATAAAACTAATATTTGGATACCTTCCACGTAAGTTGTATGCCTCAAAATAAAAATGCTATTTTACTTTTGGTCTACAATTTTCCTATTATGGATCATTATATCCATTTAAAGTAAAAAAACAATAAGAACACTATTTGTAAAGATTTGTCAGATACATACCTAATGTTGTAATTTTTCAATTTTTGCAGATTTTAGTTTAATTTGAATCTTTGAAACGCTCTACTATGTATAAATTTATAGTTTTGGAGATACAACTACTTACGTGGGAGGTATCTATTTAACATTATTTTATTATTTTAAAACTACATATTTATGTCCGTAGTATGTAGTTAAAATAATAAAAATAGACGTAGTATACGAAAATATTAGTTTCATTTAAATGAATACGCGAAAGTCATACATGTTGTGCGTCAAATTATATTTTAGAATCTACTTCAAAGAAAAATATATTTACAAAACTTAAACTAACTATACATCTACGATTTTCTATTTTATTTTAATTTATCTTATAAATAATGTAATTCTAATAACATTTAATGTGCATTCGTAAATAATTCTGATTTTTATGTTTATGAGTTAAAACGATTATATTGAAAACATTATTATCGGATATCATTAAAAATATATCGTAAAAGCAACAATGGCGTAAATAAAACAATTAATTTAATTAAGATTCATATGGAAATGTCAAATTATTTGGCAATGACGGTTAGTACAGATATTTAATTGGCATTACACAAAACATTCTGCCAATGTCACGTTTGAAAAGAGGCGGATTTAAGAAGAGTGAAGCTGTAAAAGAATTAAACACGTCACTGATACTGAAACGTCAGATGTCATTGTCAGTGTCAGTTGTCAACGTCAAATGTCAATATCAGCTGTCAAAGTCATTTATTATCTATACGTCGTCCCTCTCGTCGGGCCTGTGCCTCTGCAGTACAGCCAGCCGCTGCTGCGTCACTTCCAGGTGGTGTTTCCGCCATTTTATGCGCCGGTTCTGGAACCAGACCTTCACCTGGAAGGTAGAACTCAATTACATTATAGTAGAGAGATAATATATATACTCAATATTAATTTATTGCAAAATTATTTGTCTACTATTAGTTATTCACGATGATGTATTAACTCCAAATTATTTCAACAGATGGCGCTATCTATTTACTCGATTGAATTATTCGTCAAAAGATGGCGCTGTTATATTAAACCAAAAAATTTGTCATATTATGATACTCTATATACGATTGAAAAAGAAAATTAAATAGTTTGATCAAATCTAAAATGTTATCTACTGTCTTTAAGTCTAATGGATTTCTAATATCTTTAAGGAGGGATAGACTTTTTACAGTCAAATACATTTCTTATTATGAAACAAACGCGGATAAAAACGAGTTTATTATAAAGATAATTTTATTCATAATGATTGGATTTTTGGATGGTTAGATTGTGTGAAGTATGGATTCTTGAATTTTGGATAATTTAGATTGTTGGATTGTTCGATGTATAAATTATTAGATGTATGTAATGTTGATATTTATTTTTAATGTCTTGTCTAGGTCTGTCTGTCTATCTTATGTCTAAGTTCTTTATGGTTTTCTTTTTGTATGATATGTTTTTTTTCTCAAGGCTTTTTAGTTTTTTGTTCTTATAATTTCATTTATTAATTTTCTTGTGCGCACATTTGTTTACCCAATAGTCAGGGGCATCTGAAAATCAGCACAGCTTATACTGAGATGAACCTCTTGCTCCTACACTGTATTCTTTAAATTTAATTATTTTTTTTCTGTTAAATCTATGTAATGTATGTGTGTAGCAAATAAATGGTTTTAAATGTTTAAATAATTGGTTTGTTAGATTTATGGATTGTTACATTATTTGATGTTTTAGTATATTAATAACTACTAATATATTTCTATGAGCACCTGTGCCTCTGTAAGTTGTAGTGCGTGTGCCAAGTACAGTCTCTCCGGGCCGACCATGTACTGCTGCCTCTCGAACTCAGCCTCCAAGCGTTCCAACTGCTCCGGCGTAAAGATCGTCCGGATGCGCTTACTGCGACCGGAACTGACGTCATCATGAAAAATTATTTATATATTATAGAAAAATAAATTATTTTCATTAACATTTCTTAAATTTGTGTAATATATATACATATGTATATCTTTCTATATACAGGGTGACTGGTGAATTACTATCAATATTTAAGGAGAATACTCGGTACATGATTCTCATTCGAATTATGTAAAAAAAAAAATAGGTACTTAATTTTTGACCAAATTTCCGTATAAATAAATAAAATGTGGACACGTTCCAAGTGTTCCAAGTGTGGACGCGTGCGGCGGCGTGTTGATACAACACCATGCCGCCTCACGCGTGTGTGTGTGTGTGTATACCTAATCTGTAGGGTGTTCACACGATGCGTAATTAATTACATAACTTTTGGTTAACTTTACTTAGAGGTTTATTAATATTTATGTTATATTAGTTTTTATTTTGTCATATATGATCGTCAAATATCACGTCCTCAAATATCGATAGTAATTCACCAGTCACCCTGTATAATTATTCTGTGAGTGTGTATATCACTGAACTTCTCTCAAACGACTGGACCGATTTTGATGAAATTTTTTGTGTGTGTTCAAGGGGATCTGGGAATGATTAAGATTCACAATTTTGTCTGCTGGACAATGTTTTTTTAATTAATTTTTAATTTATTAGTAGTTGTTGATACAAATTTTTTTTTTTTGACATTAGATTTGACAACTTACTAATATGTCAATCATTCTGTCACACTTCAAAACACGGAGATCTTAGGCTTTAATAGGTAAACTCCAAAAATATAAATAAAAAAACGTAACAGATATTTCTTGATTATAGGGCGATACGAAGTTCGCCGGGTCTTCTAGTATATGTATATATTTTGACTTCGTCATTTTAAGGATAATACATTTATTTATATGTCTGTATTTAAAACAAAGTCTTATATTTAATTAAAATAAAATTATTAATATTATAAAAATATAATATCTGATTACCGAGCTTTGCTCTCTTTAGGAATTATTAGTATTTATTTTGTTTTTTTTTATATATTTCGTTTAGGTTTTTTTAAGTGAACACGTTAAGAAGACAAAACAATATAAATCAACAATTAATTTCTTAGTCTAACCTTAAAAACAAACACTCAATGTACACTATCCAAAGTAATTTGCATTTTAATCTGATACAAATATTCTTAAACTTTAATTTGAAGTTTTATTAACTACAAACGTCTCGTTTTTCGTTTTTCGTTAAACACTCGTAGTAAGCTGATAAAAGTCACTAGCAATCCGTTCCGCCGCTTTAACAAGGGTAACTTTTGTAAGGGGGACATATTGTGATACGATAGAATTTCATTAAATAAATAGTTAAAATTCATTCTATCACACAAATTACGACAAATTTGTTCCACTGATATATTGGATTACGTTTGTTGAAGATATTGTAACATTTAGATAGGATCCCTACTAATATTATAAATGCGAAAGTAACTCTGTCTATCTGTTACGCTTTCACGCCTAAACCACTGAACTGATTTTAATGAAATTTGGTACAGACATAGAGTTGATCTAGAGAAAGAACATAGGATAGTTTTTATCTCAAATTATTGAAAGGTTCTCTTGGAAACGCGATATAACCGAACTCCACGCGGGCGAAGCTGCGTGCGGAAAGCTAGTATATAATATATATGTAGTACCGAAATAATTGCAATAAATAATAAAGATTTTAATTTTTTTTATGCATCTGTCATTTTAACATAAAGAAACATAAAGATTCTGTGACTAAATTCATAAAATTAAATTTCAATTATGTTTGAAGACATGAATTTGTGTAATTAATAAAAGAAAGTAATTTGAAAAATAAAAAATAATTATATCTAGTATTATGAAAATAAGATTTTCTATATATATAAAAAAAATTATATATGTATATATGTTTAACTTACCTATTAGCACAAGTTATAGTTTGTGTTCTTGGCTTCAACTGGCTAACCTGCCGTAGCTCTGGTCTTGGGCTGTCTGTGGATAAAAAACAAGATTAAGAAGAATATAGAAGAATAAAGAACAAATGATTTCTATCAAACTAATATTTTCGTATACTAGGCGTGTTTTATTATTTTAACTACATACTACCGATATTCGGTTACTTTGCAACCGTGATCATTAAGACGAGATGTGAAATTTTAGTTTCATTTAAATGAATACTCGTAAAAGTCTTAGATCTCATTAAAATTATTTCTTCTTTCACAATATAAATGCTATTACAAGTGTTCTTCAGAGATTTTTACCAAAATGGCGACTGTTTCTGTTAAAATATTCGTAAATGTCTAAATGAAATTTTAAAATCTTTCTTGAATTTAAATAGACTAGTTAATAACGTGACTTTGTTCACGTTATTTATATTCTTATGAAAGTTTTTGATAGTAAACGAGACGAAACCTCTCATCATTCCATGTATTCACGGTGCGTGTGTCGGGTCCATCGTTGTAGTGAGAGGAGCTTCAACAGTGACTGGGACTTGTGACCCAGGTGTAGGTTTAATATATATAGAGAGACGAAACCTCTCATCATTCAATGTATTCACGGTGCGTGTGTCGGGTCCATCGTTGTAGTGAGAGGAGCTTCAACAGTGACTGGGACTTGTGACCCAGGTGTAGGTTTAATATATATAGAGAGACGAAACCTCTCATCATTCAATGTATTCACGGTGCGTGTGTCGGGTCCATCGTTGTAGTGAGAGGAGCTTCAACAGTGACTGGGACTTGTGACCCAGGTGTAGGTTTAATATATATAGAGAGACGAAACCTCTCATCATTCCATGTATTCACGGTGCGTGTGTCGGGTCCATCGTTGTAGTGAGAGGAGCTTCAACAGTGACTGGGACTTGTGACCCAGGTGTAGGTTTAATATATATAGAGAGACGAAACCTCTCATCATTCAATGTATTCACGGTGCGTGTGTCGGGTCCATCGTTGTAGTGAGAGGAGCTTCAACAGTGACTGGGACTTGTGACCCAGGTGTAGGTTTAATATATATAGAGAGACGAAACCTCTCATCATTCAATGTATTCACGGTGCGTGTGTCGGGTCCATCGTTGTAGTGAGAGGAGCTTCAACAGTGACTGGGACTTGTGACCCAGGTGTAGGTTTAATATATATAGAGAGACGAAACCTCTCATCATTCAATGTATTCACGGTGCGTGTGTCGGGTCCATCGTTGTAGTGAGAGGAGCTTCAACAGTGACTGGGACTTGTGACCCAGGTGTAGGTTTAATATATATAGAGAGACGAAACCTCTCATCATTCCATGTATTCACGGTGCGTGTGTCGGGTCCATCGTTGTAGTGAGAGGAGCTTCAACAGTGACTGGGACTTGTGACCCAGGTGTAGGTTTAATATATATAGAGAGACGAAACCTCTCATCATTCCATGTATTCACGGTGCGTGTGTCGGGTCCATCGTTGTAGTGAGAGGAGCTTCAACAGTGACTGGGACTTGTGACCCAGGTGTAGGTTTAATATATATAGAGAGACGAAACCTCTCATCATTCAATGTATTCACGGTGCGTGTGTCGGGTCCATCGTTGTAGTGAGAGGAGCTTCAACAGTGACTGGGACTTGTGACCCAGGTGTAGGTTTAATATATATAGAGAGACGAAACCTCTCATCATTCAATGTATTCACGGTGCGTGTGTCGGGTCCATCGTTGTAGTGAGAGGAGCTTCAACAGTGACTGGGACTTGTGACCCAGGTGTAGGTTTAATATATATAGAGAGACGAAACCTCTCATCATTCCATGTATTCACGGTGCGTGTGTCGGGTCCATCGTTGTAGTGAGAGGAGCTTCAACAGTGACTGGGACTTGTGACCCAGGTGTAGGTTTAATATATATAGAGAGACGAAACCTCTCATCATTCCATGTATTCACGGTGCGTGTGTCGGGTCCATCGTTGTAGTGAGAGGAGCTTCAACAGTGACTGGGACTTGTGACCCAGGTGTAGGTTTAATATATATAGAGAGACGAAACCTCTCATCATTCCATGTATTCACGGTGCGTGTGTCGGGTCCATCGTTGTAGTGAGAGGAGCTTCAACAGTGACTGGGACTTGTGACCCAGGTGTAGGTTTAATATATATAGAGAGACGAAACCTCTCATCATTCCATGTATTCACGGTGCGTGTGTCGGGTCCATCGTTGTAGTGAGAGGAGCTTCAACAGTGACTGGGACTTGTGACCCAGGTGTAAGTTCAAGGGACCCTATCTAACGTTATACGCTCACCTCCACTGTCCAAGCTTCTCTCTTAACCAATTTTGAAAAGAACCTACTAGGGCTGACTTCGAAGTACGTTCAAAGAATGAATTAATGTGAGCTCTAGACAAGCCTAAGTCTTTTTGTAGTTCTTATCATTCATAACCAAGTTGATACAAAAATATGCGAAGATTTATTAATAAAAACTAAAAACGATAAGTATGCAGTGAATAAAATTAACCCGTTCTAAGGTTACACCAATTTTATTGTGGTATACACAATTATAGATCTAATTTTTGGTTTTTTAGATTCTAAAATAAGCTGTTTCTTTTGGACAGAATACATGAGCATTTAAAAATTAAAAAATCATATTGACGAGTTTAATTTAAAATTAAATGTATTTATTTATTTCAATCAAAAACTTTACGCACTGAAAATGTCTTAAAAAAGGTTGCAATACTAGCGATGAAAATTGAAATGAAAAATATTTGATATCTTTCTTTTTTATTCAATCTTTTTAGACAGACGGGTTTAAGTTTTATCTTTTAATATCTTTTATGTAATAACATTGTTAATTATTTATGCAAAGTGAATATTTGATAGTTTTCTTAACAATGAAAAAATTTAAATTATTATATTATTATAATGTGAAATTAGTTAAATAATATTTCTTGATTAAATTTTAACTTTTATAAGTGTTTATATATTTTAATAATTTTTGCCTAAATAATATATGTATATACTATTTTTTATTGAATGGTATAATTAATTAGATTATGTTTCGTAATATATAAAATAACCGGTTTTTAATTCTCCATTTGTAATTTTGTTTATAAAATACACAATTTGAGATAGTTGTAATAATAATATGAGAAGCAATACACTTGTATGTTTGTGAGTCTAGTCATAGTGTGTAGTTGTGACGTCATACAGACATAGTTTATATGAAGAAGAAGTACATGAAGATGTGTTTAATATGGAGTGTATGAAACACACACACACACACAACACACACACACACACACCTACACACACACACACACATAACACATCAATACGTGAACACTCTTTAATGTGTGAGTGTCACTGAATGTTAAAGACAGTCTCAGATCCCATTTACAAAAAAAATACTTATTTTCTGATGGACAAAGCATATATATAAGGTTAGTATTACTGTGTACAGTGTATGTATACATATCTGCTAGTTTTTACCGATGGAAAAATCAGGTACGAGATGCTATAAGTAAGTAAAAGTTGTACTCACTTTACTTATAGTGTGAAGGCTGATTTTTACGTTTGTTGCAAAGAATTTTGTATACAATTTGAAATGAATACTATCACACAACTTTTGAAGGCAGAATTTTTTAACTACATTCTTTAATTATCGACGAAAAAAACACAATCTTTCTTACACTCTGATAGTAGATTTCTAAGAATATTTAGACATCACTGACAGATGAAGGAAAACATCGTGATTAAACCTGGACTTATAATATCAAATTATAAGTTCGAAATCACCAACCCGTCTTGAGCGAGCGTGGTGATTAATGCTCAAACCTTCTCCATGTGAGAAGAGGCTCAGCAGTGGGCTCTGATAGGCTGATGATGATGATGACGATAGTAGATTTTCAAGTTTAATATTTAAGGAGCTATTTAAATGTATTTTGTAAGTTGCCAGACCAATCCTTGGGGTCAAATATCCATCAATCAATCGTACATGATAATTAAGTGTTCTTTAATACTTTTTAATTAAAATTATCTTGTAATTTGTCCGACTTTAGCTTTTAATGATAGTTAAATGATCAATTATCATTTAATTGTCCTAAAGATTGCAGAATGATGCTAAAATCATAAGGATTTTTAGTATTTTTGATGTCAATATTAAAAGTGCTGGCAAAAAGTATTTGAATCAAAAGGTATGTGGCAGTATTCATTTGAAATTGTTTACAATATTCTCTACAACATACTTTAAAATGAGACCTCATATTATTAGTAAATCGAATATAATTTTTACTTAAAATTTAACTTTAGCAAGTTTAAATAAAACTAATATTTTTCGTATATACTACGCGTTTTATTTATATAAAGAACTACATACTCCTGACGTTTCGGCTACTTTTCAGCAATCATGGTCACCAAGATGTAATATTAGTTTCATTTAAATGAATAAAACTATCTAAAATCTTAAATTTCATTTAGCACTTGGTACCTGAAAATTAGCCGTCGGGGCAATACATAGTATTAGTAGCTATTTGCCGACCTTCAACAAGAGTAGCCTACGGTCAAATTATCCTCAATCTAGAGGAAAAAGTGGAAGGTATGCCCACCAGAATTATAATGGTAAGACTCATTCTACCTCATTATGTAATCAATAATCAAAACTAGCTTTTTGGCACCAAAAAACATTGAGTGACATACAATTACAGCCATTTAAATGAAGCTAATATTTTTCGATTTTTAACAGTAATCACGGTTGCTGAAAAGTAGCCGAAACGTTGGGATTATGTAGTTTTTTTACAGAAATAAAGTCGTGTAGTATAATATCTATGTATGTATAAGTCAGTGGTGGCTCAGTGGTTAAAGGGCCTGCTTCTTCGCCGAGGGCGCGGGTTCGATCCTGGCCCAGGCAAGTACCAATGTGATTTTTCCGAATCATATGTACTTTCTAAGAGTATTTAGACATCACTGATTAATGTTGATTCCCTAAAGAGGGTTGATGTCAGGCAGGCGGCCGGCCGGTCGTAAAAACAAATAGCCAAAAAAAAAAACTATTCACAACACGTAAGGCAGACCCTGGCTATAGCTGGGAAATTGCCAGGTAGAAGAAGAAGAAGTATAATATATTATGTAGTCGCGTAATATAATCCGAAAAATATTAGTTTCATTTAAATGAATAAAATTATGTAGCAAAATCTTAGATCTCATTACACCAACTCAACGTAACTGCGTTTTGTTCTGTGCAAAATGGAAAACACATCGGGACTTTTTTTTGAGAAATCCGCTGATCAAACTACAATAGTGGATTTTTTAAGAGTTTCTGTGGGTTTTTTAGGTCCTGTATTTACGTAAACAAGCTCAAAACTTTGAAATTTCTCAAGCACAATATTTCAAACTGCAAGCATCTGTCGTCCGAAGTTCTAGTATGATGAAAAATGAAGTAACGAAGCCATATGGCCATCAATTGTGATAAAATTCATTTGGCAGACATGTTCTCGACTTAAACATAATATTCTAAAGTTTCTCACATGTCGTCTTAATGATCACGGTTGCTGAAAAGTAACCTAAACATTGGGAGTATGTAGTTTTTTACAAAAATATACCACGTAGTATAATCCGAAAAAACATTAGTTAAATAAATGAATATTCTAAAGGTTCAAATAAATATGAAACAAAAGAATCGCACTTTTGGCCTTATATATCTTCTTCTACCTGGCAATTTTCCCAGCTATAGCCAGGGTCTGCCTTTCATGTTGTGAATAGTTTTTGGCTATTTGTTTTTACGACCGGCCGTCTGTCTGACATCAACCCTTTTTTGGGAATCAACATTAATCAGTGATGTCTAAATACTCTTAGAAAGTACATATGATTCGGAAAAATCACATTGGTACTTGCCAGGATCGAACCCGCGCTCTCGGCGACGAGAGGCGGGCCCTTTAACCACTGAGCCACCACTGACTTTTGACCTTATATGTATTTTTGATTATTTTATATCTAAATGATCTCTACGTTTCGGTTGCTTTACAACAACTGATCATGAAGTAGAGATGAAAGTGAAAAAAACGCTTAGTAATATACGAAAAACTTAATTTGATTTATATCAAACTACTTTTACAAAATTATTAAAGTAAATCTGCCAATAATACAATATTTTGTAAAAAAAATAAATGTTTATATGGAGCTTAGCTATTCAGTGTTAATTTATTAAACAATAGGGTATTATATTTTCTTAAAGTTGTAGTGTCTTATTGTAAAAGTAACTCACTATTGTTTTATATTTTTATAATTAAATTAAATTAATAAAGGTAAAAAATTATATTTTTACCTAAATCATAAATTCAGTTAAATTGAAAGACTTATTTTCATCATCATCAGCCTATCAGAGCCCACTGCTGAGCCTCTTCTCTCATGGAGAAGATTTGAGCATTAATCACCACACTCGCTCAAGACAGGTTGGTGATTTCAAACTTATAATTGTGTATTATAAGTCCATGTTTCCTCACGGTGTTTGCCTTCATCTGTCAGTGATATATAAATACTCTTAGAAAGTACATATGACTCGGAAAAATCACATTGGTGCTTGCCAGGATCGAACCCGCTCCCTCATGCATGAGAGGCGTGCCTTTAACCACTAGGCCACCACTGAACTACACACGAAGTGTTAACAAATCTTAGTATTAGTATTTTTAATAGACAGTTGTAATAACAATTAGTAGTTAAAACGAAAAACTTGTAGTAAACTTGTAGTAATAAAATGTAATTATTTCTTAATATTCAATTATAATTAACTGGCCTAGCAAGTACCAATGTGATTTTACCGAGTCATATGTATTTTCTAAGAGTATTTAGACATCACTGATTAATGCATTCCCAAAGAGGGTGTATGTCAGGCAGGCGGCTGGTCGAAAAAACAATTAGCCAAAACTATTCACAACATGTAAGGCAGACCCTGATTAAAGCTGGGAAATTGCCAGGAAGAAGATTAAATTATTAACTGTTTTGGTTAGATTTACAAGCTATTGATTTTACTGCTATCCGAAGTTATATTTGGATACAAAAATAATTATAATTCTAATAGGCATATGTATACTTAAAAATACAAATAATTAATATCGACATTTAAGAAAATGTCGATTAAATTGCCAAAAATCTCTTAAAAATTAGATAAATTCAACCAAATTTTTGTTATAACTAATAAATTTGAATTAAATTAACATAATTTATCTATTTCGGTTACTTTGCAGTAACCATGATTAATGGCAGATGAGATGTGTACAAAAATAAAAGTTTCATTTAAATGAAAATTCTTCTCCACATGAGAAGAGGCGTTTTCTCAGCAGTGGGCTCTGATAGACTGATGATGATGATGATTATCATAAAATGAATACTCGCAAAAAGTCTTAGATTTCATCTTATACACTGTTAGTGAGTTAAATAGGTTATTTTCAATATTTTTAAAGTAATATAGTTATGCCTACTACGAGTTTTCAGAGGTTCACTGCGTACATGATAGTATTAACTTAGTAGTATTAAGTACAGGATAATAGTAACGTACCCTTTTTAATTATTTTACACATTTTTTATGCTATATCTTCATTTGCACTGGAATTTTGATATATTTTGTCAATGTCATTATTAGTTATTTGGAAACAATACAATTGATGTATCACTGTCAGTAAATTGACACTAAAATTGTCAATTAGTGTCATTCAGAATAAATATCGAATGATTAGAGATTACAAAACTGTATTACATATTCGTTTTTGTATTAGAATAAAACTAAGCTATTTGTATTAAAATTAAGATTTAGGATTTTTTTATTTGAATCTTTGATTAAAATCTGTTAAAGTATTTATTGTAGTAAGTAAACTACATTTTTATTCTTTAAGCATATTTGTTTATGAGCCTGTTACAAAAATATTACGAGACAAATTCTGGCACTACATACTAATAGTTTCCCGTTTCTCATTCAATACTACGTTAATACTATACAAGATTTATGAATGACATACTGTTGACGTGGAGTATGTAGTGACGAACTTGGAGTAAGCTCATAATGAGATTTTCGCAAGATTTTCGCAAGTATTCACTTAAATGAAACTAATATTTTCGGATTAAGTAACCGAAACGTCTATGTAGTTTGTAATCTCATATATATATAAAAATGGATTGCTGTTCCTTTGTCTCGCTAAAATTCGAGAACAGCTGAACGGATTTATCTTATCTTAGTCTTGAAATGTTCGTGGAGGTTCAGGGAAGGTAAAAAGCTGAAAAAAATTGATTTACTACTGGGAAAACCATAAAAACAGCCGTTTTCTTTTTCCCATACAAACGTTTTTTTTACATTAGATTTGACAACTACCTAATATGTCAATCATTCTGTCGCACTTCAAAACACGGAGATTTATGGCTTACAGGTAAACTCCAAAACTATAAATAAAAAAACGTAATAGATATTTCTTGATTATAGGGCGATACGAAGTTCGACAGGTCTTCTAGTCAAAAATAAAAATCGCGTAGTAAATCCCAAAAAATCCCAAAAATATTAGTTTCATTTTGTGGTAAGCTCGACATTTTTTAATATAATATAGAATAGAATAGAATAGAAATATAATATAATATAATAAAAAGAGATCTGACATTTTTTTATGCTGTCTTCATTCTCACTGGAATCGTGTAAAAATTTTGTCAATTCCAACGTTTTTATTTGTTGGACGAATTATAGTTTGAAAGCGTTGTATTTTTGACACTTTTGTTTTTTGACAATTGACTAATCAGAGTTTTGATGTTAACTTTATAGTTTTGTAAATATTTTCAAACATATAATGTAATTTCGCTAAAGTTTATTTCATTAGTAATATATGTATGAAAGACCGGACGAACTCTATTCCGACCTAGAGGACGTAAATAACCAAATATTGGAGTTTATTAAGTTTTTTATTTTTCGATCGAACTGAATTAAATATCATATGTCCGTCTCCTTGTTCTAATCTATCTCTCCACCAATTTTTATCCATATCCGTACAGTTGTTCTTGAGTTATAAATACTGTAACTAACACGACTTTCTTTTATATTCCTATTAAATTTATTCAATTGAATTTTATCTTTATAATATAAAAATGATTAGGATTTCGAGTATATAGTAGATAGTATGATAGTAGACTGAAAAGCAAATAAGTTTGTTTTAAGCCCTACAAAGGATTTTGAAACAGAAAATTCGTGCTCAAGAAACTTTTGAAATAATCATAATGACAGTTGAATGTCATATTAAAGAAATTTAATCAAAATATTTGTGTTAAAGAAAAAAATCTATTGATTTAAATGAAACTAATATTTTTCGGATATAACGCGGTTTATCTTTGTCAAAAACTACATACTACCGACGTTTCGGTTACTTTTCAGCAACCGTGATCATTAAGACGAGATGTGGATGACAAATAACCGAAACGTCGGAAGTATGTAGTTTTGACATATAAATAAACCGCGTTATATCCGAAAAATATTAGTTTCATTTAAATGAATACTCGCGAAAGTCTTAGATCTTATTATAATACTATTTCTTTGGCTGTCTTATAGTGGAGAAATATTAGTACAGCCAAAGTAACTTTTATAATGATTATAGTTGAATTTGCTACGAAAGAATAATCAAAATATTTGTGCTAAAGAAACAATGATAGTAGAATAATTCTACTTAATAAGATCTAATATTTACGTGAGTTTTATTTTTTATATAAAAGTCACGTTGTATATTCCTGCTAATATTATAAATGCGAAAGTAACTCTGTCTGTCTGTCTGTTACACTTTCACGCTTAAACCACTGAACTGATTTTAATGAAATTTGGTAAAGACATAGAGTTGACATTGAGAAAGAACATAGGATAGTTTTTATTCCAGACTTTTGAAAGGTTCTTTTGGAAACGCGATATAACCGAACTCCACGTCGGCGGAAATTTAGTGGAGAAATGTAAGTAGATTTTACACTTACCTTGCCGTAACGAAGACGGTACACCAACCATAGTTCTGCAGAAACCATCATTGATCCTCTGCATTTCATGTCCAGCGTATAGGTAGTTCTGCAACTGCCTTTGATTCTGAAATCTCTCCTGGACGCTCAGGTTCATGACGTCATCATCACCCCCAGTCAGTCCTAGTATAGCAGCTATTGTGAACGACTTGCCAGCCAAATTGGTGGCCTTGCCAGTCAAATCCACGCCAAACGACTGGCTGTCATCCTCCTCCAAAGACACTGGCGGCGATTGCGATGTCCGCGAATTATCGTTGTCGGCATAACGCTCGTTTTCGGCGTAATTTTCACCGAATTTGTCGTTCTGATACAAAAGTTCGGATAGATTCGGATAAATCTGCCTCTGATCCATCATTATTTCACGATTTTAATTCACTTTATAAATAACACACATATTTACACTATACAATGCTAATAACCCGGTTTCGTCTGTCTAAGTTAATGACGTTCTATGCTTGGTGGCTGTGGTTTATGATTAAAAGACAAATTTTATGACATCCCCATTGGGCGGGGCTGTTAGGTTTGGTTGGGAAAAAATGAGGAACCGGTCAATTGAAGGTTGATGGTATCGTGAGGGTGAGAGAGTATGAATCTGATTGGTAGAGAGTGCGCCTGCGTGGGTAGGAGTGGCATGATACAGTGGAGGGAGGAACGTGATTTGCGGTTCAGCAAGCCTTTGATTGAGGCAGGACCGGATTTGAGACAATAATTTAGCAATATCGATCTCATTTATCAATTAAATACATTTTACTTTCAAGATACATAAAAAATAATGCAAAAGCTATTAATATAATTAATTTAGTTATTACAAATTTGTACAATAAAATTTTATCGAAAAATTTCTTTACAATTGTGCATAATATATATAAGAACACAAAATGGCGTAAATTTTCGTGATTTTATCCAAAAAAATAATAGCAATTTCTATGGAATTCACCTGTAAATCTTCTGGAAACTTATTCTGCATTAAATTTCATTACTTCTGGAGCGTAGATCTGGTAAAATCCACCCCTGTTCATCTTTCGTATGCCCTGTAAAACGATTTAATATCATAATCGGAACAACGAGCTAGTAATGGATGGATGCGGTATTATAATATAATGGATGCGGCAATTTATTGTTTTATAATATTTAATTTAATTTAATTATACATTAGCTAGGTAGATTAAATGGGTTTTGTTAATGATGAGCTTAAAGTATTGTGTTGTGTAGACTTATAATTAATTATATATAGGTATATTCCTATTTTACAGTGATGATTTAAAAACTAGAAAACTATAAGTATGCTTATTGCTTACCACAAGTCTGTCACTACTTACTAATCGTTTCCAGTTTCTCATTCGGTAAATAAACTAAACCTTATTATAATAAAATAATTCTATGATATTTTCGCCTAATTTAATTTGTATAAATACTTTTAAATTTACTTTTAATTTTATATATAAAAATCATTATCATTATTTCTTTTATAAATATTACTAGTTGCTCTTCTTATTATATTTTAATAGAAGTATAACATATTAATAAAATTGAGAATTAAGAAATTAAGAATGAAGTACCTAAATACGAAGAATAATTAAATATTACCATTGAAATAATGAAATGTCAATATTATAAAACGTCATATTAGAATTACTTCCATTTTTTATTACAATTTGGATTCTAAGCAATTCATTTTACATTTAATTAAAAAAAAAAAAAATAACTGGAGAAATATCCAATCAATGGATTCTTGTAATAACTTCGTCTAAATGTGAATTCATTTATTATTGTTGAACTTATATTCTCTTAACTACTTAAGTAAATAAAAAAAATAAATCTTGTAATGCCATTTTTTAATTAAAAAACTTATTTACATATATTTTTCAGTTTGATATTCTCAAGATATAAAGAAAATTATAATTAAATGGAAATAACTAAATGAATAGAATAGTTTCAACTAGATTTTAAATGATTTTTATTTGACATACTTCAAGCTTAAAACATCGCAATTTTTAACCATTGTTATAAATAAAAAGCATAACTTTTAAACAATAAAAACTGTATTAGTATGTAAAATTTTATTTACAAGTGAGCTTTGTCATTAGTCAGGACTAAATTACACTACATACTAATAGTTTCCCGTTTCTCATCCAACACTACGTTAATACTATACAAGGTTTATTAATGAAATACTGTTGACGTGGAGTATGTAGAGACGAACTTGTGGTAAGCGTACTGAATCGTGCAGCGGTCGAAATAAAATGAGTAAGGACTAACGATAAATGTAGCAGACAATGATTTTTATTTATTTCATATTTATAAGAATTATATGAAATATAGTTTTTATACTCTACTAGCTTTCATCCCGCAACTTCGCCTGCGTGGAGTTCGGTTATATCGCGTTACCAAGAGAACCTTTCAAAAGTGTGGGATAAAAACTATCCTATGTTCTTTCTCAAGGTCATCTATGTCTGTACCAAATTTCATTAAAATCAGTTCAGTGGTTTAGGCGTGAAAACGTAACAGACAGACAGATAGACAGAGTTACTTTCGCATTTATAATATTTGTAGGGATTTTATTTATATATAGTTTAAATAAGTATTGTTTATTATTTGGTAATTAAAAAAATTAATAGACATTATATATTTGTGATAAATTATTATTAATAACAATTTTAACGACTATTTATAGTCGAAACGTAATTTTTACCAACCTCTAATACTTTGAACATTGTTTTATTGGATTTACTTAAAAATTAATTATGTTGACACAAAGTATAGCAATCTGACGATTTTATGTTTAAAAATGAGTAACGAAATTTTTCTTATTGTTTTATATTAAAAATACATTTGAATTATTCATTATGTATGTATCTTAATATCTAAAAGAAAGTCGTGTTAGTTACACTATTTATAACTCAAGAACGACTGTACGGGTATGGATGACAATTGGTGGAGAGATAGATTAGAACAATGAGACGGACATAGGATAGTTAATTTTGTTCGATCGAAACAGAAAAAAAACTTCATAAATTCCAATATCTGGTTATATACGTCCTCTAAGACGGAATATAGTTCGTCCGGCAGCTATACATATATTACTAATGACGAAATTAACGAACGAAGTCGCGTGCAAAAACTAGTAATATATACCTAATTCTTTATAATTTGTTGACCACAAGAAAATATTTCAAATTCATTATACCTAATCTCCATTTAATTTTTTCCCAAAGAGCGTTGATGTCAGGCAGGCGGCCGGTCGTAAAAACAATTAGCCAAAACTATTCACAACATGTTCTGTGGAAAAGAATATATTGTGCTGACCCTACATGAAGTGGTAGGAAGAAGAATAAGATAATCTCCTCTTCTTCTTCTTCTTCCTGGCAATTTCCCAGCTTTAGCCAGGGTCTGCCGAGAATAAGATAATCTCCATTTAATTTTATTAACATATCACAAATTCGTTATACTAAAAAACGTTAAACAGATTGTATTGCGTATAGTAGAATAATTATCCTACTAATATTATAATTGCGAAAGTTTGTGAGTGTGTGTATGTTTGTTACCGCTTCACGCTCAAACGGCTGGACAGATTTTGATAAAATTTTGTATACAGGAAGCTGACGTCCAGGAATAACACATAGGCTACTTTACATCCCGGAAATCGGGTAACACCGCTGGGCGCAGCTAGTAATAAATACAAATAAAAATAAGATTTTAATTTTAAGAAACAAAACACATTTAGTTTTATAAGTCGATTATTGGTTAGGAGAGAGGAGCTTGGACAGTGGTGAGCGTTTAACGTTATATAGGGGTCCCTTAAACCTACACCTGGGTCACAAGTCCCAGTCACTGTTGAAGCTCCTCTCACTACAACGATGGACCCGACACACGCACCGTGAATACATTGAATGATGAGAGGTTTCGTCTCTCTATATATATTAAACCTACACCTGGGTCACAAGTCCCAGTTACTGTTGAAGCTCCTCTCACTACAACGATGGACCCGACACACGCACCGTGAATACATGGAATGATGAGAGGTTTCGTCTCTCTATATATATTAAACCTACACCTGGGTCACAAGTCCCAGGCACTGTTGAAGCTCCTCTCACTACAACGATGGACCCGACACACGCACCGTGAATACATTGAATGATGAGAGGTTTCGTCTCTCTATATATATTAAACCTACACCTGGGTCACAAGTCCCAGTCACTGTTGAAGCTCCTCTCACTACAACGATGGACACGACACACGCATATAAATACATTGAATGATGAGAAGTTTCAATACAAATAAAAATTCAATATTAACAAAACATAACCCCTCGTTTTGTAAGTCGGTTGAACATATTTTTTACAGTAATTATAACACTTGTACCATTGAAGTAATATGTATGCAAGTGGTTGATGACAATCTCGAAATACGGGAGGGTTGTTATTGGCCACCCTATATAAGGGATGTACTTTAAACGAAAATAATATACCTATATGGGGAAAAGCAGGCGAAACGGTACAAGGAAATACTCATTTAAATTAAAAAATTATAGGTTTATTTTAGAAACTTTTACGATAATAAATTAACTACTAATTAGGTACTACATATTTTCATAATCAGACTTTAATTAAATTATGTAGTTCAAAAATAATGGATGATTTTCAAAATTTTCACTTTGGTCCGTATAAATAAATAAATATTTTATTTATAAATATATATATTAAAAATAATTATATTATATAGATAAATCGCCAACCCTGCGCCCCTATCCCGTTCCTCAGTGATTAAAATTCCTAAATGTTATATTGGCGCCATATATTAGGTACAAGTTACCAGCCCGCTATGGGATACATTTTATTATGACAATAATTAATACATATATCAATATATATTTAAGTAATATTTCTATAAAAATAATATTTTCGGATTTACAAGTTTTTTATTATAAAAAAAAAACATTGTTATTACGTTTAGATTACAATGCATCAAGAAGATGAAATGAAAATGGGGTTAAAATAGTAAAATACACGTAGTTAAATGAAAATATTAGTTTCATTTAAATGTATACTCGCGAAAGTATTAGATCTCAGTATAATACTAATTCCTTTGGGTACGCGAAAATCATTCGCTGTTTTTTGTGTCAATTAGATATTGACACAAAAAAAACTTATTATATTTAAATTTGAAATATTACATAAAATAACAATATTAATATATTAATTATACCTACTTAATAAATAAAAGTAATTTAATTTATTAATATTTTTTAATACAGAAAGATGAATGTCATACGTCATTTTGACTTTGACATTTAAAAAAACATCGATTGTTCTTTGAACTAAAATCCACATATTAACGTTTATTTAATAATTCCTAAGCGTTTATTATAAAACAAAATGGCGGTATGCTATAAAGCGTTTTATATTAACTAAACAACACAAAGGATACCCGTCCTTATGTTACATAATAATAAGAGACAATAACGTTACAATATTATCAAAGCTGAATATCTCATTATGAAGACTACTCCATCATGGAACAGAGATGCATGGAGACTCCTTCGTCTAATATTAATTGAAATTAAACTTATGCGACTTTTAATAAGGTTGCGTTAAATATTCAACGCTTGATAAAAGGTAGCAGAGGGAAAGGGAATGCGTGTCGCTTGAATGAATTCGTACAATTAATTGTGATTTGTAAGTAATTTTAATTAAGTTGGTCTAAAAACACTTAAAAATATATTAAAATCAATTTCTACTCCTTCCTATATCATGCTTTCATTACGAAGTTTCACTTCTTGGAAAGAAATTTGTTTTCTATTTTTGTTAATAAAAGTCCAAATATTTGACTTGATAAATTTAGCAAAAAAAAAGAAATATTTTCTAATAATTATATTAATCATATTCTAATATATAATTATATTAATAAATATATACAAATAACTACTCCATACCATCGCTGTGCAACAAACTCGCCAAGTGACGTCATAACGCGGCCGAATAAACCCGAACCTTTGTCGACGGCCAATTTGTCGAGAGCGACACGCGCCAAAAACAATTAAATATATATCTGTGGGAGCGTCTTTTTTTGGTATTAGACATCTGTCAATGTCAAATTAGTTGTAAATAACACTTGAAGTTTATTTTTTTTAATACACGACACTTATCTAGTTTCGTGTTTTACGTATTCGACCATGAAGGTTTAATATTTTATATATTATTTTTATAATTAAAATATAATTATTAAGTACACAATATACAAAAAAATTAAGTTTATTAGATAATAAGCATAATAATACAAATAGTTTTAATATAAAATCATATACATATCTGAATTTTATAATCTGTGGTAACACCAGCAATTAATATCGTTTGAAACCGATTCGTTTTGTTATTAATCTGTTAACAACATAATAATTAATCATCGTTGTCAAATGGCGGCCGCATTAACAGCGTTTCAGAGGACAGTCAATGAAAACTAGGGTTATAACAAAATGGATGACGCAAATATTATTATATATTAAAATAAAACAAGATACTTGACTTGGTTTAAAGTAATATAATGAAAATGGCTGATTGTATTGTATATATCTTATATATAAAAGAAAGTCGTGTTAGTTACACTATATATAACTCAAGAACGGCTGTACAGATATGGTTGAAGATTGGTGGAGAGATAGATTAGAACAAGGAGATGGACATAGCATATTTAATTCTGTTCGATCGAAAAAGAAGAAAATGTTTAATAAATTCCAATATCTTGTTATTTACGGTCTCTTAGACGGAATACAGTTCGCCCGGTCAGATATACATATATTACTAATGACGAAATTAACTCGGGCGTAGTCGCGGCAACGGACTAGCATTAGATATAATAAAAATTCTCAGAATAAAAGTTTAATAAAATCAAAAAATCAAATCAAATTATATGACATATTCAGTTTACGTTCGAAAATATGTATATAAAAATATATATTTTATATATAAATATATATTATTATTATTAATATTATATTATCTTCGTATATTCTTGTAACCGAATCATATTTTTGTCTGTGAATACAGAGCTGTGGAATGCAATAATCACCTCCCGCCACCCCACACTGTGTTGCCATATATTAAACATTACCGTCCATTACGGGACATTAATAATATATATACTTTATTTATTTTAATACTAGTTAAATTAACTTGCTTATAAAATAATATTTTTGATTTTTATTTGTTAGTAAATTTATGTGTATACATATTTAGATACATCAAAAAAAATTAATAAATATATTCAATATACAGTCTGTACTTTTAACTAATTAAATGTACTATTTATAAATAAATCTATATTCAATTTTAATCTATTTTATAATATTAATTAATATTAAATTCATGTACATGGCAACCCCGGCCGAGTATGCTTTGATATTGGATGTTTTTATTGTTGGCAACATCAAAGGAACGGTTTATGAAATAATTCTGTTTAATAAATGCTATAACTATTTAAAATGGCGCGCTGATTAATTGGTGTTTTGTGTTTTTGTTTTAAAATTACATTTCTGTTTTACAATATGGCGGTTTGTGTATATAATATTAATTATTAGTTTAATTTAGATCTTTATTTATATATTTTTTATTAAATATTGATATTGTAAAGTTATTTAAGTGGAGATTTCTTACCAAAAGCTTTTTTCGTCGTACGGAGAGTTAAAAGTATTTAAATCTGAAACTTTAGAGGTAATACATTTAAATGAAACTAATATTTTCGAATATACTACGCCTTTTTTTTATTTTTTATCTCGTTTTATTGATTATTATTGCAAAATATCCGAAGCGTCGGGAGTATGTAGTTAAAATAAAAAATGCGTAGTAATACGAAAATAATAATTAAATATTATAATAAATATTAGTTTTATTTAAATATTAATGTTATTAAGATACGGCAAACTCATCGTATGTAGCGTATTATATTTCGAGAAATGAACTGTCGATTTGTTTGCGCTTTAACTAATAAATGAATATTTATTATATTTGAGATATTTCTTATTAATGTTTTATTTTATTTATTATATTACTAATGTTTGCTCGCAGCTTCGTCTGCGTCTATTTCGACATTAGTAATATTAAATATATGTATAGCTTGACCGGGCGAACTCTATTCCGACCTAGAGGACGTAAATAATCAGATATTGGTATTTATTTTTTTCTTTTACGATCGAACAGAATTAAATATCCTATGTCCTTTCTATGTTCTAATCTGTCTCTCCACCAATCTTCATCCAAACCCGTACAGTCGTTAGAGTTATAAATAGTGTAACTAACACGACTTTCTTTTATATATAAAGATAATTTTAACCAAAATACATGATAAGCTTAATAGGATGTTTAATTATTATCATAAAATAATATATTTAACTTATTTTAAATACTTTTAATTATAGAAAATAAGACGAATATATTTCTTTCTTACAACTTTAATTATCTCGAGATTAAATTGTCGTTTAATCAATTGACGGTACAAATAAAATTAAATAAATAATGAATTATAATAACTATTTTTATTATTTTACAGTTTAAATAGGATTCATATATATTTATATAAATTATAATATTTTATTTTTATTTATAATAGAAATAACATTTATAGCAACTAATATTTTTCGGATGTACTACGCGTTCTTCATTTTTAGTCAGTGGTGGCCTAGTGGTTAAAAGGCCCACCTCTCATCCACGAGGGCGCGGGTTCGATCCTGCAAGTTCCAGTGTGATTTTTCCGAGTCATATGTACTTTCTAAGAGTATTTAGACATCACTGATTAATGCATTCCCAAAGAGGATTGATGTCAGGCAGGCGGCCGGTCGTAAAAACAATTAGCCAAAACTATTCACAAACTGTAAGGCAGACCCTGGCTAAAGCTGGGAATTTGCCAGGTAGAAGACTACTAGTGCTTTATTTTTGTAAATCTCGTCTTCGTGATCACGGTTGCTGAAAAGTAACCGAAAAGTCGGTATGTAGTTTATCAAAAATAAATCGCGTAGTATATGAAAAATATTAGTTTAATTTAAAATTAAAACTACTATTTCCCTAAGTGCTATAATAGTTTCTGATAAAACATTTTGTTTTCACCTAATAAGCTATTAGACGCGTACCTCGACCTACCCCTGCTGTCACAAAATACAGGCACGGATTTATATTATTGCGTAGTTTTTAATAAAAATAATATGTTTTTTGTAAAAAAAATACGCCAGAGATTCTATGTATACTAGCTGATCTGGCAAACGTTGTTTTGCCATATAAAAAATAGGGATTGGTGATAAAAAAGTAACTTTTTTTGGGTTGTATGTAATTTTTAGCATTACATTTTAAAATTATATAATAATAAATTATATTGTACCATTACATTATAAAATTATAAAAACAAAAATATTCGTCAAAAAAAAATAATTAAGGGTGAGCAACCCTTATGACTTAGGGGTATGATAAATAGATGTTGGTCAATTTTAAGACCTACTCAATGCTCACAAAATTTCATCAAAATCGGTCCATCCTTTTCGGAGTTCTCTATCTAACACCGAGACACGACAATTTTATACATAGGGTATATATTTTGCTAATATTTAACGTTTTTATATGTTGGTCGAATTATAATGTCCAGTACTGTGTGGAAACACGAAAGAGATTGTAGAAAGAAATTTATTTTATTATTATTATTAAAACAAAGAAAACTTATTTTTATATAATATTTTTTCAAAGAAAAATCTATAATCTCTTATATTAATTATCGTAATTTAATTGATATAAATTTTACGTGAGTTTCTAGTTTATAAAATTATATTTAAATAAAATAAGTGTGTCATCAGTCTATCAGAGCCCACTGCTGTAAGGCCTCTTTCTCACATGGAGAAGGTTTGAGCATTAATCACCACGCTTGCTCAAAACGGGTTGGTGATTTCAAACTTATAATTGTGATATTATAAGTCCAGGTTTCCTCATATTTTTCTTCATCTGTCAGTGGTGTCTAAATACTCTTAGAAAGTACATATGACTCGGAAAAATCAAAAATAAGTGTATTAGGATTAAAATACTTTTATTCATGTAATATTTTTTTTACATTTAATATATATATCGATATATATACTAGCTTTCCGCCTTTCAAAGTCTGGTATAAAAACTATCGTATGTTCTTTCTCAAGGTCAACTCTATGTCTGTACCAAATTTCATTAAAATCAGTTCAGTTTTTTAGTCGTGAAAGCGTAACAGACAGACAGAGTTACTTTCGCATTTATAATATTAGTATGGATATATTAGTAATGATTCCGTCCCTGTTGAAAGGCATGTGAAGTATTTAAATTAATCGGAGAGAGGAGCTTTGAGCTCCGATTTTGAATCTTTTTTTGATGCGGATTCTAAAAAATACTATGTTTTACACTCGTCTTTACTCTCTTATGATATACAGGGTGACTGGTGAATTACTATCGATACTCGAGGACGTGATATTTGACGATCATATATGACAAAATAAAAATATTGATAGTACCAGTCACCCTGTATAAAAAAAGTCTCACGTATCGTATTAACGTATTAATAAAATTTTCGATATATTTTAGTGATAAAAAACGATAGTTTAACCTTTTTTTATATAAAAATATCTTTTATATATCCAAAACAGAGACATTTAAACACAAAAATATAGCTTAGCATTATTCTTACCACAAGTTCGTCACTACATACTCCACGTCAACAGTATTTCATTCATAAATCTTGTATAGTATTAACGTAGTATTGAATGAGAAACGGGAAACTATTAGTATATAGTCAAACTTGTGGTAAGTTTATTTATGTTTTATTTTAATAATGATGATGAAAGTAGATCTTGTCATAATACGTTATTTTTTTAGTTTTTTGTCATAATATTATAAAATTGTTAAATACAAAAATTTATGAGACCTAAGATTTTCTCGAGTATTCATTTAAATGAAACTAATATTTTCATTTAACTACGCGTATATTATTATTTTAACTACATACTTCAGACGTTTCGGTTACTTTTCATCAACCGTGATCATTAAGACGAGATGTGAATGTCTGTCAGTTGGTCTGACTGGTCTGAATAATAAAAAATCGTGTAATAAATCCTAAAATATTAGTTTCATTTATACAAAAAATATGTATATAAATAAATGAAAAGAGCACATGTTATATCTCTTGGCAATTTCCCAGCTTTAGCCAGGGTCTGCCTAATGTTATATATTAGTATATACATATATTTATATATCAGTCAAAATGAAGAAAATATAGTTTGTTAAAAAACTTTGTATCATAATATTAGTCACTTAAATCTTATAAAATACCGATATAATGCAATAATCATTATTAAAAAGTAAAAAATAGCCCTAAATCGACCAGTTAATTTGTCTGTGTTATAAAATATATGATTATAACTTTTATTTAATAATATCTTTTACTTATAGCTTGAACTTAAGTCGCTTTTTTACTGATTTGACAAATAACAATTCTTTTAATTTATTTAAGTCTAATATAAAATAAATATCCATAGTCCATTATTCCATTATATAAACTCATTTGAACTTCTACCCAATGTTCAAAATTACAATATAAACTAGCTTTTTCCCGCGACTCTGTCTGCGTGAAAAACAAAGTTATTCTCTGTCACTACGGCCACTGAACATGAACTGCACTTCATAGTTCCACCAGTGTAGTTTCGGGATAAGGTAGCCTATGTCCGTCTCCAAGGTCCCATCTATCTCTATACAAAAATTCATCACAATCGGCTCAGCGATTTAGACGTGAAAAAGTAACATACAGACAGAGCTACTTTAGCATTTATAATTGAATATGGATTCGTAAAATAAATAAAAAATTAGAATGATGAAATATTTAACAATATTTTTTGTATGAAGATTATCATAACAATAGGAATAATATAAACTGTTTATTTAGTTAAAAAATAAAAAAAAACAACGAAAAAATGTTCGTAATTTCATTTACAGTATTATAACCATGCCATACCTTAAAAGTTGTCTCTTAATTAAATAAATAAATAAACTCGACAGTCCTGTCGATAAAGAAACTTAAAAAATGGAGAATATTAAATAAAACTTGTGATTTTTAATAAATATTTAACCTTACCATACTCTTTATCACCACTCCTACGGTACATCGTAATATAAATATTTTCAGACACCTAAAAGTTTTTATACATATATAAACTCTTCACTTAATGCATTTCCAAAGAGGGTTGATGTCAGGCAGGCGGCCGGTAAAAACAATTAGCCAAATCTATTAACATGTAAGGCAGACTCTGGCTAAAGCTGGGAAATTGCCAGGTAGAAGATACTCGTCATACGGTCAGAATTTTTCATCCCATAATTATACCTTAGTATAATTTATAGTGTAAGAAAATCATTTCGGTTGCTTTAGAATTTTAAATATACAAGTATTTTAGTGTCTACAATAATTATAAAATCACCAAGGTTTGCTTTTTTGCTGGAACGCTAAGTTAGGAAGACTTGAACGACATCAAAGGCGAAGCTCAAGAGCAAATGAGATGTTGGCGTACTTTGAACGCCTTCTGCCCAAACTGGAGGACATAGGATTGAAAAAAAGACCAAAATATAGTCTTGAAGAATTATTACAGTTTAAATGGTGCGTATATTATCCTTTTTAATTTAGTTATCTCGTTTTGACAATAAATTTACGTGAAAACCATTCGTGAATCAGATTATACGGTCGAAATTTATCATATTTTTAATTAACTGCTAATTTGCCCAATAATATTTGTAACATATAAAACCATAAACAAGTTTCCTTAATATTGTTTATTCCTAGAATCAACCTGAATATACACACGTTCGGTCTATCAGTTCCTAAAATAAATAATTAATTAAATTTTCTCATTTTATTCAGATTTGGTAAAGTAAAAAATAATCTCGTCTTAATGATCACGGTTGCTATAAAGTAACCGAAACGTCGAGAGTATGTAGTTAAAATAATAAAAAACACGTAGTAATACGAAAATATTAATTACATTTAAACATGTCTTCATAATTTATCAACATTTTCTTTTTCTATCTCAAGATCTTATCACCAACTTGTACCACAAGTTACTACTATATCCTCTTCATCATTACAAGGAAGAAGTCTAGGAGTGTCATCCATATTTATACATTACATATCCTTCTACCTGGCAATTTCCCGGCTATAGCCAGGGTCTGCCTTTGTGAATAGTTTTTTTGGCTAATTGTTTTTACGACTGGCCGCCTGCCTGATATCAACCCTCTTTTGGGAATGCATTAATCAGTGATGTCTAAATATTCTTAGAAAGTACATATGACTCAGAAAAATCACATTGGTACTTGCCAGGGTCAGGATCGAACCCGCGCCCTCGGTGACTAGAGGCGGGCCCCTTAACCATTAGGCCACCACTGACTTCTATACATTACATATATTGAGAAGAAAGACGATTGTTTTGAATGCTTAGCTGTCATAATCTTCCATTATTACTGGCTCCTTGACACGACTTCAGCAGCGGCATTCCAGACCCAAAACGAAACAATGATCATGGTTTACATTACATTAATTTTCTTGATCATGCCCTGAATTGTCACAACTTACTATCATGCCGCCTCCCAACTCCAAATAAAATCACCGTCATCGTTTTCTTTGAATTGATAGACTCTAAAAAGTGCTACGCCTTTTCACTTGCTATAAACTCCCAGTAGATGGATTATCATGCATAATACAAAACTTACGTACTATTCCTAAAACCTTCAACCCAGCTTCTTTCGTCGCCCGCACTGGTCAAACTATTCTGATAACTACCAAACAAACTTCTAACTCCCGCAAAAAGAATCCAGGTCTATCGCAAAAGAATCTCCTTCAGGAAAGAATATGCAACAACTACGCCAGCCGCTTTTAAAATCTGCACATCGAGTGTTACACCTAAAATGAGTATGATAGCTCTGCTAAGCTTGCTCAGGGTCATTATCTACACGTCTCCTAAAAATTATGTTCCAATTCAAGGTGATAAGCCTTGATATATATCCGGAAAATCTGATATTGATATTTACCATCTTACACCAGGACCCTGAATATATGTAATATACACGCAATATTTTCTGCTTTAAAACGCAGCAAGTGTAAATATACATATACAGCAGTCCTTATAACCAAACACATGTATAGCACAGTCCTTATAGAAAAAGGCGCAGTTTAAAATATGCTGTTGCTCATTACCTACACATATATCGAAAGGAAAATCAATCAAGCTCATATACTATCCTCACTAGAACATCAAACTACATTGCCCACATAGACAATAAGAAATTAAGAAGTTCTCCCTTATACACTGCTTTAATTGTGCAATATATTATATGCAAGCTTCGAAAACACTACCCATGGTTCTACTCACCTCAAGCATCGACATTTAATGTAAAAATATTCCCTCCATCAAAGCTTATGACTTGAGTGGTGATGTGGAGCTTTAATCAAGCATGCTACCTCCTAATTTATCTACTAGAATAACTAACCATTACTCTCAACATCACTTGACCGCGATAAATATGATTAACACTTAACTATTTTACGTGTCATCCTTGTTTAAGGCCATACACGCTAATCGTCTCTAAATCGTTCCAATTCTTCTTAATTCACCCAATTCTTAACTCTGCCATAATATGTCAACAGAAAACCAGTATCAGAAGCTTACTTGACGCCTGTCTCTCAAAACACACCCCAATAGACATAACGAATAACATTAGTGATATTAAACAAGATCAGTGAAATCATCTAATTTATGGGTTCTTAATAGTTTTTTAAATATATTTAGAGATTTTGAATTGACAACACTTAGAGGCAAAGAATTATACAGCTGTGCTCCTTCAAATGAAATAGTTTTAATGCTGTGCTTGGTTCGATTTTTAGGTGTTTCTAAGTTATATCTGTTCCTTGTGTGGTAAGAATGGATTTTGGTTTTAAATGTAATTTGAGAATGAGTAAGGTTAGTTAATATTTTCGAATAAGTAGACATAATTTATATTTATACTTCTCCTACCAAATCACTGTTCTATACACCAACATCCTTTCAATACAAAAAATATAAAGAGAATTCATAAATACATCTGGTCTGTAGGCCGCATAAATATCCTCTGAGATTTTGTATTGGTGCAAATTCTGGAATATTTCATTATTTCTTAATAAGGAAGTTGAAATAAAACAATATATAATAAATAAGCCTTTATTACATCTCAAGAATCATCACTACATCAACTATAGTGAGTGAGACATTCACTTAATATATTAAAGAGAAATTAAATAATTTTCATGAAATTAAAGTATTTCTCCTACTAATATTAAATTGATAATGTTTTAATACTAAATAAGGTTAACTTAGAGATGGATATCACATTAAGGGATTAATATAAGGATTTAAGACTAAAGTTAGCAAAAAGTTTTTATATGTTTTTGAAATAAATGATTTTTTTTATTTTATGATACATTATGTACATGGTGTTATGTATTCAGCCGAGATTTAATGCAGTTTAGTGTTAGATGCAGACATACTTCAGTATATATCTAGTTATTAATTTTTATAGTCCATTGTCAATACAATACAAATTTTCAAAGATTCTCAACCAAATTAGTATTGTATAATGTTATTTTATATATTAAAGAACTTTAAAATGTAATTTACTCATCAATACATACTTCGACTGGACAAATTTTACTAAGAACATGAAATAACAAGGGAATATTCATGTTTATATATGACGTTCAAATGTGTGCGTGATAATACTCATGTTACACACACATATGCAACTCAACAAATATCTAAATAACGTCATCTGTCACAC
Organism: Danaus chrysippus; assembly: GCA_916720795.1. NCBI lineage: Eukaryota > Metazoa > Arthropoda > Insecta > Lepidoptera > Nymphalidae > Danaus > Danaus chrysippus. Next base: position 1,583,355 of record CAKASE010000072.1, on the reverse strand, counting down.
TGACATATGTCGCCCGGTTGCCATGACAACCGTTGCCATGGCGACGGCTTGACAGCTCTCTTGACAACCGTCATTCGGCATTCGCGCCACAACAGTAACAATATTCGGTCGCCATAGCAACAGTTGTCACGGCGACCCCGCCTATCACGCACACACGCTCATTATATGGAATTCAAATATCGTTGCTACTTGTTATATGTATGTGTTACACACACTCGTACGTGTGTGTGTGTGTGTGTGTTCAAGCTGCGCACACGGTGGTGTCCAGAGGCTTGAGGTCGAGCTGAACGTCATCTGATTGGAGCTCGGTGACTATCTCTCGCAACCTGGTGATGAAGAGAGATTTAGCATCATTATATATATGTAAGTATGTATGACACTTTCAGTTGTAATATATATTTTATTTGGCAAACGAGCAGACGGCCTACTAGATGAAAGATATGAGTTAATAAATGTTGCCAATGCGTTGTCAACCTTGACTTTTGAGGAAGAGCGAAAGGTTGGGTAACTGTCTCTCTCACTCATCATACGAAACGCAGCCATTAAAGGCTACTTCACACTTATCTATGAGAGTGTGGTATTCTCTGGTCGAGACAGCACATGTTTTAACTGCAGTAAAGTAAAATAATTCCTTATAACTATATCAATAAATATAATATTTTACTCACTTTGCCAGTTGTGTAGGTGTCACATATATAGTATCATCGCTAAGCCCCTCGCCGGCTGGGTATGTAATCGTACCAACTTCCACCGTCTTAGGGTCCAAGGCCTGGAAACCAGATATATTATATTAATATAGTAATTAAACACGTAGTGAGGTTTAAATGAAACTAATATTATTCGGATATACTAAGTGTGCTTCATTTTCGTAGAAAATAAACTGCGCCCTCCCGATATTTCGATAACTTTTCAGCAACCATGATCATACACTTCTTCGTGATCAGGGTTGATGAAAAGTAACCGAATCGTCGAGCGTATGTAGATAAAATAATAAAAAACACGAAGTAATCAGAATAATATTAGTTTCATTTAAATGAATACTCGTAAAGTCTTACATCTTATTACTACGAACATTTGTGAATATTGATTAATAATATTAAACACTATATAATAGTAATTCTTAATTATTACTATATGTGGTTTAAACAGAAACCTTTTGTTAAGAAATCTGGTATGTATGTACATATGTTATGATGATTTTTGTACACCCAGGTTAGATAGTTATATGTTATTAATACTGAAGAATGAAGAATATGGTCATATGTTGCAAGTAAAAACATTCCTTTTTTTATTACTTAGCATAAGAAACAAATTACCTTTGGTGACAGCGAAGGATGCAAGAAAAATCTGTTTTACTTATAAAATACATTCAACTAGTTTTTGCCCGCGACTTTCTCTTCTCTAGTTTCGACATCAGTAATACATATATATATAGACCGGCCGAACTCTATGACGCCCTAGAGGCCGTTAATAACCAGATATTGGTGTTTATTAAGTATTTTTTCTATATATACTAACCGCTGCCAAGTCGGGTGCCGGGAAACACGCGAGGTCAGCTAATGAGACGCGCCAAGGACGGTGTGTTAACAGCAACGAACGGGCTTCAAGCTGTAGGCGAACCAGCTTCTCCTAGAAAATGAAGCAGAAGTTAATATTAAACAAACAAACACCTAAATATTGTATAGTGCGTTTGATTTAAGCTGAGCTTTGCATTTGTGTACACGGATAGTGTAGGTGTGATGTCAAATTATTGTATGCCACGTTCTTTTCTAGTTTTGAACCGGTTTATTCTGCTTTTACTTCGCCCCGCACCTTCCTCACTACACCCTTTGTATTGGTAGCAAAATCAAATGTTGAAAACGCAATGTCAAGTGAAGAAGAATTCGTATATTCTAACATTTTTTATTATTAAATTAGTCTATTTTTCTTCACATAATATTTACATCTGGTCTTTTACAAGTTTTGCTTATTTTATAGCACTTATCTATCTTTTAAAAATATAATAAAATGTAATTCTAAATGTTTTTTGTCTAACTCTACTTTTACTTTCACACATAAATGCAAAGCTCAGCTTAAACCTCGCGAACTATATATATCATGATTATGCGGCTTCCTCTTTATAATACATTCATACTGAAAGGTTTCGACCTGGTAGTCTTAACCCTTCATATAGATATTTTCACAACCATGATTTTATTTTATTTTTCAACCGAAATTTCGTCAACCGGTCGTAAATTTCATGATTGTCAATAGACAGTTTGACAAATATATTTATATATACATATATTTTTACTTCTATTATATACCCTAAGCAACATCAATTTTGTTTTTCTATGTAGTATCCACTCCTTATGACCGTTAAAGGGTTTGTAGGATCCCTGGTCATGTAAGTATAACAAGTCACTGTCTCACTACTGCCCCGCCTTGAACGCACGCACGTCCCCGTTCTGTGTCACGCTAGTCGTGAGTCTGCCGAGCGCATGCATCCCCTCTAGTGGGGTACGTGAGACAGTGTGTTATATATATTGTATAGATACAAATACAGGGTTAAATATGGAAATCTTCACAATTTCTAGTTATTCAATATTATCAATACTTCAAACTTACCTCCAGTTGTCTCCTCGTTCGTTTTTGTTTCTCCTTGTGTTGCTCCAGGGCCCGCGCGTACTGTCCTGGCTCCGACGGGAACTTCACCAAACCTGATCTAGCCACGAACAGAGTCCACTCCTGGATGAAGAATAAGAATTTTAATATCCACACATATCTTTATATATAAAAATAAATTGCTGTTCGATAGTCTCACTAAAACTCGAGAATAGCTGAACGGATTTATCTTATCTTAGTCTTGAAATGTTCGTGGAGGTTCAGAGAAGGTTTAAAAGCTGAAAAATTTTTATTAATTTCCGGGAAAACCCTAAAAACAGCGCTTTTTTATTTCCCATACAAACGTTTTTTTTGACATTAGATTTGACAACTAACTAATATGTGATTCATTTTGTCGCACTTCAAAACACGGAGATTTATGGCTTATACGTAAACTCCAAAAATATAAATAAAAAAAATTTAACAGATATTTCTTGATTATAGGGCGATACGAAGTCTGCCGGGTTAGCTAGTCTAATATATAACATTTCCTTGTCACAATATTAGTTCCCGTACACCTCAGAAACGGATTTACCGATCTTACCAAATTTTATATGCGTATTTAATAAAAGATCTATCTATCTGATCTGAATATTTCCAGAACCACATTTCCATTTCGTCTGCCTGATAACGATTGATGAAAAGTAACAGATACGTCTGGAGTATGTAGTTAAAATAATAAAAGAACGCGTGCCTATCAGCCTATCAGAAGCCCACTGCTGAGCAAAGCCTCTTTCTCACATGGAGAAGGTTTGCTTGCTCAAGACGGTTTGGTGATTTCAAACTTATAATTGTGAAACTATAAGTCCAGGTTTCCTCACGATGTTTTCCTTCACGTCAGTGGTGTCTAAATACTCTCAGAAAGTATATATGACTCCGAAAAATCACATTGGTACTTGCCAAGGTTTTGAACCCGCGCCCTCGGCAACGAGGCGAGCCCCTTAACCACTAGGCCACCGCTGACTAAAGAAAAGAACGCGTAGTAATCCGAAATTATTAGTTTCGTCTTCGATCTCATTTTTGGAGTGTATTACTTCATCGTCATATTCTAAGTGATGATCGCTCTGAATAGTCCAAGAAAGATCTACCTATCATCTATCTATCCTTCATCATCATATCCTATCTATATAGTCCAAACTCATCTATACTCACAGCTTGTAATTTCGCCAGTTCCTTCTCCAAGCTAGCGGCAGCCGCCCTCCTTCTAGCATGTTCCGGAGCGCCCGGGTGATGCAGGGGGCGAAGCGCCCTCAGGGCCGCGCGCTCCGCCCGACTCACGGCCGACACACGGGCCGCGCGCTCACGTTCAACAGCCCTGATGTATAAGTATTAGATATAATAAGAGTAGGCTAACATAGGTTTAAAGAAGTTTATTTCCAAAAAAAACAAAGTTCGCTAACAAAGGAAATTTTAAAAATTATAACTACAATTAAGATTACAAATAACAGTAGTGATATTAAATAAGATCAGTGAAATCATCTAATATATGGGTTCTTAATCGTTTCTTAGATGGTAGGCTAGATATCGTTTTGTTGTTTAGAAAATCACTAATTATTATATATGTAAAGATAATATAGTTTTCTCAACGTGTCATAGACAAACACAGAATATTTTTATCTGTGGTTTACCAAGAAGAGACCTTCTAAAATAGGTCATTTATTTAAATTGTGATATTAGAATCCACATTTTAAATGAATATCATTAAATGTCGTTCCTTTTCTTATAGGTTCGTGTTGTAAGCTTTTTATTGTGAATCTAATATAGACTATAAGCTTGGTAGAAAACCTAACGATAAAGAAACCATTAATCATTTAATTGATTGTGTCATCCAAATCACAATATTATATCTTATATATAACTATACTAAACTGACATATTTACAAATTTTAATAATATACTTAAGACAAACTTAATTTGCAAAGCAACCTAAACTCTACATTCCAGAAGTCCCATATACAAAACCTGCTATTTATTTCTATATAACTAATAATCTTTGTAATTTATCATAGTTTCATATTAAGTGAGTGATACTTACCAGCTAAGTACTTTAAGCTGGTGCTGCAAAGCCTCGTTCACCTCTCCCGGGGGAACTCCCGGTGTAACTTTGACTGGTGTTTCTTCTGGAATTATAATCGAATATAATATATACATGTATATAATATGGGTTTCGCAATCGACTCGTTATTTATAAAACATCCCAAGAGTAAAAAACCTCTCATCATTCAATGTATTCACGGCGTATGTGTCGGGTCCATCGTTGTAGTGAGAGGAGCTTCAACAGTGTCCGGGACTTGTGACCCAGGTGTAGGTTTAAGGGTCCCTATCTAACGCGTTAAACGCTCACCTCCACCGTCCAAGTTCCTCTCTCTACCATAGTATTAATTTTTTTTTTGTACATCTAAATTAATTATTGAAAATTCTATAGGAAGTATAAATATTTACAAAAAGACAATGACAAACAAAAAAACTATCTACATAATTCCTTGGCACTAGAAACTTCAGAATTCAGAATATTTCAGTAAATACTCTTTTTGGTATCAAAAAAATTGTCTTCATACTATCAACCCTATATAAAAAACTATTGCGAAATATAACTCAATTGCGAAACCCAATAAAAATTTCTATACAAATAAAATTAGTCACAAAATTAATTATATTAATTCTTGATTAACTATGCTGAAAACAATAAAAGCCATCACAAAAATGAGTAAAATATAGTATAAAAATCATTTTTAACATGCATTGAAATCAAACTGACAAAATGTTAAAGAATTTTCAACTCTGTTGTAGATATAAATAAGCGACAAAATATAACACTTTTGATTGTGTATTTAGATGTCCTCATTGCCATAAAAGATTACTCTTACAAGCTAATATTTGTCTTAATATATCTTCTTCTACCTGGCAATTTCCCAGCTTTTAGCCAGGGTCTGCCTTACATGTTGTGAATAGCTTTGGTTAATTAATTATTTTTACGACCGGCCGCCTGCCTGACATCAACCCTCTTTGGGAAGTTGTCATAATATATAGAAGTACATATATGGGCCACTATTTTTTGTCATATTTCAAAGAAGCAAGTCTTTTAAATGAAAATTAATGGTCATAATTAAAAAAAGCACATCTATTGGCCACTATCAATATTCATTATTGATAAAAGCTTCCCTATTGGCTAATATTTCTATAGAACAATAAAAAATGAACATTTCATTATCTATTTCATAACCATGTAAAGTTAATTATCAGTAATAGGTCAGTGTGAGTGAGACAGAAATATATTATAACAGAGTATGAGCGAGATGACAATTTTTAACCGCTAAAAAAAATGCAAGCAAATGCATAATTAATAACATTAGGTATATGTAGTTTTAATACATTAACAAAACTGAATGTAGTATTCAAAAGACACAAAGCCATGCTGAGTCAAACGCGATAAAACTCTTACGGATGTCTCTCGGAGATGGCGCCACCGGCGACGCTGACAGACATACACACCCAAATCAATAGATTAATATAATAATTATTATTTATATAGATAAAAAATCAATCAAAATCGAAAATGCAAAGGAAATTTTCATTCAGCCAAAGTTATATATAAAAACTTTTTAGTGATATCATCATGCTATATTTATATTTAATCTGTGACACTGAACACATATCATGCGCCTTACGTGGGTATTCCCTCGCAGCTACCGGCGACGATAGAGCTGCACATATTTTTATATTATAACACACATACAAATAATATATATATATATATATATATATATATATATATATATATATATATATATATATAAAATTCTTTTACTATATAAATCAGGAGTTCCCAACCAGGGGGGCATAGAGGAATACCAGGGGCGCGTAATCGGTACGTTTAATTTTCGGAAATAGTACTCAAGCGCAATACACACTAAGCCCGCCGGGCCGTCGACACAACCCTTTGGCTTGTATGAAAAGAATCAAATCCAATTTAACAATTGCTCTAACAAAGGCTGAACCCAGAATCGACATACTGGTACAGAAGATGCAAGCTCAAGTATCTCATTAATAATTAAAATAAAACTAGCATATTTACCTAAATATGAAAGTAATTAATGGTTTTCGAGTAGCTACATATATCTTCTCTTATTAGATCCTTAAACTTAAATATCTACAAATATCTGTATGGAACTCTTTGTTTTTAATTTTAATTCAAATAAATAATATAGTTGTAAAAAAAAAGTGTGTTTTTAACTTAAGGGGGCATGAGAATTTTATTTTTGAATTGGGGAGGCTCAGTGAAATAAAGGCTGGGAAATCCTGATATAGATGATATTTTTTGGTACTTATACTGTTTATAATAGAAAATAATAATTATGTACTGTATTATATTACATGAAATACTTGGACATATAAATCAATAATATAATCTTGGAGTTAGTATGTACTAACTACTATATATATGTATATATATATATATATATATATATATATACAGGGTGTATACTGACCGTGATGTGACCTCTTAGCGTATAACTTCAGCTTATCCCTAAGAGCTCCTCGTTCACTGGCAAGTAGATCTATATCTTGTTGAAGGTGATCCATAGTCTCCTCAAACTCTTTCTCTTTCCTGGAAAATACCAGAAGTTTCCAGGTGTTTAAATCCTGACATAACATTATATAAATTATTTATTTCGATATTGCTGCGTCGATAAGTATAAAAATCTTATAGAAACGCAGTTTATAATCAAGAATACAGTACTTTTTAGAAAAGATATACCCTCCTTCGTTAAGGTACTAGTAATTACTCTCCTTTTCCTATCTTTTGATAACGCCTTATAACTTCCAGGTGTTCCAAGATATAAATATAAAACAAAACATTATTATATATCGTACATATAGTAACTCTTATGTTGTATATATACACTACTGATATGATAAAGTCTCAAGGACCAGAAATCTCATGATAACAAAGCTAATATCATTTCCAGGACTCTAAATTAACTATTTTAACATCATTTCCAGGTGTCTAATAACTAATTTACACCATTTCCAGGTGTCTAATAACTAATTTACACCATCTCCAGGTGTCTAATGACCAATTACACCATTTCCAGGTGTCTAATATCTAATCTAACACCATTTCCAGGTGTTGTTCCAGGTGTTAATCACCTCTTAAACTGGTTCTGAGCGTCGTCCAGCCGCCGCTGTAACTGCTGTGACTTCAACTCCGCGTCCCTCGCAGCAGCTACAAGTTTCCTCTCACCAAGTTCCCGCCTAATTTGCATTTCAGATAATTCTTCTTGTTTCGCCTGCAAAAAATATCAAGTTTTTAACTATTTTATAGTCAGTTGAATGAGTACAGATTGCATTATTAGGGTAATGAAAGTAATATTTTCAGATTACTAAACTTTTTTTATTATTTTAACTAAATATTCGTTACGTTTAGGCTACTTTTCAGAAAATGTGATCATAAAGACGAGATGCGAATGTCTGTCAGTTGGTCTTACTTATAGTTTTCAAAATAATAAATTAACGTGTAGTAATCTGATAATATTAATTCCATATAAATGAATATCCGCGAAAGTCTTAGATCTCATTAATTATGGTAATTCTTATCTATAGAAAAGTTATTGATGGTCTATATCTATAATTAATTATCTATTTAATTGTTTGTGTTTGGCCATATCTCATAGATTCAGTTATATCTACAAGATCGAATCTAAAAGTTACTAACAAATTAACGTCTCTTATTGATAACTGAATTAATATTTTGTAATATCCGCTCACCCATCCAAAGGCAACCGATAGATTACTTGATAGAATAAATACTAATTTCTACTAATTTCTAGTCTTAATAGCACTAATATTAAAGCTCAATTTTGTTTGCAATATGATTTCTGAATTATATTGCATTATGTACAAAAATATATACATGTATATACAGGGTGACTGGTGAATTACTATCGATACTTGAGGACGTGATATTTGACGATCATATATGACAAAATAAAAATTAATATAACATAAATATTAATAAACTTCTAAGTAAAGTTAACCAAAAGTTATGTAATTAATTACGCATCGTGTGAACACCCTACAGATTATATACACAGATAATATACACAGATAGATATACACTCACACACACACATACGCGTGCGTATGTTAACTTTACTTAGAAGTTTATTAATATTTATGTTATATTAATTTTGATTTTGTCATATATGATCGTCAAATATCACGTCCTCAAGTATCGATAGTAATTCACCAGTCACCCTGTATATATATATATATTGCCTTCGTCATAACTATCTATACAACAACCAATTCTATCAAGTAGACTACTAAGATCAAAATTTCCAGCTGTTAACTACTCAGCCGGAAAATACATCATTTAATCAGCTTCTCCAGCAATAAGACTACAATATATTAATATTCTCCATACCTTAAGCGCCTTCTTCAATTCCTTAATATCAGCCTCCTTATTCTCCAGTCTTATAGTCAAGGTCTTTGTTTCTTCAAGCTGTTTCTTCACTAACTGTGCTCGGAGTACTATAGGCGGAGTCGGCTGAAACAATAAGTATGTGATATAGTTAAAATCGGCTTAAAGTGATAGAAATGAGAATAGAAAAGATTTAAAAGAATTTTATATTTATCACTGATAGTAAGGCTGGATTCAATTATCCCTACTAATATTATAAATGCGAAAGTAACTCTGTCTGTCTGTCTGTTACGCTTTCACGCATAAACCACTGAACTGATTTTAATGAAATTTGGTACAGACATAGAGTTGACCTTGAGAAAGAACATAGGATAGTTTTTATCACAGACTTTTGAAAGGTTATAATGGAAACGCGATATAACCGAACTCGACGCGGGCGAAGCTGCGGTCGGAAAGCTAGTATAAACATATGTATATACAATTAAATCATGTAAAAATTTGGTTATGTTTATCGCAAGTATATTATAAACATAAAGAGTTATACAAAAATTGCAAAATTATCGTCATTTCATTTATATTTTATAACATTTGGAGGGCATTTCATATTTTGCCGATTCATTTTTAGTGTTAGTTTTCAAAATGCCAAGCCGTTTATAAACTGACATATCATACAAATTGTTTACGACACATAAAAAGCCCTTAAACCTACACCTGGGTCACAAGTCCCAGTCACTGTTGAAGCTCCTCTCACTACAACGATGGACCCGACACACGCACCGTGAATACATTGAATGATGAGAGGTTTCATCTATTTCCAAAATGTCCTATATTATAATTTAAATCTATTTAAACTACTGTTAAAAGTCGGTTAATATAAATGCAAGGTCATCATACAAATTGTGCAATATACACTACGCTATTATATATATATATATATATATATATATATATATATATATATATATATATATATATATATATATATATATATATACAACGTGTAACATAATTAACGCACACCCTGAAAGTAGTTTGATCAGAATCGGATACTGGATCGATTTTGATAGTTTTTTATGTAGGTCATTTTTTTCTCAGATTTAGATAGAACTAAGTAAATTATAGTCACCCTACACACAGTTATCTGAACACTTCATAGAAACGAAAATTAATGGAAACGAAAATGGATCGTAAGTCAGGGTATTAAGATTTTTAAAATGAAATATTTAATTAGTAATCATCATTCAATTAAAAAAAACTGATACTTATTTCAAGGCTAAAATAGTATTTAATAATAACTACGCACGCAACACCATAGCGACAACCGGCACACAGCAAGGTCACTACAGTGCATAAAAGAAAGCCGCGTAATACAAAAATTATTACTTTCTCCTTCTTTCTTCGGCTTAATAACATAACAATAGAGCGAGACGGCAGGCATAATTCCGGGAATCAGAGTAATAATAACTAAACATCGAAGTCAACAAAATGTGTTTTGGGTTAGTTACGCCGCGTCCACCTTATCGAAAAGAGGTCAAGTGTAAAGTGCAAATAAAATCTTAGTCGCGCATTTCGCTGTGTCGTTTCGGTACACTAACATTCAATACATCAAGTACCTACGCACGTGTCCATTGACCTCTTAGATCAGCTGATTTGACGCGACTCGACTTTTTTTTGTGGGGGCGAATTAAATCGCTAGTTTATAACACAGAGATAACAAGTAAAAGTAAAAAATAAGATAATAACCGCTTTTGTAAAAGTGAAAAGTGACATTGCAGTATTATCTAAAATAATCCCACAATTGCGAAAACGGTCATTAAAGTGCATTAAACAAGGCGGTGGACATTTTGAAAATGTTTTAAAACGACAACGCTGTGCGAGTGCACATTAAACTGTAAGTTTGTTTATGATCTTTAAATTATTGTAAATATTTTGATACACACCATTTAAACAGGCCGACTGTGTTTAACTTTGTCGTAGGTATTGTGGTGTCTATTCAAATCACGCGTTATCAGCTGTTTAATAATTCTCATTTACAAATTTAATTTAACAAATCAATAATTATAAAATATTGGCTTCACATTAAAAAGAAAATTCAATGTCAACAATCTAAAGCTTGAAAAGTGTGATGGAAAGAAAAATCATAATGTATGTAATTATTTCGTGTACTTATTATTACCTACTGCTTATTATTGTCGGACGGCACTCGGAGAGAGGGGCGCGGGCGCGGCGAGTACAGAGTGTCGCTGAATAGCGGACCATATTATTTGCACGAAATTGGGATAACTAATTTCACAAATAAAAAATTCAAACGCACATATAAATAATATTTGGTGTATGCATTGCGTTTATATCATTATATACGCATTGGGGTATTTGAGGGTGTGCGTTAATTACGTTACACGTTGTATATATATATATATTAACTTTGTCCTTTTTCAAATCACCCTACATTAATCTAGGGTCGAAGGTCTATAATATCATTCAAAGTCATACCGTATCATCAGCTCCATTGGTGCTCGACATCAAGTCGTACTCGCGGTCCCTCACGAAGTTGGCCAACGCCTCAACGTCCTTGGCTGTTTGTGATAACGCGTTCTTCACCGTTTTCACAACGCCTTGCTCCTCCTGGTGATAAAAATATATCATTATCATCATCAGCCTATCAGAGTTTACTGAGCAAAAGCCAATTCTCATTGAATTAAAATAGTATTAGATGTAGTATAGACAAGCCTTTCCCAAAGATTGTAACCCAATTGTGGAGGTAAAATCATATCATTCTAAAAAAATAACGCCGCTAGTGGGCCTTATAGGGGTTTAAAAGCGGTGAGACCCAGAAAAAGGTAGCGTTGTGTATAGACATAGTGAGGGAAAAGACAACCGTCTCTTTCACTCATCATACAAAACCTATTAAAGGCTACTTCACACCAATCTATAATTGTGGTACTTCCCCGGTCTAGCCAGCACATGTATTAACTGCAGTAACTTGACCATAGCTATGCTCTATCCCAAATATTTAACATTCATAGTGCTTCATCAAATTCATCAAACTCATCGAACTCATAAAACTCATCAAACTCATAAAACTCATCATTACCTGCTGGTATATCTTATCAAGGGCCGCCAACCACACCGCTTGTAGGGCTGCGTGTGCAAGCGGAGCGCCTTCGCCCCTCTCCCCGGCGGTGTCGGCGCAGGCGCTGGCGGCGCGGGCCGCGAGTGAGGCTGCGCGTGCGCACTTACTGAGGGACGCCGCTGTAGAGCCTCGGAGACGATCCACGAGCTGTAACAGGTTATGAACATGTATATATACAACGTGTAACGTAATTAACGCACACTCTCAAATACCCCAATGCGTATATAATGATATAAACGCAATGCATACACCAAATATTATTTATATGTGCGTTTGAATTTTTTATTTGTGAAATTAGTTATCCCAATTTCGTGCAAATAATATGGTCCGCTATTCAGCGACACTCTGTACTCGCCGCGCCCTCGCCCCTCTCTCCGAGTGCCGTCCGACAATAATAAGAAGTAGGTAATAATAAGTACACGAAATAACTACATACATTATGATTTTTCTTTCCATCACACTTTTCAAGCTTTAGATTGTTGACATTGAATTTTCTTTTTAATGTGAAGCCAATATTTTATAATTAATGATTTTTTTTAATTAAATTTGTAAATAAGAATTATTAAACAGCTGATAACGCGTGATTTGAATAGACACCACAATACCTACGACAAAGTTAAACACAGTCGGCCTGTTTAAATGGTGTGTATCAAAATATTTACAATAATTTAAAGATCATAAACAAACTTACAGTTTAATTTGCACTCGCACAGCGTTGTCGTTTTAAAACATTTTCAAAATGTCCACCGCCTTGTTTAATGCACTTTAATGACCGTTTTCGCAATTGTGGTTTTATTTTAGATAATACTGCAATGTCACTTTTCACTTTTACAAAGGCGGTTATTATCTTATTTTTTAGTTCCGCGGCACTTGTTATCTCTGTGTTATAAACTAGCGATTTAATTCGCCCCCACAAAAAAAAGTCGAGTCGCGTCAAATTAGCTGATCTAGGAGGTCAATGGACACGTGCGTAGGTACTTGATGTATTGAATGTTAGTGTACCGAAACGACAGCGAAATGCGCGACTAAGATTTTATTTGCACTTTACACTTGACCTCTTTTCGATAAGGTGGACGCGGCGTGACTAACTTACCCAAAACACATTTTGTTGACTTCGATGTTTAGTTATTATTACTCTGATTCCCGGAATTATGCCTGCCGTCTCGCTCTATTGTAATGTTATTAAGCCGAAGAAAGAAGGAGAAAGTAATAATTTTTGTATTACGCGGCTTTCTTTTATGCACTGTAGTGACCTTGCTGTGTGCCGGTTGTCGCTATGGTGTTGCGTGCGTATTTATTATTAAATACTATTTTAGCCTTGAAATAAGTATCAGTTTTCTTTAATTGAATGATGATTACTAATTAAATATTTCATTTTAAAAATCTTAATACCCTGACTTACGATCCATTTTCGTTTCCATTAATTTTCGTTTCTATGAAGTGTTTAGATAACTGTGTGTAGGGTGACTATAATTTACTTAGTTCTATCTAAATTTGAGAAAAAAAATGACCTACATAAAAAACTATCAAAATCGATCCAGTATCCGATTCTGATCAAACTACTTTCAGGGTGTGCGTTAATTATGTTACACGTTGTATATGAGGGTAGATGGAAAATAAGTAGAATGATTTTAAAGCATTAAATTAGTCACTTGGTAGAGATCAAAATATAAAAGGCTTAAGAGGATTACAGGCTTTCAATACATTTTAATTACATCGTATGAAATTATTACGAAATTATTTTTAGAAAATATCTCTGAATTCTGAATATATAATGTTTTAGATGTCACCCGCTATATATAAAAATTTATACATAAATATATTAGGAAATCATAGCAAACTTCTGATTCTAAATAGATATATGTAGTAACATGTCACTAGTATAAAGAATGGTTTTACTTGTAATATATGAGTCTGTTTTAAAACTCTATGAAGGGATATATTCCTTATATATACTCTACTTATACAGTGAATATAGTATGTGTATATATATCTTTATATATATAATTCTTCTGTGAGTGTGTATGTCACTGAACTTCTCTCAAACGAGTGGACCGATTTTGTGTTCAAGGGGATCTGGGAATGGTTTAGATTCACAATTTTGTCCACTGGACAATGTTTTTTTAATTAATTTTTAATTATTAGTAGTTGTTGATACAAACGTTTTTTTTTTACATTAGATTTGACAACTAACTAATATGTCAATCATTCTGTCGCACTTCAAAACACGGAGATTTATGGCTTTAATAGGTGAACTCTAAAAATATAAATAAAAAAACGTAACAGATATTTCTTGATTATAGGGCGATACGAAGTTCGCCGGCTCTTCTAGTATATATATATAATCTTCAGTATTAATAACATATAACTATCTAACCTGTGCATCTATAGGTAGTGTGGACAGCTTGACTCCAGGTTGTAACCTGCGCCTCACACTCTTCAGCTGCTGCTGGAGCGACGAACAGCTGGACTGAATAGCTTCATGCAGCTGGCCCAGCTCTTGATGATGATCGGACGGCTGGAAATATTCCAGGTCAAAAATACTCTCATAATATTTATTAACTATCAGGTTTTTTGATCGGACGGCTGGAAATAATATTATTATTATGTTCCAGGTCAAATCAGCTCTTCTTGTATCGATTATCAGCTTTCGTTATGCTGGTCAAAACTATCAATACTTGTTAATACTATATAGTCCAGTCATTATAGTAAGTTCACCTCGGAATTCGAGATACCCAGCTGTAAGTCTGTAAATAGTTGTATATTGACACCCTAAAAGTTGTCTCAAAACCTACATATGGTAGGGTGTAAGCAACTATTAAATTTCAGGGTCAAAGTTCACTAAAATCGGTTTTTTGCGCTTTTTTTGGAAATATCTCATTTCCTATGGGTTTTTTGCTATTTGTATTTATTATCAATATTGTAGAATACTAAATTCTCTACAAATTTTGTTTCAAAAATTTTTTTATACGGTGTACCGTTTTCGAGATAGAGGGCGGAGAGCGCGCATCAACATTTCAACCGTGTGTATTATCAAGTTCAAACTTGGTTAGGACATGATTTGGAACCCCAGGTATGGGGTTGGGCAATGCGAAATGATTTTCTGGAGCCTATCATGACAATTTTACCACCTGCTCCAAAAAATTTGCTAAATACAACTTTCTGCAACTGCAAAAGTGGTTGTGGTTCGCGATGCGGATGCAGGAAAGCGGGCTTGCAATGCTCTTTAGCTTGTGGCCAATGTAATGGGCAAGCTTGTCTCAAAGCTCAACCATATCAGAGCGACATTAACGAAGATGGAACCGTTGATCCCGAAATCATGGAAGAACTTGAGACAAATGTCGTTGAAGACGATAATGAAGACCAATTTGAAATTTACCAGCAGCCAGAAGACGACGATGAAGAGGAAGAAGATGTTTAAAATTATAAATTGTAGTTTTTGTACCCTTTATTCCATTTTTTTACTTTCAATAAAAAATAATTTATTCAATGATATTTTTTTATAAAAAGATTAATTCATAATTTATTTGTTTTTTTTTCATCATGTAAGAAGTTATTAATATTAATTAGGTTAAAATTCAAATATAATTCTTATAATTTCATTAACAATTCTGCAATTACATGGACAGGTAAATGTTGTTAAATAAATTAATACTGAATAAAAAGTGGATAAGTTAGGAAAAAATGATAAAATATAATATAATAGTTAATAAAAATTGACAAATATTTATAATCATTGATTTATTGATAGTTCATCAACTATATATGGCGCGTTTTCGACCGGAGGCACCGGTTGACCTGAAGTGATGCGGTGACCGCGCGCTCTCCGCCCTCTATCTCGAAAACGGTACACCGTATAAAAAATTTTTTTGAAACAAAATTTGTAGAGAATTTAGTATTCTACAATATTGATAATAAATACAAATAGCAAAAAACCCATAGGAAGTGAGATATTTCCAAAAAAAGCGCAAAAAACCGATTTTAGTGAACTTTGACCCTGAAATTTAATAGTTGCTTACACCCTACCATATGTAGGTTTTGAGACAACTTTTAGGCTGTCAATATACAACTATTTACAGACTTACAGCTGGGTATCTCGAATTCCGAGATTCTTACCTAATTTAAGCTTAAATGACTGGACTAATATAGAAGAGGTCATTGTTAAGTTATTGAAGTGAATTGTGAATAAAAGATTTGTGATTACAGATGTACTTATAGTATTTCATTGTTAAAACTTGAAAATAGATAAAGATTATTTCGATTTGTTTTGGGCTGTGCCAAAAATCTCTAGATATAAGGGCGGTTTCAGACTAGCGTTTTATACGCGCGTATGAGCTGGTTTTTGGAAGCGCATGTAGGCGCGTATAGGCGCGCCTTTTGGCACACGCTCAACTCGTACGAGCGTTGACGCGCTTCTAAGCTCGTATAAGCGCGAGCCGCGAGAGACATCTCCCCGCGCGCCCACTTCCACCTTATTGTGATTACAAGCCTCTCTTCAGCAGATATGCTTTTCCTTAACACAGTATCCTTATGATCTAACTGTGATTTTAACATATTTAACAATATATCAAAAGTGCTCAAAGACATTCTAAAGTAATTTTTAAATCGTTTAGAATCACTTCGCAGTTCTGGGTAAAATGTATTAAAGTGACCGGTTATCAGTCTTGATGCAACTATCGGTGACACCCAGCACTTTTTCCGTCGTCTCAGTCGACGGCGAATAAGTAACGCAAAATGTAATGTTTCTTCGTCAGAAGCCATGTTGATACTGACACGATACCACCGGTTCGAGCGAACACGCCGAAATATGCGCGTTTACGCGCGTCTGGTTTTTTGAAGCGCGTAATGTAGCGCGCGTGTAAGCGCGTAGACTGAAACGACCGTATACGCGCTGAAAAAAACGCTAGTCTGAAATCGCCCTAATATGTATTGTGAAAGAGAAAAAACGGCAAACGTTGATGAAACTTTGATTAAAAGCAGACGATTGGACATCGTTACATAATGAAATCTAAGACTTTCAATAATATACATTTAAATGAAACTACTATTATTATTTTAACTACATACTCCCGACGTTTCGGTTACTTTGCAGCAACCGTGATATAGCATAGTATTCAGAAAATATTAGTTTCATTTAAATCCTATACCCACCAACATAACATGCTGTAACGCCGCCCCATCAGCAGCCAGGGCCCTCGCGAGTGCGTCCAGGGCGAAGCACGAGTGTAGCAACACGTCCCTCGTACAAGAGGCGCCCTCTACCGACGACATGTTCAAAGCTGACCACATAGCGCTTAGATAGGACCAACAACGCTCCATACCTGCAAAAAATATTATATTTAATATTAATATTATGTAAAACTAAGTTTCTTGTATACTTTTTTACTATTTTATATCTAAGTTTAAGTTAATTTACAGCGACTGATAATGAGATGAAAATCCCTACTAATATTATGAATGCGAAAGTAACTCTGTCTGTCTGTCTGTTACGCTTTCACGCCTAAACCACTGAACTGATTCTAATGAAATTTGGTACAGACAGAGTTGACCTTGAGAAAGAATATAGGATAGTTTTGTCCCAGACTTTTGAAAGGTTCTCTTGGAACCGCGATATAACAGAACTCCACGCGGGCGAAGCTGCGGGCGGAAAGATAGTATTTTATAAAAGTAAGTTTTTCGTATATAGTCCGTTAGACCTAAGCTGAGCTTTGCATTTGTGTGAGTGAAAGTAAAAGTTGAGTTAGACAAAAAACTTTTAGAATTACATTTTATTATATTTTACATAGATACATAACATAAGTGCTATAAAATAAGCAAAACTTGTAAAAGGCCAGATGGAAATATTTTGAATATTGAGGAAAAAAAAATATTGATTAATAAGAATTTTGAAAAAACTACAAATTCCAATTCACATGACTTTGCGTTTTCAACATTTTATATTGCTACTATTACAAAGGGTGAAGTGAGGAAGGTGCGGGGCGGAGTAAAAGCAGAATAAACTGATTAAAAACTAGAAAAGAACGTGGCATTCAAAGATTAGACATCACACCTACACTATCCGTGTGCACTCACACAAATGCAAAGCTCAGCTTAAATCAAACGCACTATACTTTTATACGTATTTTTTTTACTATTTTATATCTAAGTTTAATTTACAGCGACTGATAACGAGACGAAAACTTCATATAAATTATAATAAACATGCAGTAATATACGAATACTTTAGTTTAAATGAATACACAAAAACTTAGATATCATAAAATACAAATAATTGCGTTGTCATTTTCACTTATGTATGATTACAGCCAGTGGCGGCTGTACCTTAAGTGCACTCGTGCGCTGAACCACCAATTCAAAAGATTTAAAAATTACAAAATATTACTTCATCTTTATTTTTAAATTACCATTTTAATATTTATTTTCTAAACGTACAAAAACGTATAAAAAATTAAATTTCTAATTATAGTCAAAAAGTTTGAACGCTTTACTAAACTAATATCTCGTGCGCTCCGGCGAGTGCACGAGGACTGCTAATACATCTTGTATGAGATACGCATTAATACGCCTGACGCGTGAAACAAAAGATAGTTCATAGAAATGTACCGAGTAATGAGTCGGTTCTCGAGCTCCGCACGAGCGGCCGAAGATTACCGAGAGCACCCGATGTATGACGAATTGAGATTGACATCTCGTTATATGTTTTGTTTTGTTGCATTTTCTAATTTTAATATTTTAGTAAAGTGCACCACCGGTTCGATTACCCACCGGCCGCAACTGATTACAGCAAGAACTATGTATAACTCAAATACTCTTTAGACTCTTAAGTCTAAGTCATTGGTAGTTTCCTTACTTAATAATTAATGCTTAACAATTATTTGTTATAACTTCAAATCAGACGAAGACTTTTAAACATACATCTAGACTTACTAAGTCTATAACTATCAGTCTAGACTAGACCGTTATTTATTTATTGGGAAACAAACAGCATATACACATCATAATAATTTTTCACATTTCAATGATTACATAAGCCAACATAGTTTCCACTTTTGGACAGTTTCATGGAGTGAACATAAAATAAATACTTATAATTATCAGAATTTAAACATTTTACAATTGAAAGTGAATTTAAGTACAGTAATTCCCCGCTTAACGCGACCCCGTTATACGCGGTTTCACTATAACGCGAATTTTAAAAAAATATTCAGATTTGGACATATTGCAGAGTATAGATAATAATAATGACCGCGCCTTGACCGTGTGTCAAACAATTAAAAACAGTGTTGGGTGTTATAAACTTATTTTACAAGAACGTAAACAAAACGCTACCCAAAAGACAATACATGTATTTTTTCGTAAAAAATAGGAGTACCTATGTATTGTATAGTGTTCTTAGAATTAAAGTGATTGATTAAAATGATTTGTGTATAAAATTTTGACTGTGTTTAGTCATAAACCTCGATATACGCGAATTTCAGTTAACGCGATTTTCTTCGGAACGTATCACTCGCGTAAAGCGGGGTATTACTGTATAAGAAGTCTACTAACCGTCTAATGAGCTGTTTTCGTCTAATTCATTATTCTTTAGTAAGCTGGTAGCAGCGTCTAATGCTCTCTCCTGGGCAGAAGCGTCGGGCAGCGCTGAAGCCGCTCGAAGTAATAGCTCGGGAGAACAACGCTCTAACGCACCGGACCACATTGATGTCATGCACTGAAATTAATAATAAGATATCTTTATATATAATACTTCTGTGAGTGTGCATGTCACTGAACTTCTCTCGAACGATTGGACCGATTTTGATGAAATTTTTTGTGTGTGTCCAAGGGGATCTGGGAATAGTTTAGATTCACAATTTTGACAATGTTTTTTTAATTAATTCTTAATTTATTAGTTGTTGATACAAACTTTTTTTTACATCAGATTTGACAACTAACTAATATGTCAATCATTCTGTCGCACCTCAAAACACGGGGGTCTATGGCTTTAATAGGTAAACTCCAAAAATATACATAAAAAAACGTAACAGATATTTCTTGATTATAGGGCGATACGAAGTTCGCCCGGTCTTCTAGTATATATATATCGGCGCTATCAGCTTTAAAAATGGATGCGACATGAAAATAACTTGAGCCCGTCAACAATTATTATTAAAACTCATTAGTATTCATGATTATTGTTAAAAGTGAAACGAAATCAAAGATTGTTTAAAGGAGAATAGAACTATGTTTGAATGTTGGTATAAATATGACGTCTGGAAGCACGACGGCAGAGTTCAGTGAGTGTGGACCATTGAATAATGTGATTATGAAGAACCTTCGAGAAATATAGGAGCATTTAGAACAATTGAAGTTTCATTTTAAAATATCATGGAACGCTCTAGAAGAAGTGACATAGTGACGTCGGAGAGGCTGGCGTCTATCTCTTTAAAAACAACGAATTTGTAATAAATCCGATAAATACAAATTATAACTTTAAGTATTGATACACTACCACAGGTGTCCAATAAGACAAGACAATTAATTTTGTTTATTACAATTAATCTATTTTCCATATTAGCCTTTTAGTATAGCACTAATAGGTAACAAAATTGAATTTGAAATTTAAAACTAGAAGTATATGAATGTTTTTATTTTATTATTTTTTTCTTGTAATTTTGTATATTGGATCTTAAGATTTTTTCTTTAATAGTTATATAATTATCACTTAAATTCAACAGGTAGACAATAAGTTTTCTTTTTTTCTTTATGTAAATGTTGTGTACATCTGTAATTATCACTCATATCGGGTGCTAGATTTGTTTCTATTTTATCTGTTGTTTATGTGTGATGTTAATGTACCTTTTAAATAAATATATGAATATTATTCTGGATCACCTGTATCATTTGCAGCTGGTATTCCAGTTGACATCTGAAGCTGTATTGAACAGCTGTATGCGTCCTCATCACTGACTCCTTATCCCAGACGTTAACTGCTGGAAATCTGGAAGCAAAATACGTGAATATATATATATATATATATATATATATATATATATATATATATATATATATATATATATATATTTGGACACCACTGACAGACGAGTCACTAGTGACCTAGGGGTTAAAAGGCCCGCCTCTCATACACGAGGGCGCGGGTTCGATCCTGGCAAGTACCAATGAGATTTTTCCGAGTCATATGTACTTTCTAAGAGTATTTAGACATCACTGATAGATGAAAGAAAATATGAGGAAACCTGGACTTATATCAAATTATAAGTTTGTAATCACCAACCCGTCTTGAGCAAGTGTGGTGAATAATGCTCTAATCTTCTCCATGTGAGAAGAGGCCTTTGCTCAGCAGTGACCTCTGATAGGCTGATGATGATGATATATATATTCATGAATTTTCTTTATATGTATTTTGGAGATTCTCCCAAAAACAAAGTATTTTTTTATCATATAATAATTTAAAATATCTTTTTCCCAAAGAGGGTTGATGTCAGGCAGGCGGGCGGTCGGTAAAACAATAAGCCAAAACTATTCACAACATGTAAGGCAGACCCTGGGTAAAGCTGCAAAATTTGCAGAATAGAAGAAGAAGTTAAAATATATACACAAACTAGGTATTGATGCCCAAACAAAGTTTAGTTCAATACATAGTGGTTAAATAGTAATTTTGTTCATATGTATATTTCTGTTATATTATTCTGTTATACTACTTACTTTTCCCTGATCTGTCCGAGTATTATTTCAGATTTCGTGTCCAACCGCTGTAGGAGCAGAATGAACATGATTGCGTCGTGATCACCTGGAAATATTATTACTTAGAATAAATATATATATATTCATAAACAGAGAAAAAGCTTTACATATTATATATCTATGGTTACAAAACAAATATATGTATATATATATATGGGAAAAACACAGTTATTACAATAACAGTTTCCACAGTCAAATTGGACTGTATTATTAAATATAACTTATATTAGAAAAAAAAAGACAAAAAAATGGATATGAAATTGCAGGAGAAGCTAATATATATATTTAGAGAACGCACATTTAATTTGAACCGAACCTTTAAATTCCCGAACGCACCCGAAGTAAAGAGATGACGTTTGGTTTGTTCACTTTTACGCGGTAAAGTATTTTGTGAACACGACTTGTATTATTGTAAATTGAATTTAACTTATTTATGTTGTATTGGGTTAAAATAATAATTAGTTTGTTCTGGTTGAAGTTTTATTTGTTATTTAAAAGTACTGGCTTTATAAGTAAACTATATTTTTTAATGATTTTGTTCGTATCTTAAATATAACTATATCCTACTAATATTATAATTGCGAAAGTTTGTGATTGTGTGTGTATGTTTGTTACTTCTACACGCTCAAACGGCTGAACCGATTTTGATAAAATTTTGTATACAGCAAGCTGACATCCCGGAAATCTGCGGGTGACACCGCGGGACGCAGCTAGTATATATATATAACCTCACCATTGGGTGCCATGAAATGATCAGGTAGACACGCCGCTAGTCTATCAGCCCTGGCCCGAGCCTGTTCCAGCTCTAAAGCCCTCAATTGCAAATCCACAGAGCGAGTGGCAGCCCTGGATTGAAGCACCAGGGCTCCAAGCTCGCGGGGCGCAGCCTCGGGCGCTTCGCCCTCCGGAGACGGCTCGTGGTCGCCTGAAATTGAGCAATAATAAGCAATATATCTATACAAGTGTAATTTTTTCTATATTGGGTATATTTGTGATAATTTTATTAAAGAACTATTGTAGTTATTTGACTTTGTCTGTGTTAGTTTCAGAATTATATAGCTAACCGAGCGAACTCTATTGCTTCTTAAAGACAGTAGATAAAAAGATTAATGATTTTACCTCTTCATTTTAAGGAATGTAAAGTATTATATGTCCTTTCCATGTTCTAATCTATCTCTCCACAAATTTTCATCCAAACCCGTACAGCCGATCTTGAGTTATAAGTAGTATAACTAACACGACTTTCTTATACTTATTTGTGATCATTTTAAAAAGCCTGTGCCAAAGACGATAACGCCCTCTAGCGAGCGCTGTAGGCCTTAACGATACTAAGAAAGTCAATAAAATTGGAGGCGTTATGTAGAGACTTGATATGCTATAATTTGGTTTAGCTATTATAAGTAAAAAAATTCAGTTAGTGAAAAAAGATCGCTAAAACTAATATATTCTCAAAGTGGATAATAGACAAAAAGTTGGGGAATCTTTATCATAAGAGAGAATTGGTTACTAGCATCACACAAGATTGTACCCTGCATAAAAATATCATCTTTTTTTAGTGAGCAAGAATATAACCAAAACTAAGATACTTATAATTTGATTATAAGTCCATGTTTCCTCACAATATTTTCCTTCATCTGTCAGTGGCATCTAAATCCTACTAATATTATAATTGCGAAAGTTTGTGTGTGTGTATGTTAGTTACTTCTTTACGCTCAAACGGCTGAACCGATTTTGATAAAATTTTGTATACAGGAAGCTGACGTCCAGGAATAACATATAGGCTACTTTACATCCCAGAATATCCGCGGGTAACACCGCGGGGCGCAGCTAGTACTCTTATAAAGTACATACGACTACAAAACAAATTGGTACTAGCCAGGTTTCGAACCCGCGCCCTCATGCATAGGTCTTTAACCATTAAGCCACCACGACTTATAATAGATGTATATAAGAATAATAATAGTTTTCTTTACCCTGTTTATTCTCCACTTGACTCTTGAGTTCGTTCTGTTGTTCAGTCATCTTCTGTACAAGTTCTCTGAACTTAATAATAGTTGCATCTCTATCCATAATCGTTTCTAAGGCCGCTTCACGCTCACGAACAGCCTGAAAGATTACGAAAAATTTTTGGATAAATATTTAGGGATTCTAATTTTGGCAAACATTTAATAATAATAATAATAGACGTTTATTGGTTAAAAGATTACACCAATACAAAACAAATAAAAACAGAGTAAAACCTAACCTATGTATACAAAAAAAAAGGAAAATTAAACATAACAACTACAACAGGACAAATATTAATGTTAAAAATCAATAACAATAATAAAAAGTTTACAAGTAGTGGGGTTCGGATCTTCTATTGTTTCTAAGCAAATTTTAAAATTGTCTAATTAGTATACCTAATTTGACCACATATTTGAAGTTCTAAGCATTTTGTGACTTTATCAAAAGTAATGTTACCAAAAATTGCTATTCCTATACAGGGTGACTGGTGAGTTACTATCAATATTTAAGGACGTGGTAGTTGACGATCATATATGACAAAATAAAAATTAATATAACATAAATATTAATAAACTTCTAAGTAAAGTTAACCAAAAGTTATGTAATTAATTACGGATCGCGTGGATACCCTAGCTGCGTTATCGACACAAAACAGTTATGTACGTAGATATATGTAGTTATCGCGCGGTAGTTTACCTACATCCAAACGCCGCGCGCCGCCGCGTGTTAGACCTTAGATAAACAAAAATGATCCAAATCCCTTCATACTTTAATCCTGGCTTAGGACAGGCAAAAATACCAAGATATTTCTTTCGTTTAAGCAACCAATTTATTGACTAGGTAAATGGTGTGACCTTGACACAAAAAATAATATGAACTGTTTACCTATTTTGGTATTTCCGGCGTATTTAAAAATGGAATCATACTTATTTACAACAATTGTCAATCATTAAACTACATATTTACCTACATAACTACACTAACCTTAACAAATGTTCAAAGCGAGCTCCTTCTCGTGTGATACACAGTTCGGCACGTTTACACATATTGTCTTTCACACGATTTAATACGAATAGGTCACTTTTAATAGTTTCGAAAGCACTATTGATTTTTAATTTCAACTCCTCTCTGTTGACATACATTGTAGCATACACAAGACGTTTCCTTGGGCATGTGTTGGAACACGGAACTGTCCGAAGTCTCGTAATCTTTGATTAGCGTTTAAGATGACGCTGGCCGTAGGTACTCGACGGTTGGGGAACATCTCCCGGTACAAATTGATTGCGCCCGGCAAGCTATCATTTGCACGCGCATACGCATGAACCATGTCCAAGTATTCTGCATTTGTGTATTGAAAAGCCATATTTAATTACTAATAAGTAATAACGGGTCACACGCACACACGACAGATTATTATTAGGTATACGCGTAAGATCGATCGCTAGGCGCGCGCGCGGGTAGACGAACGTACGGACCTTACGGCGGCGCTCGCGCGACTAATAGCCGACTAATGGCCCGCTAGCCACGGGGCGGGGGTTGGGGAGTAGCGACACACTGGCGCCGGCAAGGATGAGTACGTATCCAAACTTTATTTATTTATACGGAAATTTGGTCAAAAATTAAGTACCTATTTTTTTTACATAATTCGAATGAGAATCATGTACCGAGTATGCTCCTTAAATATTGATAGTAACTCACCAGTCACCCTGTATATGTTGACCACATAACTAACACAATATTATAATGCACTAAATATACAATCCAGTATGATTTGCCGTTACAGGTGCATAAAACATTGTTTTTTTACTAAAATACAGACTAAACGGTATAAAACTAAGATAAAACAAAATAAAAACTAGGTTAAAACAAAGTTAAAAACTAAGAAACAAAACTGATAACAATATTAATCTACTAACATAAATGATTTTATCATGTTTTAATCAAGGGTCATTGACCTGGGTTATTATTTCTCAATTTCTACTGTAAATGATTACCTCTCTGGTAGCAGCATGCGCCATTTCAAGCTCTTCGCGCAAATCCATTTCCAGCTCTCGGTTAGATTCTACAAGCTGTTCGTGGACTTCTTGCAGCGCTTCCAGCTCAGATACGTCTTGTTTAAGCTGTTCCACCTGGAAAAATATTGGTTCCTATACTACCAATCCTAGCATCAGCATTATATATATATAATTCTTCTGTGAGTGTATATGTCACTGAACTTCTCTCAAACGACTGGACCGATTTTATGAAATTTTTTGTGTGTTCAAGGGGATCTGGGAATGGTTTAGATTCATAATTTTGTCCGCTGGACAATGTTTTTTTAATTATTTTTTAATTTATCAGTAGTTGTTGATACAAACGTGGTTTTTTTGACATTAGATTTGACAACTAACTAATATGTCAATCGTTCTGTCGCACTTCAAAACACGGAGATTTATGGCTTTAATAGGTAAACTTGAAAAATATAAATAAAAAATCGTAACAGATATATCTTGATTATAGGGCGATACGAAGTTCGCCGGGTCTTCTAGTATATTCAGAGAGAGAGGGAGACGAAACCTCTCATCATTCCATGTATTCACGGTGCGTGTGTCAGGTCCATCGTTGTAGTGAGAGGAGCTTCAACAGTGACTGGGACTTGTGACCCAGGTGTAGGTTTAAGGGACCCTATCTAATGCATTAAAAACGTGTCATACAAAAAAAACTTTGTATTGTATGAGACTATGCCCAATAGTTCTTTCCTTCTCCGATAAGTAAATAGTATTGCATATATTGCATTTTTCATACGATCCTAATAATCGTAGTATGTTGTGGTGGGAACACTCATTAAAAGGTCATCAGAACATATAGTTCGGTACTGAAAGATATATATTTATATAACTTATTATTTATTTTACCTGATCTTCCAAAGCCATCTTCTTCTCAGCTAACTGTTCCACCATTTCTTCAGCACCTAGAGCGGCGTCCACCTGGAAATTATATATGAAAAAGTTTTACTTAAATCTGTTAAGCCTTTTACGTTTTGTTTCATAAATAACCCTGAAACTAATATAAGAATATATATATAAAAAGATATTTAGTATGAACATGGTACCTGTTCTCTCAGATCAGCAACTTGAGCCTCCAGTTCCTCAACCCTGGCTGAAAGCTTCTCCTTAGTCCTTGATAGTTCAGCTATCTCTGATTTGTATTGCTCCAAATCCTTGCAATATATAATTGATATTTTTATGCCAAAGAAATATTCAGATAATTCAACAATTTAGGCCTTTATTTATTACATCATTCTAAATATATAAATTTGCTTTTAATAGTATTGAATTAAGTGAAAATTTTTCCTGTATAATTATTGAATTTTTCAAATTTATTTTGTCTAATACATTGCTAAGAATATAAGAATGCATTTACTGAATTACTGGCTTTTAAAGAATATAAAAATAAGTATATATATAAAATAATAAAAATTGCACTTAAAATCATACAACATAGGGTATATTATTCTATGTTTGAAATTAATTGTTAGTTCAAAAATCAATTCCATTGCATATATAACTATTTAACAAGTTAATTCTTTTTATTTCTTATTACAACCAATTTTATATACATATATCTTTTTTGAGACATAATTAACAAAAAAATCAAAACAAGTAAAACATCACATGCATACCGTCGGGGATAGTGCAAATCCTCGTAACTAGCATTGGATAATTCCGCGTATCTACATTGGAAGCAGATTAATTATCAGAAGAAAGTTTAAGCTGAGATATTTTCTATATTAACGACTTTAAAGATATTTTTTTCACAATTACCAATTATTTAGTGTTTAATTCATTACTAATTGCGAAAAACATACCTTAAAAGTCGTTAATATTGAAAATATTTCAGCTTAAACTTTCTTCTGATCTTCCAATATAGATAGGCGGAACTATCCAATGTTCGTTACGCGGATTTGGAATATCCGCGACTATATCAAATCCGCATCATAATCATGAACAAACCTTCATCATTTTCTGCATAGTATGCTTATCATGGGCCGATAGATCTCTGAGTCGGACCAATGTATCTCTCAGTCGTACATTCTGTTGTTGTAGCTGCCTCACTTCATAACCAGTGGCGCCAGTGTCGCCCGCTGCATACGGGTGTTCTAATAAACATTTGATAGTTCTACGACTGCTACTTGTTTGTTATCGCTCCTATATTAACTTGACTGAAGGTATATGTTTGGTTTTTGAATACATTTAAAACATTCGATCTATATAAATAAAGCTGTAATTTGGAATAGTGTTAACTAGACTGGAATGTTCTAGACTGAAGTTATCTGTGTTTGTGGTTTTTGCATATCTCTAAAACTTTATATCTTTATATATATATATACAGGGTAACTGGTGGATTACTATCGATATTTGAGGACGTGATATTTGACGATCATATATGACAAAATAAAAATTAATATAACATAAATATTAATAAACTTCTAAGTAAAGTTAACCAAAAGTTATGTAATTAATTACGCATCGTATGAACACCCTACAGATTAGGTATATACACACACTCACACATACGCGTTTGGCGGCGTGTTGTTGTATCAGCACGCCGCCGCACGCGTCCACACTTGAACACTTGGAACGTGTCAACACTTTACTTATTTATACGGAAATTTTGTCAAAAATTAAGTGCCTATTTTTTTTACATAATTCGAATGAGAATCATGTACCGAGTATTCTCCTTAAATATTGATAGTAATTCACCAGTCACCCTGTATAGAGCTCTAGTTTTAAATAGTGTTAACTAGACTGGAATGTTCTAGACTGAAGTTATGTATGTGTTTGTGGTTTTGAATACCTCTAAAATTCTGGACGTATATATATATATAGAGTTCTATTTTGGAATAGTGTTACGCAGTGATAAACAAAACTTAATTTTCCTACCCAAATATCTGTTCATACTTCTTAATATTCTATATATAATTAACTAACAAAGATTTTATACATATATATAGACTTTTGTACATCACGATAGTACTTCATTAAGGAGAAAAACACTAAAAACATTTCATAGACTATCATACAAAGATAAAGTGCCCAAAATCACGAGATATGGTAAAAAGTTCATATGAAATTTGGCATTCAAAGATTAATGTGAATGATAAAAAACTAACTAATTTAAATATAAAAAGTTAATATATAGAAACACGCATAATAAACAAATCCATGCAAAAAAATATTAATTAGCACAGAAAAAAATATATAAAGTTGCAAAAAAACTATCAAAAAACATTTTAAATCGAAACAAAAATAGATTGTATACCTACATGCAATAGTTGGTTGTTAATTTCTAAAAAATAAAAAAAATACAAGTAAATAAAATAATAATAAAGAAACATATTTAAGGAATGTTAAGCTACATTAGTCCAGGCTGAACGCCGGATGGGTGACTATTTGATATATAAAAAAAAGGTTTTAATCTAAAAAAAAAACTTAAAATAATTGTTATAAATGCGAAAGTCATCATTTCTTTACCTTCACTCATCGCAGCGAGTTCTGTGTTGAGAAAATTTTATATTTATCAATGAAAAATATTCATAGTAAATATATTAAATATAATAAATAATATTTCTTTTTAACCAACTTTCACATTTATAATATAATAATGATTATGTATGGCAGACCCTGGCTTAAGCTGGGAAATTGCCAGGAAGAAGAATGATTATGTATTGCGAATTTTTTTTTATTAAGGGACCATGTCCTGGTAATTTTTCTGGCAGAAATATTTCTACTCGAAGACATCATATTTGATAAATTCTTAAGAGATCACAGCATCTTCTGCATTTCAAAGATTTATGATCTATACCTCTCTATGGCCATGTAAATTTGAATAACATATGATTTTAAACGATGACAATTTCAACATGGTTATACAGTATGATAACTAATGTATTAAGGAGACTACATAAATATGGACAGAAATGATGAAATATGGAAGTATTGAAGAAATTATATATGTATATACATATATATAGGAACTTCTCAATATAACAATAAAGGACAAAAGAGACGCCGTTTCTCTTTACGCTTGGCCGTTGAGGAAACAAATCTAAAGATTACATTTTATATAGTTCATTTCAATCAAAATCTCATTATCTCTTTGTCAAATGTCATATCGTTATTTTCTTTTGGAAAATTCGAACGAAATTCCTATATACATATACATACACACATATATTATATATATATATAAGTCCATATACTCTACATATACTCACGTATATTCCCTCCAGCCTCCATTTCAGCCCTCATCAGTTGCAGGTCCAGAGTAGCTTCCTCCAGCTTTTCCCTCGTCTGTTCCAATTCAAGCTGTAACGCCTCAGCTCTTTCTTCCGCCATTTCCTTATCAAGAGCTGCCATTTCAGCTGCTTCTTGCAGGTCAGCTGTTTCATCGTTGTGCTGGTCCAGCGCTTCTTGAGCCTCGCGCAGCTGTTGGTTATATTGTGGTTAAAGAACATTATTTATTTCTCATAAAGAACAATGTTCACTTGAATGAGATGTAATACATAATTCAGTACAGTAGCAACGAACCATACAACTCAAGAGCGGTTAATCCAAGTGCTCCCTACAATAACCCAATAGCTTCCTTCTAAAAATCGGCAACGTTTTTTCATCAAAAACTTATATTATATGTTAAACCAGTATATCTTGGTCTATCTCATCTTTATTACTGTTAAATGTAAGGTGAAAATTTTATTTATGCTGGAGTTTATGAATTCTAAGCTATTAAAATTCTCCAGGTGTTAAATTAAGTGTAATTGTTGTATGTATATTTTCTGAGTCTCTATAACGATATGCCAAAGACCGTGCAAAGTGGAGGAGTTTAAGTAGGAAGGCAGACCCTGGCTAGGGCTGGGAAATTGCCAGGAAGAAGAAGAGTCTCTGTAACATGATTTTTATGGTCCGTCTAGGTGATGTTTCAAGAAAACATCTTTTTTTACTTTTTGAGGTGAAGAAGCAGCATAAGGTTAACCTAAAAGCTAAATTTGCTTAACAATATATGGCGCTTTATGCAAGCAATTATTATAATTGAACATTATTTCTGTTCTGTCATTATTCAGTGATTTTGCTACT
This sequence comes from Danaus chrysippus, assembly GCA_916720795.1. Lineage (NCBI taxonomy): Eukaryota > Metazoa > Arthropoda > Insecta > Lepidoptera > Nymphalidae > Danaus > Danaus chrysippus. The sequence goes on along the minus strand of CAKASE010000072.1, from coordinate 1,552,292 downwards.
TCTATACACACAAGCTACACTAACTAACTCATTTCACCACAAATATCAGCTCATCTTGGTCACTAAATCTTACATATATAAAATTCTTGTGTCACAATGTTCGTTCCTGAACTCCTCCGACACGGATGGACTGATTTTAATGAAATTTTGTCAGCATATTGAGTAGGTCTGAGAATCGGCAAACATCTATTTTTCATACCCTTAACTTATAAGGTTTGTTCACCCTTAAAATGATCCTACTAATATTATAATTGCGAAAGTTTGTGAGTGTGTGTGTATGTTAAAATAGGCTACTTTACATACCGGAAATCCGTGGGATGTAACTGTTTCTGTATGTCTTTATATATGGGAATTGTTTAGATTCACAATTTTGTCCACTGGACAATGTTTTTTTAAATTAATTTTTAATTTATTAGTAGTTGTTTATACAAACTTTTTTTTTCACATTAGATTTGACAACTAACTAATATGTCAATCATTCTGTCGCACTTCAAAACACGGAGATTTACGGCTTTAATAGGTAAAATCCAAAAGTATAAATAAAAAACGTAACAGATATTTCTTGATTATAGGGCGATACGATGTTCGCCGGGTCTTCTTATATAAATATAAATAATTATATGTATTACAATCACCATTCGTTCTTAGCTTCTCAAGCTATATTTTCCTACTTACCTCTTGTTTCGCTCTCTGTAGGTCTCGTTGCAACTGTGAATGTGAGTCCATGATCCTCGCTTTAAACTCATTAGCCTGGTCCAGCTGTACCATCATTCTTTCCAATTCTCTTATCTTCTCCCTGTCCTCAGCACGTCTCAATTTCAAAGTTTCCAACTTCTCCTTCAAATCTTCGACTTCGGCTTTGAGGTTCACTATCTGGAGTCATAGATGATTTTACAATTATATTTATATGGAATAAAATACATGAGACGTCATATATTTATAAAATATATAAATTTTCTTTGACTTTAACTGAACAATATTCTGAACACCATTTTTGAGTCATAGATGATTTTACAATGATATTTATATGGAAAACTATACATTATGACGTCATATATATTCAAAATATATACCTATCAATTTTCCTTGACTTTAACTTAGTAATATTCTAATATTTCTTTTCCCAAGAAAACCGCTGACACACTACCCACTGCCCTGGCACGATAGTGGGATTTGTGTGGAGGTCGCCATCGACTTATACTAATGGACATGCCTTAGAGATGAGAATTGTTGCACTCCGAATGAAAGAGAAGAAACGAAGTTTCGGTCTATCTTTATCTCTCTCAAATTTATATGCCGTGCTTGTAATGAAAACTGAGCGCCAATTATCTATGAGGAAAGAGATAGTGCTATACCGAAAGCATAGGCCATCTCTCTCACTCTTCAAACCATATAATTACTGCAGATTATAAGTCTATGGGAGTCGCCCAGAGCCTGATGGTGTTGGCTCTTGGAATACTCACTAAAACCCCCAGCTTCCCTTCCTGCCCGTTTTGAAAAAGTAATCCATTCTGAACACCCTATGTAATATAACATATTAAGACTAGACCATTGAGTTTAAACTTCAGCCAGAATACTATTATCATCTAGGTAGGTAGAAAACTTTCAAATTAAGTACATTTATACTTCATTTTTCAACTGCGAGTTCTTAATGAAATTTTAGTGGGACATTTTATATGTATGAAATAAGAAAAGTTCATATTTAGCGCTGTAAAAGCTCAAACTACGGTAAATCTTGAGTAAAACTTATGAGTTGGTAAATAAGACCATTTTTGCAGGTTTGTACCATTCGCATACAGCACATGCTAGATTCTAGTGTGTTTAGCTGATAGATGTTGGTTTTGGGATTAAACCGATGGGGCATTTTTAATTATTTACTTAAATAAACCTAACCTTAAATACCTTTTTGAACATTTATTGAGAATTGCTAAATCTTAGGTTTTACTAGAAAATCTTCTGATTTACTATAGTTCGAGCACATACACTAACATATACAATGCAAACTCGATATAACAAATCGGAGGGGAACAAGAAAATATTCGTAATATCAAGTAATTCGTTGAACTGGGGTTTGTTATTGAGGTAAGGTTGGTCTAAAATTCATTATAAAAAGGTAAAACAATACCTAGTTTTACCTTTTACGCTTCGGAGCCATTTTAACTTAAAACTTTAACAATAGTGAAGAGCAGAGAGTTTATATTACTTTTCATCAAACAACGATTAGTTTACGAACAAAAGCCATGTCGAAACATGTCGAGACACGAATTACAATATAAGATTAAGAGTTATTAGTGGGAACTTTATATAAAGGTTTTGGGTTGACAAAATTCGTTAATTTGAGGTATGAATACTTTTTTTTAATAGTTGAAAATTCGTTATAAAGAGGTTGTTCGAAAAGAATGTTCGCAATGTAGAGGTATATTTTATATTGAATCGTACGGACAATTCAAGGGGATTACGAAAAATTCGTTCAATCGAGGAATTCGTTATATTGAGGTACGTTATATTAAGGTTGCACTGTATATATACATATATATATAATACTGACCTCTTGCTGCGCCTGTATGTTCGCCAGTTTATCCTCAGAGGCTGTTGAAGGTGAGGTCAAACTCTGACCCGGCGTGTATTGAGGTGTTAAAGTCTCCACGAAACCAGTCTGAAATTAATTGAAACCAAACCAAATGCTTAATATGGATCATGACCACAAAGTCGTTATCTAGTTGTATACAGTTGTTATCTAGTTGTATACAGTTGTTATCTAGTTGTAAACAGTTGTTATCTAGTTGTATACAGTTGTTATCTAGTTGTATACAGTTGTTATCTAGTTGTATACAGTTGTTATCTAGTTGTATACAGTTGTTATCTAGTTGTGTACAGTTGTTATACCAACCTCAACAAAGGAAGCACGCTTCGTGAGATCAGGGGAAGTCCCTCTTTCAGTGGTTGGAGACACGAATGAGGTCAACGACTGACGACTGCTGGCCAGCGAAGTTCTGGAACTAATCCAGAAGTACCAATAATGTATTATAACATTGACTCGATGGCTCAGTTTCAAAAGTGGCGGTAATAGTATAGGTACAATCTGTTCCTTATATAAAAAATTTCAGACAATCAAAGTGTTTATTACTAATAGAAAAAGCATATCAAATATCTTACAAGTATATTTTAAATTACAAAATATATCCTCCTATTACTAAAAGTGTTTAACAGCTTATTTATTTATATACCAAAAGTTGTAGTTACATAATTATAGACATGTGATGAACAAAGGAAAACTTATCTTTTAAATGAGATCTCTACCAGAAACCCTTTTGATAGAGGAAATAAAATGAAATGTGGTGTAGGTATAATGAAAAGAGAAAGGATAAATAGAAAAGAGAGACATATATATGAATACAAACGAAAAGATTACTACCTTAATTAAACATGTCACTTAAAAAGTGTGAAAGTAAAAAATCTTAGTAAGTAATTATGTACATACACATATGTATATATATGAAAAATTATATTCTAAAAAATTCTATATAAGCTATGTACTAACATTTCTCTTGTCATCCATATATAAATATTGATGAGTACAATTCCTGAGCAAAATAACTAACAAGCGTGCAACCAAAATATACTTCTAACTTAAGAGAACACATATTAAACTATTATGTGCACATATAGAGAGAGAGTGCTACAAATTCAGTGTTTCTCAAAGTATAAATACATAAAAAAAACTAATATTCTCGCATTTACAACAAGTTTTTTTTTTTATAGGGAACGCTTAAACCTACACCTGGGTCACAAGTCCCAGTCACTGTTGAAGCTCCTCTCTACAACGATGGAACCGACACACGCACCGTGAATACATTGAATGATGAGAAATTTCGTCTCATTTTAACTAAATTACTCGATGTTTCTGTTACTTTGCAGCAATAGTGATCACTAAGACGAGATGAAAACACTTTGAGAAACACTGATTACAATATACATAACTTGGTGCAAATAACTATGAAAAAGCATCAAAAATCCAATACAAGCATAGAAATGGTGATCAAAAGAAATTATTTCACAACTATAATATTTACATTTACGTAGAGAAGATTAAATATAAAGGTGGTACTTCACTTGGCGTTTATTTGTTGTTCGGCCAAATAAGACCATATGTGGAGGATATATTCGTCTTTATTTGACATATTTGTACAAATAACATACATACACAAATAAGAGAAATCGCGTAAAGACGTTGTTGGCATGCCAAGTGGATGTATTATTTGCGCTATTTGGACTATATACAAATATTTGGCCAAGTGAAGTGCCGTCTTAACAGGTAATATTTTCATTATTCACAAATTTAATATAAAGTAAGATAAAAACATAACCATTATTAGTTACAGTGCTCTGATAAAATATATTAATCATGTAAATACTTTATCTAGTTAATTCATAGATCTACAGACATAATGACGTTTTGTTCATTTAATACTCGAAACTGTCCGTTTTTTGTTACAAGATAGCTCGTACTAGGGACGATTATTGAACAAAAGACCAATATTGTACTAATAGAATATAAATATACTATTCAGTAGAGGCGTTTTAAGTTTGATTTCAATGTATCTTGTACATACAACTGATGCTTTTGAAACTTTGCATAGCAACTATGACATACATGTACGTCATTTAAGATTGATAATTTTTTTGTAAACATACTAGTTTTTTTAAATAATGTATATAAGCCCTTATATGTTAAAAAGTGTGTTACTTATGTTTTTTTACTGGAAAAAAACTAAGTCTTTCCACCAACAAATACGCATTTTAAATACAGTATTATGAAGTGTTTAAGGCAAAAAATAATGAAAATGGTTAAAATGCTACATTTACCCTGATACGTAGGACCCATCGATTTATATATAAAATGCTCGTGTCGCAGTGTTAGACAGACTCCGAAACGGCTGGACCGGTTTTGATGAAATTTTGTTAGCATTGAGTAAATCTGAGAATCGGACAACATCTATTTTTCATATCCCTAAGTTAATGGTTGTTCACCCTTAATTATTATTTTTATTTTCGGACGAAATTTTGTGATTTTATTTTTTTATAATTAAAAAATACATACACCCCAAAATTATTACTTTTTTATCACCAATCCCTAATTTTTTATATGGCATAACGTTTGCTGGGTCAGCTAGTATTATATTATAAAGTTTGGCTTCTTGATCAAAACCTATAAAACTCTACATTTAGTAATATAAGCAACGTAAGTTACTCAATTACTTACAAAAATACTAAAAAGTTTGTTTGTTTGTTTGTATATAATTTATATAATTCTTGAAAAACTTAAGCATTTCTAATGAACACAAACGCTAGCGCGATCTAGATTACTACTAGGGCCATCTAGTTGTGAATGAAAGAACTAACAACTAGATAGTGAAAAAAAGTATATAAGATAATTGTATACAATAGAATAGAATAGAAAAGCTAAGAATCATGTATAATCATTATTCTTTCTAAAACATGACCATTATATAATATTTGTGAAATATCAATTCAAGACTACTAGAGCCATCTAGTTCAAAAAGTCTGAACCAGTTTTCAATTTACAAACACTACGCCATTTCATTTAAAAACTATAGTACATTAAATATTTTGGAAGCTCTACAAACGTAATAACATGCGGACATACAGTTTTAACAGAATATTTACATTCATTACAAAAAATATGATAATAGAACAGAAATTGGCTTTAAACTGTCAATGTTATGATTTCCCGCGCTTTTTTTGAGAATTTTTTTTTATAATCTGTTCTAAAATCGTATTTGAACATTACATATATTACCTCGACATGGAGAGACTTCCGGTCTTCGTCTGCGCAGGAGACGCCTTTCTCCGCACCCTTTGTAGATTTCAAACACACACTCAATATTAACACTTGCTTGTTACTTACGAGACATTCAAAACAATTATAACAGAATACATTTTAAGTTAAATATATTTAAGGACATTATTATTATTGAAATTAAGAAAGAAATTTAACTTGAAGAATTTCTCCAAACATATGTAGTAGCTTACTGAAGGTTAAAATTTACGAGCTAAAGCGACATCGCATTAATTTTTTAAAAAGTACAATCAAAAAGTTTTATTAAAGATTTCGCTAGAAAACAAATGCTGGCACAAAACTAAAAAAAAAAAAAGACACTGAAATAAAAATAGATCCGAAAACATACAGCCAAAGTGAAAAATAAATTTTAGTCTAGCGATATCTTTGTTAAAGCGTAGTGCATGGCTAAGCTTGTGCTGCTAGTTGTCTAGTACTTACGTGGTCGGTCTAGACCTCTGGGCCACTGTTATACTAGCAAAGAAAACATTATCAGTTAGGATGAGTCGACCATGGAGGTTTTAATGTTGATATTGAAATTATAAAACCTCTTTTTTTGATTAAAAAAATACATTAAAAGTTAGTTCATTATAATTAACATGATCTAGAAGCTTTAAATTACTAAACTAAACTATGTAATGACATTATATTGAGGTCTAAAGAAAATATGCATTTTTAATCTATAGTAGTCAAAATAGCATTTAGTTAATGTATAGCATATGAATGAGAACTTAAATTATAATCAATATTATATGTTATTTAACTTAGAATCATAATTAATAAGTCAATTAATTACAGTATAATTGCTTAATACAATAAAATTAAGATAATTTCTAGAACTTACTATCAAGTAGAAAAACATAATTTTTCAGTATATGTTTCTTATGTAAAAATATTGTCACCACTGTCTATTGTCGAATAAGTAATTCATATTAAAATTAAACTAATATTTTTTCTATATACTACGCAATTTTTATTTTTATCAAAAACTACATACTCCCGACGTTTCGGTTACTTTACAGCAACCATTATCAAAGTAACCGAAACGTCGGGAGTATGTAGTTTATGACAAAAATAAAGTCGCGTAGTATATATGAAAAATATTAGCTTCATTTAAATTAATACTCACGAAAATCTTAGATCTCATTAATACATATTAGTCATTTGACTAGAATAACTAATAATACATATATATATCATAATTCTTACCATTATGTAAGTAAAACTATATATTCTATAGTACTACATAAATGGATAACAATTTAATGTGTGATATAAAAACCATTACATTCAACATGTGATAGACAGCTATAATATTTACCTGCTGAGACGTCGGCTGGGTTTGGTTTCCTCGGTTGAGGTTGTCATCGAGGTGTCCATTGGGTTGTCATCTGAATCGAGGAGTTGTATCTGGGTCTGCCTGACGAATACTCCGTACTTCTCTTCGCACTGGAAGAAAGTAAAATATGCTTTAGTATTTGCTATTCTTCTAAAATAAGAGAACAGGTATTAAACTATTTTGTGCACATATAAAGAGATAGTGCAACAAATTCAGTGTTTCTCTAATATTTTGATATTTACAAGTCTTATATTTTGACATTTACAAGTCTTTTTTATAGGGGGTCCCTTAAACCTACACCTGGGTCACAAGTCCCAGTCACTGTTGAAGCTCCTCTCACTACAACGATGGACCCGACACACGCACCGTGAATACATTGAATGCTAAGAAGTTTCGTCTCTATATGTCATCATCAGCCTATCAGAGCATACTGCTGTAAGGCATCTTCTCACATGGAGAAGGTTTAAGCATTAATCATGCTTGCTCAAGACGGATTAAGAATTTAGGCTAGGCGAAGGGACCATGACCAATATATATAAATTTCATAGCGATGTTCTTATAAGACAGCCTTTCCTAAAAGTTGGTGATAGCACCACCTTATGGATTCTGAAGGTCTTAAGGGACTTAAGAGTGTCAAAAAACAATTGGGACTTTGTGTATAGGCCGGGATTGATATGGAATTCATTCAGCTGAGTCAAGTTAAAGTAGTTTTACTGTAGCTGAAAAAATTATTTATTCTTAATGTGGGTAGAAACAAAATACAGCCACGGGCAAAAGTATTAGGCACCCTACAGTAAGACAAGTTTTAGGGTGTTTTAGCATAGCGAGTGTAAATAAAACTACATTTATGATTACAATGGTTTATTTTAAGAAAATAATTAATATTTTGTAGGTCCACCTTTTGACTTAATAACCGCAGCCACTCTTTTTGGCATTGACTCTACCAGCCTGAAACATTCTTCTCTTGATATATTTTTCCATTCCTGCTGTAACGCGGCCAATAGAGCTTGTTTATTGCTAATCGAGTGCCTGCGGATATTTTTCTTTAAAATGGACCAAATATACCTCAATCGGGTTGAGGTCTGGTGATTGTGGTGGCCAGTCCAAGAGATCAATATGATTTTCAGCAAACCACTTCATGGTATGCGCGGACTTGTGGCAAGTGGCGTTGTCTTGCTGAAATTTCAGGCCATCGGTGTTTGTATCACCGAAAATTTGCGTTATCGACGTTGCTAGTGCTGTTTCCAGAACTTCAGTGTATTTAACACTATACATTCGTCCCTCACACAACACCATTTCGCCCACTCCGTCGGCAGCCATGCAGCCCCAGATCATTATTGAGCCTCCACCATGCTTAACAGTGGGAACCACACATTCTGGGTTGTATTCTTCGCCAACCCTTCGCCTAACATAAGTCACACCGGGTGTTCCAAACACCTATGCCAAACGAAAAAAAACACATTTATTTTCAAAGTTATTATTTTTCTTGCAGTACGTTATTTTAAAAACATTTATGTGTTTTAATATTGTACATAAAATAAATAACAATACCTCAAAGTTAGATTCGTCTGACCACAGTATGTTGGACCAATCTTCCACTGACCAATCTCTATGTTTGAGTGCCCACTCCAACCGATTTTTCTTATTGTGTTCTGACAGCCACGGCTTCTTCCTTGCTTTACATCCTTTTAATCCAGCTTTAAGAAGTCTTCTTCTCACAGTATAAACACTCACTGAGCTGCCTTTTGCCTCAGATAATGCTGCAGCGAGCTCTAAAGCAGTTTTTTTCCTGTTTTGTAGAGACTGCCTAATCAACAATCGATCTTCCCGTTCAGTAGTAACTTTTCTTCTGCCTGTTCTTGGTCTATTTTCATGGGTGCCAGTCTCTTTGAAGCGATTTATAGCATATTGAACTGCACATCGCGAGCACTTCACTTCTCGGGCTATTTTAACCTGAGACATGCCTTGTTCATGTAAAATCTTAATTCTTAGACGCTGTTCAGCACTAAGTTCAGATTTTTTCGGCATGATTAACACGTTAAATGTTAGTCTTCAGAATTATGATAGGAATAGTTGCGTAGAAGACGTGTATGTTCACTGCAAGCACTGATAACACACTATAACCCGAAACGCAAAAAAAGCAAATTCGAAGAAACACCGCTTAGGAGCACACCTGGATGTCATAAATATTTTCTTTTATCTTAATTTGGTTAAAAATTGCCGCTAATACAATAGCTAAACCATAAAACACACATTTGACCGCAATATAATGAGATAGTGACTAACAATAGGGGTGCCTAATACTTTTGCACGCAGCTGTAGGTTTGAGAACTAAAAAATTATTAAACAATTCGTAACTGTTTGTACCCAAATATTATAATATATAGTGATTGTTTAATTTAAATCGTTAAAACTAGAAATTATATTAAAAGTTCATGGCTTTGTTATATTACATCTATCAAGTGTAATATCTTGGATTTTTGTGTTAAAAATCTTAAATGAGATAATACATAGATCTTTCACCCGAGGTTTTCAGAGAGAGCTAGAATATGGAGTTGTTCAAACATCAAGTGTTCCGGTGGCTTCTTCACAAACGAAGTCAGCAAGATATTCAAATAAAACCAATGTTTTGATTACTTTACACCAATCATGGTAAGAGGCAGAAAAAATGAAAGTTTCTTTATAAACTTTAATTTAAATGTATATAGATATATAATTTCATACAAAATCTAATTTTATTATATTAGTATAAATTTAGTCGAAAAATTATCTAGTGAATGGGCTTTCAGCCATAAAATTTGTATTATAATTGGTGCTGTGTAGTAACTTTTGATGAAATCAAGTAATTTGGTCTAAAACTTCATTATTAACAGTATCAAAGAATACTCACGCTGAAGTATGCATGTCCGCGCAGTGTACCGTTATTTTTGCCTTTAGGTTCATCCAAAATAATACCAATCCATTTTCCTGACGCGAAAGTTGGATAACCGACGTATGCAATGGTCCCCTTTACGTCCTTTCCTACCACCGTCACACGCTGACCCAGCGGTAGATTCTTATCCGACATCTTTATTACTTATTTAATAACACTGCAACAGAACCTGCATTGATTGCTGATCGAAAATATCAATAATTTTGATGCACTCCCTAATACCTTATACGTCAATATTTTCTGACTGTGTGAGCTTCTTTTTTAAAGCTTACGAGCTAAAATACTTAGCAACATAACAGAAATTAATTTCTTAAGGGTTCGTAGAGTATTTTTTTTTAAGGAAATTTCTAAAATTAGTTCTATTTTTCAAAGAATTATCTAAACTGTTTTACTGCAATCGTAAATGTCATACAGATGAGATCTGAGATAGTCCCGTCAATGTCAGGAATTGAATCATCAAAATGCCTCATTTCACGCAAGAAATAATAATATATGTATAAGGATATCAAACGACTATTTATAATGCCGACAATTTTTATTTTATTTAAATGTATGGTAAAGTCTATAAATATAATTATTAAAATAGCAATAAGAAAACCTATTGCTATTTATGAACTTTTATAATAATTATGAATCTTTATGAAACTATATATTAAAAAGGTTTAGGTGAATTTTTCATTAGATGGATTTTAGGATTTTTCAATGAAATATCTCATTATTTGATTTAGCAAATATTTGGTACACTACCGCTAACTGAATACAATAACGCAGACTTGACTAGTTGCTTAACCCATTACAACTCGTACGATTTAAAATAATTGATCGATTTTAGATCCTAATTATAAAAAATAATCATATTTTTAAATGGTTTTGTCTTCTAAAAACATATTAATGTAATTTCTAACCTCAATGTACTAATTAATGTAAAGTAAAGCAAGTATCAACATATTATTAACTCAATTAAATGCATTTTACATACATAAAACCTTCTTTAATTTATTGTTTATATAAAGATATGATTAAATTCCTTATTACGTCACATAAAACGAGGTCAGATACAATGAAATATTTATGTAGGCAAGAATTCAAAATCATTGAATTGTATTTAAGTTAAACAGGCCTATTGTTGTCCTAATTTAGAAAACCACTGCATATATCTTAGTGCATAAGATCGTTTATGAACGTATATTTTATGACCAGTAAAATAAAATGTAGTTGTCTGTTTCTAAACAGTTTGATTTTTGTTTCAAATTTATTTAATTTTATAATTGTGTGATTAAAAATATATTAAAATATTATACATAAACGAGTTTAGATCGTTTTTAAATGAGAAAATAATCGAATAATAATAAAGATTATAAACCATGCATATTTTAAACGTCATCAAACTATACCTGTCAATGAATAACCTCAAAAGCGTAAGCAAACGAAGTTGCAAGACCGTCTGCCATTAGCTTAAAAAGCTGTTTATGAATTTAATTTCAGCATATAATAATTATTTAAAGAATTTATATATGAAATAGCTAATATATTTAAAGTTTTGTTAATACATGCACGTTGGCATTATATTCTAAATCTACTCGATACACGTTACCGTTTTGGCGCAAAAATAGAATTCTAAACAAGTTAAGATTATGTACTTGTTGTATTTTCCTTGTTAAGTCTTGTTAATGAATATTTAGAGATTCTTGGCCATTTTAAATACAATCTAATGTTGATTGACTTGTATACTATATTTCTGAGATGCATTATTTAGTAATAGATTAATACTTTATATACGGAATGGAAAATTACTATCTACATTGAGGTTAGCCGTTAGTTCGTTCATGTTTACGTCTGCGACCTCAGTTTTATTTGAGTTATGAGTCACACATGAGTAAGCCTTGTTTTATTCTTTAACACGTTTAATAACTCCTAATGTATGATCAACCTCGTAAATTCCAAGGTTAGCACTAGGCATACAAACAAGGAAACTAATATTCAATGTAAATTCGTACCATTGTGTTGGAAGTTACTTTCACTGTGGAAATACCGTTGAGTCAAATAAAAAAATCACACATACAAAAACATGTTTAATAATGGAGACATCATATTACAGCAATTTATGTCGTATAAAACAAAAAAAAAATGATTATAGACTATTTTCGTTCGGCGTTAAATAAAGTTAAGCTGTCCAGAGACGGTTGTCGTTATTCAAAAATACATTTATTTTTTACAATACGGAGACAGCAAGGCACAGGGTGCTGGCCGGACGGCCGGGATAACAATACTCTCTGTAAACGTCGGTACTTTCTAAATACATATTAGTTATAACTCTCACGCTCTCATAATATAAACTATCATGATGTCGCAGGGAAGAACATGTTATTTGTTCTAGAAGCCGTGGACCTTGAGTTGCTCGGGCTTCACGAGGCCCGACTTAGTCAGCCACTGGCAGATATTCTCGCGCTGGTCTCCCTGCAGCTGCAGTACTTCGCCGTACTCCGGGTGCTCCACCACGGTGCCGTTGCACGCGAACTCCTTCTTGCATGCCCGCACGATCTTCTTCAGGTCATATTCCGAGGACAGCCCTTGCACCGTCGTCAGCGTCTTGCGCCCGTTCCGCTGCTGGATACGGACGTGGACTAATCCATCTTGAACGTCGTCTTCCGAGCTTTTGATAGCATCGGCGAATGGGTCGAATGTGTTGAGATTCTGGATGGACATACGATTGAGCGTCGCTTCTCTTTGTTCTAATAAATCTCTGCGATACAACGCACGAACACTGTATATGTCACTAAAATGATCAGTTCCAGCACGATGTCAATGCGATGACCAATTTACGCAAAATCCAAAATGTAATGGCGGATGATATGGCGACTGGGGCAAAAAAATGAGATTGTCACGCGGAGGCGGAAATAATTATCGATCTACCATAGACAAACATGTCAGATTTTTATATGAGGCGATGTGTACACAATCGTAAAGTACCGGTTTTATAAAAATTAACCCTTTAGCTTCGCATATAGTTTTGGTACGTAGTCGTCGTATTTAGCTAGATAAAAATTACCAGCTATCGGAGGGCCAAGTTTGAATTGTTGAGCGAATTTGTTGATCGAAAATTTTCCTCTTTTATCACCAGAATTATTTGGAAGTTTGGGGACTTGGGAAAAATCGCATTTCTCTGGCTGCTTGTATACTAAAAACACATATCGGTGCAGTCCAGTGCCTTTTGGTGGTCCAGAGCCAATATAATCTGATAAAACTTCTCCTTTATTCATATCGCCGCCATAAATATTTCCTATAAGCCAGTGATGCCACTCTCTAAATTTCGGATTCTCCCGGCTTGGTGCGTCAGGGTCTACCATAGCCAGAGTGTAATACTCAGTTTCTTTAGCTGCGAATTTAACCACAGGCTTATCTTTTACCTGTGTAGGAGTCAATTCTTTACCCATTTGAACAGAAACACCGTTAGAATATTGAATTTGTATTAATTCCGAGGGCGCAGTCGTCAGAACATCCGGTACTATACATTGTTGTTTAAATAAACTTTGTGTATCTGACATTCTAAGAAAAACAAATATAACACTTCTAATTAAAGAAATTTAAATACCGCTGTAGATATTTAAATATCCAATAAAGAAATTAAATAGTAAATTATCAATGACAATATCAATATCGGTTGCTAAGATACTAAAGATGAGTGCTCACTAGCATTCGTAATAATATTTTCAATTTTATTCTAAATTAAATAGAATAAAAACTTTTCTATAATAACAGAGACAAGATTTTTTTTAAAAAACTAATTTAATATATAAAACGTTGTATCTTAAAATAATTTACCGGTTTTTCATCTGTATACCATACCATAGATATAAGAATGAAAAAATGCTACTTGAATCTTTTATAACTGGATATTCCAATTTACGTTAATATCGTAAAAAAATATATAATAAATTTTGTATGATAATTTTAAAAAATATATTTTCGGAGTAAACTTAATTAAATGATATGAGATTTCATGAATAGCCATATAACAAATTGCATTCTAAGCGAATGCATACAATTTTTGTCTATACTTAGTTAATACTAAATTCTCTCTGGTATATTAATGCTGAATTTAAAAAATATATCTGTGATAGCTATTTACTTTTAACACTTTTGTCTAACATAATATATTTAAACATTTAAGTATATACTTTATCACCAATACACCTTGAGCAAGCGTGGTGATTAATGCTCATACCTTCTCCATGTGAGAAGATGCCTTTGCTCAGCAGTGGGCTCTGATAGGCTGATGATGATAACGATTGCACTTCAATATTTCTTCTAAATAATATTGAAAATAGTTTTGTATTCTTTCTTAAGTGTTTTCTATACTATAAAATAAAACAAGTAAAAAGATTATTCTTAAGAACTTCATCAAATCATACAATATATAGTTGAATTTAACAATTCTAGTTAATTTGTAATACAAATAGATAAAAGGGAGTAATAAAAATGCTGTAGATCATAAATTATTTTTATTTCTAGCATTAGCGAGCATTGCATCCGCTGTGAGAGGTATTTGTAGCTTTTTACCGATCCTATCAGCTTTTAACTGGAAGACAACGGCTTGAGTGTTTTTGATGTTCTGTTTCAAGTTATCCACTCTGGTTTGCATTTCTTGAAGCTCGTTTGAGAATGTATCTACATCGTTTGTCCTTTCTTCTATATTTATGTCCGGTATAATGTTTTTTGACTTAAATCTGTAGTTTGCAATGGTTTCCAATTGCATGTTGAGTATTTTATTCTCCATGAGTGAAGTCTTCCTCTCGTAGTCTATACACATCTTGCCGAATCTTTTCCGTGATTCGACTACTACGTTCATAAGATGTTCTGTCTTTTCTTCCAATGTTTGATTATCAGATTCTATAACAAAAAGAATAAGATCTGAGACTTTAGCGAGTCATTTAAATGAAACTAATATTATACGGATATACTAAGCGGCTTTATTTTTGATATAACTACATACTCCCGACGTTATGATTACTTTACAGCAACCGTGATCATTAAGACGAGATGGAAAATCGCGTAGTATATCCGCAAAATATTACTTTCAACATAAAAAGATGTTTTAGTTAATTAAATGTCCATATTAACTGCGTAGATTATAGTTAATAACTTAAATCACATTACATATAAAATATAAGACTCTTTAAACTGTTTACTTTCTTAAAATTCATATCGATGTTTTCAATACGAGCTTTATTTCAGTGTGTTTAAATAGAAAGGAGAACAATTTACCTATGTTTTGAAATACATACCCATGGCTATGATTCAATATATAATATAAATCACATAATTTATTATTCAAAATGTTGTTTTCATTGACTTTTTGTTAATATATTTTGTTCACGAACACGAAGTTTCAAAACACAAACGGATATATTTTGACAACTTTGAAATTGGGAGTCGCGACTAGCGAGTAACCATAGAGAATTTTGATAAAAAACACGACAGAAAATTAATAAAAACGAATTATGACTTAGAGAATTTCGGAATTATATAAAATATGATTTAATAATAAATATATATTATAATAATAAGATTTTATTATATAATATCGTTGCTAATTTTTCTTGAATACATATAATGTACATTTATTCATTATATACTTTTTTTAGGCATAAACTGGTTATCTGTTCAGTTTATCTTTAGTTAATAATTATAAAATGTTTATATGTATATATATTTTTATGAAAATAATAAAAGAGATAAATTGAAATAAATATTTATTCATGATATTACGGAGTGACGATGTTGACCGAGTTCTTGATCATTTTCATAAACTCTTGGGCTGATATCTGAAATAAAAATCAAATATTCTATACAATTTACGAATAAAATAATATATGCGTAAAAACCATGTAAGGACGACGTAAAACCTGACTTGATAATTTGTAAATGATACAAAATAAATACTTATAGGTATATATTTAATAATAAATATTTTATTTTAATCTGAATAGACGTAGTACGTTATTTAGTAGACCTACGATTATATAAGTAGATTTACGTTTATAGCTTTACATTACACACCAAATTATTACCCCAAATCCAACTGTAATGACATGCAATAGACAATCGTTTTTAAAGAGTTGTATCAAAAATTTCACTTAAAACTATCTCCAATTATATCAAGTCTTAAGATATAATCATATTTTATCTTATTTATTTACATATCCATCGTAATCTGTATCAGCATCGTCCACCATTTCCTCAATTTCCTCATCAGTCAGATATGTGCCGAGGATATCGGTGACACGCTTCACGTTTTCCACGCTAATAAAACCTGCTTAAAATAAGGAAATTAATATTAAAAATACTATTTAAGTTACATTTACTACTAGTATAGTTTAATTTCAACAAAATTTTAGAGTTCTTTATAAATAAGAAAATTGTTGTGCGTCTTACTGACCGATAATTTTCTAAATTTCTGAATGTTTATTATGTATATATAAAAGAATGTCGTTATCCTACTAAAAGTGCAAGAAAGATTTTAGGGATATGGTTAAAAATTGACGGGGAGATAGCTTAGAACAAGGAGACGGATATTGGATATTTAATCTATTCGATCGTAAGAAAAATCCTAATAAATTCCAAAATCTCGTTATTTACAGCCTCTAGGACGGAATAGATTTCGCCCGGTCAGATATACATATATTACTAATGCAAAAATTAACGTGGACAAAGTCGTGTGCAAAAACACGTATTATAAGGTATCCCTATTTAATATTATAAATGCGAAAGTAACTCTGTCTATCTCTTGCGCTTTCACGCTTAAACCACTGAACAGATTTTAATGAAATTTGGTACAGACAGAGTTGACCTTGAGAAAGAACATAGGATAGTTTTTATTCCAGACTTTTGAAAGGTTCTCTTAGAAACGCGATACAACCGAACTCCACGCGGGCGAAGCTGCGGGCGGAAAGCTAGTATTTATATAATTACGTTAACATTAAGAACTATAATAAATATTTTATGACCTGTATCATTCATGTCAAACAGCCTAAAACTCTTCATGATGTCTCCGTCACTGTCCAATGACATAACTTTCCTCATTATTGCCGTTTCAAAGTTTTCAAAGCTCAGTTTCCCCGTCTGCCCTTTATCAACGCCGCTTATCATTTTTTGCAACTCCTCTTTCGTCGGTTCATAACCTTTGGGAATAAATACGTACTAGATTTTCAAATTTTTGAAGAGATTTGCAAAAGATTTGCAAAAAACTTAACGTCTCAGCATACGCTTTACATAATTTGGCTAAAAAAGTTAATGTTAATACCATTCTAATTGCATATCATGGTCTAGTTGTTTCTATATTAAGATTTGGCATTACATACTGGGGTAACTGTTGTCAAAGGAAAAGTATTTTTAAAGGTCAAAAACGATGCCTTAGATCTATTTTCAACTTGAAGGTCACGGACTGCTGTAAAGCTGTAAACCGATTTTTAGGAAATATAAACTTTTAACATTTCCTTGTTTATATATATTTGAAATCGCAGTCTTTGTGAAAACAAATAAGCACCTTTTCCCTTCATTAAGAGAAACGAGAAATCGTGCTATAAATCTAAGGTCTCAGTATCATAATCTTTTATGTACAGGCAATTACAAAACTTTATGCTTTATTGAGAAGGAACTTATTGACCATGGCCCCTATCATATACAACAAAATACCAAATGAAATAAAATTTGGTTAGGTAGAGAATGGACGGTGTAGGTGAGCGTTTAACCCGCGTTAGATAGGGTCCCTTAAACCTACACCTGGGTCACAAGTCCCAGTCACTGTTGAAGTTCCTCTCACTACAACGATGGACACGACACACGCACCGTGAATACATTGAATGACTTATTATTCCATTGTTTCAGAGCAGTTTCGTCTCATATTCGAGGAATAAATATTTTTCTTACCTAATGCCTTTATGGCAACCCGAAAATCTTCAGCCCTGATTTTGCCTTCTCCATTGTAATCTAGAAGATCAAATGCCTGTTGGAGGTCATTTTTCTGCAAAATCAAAGCAAAAAACAGTAAATATTTAAATTTTATTTAATTTAAATTATGAATATGCTGAAATAATTATAATGGAACCTGTTCATCTGTTAGTATTAATCGAGCATACACTGATTTAGGTTCGATATTTTTCTTTAAATCCTCGATTTCTTTTTCAGAAAACTCAGCGGTCACAGATAAATCAGCGGTTAATGCGTCCATTATATTTTAAGCAACAATACTATGTTGTTTACACTTTATATTTATCGACCAAACAAGCCATCGTGATTGAGATTTTAAATACCTATTACGATATAAAAAAAACATTTTACCTGTTCATCATCAAATATCAATCTAGCACACACTGTTTTTTCTGGTTTTTCTTCCTCTAATTCAATATCTATTTCTGCTTCTTCAAGTACTTCTTCTTCGTGCATTTCTTTACTTTACTCTAAGAATATAATAAAAATGATAGATTTATATAATTTTTTTATATTTTAAGAATTATTTTTAGAAGCTGACAGTATTTAAAGATTTTTACATATATTATCAGATATAAATAATTATCATATAAATTTTTGTATATAGCAACACACATTAGCCGCCAAGCGCCATATCTTGTTTGGACGCAATTTGAGGTTAAATAAAACTTAATATAACTTTTACTTAATATATATTACAGTAAACATGAAGCTAGTGAGGTTTTTGATGAAATTGAGTCATGAGACTGTGACTATCGAGCTTAAAAACGGTAGTGTTGTTCACGGTACAATCACCGGCGTCGATGTAGCTATGAACACACATTTAAAAGCTGTTAAAGTAACTTTGAAAAACAAAGAGGAACTACAGTTAGAAACTCTAAGTATACGCGGGAATAATATAAGATATTTCTTACTGCCAGACAGTCTACCTTTAGAGACTTTGTTAATAGATGATGCGCCTAAAGGGAAGGGAAAACGGGAAGGTTTCGCCAGAGGCGCTACAAGAGGTGGTAGAGGAAGAGGCAGAGGCGGCCGCGGAGGTCCTAGAGGCGGGAGAGGCGGCAGAGGCCGAGGTCGTCGATAATTTCCAGTTTTCTTTAGCTATTAAGTCATTATTGTGATTATATATTTGTAATACCAACGAGCGTTTTATTTCAAAACAAGTGTTATTTTTTAAGTGTTCATGTGTCTTGATAGTTCATATCATAAAGGAATTAGTTTAAATGGTACGTAATGCTACATTAAATTATCTATTTAAAAATATGTCCCATAATGCTTTTGACTTGGATGCTTAAGTTTAGTTTTTTAAATAATTTTGCCAACTGCATAAGTTATAATACTCTTGCAAAATCACTAATAAATAATAATTTAACTTTCTTAAGTTATATAACTGGGTATAAATGAGTTGATTAATTTAGACTTATTATTTGAATATACTCTGCAAAAGAAAAAATAAGTGATAGAAGTTTCCATACAACAATTTTAACTAAATTTTTTTACTAATTTCATGAATATATATTAAAATATCTATGAGATTATATAATATACTGGTTTTTGTCTGCAACTCCATTAATTTCAGCATTAGTAGTAATATATAGCTGAACAGTTGAATTTTATTCCGACCTAGAGGCCATAAATAACCAGATATTGGAATTTATTAAGTATTCATTTTTTCTGTTTTGATCAAACAGTATTAAATATCCTATGTCTGTCTCCTTGTTCTAATCTAACTCTCCACCAATTTTCATTTAAACCCGTACAGACGTTCTTGAGTTATAAATAGTGTAACTAACACAACTTTCTTTTATATATATATAGATATATAGATAGATAAATAATTTAAGTATAATCTGCATTTATATTACTTGTAAAATATACATTTCTGTCATACAATTGTCAAAAAACAAAATTACAAATACACAATCAAATATGGCAAATTAATTTTACATTTATATCAATGCAAAAATATTGGAAAAATAGCAAAGGTAAGTTTTATGTAATATTTAGTAGAATATAAGTATTAAACATAAATTTTTGAAATTAAATTAAGGCAAAAAATAGTAAAAAAAAGAGAAATATATAATAGTGTACATATTACACAGAGAAGTTACTTGATTCATTTGAAAAGTCTGTACTTCAATTTTTTTTAGAGCATTCAAGCATATTTCAATTTCTATTGAAAAATATTTTGTACTCAAATATCGTTAAACAAGTTAATAAAGCCATTATTATTACAGCAAATTCTGTAAAAAGGTTCAACTTAACTGTACTCCATGAAGCCAGAAAATATTATATTTAGTTACTCGAGTTGAAATGATGTCCACAGTCCAAAACTGGGTCTGTAACTAATAATATTTTATAAAATTTCAAATACATAAATCGATTCTGAGCTCATAGTAACTTAAACTTATAGAAATTAAAACTTAAAATATGTTATTAGTCTCTATTTATAAAAGAAAGTTGTGTTAGTTACACTATTTATAACTCAAGAACATCTGTACGGATATGGCTGGAAATTGGTGAAGAGATAGCGTAGAACCAGGAGACAGACATAGGATATTTAATTCTGTTCGATCAAGGGAAGGGAAAGGGCATAGGATACTTTTCATCCGATTGAACAAATAAATAAATTGATCAAATCCATAATATTGTTATCTACTGTCTTTAAGGAAAAATAGAGTTTGCCAGATCAGGTATACATTTCTGATTCTGAAACTAACGCAGACGAAGTCGCGTCCAAAAACTAGTATAAGTATAGTAGAACTAAGTCATAGGTAGAGAAAATACTATCTCACTAACAACCTATTCACCATTTACCTAAAGACACTATAATTATAACTCAAAGGAAACACTAACTTAGGAAAACTGTATTTCAATCTTTGCTGTCTACTTAAGGAAGGAAAAATCACATGACTTTGATGTCAAGATGTTCTAAAATGTAGCTCCACCATGCATCTGGTCATCAAATAATAAAAAAGAGATGCACACATTTAAAATTTGCAATTCTAGTCACAATCTTCATAAATTCTATCCTATACTGAACTGAGCCGATGGTTATTTTTCATTTGTGCTTAAGGTAGTCATGAATAAGCCTTTTTGCATGTCTCCACGGATTCCTAGCCAGTGAGGTGATATTTTGCAGCATCTGCCTAGATCTAAAAGCAATATTCCACATACAATTAGCCCTAAGCTTTGTGAAAATTAAGTTGTTCCGTCATAAAGTATGGCAGCTATATAAGATAATGAACATTTGTATGGAATTTACTATGACTACAATTTTCTTCTTCTACCTGGCCATTTCCCAGCTTTAGCCAGGGTCTGCCTTTCATGTTGTGAATAGTTTTGGCTAATTGTTTTTACGACCGGCCGCCTGCCTGACAATTGACATCAACCCTCTTTGGGAATCAGCATTAATCAATGATGTCCAAATCCTTCATAAAGTACATATGACTCGGAAAAATCACATTGGTACTTGCCAGGGCCAGGATCAAATCCGCGTCTTCATGCATGAGAGGGGGGCCTATAACCACTAGGCCACTACTGACTACTTACTATAATAACAATATGATGATTTAATATATATAATTCTTGATTTAACAACTGAAGTCAGCAAAATAGCATGATTAACATAGCATCTAGGACAGAAGATCCTGGAGGTCTCAGAATTTAATCCTGCTTATATCAATGGATTAACTATTATTGAGTGAGTAAATGCATGGAAGAGAACAGAACGTTTGGGTCCAAATTTGCTACTCTACCAAGTTACTGATTGAATTCTGATGAAACTATAACATTAATAAGGCATACGTAAAACGATTTATATACATATGTTATATGTACATATATATTTTTAGTAATTCACGCGGAAAATTTTGTGACAGTTGTATTCAGTCATATTACTTCTTGATCGATTTTGAGATTTGTATTAGAATCACTTTTAGCTTGCGAAATTGGGACAAAAGGTGGCATAGGTTTCATCAATAGTAGAGAAAATTTAATAGTACCTAATTATGAAAAATAAATTTTCTATATTTGTTATACCTAATGACATATTACTATAATAGATATACTAAAATATTATGATTCGTTATAATTATTGTATTGTTACGAACATTAAATAATTTGGTCAATTGATCTTTATAAGGCAAAGATAAAGTAATGAAAATTAAACAAATTTGTATAGGACATAATTTAAAAAAAATTTACGACATTGATCCAATGTTTTTTTATTAATTAATTATCAATAGAAAAATAGCTATACCTATATCACAAAAAGAATGTTCTTATATATTTTAATTAAATTGTAAGTTAATTATATACTTAATGTCAAAAGCGTTAGCGAAATAATGAGACATTATTTTCTATTTCAAATAAGTGTTATGGTCTATCTCCAATATTAATTGTATTTATATTTCGTGTCTGTAAAATCTTAATGAGATCTAAAACTCGCGAGTATTCATTTAAATGAAACTAATATTTTTCATATTACGACTCGTATTTTTTTTTTCAATTACATACTCCCGACGTTTCGGTAACTTTTCAGCTACCGTGATTATTTCAGCATTCTTAATTCTCATCTCGTCTGCCCGTGAACTATAAAGTCTATAGAAGGCTTATAACATACAATATTCCTGGATACTGCAATTTTCTGCCAACTACAGGTTTCTAGCTAAAGCCTTTTTACAATGCTCTAATATTAGCATAGCAGCCACAACACGAATTTCACCATTTTGTCTTTCTGTGATTGACACAACGCGTAATTTTTTCATTAGAACCATAACACGAATTTCGCGATGTGGAGATTTTTCTCTATCCAGAATTAAGAATTAAAGGCTCGCCTCTCGTACATGAGAGCGCGGGTTCGAATCCTGGCTAGTACCAATGTGATTTCTCCGAGTCGTATGTAGTTTATAAGAGTATTTAGACACCACTGACACACGGTGAAAAAACATCGTGAGGAAACCTGAATTTATAATATCAAATTATAAGTTTGAACGAAAACATCGTGAGGAAACCTAGACTTATAATATCAAAATATGTATAAGTCTGAAATCGCCAACCCATCTTGAGCAAGCGTGGTGATTAATGCTCAAACCTTCTCCATGTGAGAAGAGGCCTTTTATCAGTGGGCTCTGATAGGCTGATGATGAGAACGCGTTGTGAGCTATTTTCTCACTCACTAAGAGTTTTCGATCTTTAAGCATACATATATAAGACCCTATTTTGCGCAACAAAATCCTACTAATATTATAATTGCGAAAGTTTGTGAGTGCGTGTGTATGATTGTTACTTCTTCACGCTCAAACGGCGTAACCGATTTTGATAAAATTTTGTATACAGGAAGCTGACGTCCAGGAATAACACATAGGCTACTTTAAAACCCGGAAATCCGGGGCAACACCGCGGGGAACAGCTAATATAAGATAATATCTAAATAATAATAAAGTTTTCAACACAGGTCAACTGTAATGCCACTCCAAAATTCTTCTCGAAGCATCTTGGACATTGTGCTGGACATAATGGACGAAGGGCCCAAGCCCATGAAGAATTTGAAGGCGACAGAGGTACTGGCTCTATAGTAGATATATAGATGATAGATATGTAGATAGATAGATGATAGATAGGCGATAGATTAGTGGACACATTTCATCTCATATATCACAGCATAATCTTAGAGAAGACCAAGATAGAATTTTCATTTCAATAACTTAAACTAAAGAAAAGTTTATTTTCTTTAATCATAGTCCTTTTTACTCAAACCAATTACTGTCTTTCCGTTACTCCCAATTGTTCGAAGTTTTAATGATATTTAAGATTTGTGTGTACTCATTTAAATGAAACTAAGTTTTTCTGATACTACGCGTTTTTATTTTATATTACTATCCCGATGTGTCTTGATACAAATCTTCGTGATCACGGTTGCTGTAAAGAAACTGAAAAGTCGGGTGTATGTAGATATAAAATAATAAAAATACGTAGTATAGGAAGAACTTAGTTTAATTATAGTTCAAAGACTGTAAAATCTTCAATATCAAAGTCCTATTTCCAGTTAGTTTATACCTTATCAAATAGCCTTTCGTCTGCAATCTGCATTTAAACGAAACTAAGTTTTTCGGATGCTAGGCGTTTTTTGTCTCAAAACATAACAAAAACGCGTATTAAATCTGAAAATATCAGTTTTACTTATATAAGCTACTTCGAAAGTATTCTGCTAATATTTATTAGTGAGAAACTACTAACCCTTAGTATTTAGTTTGTTGCAACGATGATAAAATTCAGTACCCAGAACTCTTATTGGTTAGAGTAGAAATTAGCACTTGCCATGGTTTTGTCGATTAATATAAAAATAATCTTTTGTTGACCTCATTTAACGAATTCTGAGACGAAATTCATCATTCCATGTATTTATATGCGTGTGTCAGGTCCATCGTTGTAGTGAGAGGAGCTTCAACAGTTACTGGGACTTGTGACCCAGGTGTAGGTTTAATATATATAGAGAGACGAAACCTCTCATCATTCCATGTATTCACGATGCGTGTGTCGGGTCCATCGTTGTAGTGAGAGGAGCTTCAACAGTTACTGGGACTTGTGACCCAGGTGTAGGTTTAAGACCCTATCTAACGTTAAACGCTCACCTCCACCGTAAAAGCTCCTCTCTCTACCAAATTTGAAAAGAACTTCTAGGACTGACTTGATTTAGCATGAAAGATACGAAATAATCTATTTAATTAATTGATGAATAAAAGTTACTTTCGTGCTTGAAGTTTTGATATTGGGAAGAATTATAAAATTATTAGTAATGAAGCAGTTTATTAAAATACTTAATCAATTATCTAAATTCTTGGCGCACCTTTAATTATCTGATATATTTTTTTGCTATATATTAAACCAGTTTTCGAAAGAATTTTAATATTAATAAGTTTAATATCAACATCATAATTAGATTTGAATTATTTTCCAGATAAAATATATAGACTGAATATTCATTGACACGTCAGGATTTGAACCGGCGACCACCTTAATGTCGTTTCATTTGTTTTACTAACTGAGCCATTGTGTCGTTATCAATTCAATATTCATAAAAATAAGAACGGAATTGTCTTTGAAAATAATATGACACAATTTCGACACTATTAATAAAATGTATGCAAAATTTATAATAATATTAAGAAGTATTTCAAATGTATTGATTTAAACTTATCTTAAAATTAAATCTGTATATAATACAAACGAGATTTAAACACAGAAAAACTATAATTGATCAATAACGCTTCACACTAACGCTTTACGAAAGAGAGTCCCGATTACTTGACAACTGCTTATACAGGGTGACTGGTGAATTACTATCAATATTTGAGGACGTGATATTTGACGATCATATATGACAAAATAAAAATTAATATAACATAAATATTAATAAACTTCTACGTAAAGTTAACCAAAAGTTATGTAATTAATTACGCGTCGTGTGCACACCCTACAGATTAGGTATACACACACGCACACACACTCGCGCGCGGCAGCGTAGTGTTGTATCAGCACGCCGCCGCACGCGTCCACACTTGGAACACTTGGAACGTGTACACACTTTATTTATTTATACGGAAATTTGGTCAAAAATTAAGTACCTATTTTTTTTTACATAATTCGAATGAGAATCATGTACCGAGTATTCTCCTTAAATATTGATAGTAATTCACCAGTCACCCTATATATCATTCCCCCCTCTCCTACCCTCACATATTCATATAATGTATTATTTAACCATCATATCAAAAGAAGGTTGTCTCAAAGTAGTTTTTATTCTATACTAGCTTTCCGCCCGCAGCTTCGCCCGCGTGGAGTTCGGTTATATCGCGTTTCCAATAGAACCTTTCAAAAGTCTGAGATAAAAACTATCCTATGTTCTTTCTCAAGGTCAACTCTATCTCTGTACCAAATTTCATTAAAATCAGTTCAGTGGTTTAGGCATGAAAGCGTAACAGACAGACAGACAGAGTTACTTTCGCATTTATAATATTACTAGGGATTACCATCATATCAGAAAGAAGGTTTAAACTATATTATTTACTTCAAAAAATCAAGTAATTTCTCAAAATTGTTTTATTTGTAAAAACATCGTTTTAAAAATGATATTTTTTCTAGAAAAATCGCAACTGTGTTGACCAATTCTGGGACGCGCATCAAGCGGAATATGAAGCTCGTGGCAGGATGAGTGAGGATCACGTGGACAGGGTCAACCAGCATAATATGACCTATCCGAGGTTGAGGAACGAACTGGATAAAAGGCGATCTATATTAAAGGTTGGATCATTATATATAGGTAAGTCAGTGGTGGCCTAGTGGTTAAAAGGCCCGCCTCTCATGCATGAGGGCGCGAGTTCGATCCTGGCCCGGGCAAGTACCAATGTGATTTTTCCGAATCATATGTACTTCTAAGAATATTTAGACATCACTGATTAATGTTGATTCCCAAAAAAGAGGGTTGATGTCAGGCAAGCGGCCGGTCGTAAAAACAAATAGCCAAAAAAAAAAAAACTATTCTCATCATGTAACGCAGACCCTGGCTATAGCTGGGAAATTGCCAGGAAGACATTGGTTACCACAATAATATGACCCATAGCAATTTTGGCGGTATTTTTTTCATTATTTCATTCCTTTTTTTGTTACCAGGTGACTAATATGAAAAGGAAAGCTTCGGGAGAATTCTTCTGCGCGAACTGCGAGGCGTGCGTCGAAAAATGTTTGAAAGACATCAAAAAGAAATACAAAAAACCAGCACAAAGAAATAGAATTAACAGAAATAAGAAAAAATATATCGAAATCAAAAGCTTACGTAAAAATAAATACAAAACGAAACGAAAACAGAACAAAATGACTGACATCACTTCCGTAAACAGAATAACTAGTTACTACGTACCGGTGAACCACAAAATGGTCGGCGTTGATTCAACATTAAATTTGGGAAATATTGATATAAAAAATAACGAAAATAATAGAAATGAGAAAATAAAAGATAATATACAAGATGAACGAATGATTTTAACAGAAAGAACGAATGAAAATAGCGTGAATGAAAATAGCGGGAAAAGTATTGACACTAACAGAAATCCCGACACTAGCGTCGCGTCACTTAGCAGTTATAAAAGTTATTATTCTATGGAACACGAACCTATGGTATAAAAAAAACATGAATATTGTATACAATTGTGTATTTAAATAATTTTTCTATATAAATATACATTTGTGATGTTTTAAGACTTTTATTTTGTTTAATTGTAACACAGGATATGTATGAAAGTGACAGTTATTTTTTTTTAATCAAATGATTTTATAAGTCAGTATCCATATATACATCCAATATTTATGTAATCTATAATGAGTTTTTAGAATTGGAGTATCCATAGAAATTAATCTAATATTATTGGATCACTACGCGTTATTTATTATTTTAACTACACAGTCCAGAAGTTTAGGTTACTTTACAACCGTGATCACGGGCAGATGAAATGTGAAAGTCCCAAAACATAATAAAAAACGCGTAGTAAATCCGAAAATATTAGTTTTACTTATAAATAGAGAGACGAAACTTCTCATCATTCCATGTATGCACGGTGCGTGTGTCGGGTCCATCGTTGTAGTGAGAGGAGCTTCAACAGTGACTGGGCCTTGTGACCCAGGTGTAGGTTTAATATATATAGAGAGACGAAACCTCTCATCATTCAATGTATTCACGGTGCGTGTGTCGGGTCCATCGTTGTAGTGAGAGGAGCTTCAACAGTGACTGGGACTTGTGACCCAGGTGTAGGTTTATTTATTTGCCCTACTTCGAGGGCATTGTACGAAAATTTATTAGTAAAAACTACCGAATCTTCATATTTAGTTTGTTTCATAAATCTTGTAGTAAAATTAATTATCATCATCGTCTTTTATAACTCAATCACAACTCGATTCGTTACTTTATAATTGCTTGAAAAACATCGTAAAGTACTTTTGTGTGTAAACAAAATGAACTTGAAATATCTTAACTATAAAACTCCAGACATAATTTTGTTTTTAAAGTGAATAGTATAATTTGTATGTTTTTTATTAAAATTATATCTGATTGACGTCATTTATAAATAAAATATGTAAATTTTGAAATATTCAACGCTTTAGAAATCCATATAAAATATAATCTATCAAAAAATGTTTGAATTTGAAACTAAACCAAGCCTACATTTGCATTTCAGTTGCTTTCGTAATAAACTTGAGTTACGTAAACATAAAATTATTTCATTACACCCATTAAAATATAGTTTCAATAATCAAACTTTCTTTTAAATTAATATGAACACAATATTTTTAAAACTCACGTGACGTGACAAAAAATAAATTCATTTTCCCACCTCTAGCATAAGACAAGGAAAAATATTAAAACAGGTATTTTGAAATGGGTTGGCTCATATATATTATAATACTGAGTCGCCTTGACGCATCAGTGTGTGCCGCGCGCGACTGGCATTGAGGGGCCGGCAGAGAGGCGCGGAGATTTGACAGCGACGAATTAAAAAAAAAAAAGAAAAAAAGAGCGCGCGAACTTTGACATATATAGAAATTGACAACTAAAAAGTTTAGTCAGTAAAGAGGATTTAATGTGATATTTATTTATAAGAAATGTTTAAATTAAATGTTTTGATTGTGTTCTGTGTGTGTGTGCCGCTGGTTCATTTGCAAGGTCCAGGATCTGGATCGGATGGAAATTGTGAGTAATGATATATTTTTAATTGTTTTCACTATTATTTATTTAAGAAAAAGGTTTTACTACTTGTGGAAGTGATGTTTCTTAAATTTAAATATAAAAAACGATAGTGACTGTGGCTGATGAAATTTATTTTTTAATTTTGTAATAAGAATGTGATCTTTACTATACGATCTCAATGAAAAAGGTTACAATAAATCTCAAGTGTTGTTTTTTTTATATGCTTCTGAAAAATAACTAAGAATACGTTTTAAAAGCTAGATCGTACAACAATAGATGCATAATTGGATCCATTTTGAATAACCTTGTGAATAATATGAGAAAAAAAAATCGAGGAAGTTTAATTAGTTTTAAGTGCATACAGAAAAAAACAATTCGCTTAAACACAAACCATTTTAAAGAGCAGATGTAATGATACGGTTGAATTGAAGAATAATTTATTTCGCAATCGATTAAGGTCCGCGTAAAATAAAACGAGTTTCGTTGATTGAGTGAGGGAAAATCCTGACGGAGGGAAAAAACTCCGGAGTCTTAGCGGGAAATACCTATATACAACCTTTATGGTCTTGACGTACATAATGTTAGACACTGGCTGGTTTTTTACTTTTTTTTTAAATTAATAATTACATATTAAACCTTTTCGTTTTTCAATACGACTTACGTTAAACACTGGCTCATTTTTTTTTTAAATAAGCTTCACATATTAAACCTTTTTGCTTTTCAATACGACTTATGTTAGACACACTGGCTGGTTTATTACTTTTTTAAAATTAAATACATAATTATGTACGTATTAAATCTTTTTGCTTTTCAATACGACTTATGTTAAACACTGGCTGTTCTTATTACTTTTTTTTAAATTAATAATTACATATTAAACCTTTTTGTTTTTCAATATGACTTATATTAGACAGTAGCTGTTTTTTTTAAATTTTCTCACATATCTTGAACTATAGTGACATATTAAATATTTTTGTTGTTAAATATCTGAATGTTGGTAGAATGGTTTTTATTACGCTTTTTTGGAGAAACATATCTTTAATTAAAAGAACATTGAGTGTGGTTAAAATTTAATTTGAGCTTCCGCGTGCATCCATATTGTATCAACGGAGATGTAGATGTAATGAAACAATAAAATTTTTGAGAATTTACTAACTATTTCGTTAGTTTGAATGTATTTTATGTAATACTAGCTTTGCTAGCGACTTTGTCCGCGATAGTTTCATAATTAGAAATATATAACTGATTGACGAGCTATGTCGATTTGGAGGCAATCAATTAACGGATTTTGGATTTTATAAACAATTTTATTTGGTTGAACGATTTCAAAACTATTATGTCCGTTTTCTTGTTCTAATTTATCTCTCCACCAATCTTCATCCAAACCTCCTTCATCTAAATATTATTTTGGAACCTCTATTCTATAGTATCCTTTTTTTTAGATTTTACTTTAATGACCACAGAGACACATATACTCTTTTTGTACTTTTTATCTTACAAATAATATTTCAAAAATTCTATTTGTATATGATAATCTATTTCGTTTTTTATATCGAGTAAATTTATGACAGACATAATATACAAAAAAAAAATCTCTTAAATATAATTTAATTTAATAAAAGAAAAAGCTTACAATATTTTAAATAAAAAATAATAAAAAAATAGTTTTTACTGTATCTTCCAAACCGAAGTTTATCTTTATACTAAATGAGATCTAATACTTTAGTATTCATTTAAATGAAACTAATACTATTCAAAAAAGGCTTGATGTTAGGCAGGCGAATCGTAAAAACAAATAGCCACAACTATTCACAACATGTAAGGCAGACCCTGGCTATAGCTGGGAAATTGCCAGGTAGAAGATTATTCGGATTATTTACTTAACCAAGCGTATTTTGTTATTTTAACTACGTTTCAGTTAATTTGCAGCAACCAAAATCACGAAGACGATATTTAAAAAAATCCGTCGGGAGTATGTTATTTAAAATAATAAAAACTCATAATAATATTTTAATAATATTATTATTGAATTACAATATAATTTGTCCTTTTATTATTATATAAAAAACAACTTTTTGGTATTTCTTATGTTTTCGCTATATATATTATTGTGGTAATAATGAAGACTTAAACCATATCTTCCCGAATCTTCATCTATCTAAATAAAGATTTTAATTGATTATGATCTAGCATTCAGTATAATTACCACAAGTTCGTCACTACATACTCCACGTCAACAGTATTTCCTTCATAAATCTTGTATAGTATTAACGTAGTATTGAATGAGAAACGGGAAACTATTAGTATGTAGTGTAGACTCGTGGTAAGAAAAAAAATACTTTTGCATATAAATATTATTGCTGACCCTATATAGATGTAACTTTTGTAGGAATTTATGAATTAAAAAATATTTACAACATGACTTATAGTTTTAATTAGCAAAATAAAGTTTTACAATAGTTCACAAGATGAGTGGAAAAAGGGAACAAAAGGCGCCATTATAAGCTGTCAAAAATACAGGAACTAATATGATTATGTTCAACTTTCAATAACTTTAAATGAGAAAAAGATTACATATAGATCAATTATAAAGAATTAGTTCAAAGTATAATCACAACAAATTGTTTTCAAACGAAATAACTTATTTTATAAGTTTTATAATTAACTAGTTCTCCACCCACAGCTTCGCCCGCGTGGAGTTCGGTTATATCGCGTTTCCAAGAGAACCTTTCAAAAGTCTGGGATAAAAACTATCCTATGTTCTTTCTCGAGGTCAACTCTGTCTGTACCAAATTTCATTAAAATCAGTTCAGTGGTTTACTCGTGAAAGCATAACAGACTGACAAACAGAGTTACTTTCGCATTTATAATATTAGTAGGGAATAAAAATCAATGGTTTTTGTTATAATTCTTTGAATTATCACAAGTTACTTAAAACGTTTTCCTGTTAAAATATCTGTACATCAATTTAATGTCATAACAAAAAAATGTCATTTTCCTTATTTAAGAGAATTCTTAGTAATATTTTAAAATGAAGATATCTTTAGTAATAGATGGGTTTTCCTATTATCATTATGACACGAAACCTCTCATCATTCCATGTATTCACGGTGCGTGTGTCGGGTCCATCGTTGTAGTGAGAGGAGCTTCAACAGTGACTGGGACTTGTGACCCAGGTGTAGGTTTAATATATATAGAGAGACGAAACCTCTCATCATTCCATGTATTCACGGTGCGTGTGTCGGGTCCATCGTTGTAGTGAGAGGAGCTTCAACAGTGACTGGGACTTGTGACCCAGGTGTAGGTTTAATATATATAGAGAGACGAAACCTCTCATCATTCCATGTATTCACGGTGCGTGTGTCGGGTCCATCGTTGTAGTGAGAGGAGCTTCAACAGTGACTGGGACTTGTGACCCAGGTGTAGGTTTAATATATATAGAGAGACGAAACCTCTCATCATTCCATATATTCACGGTGCGTGTGTCGGGTCCATCGTTGTAGTGAGAGGAGCTTCAACAGTGACTGGGACTTGTGACCCAGGTGTAGGTTTAATATATATAGAGAGACGAAACCTCTCATCATTCCATGTATTCACGGTGCGTGTGTCGGGTCCATCGTTGTAGTGAGAGGAGCTTCAACAGTGACTGGGACTTGTGACCCAGGTGTAGGTTTAATATATATAGAGAGACGAAACCTCTCATCATTCCATATATTCACGGTGCGTGTGTCGGGTCCATCGTTGTAGTGAGAGGAGCTTCAACAGTGACTGGGACTTGTGACCCAGGTGTAGGTTTAATATATATAGAGAGACGAAACCTCTCATCATTCCATGTATTCACGGTGCGTGTGTCGGGTCCATCGTTGTAGTGAGAGGAGCTTCAACAGTGACTGGGACTTGTGACCCAGGTGTAGGTTTAATATATATAGAGAGACGAAACCTCTCATCATTCCATATATTCACGGTGCGTGTGTCGGGTCCATCGTTGTAGTGAGAGGAGCTTCAACAGTGACTGGGACTTGTGACCCAGGTGTAGGTTTAATATATATAGAGAGACGAAACCTCTCATCATTCCATGTATTCACGGTGCGTGTGTCGGGTCCATCGTTGTAGTGAGAGGAGCTTCAACAGTGACTGGGACTTGTGACCCAGGTGTAGGTTTAATATATATAGAGAGACGAAACCTCTCATCATTCCATATATTCACGGTGCGTGTGTCGGGTCCATCGTTGTAGTGAGAGGAGCTTCAACAGTGACTGGGACTTGTGACCCAGGTGTAGGTTTAATATATATAGAGAGACGAAACCTCTCATCATTCCATGTATTCACGGTGCGTGTGTCGGGTCCATCGTTGTAGTGAGAGGAGCTTCAACAGTGACTGGGACTTGTGACCCAGGTGTAGGTTTAATATATATAGAGAGACGAAACCTCTCATCATTCCATATATTCACGGTGCGTGTGTCGGGTCCATCGTTGTAGTGAGAGGAGCTTCAACAGTGACTGGGACTTGTGACCCAGGTGTAGGTTTAATATATATAGAGAGACGAAACCTCTCATCATTCCATATATTCACGGTGCGTGTGTCGGGTCCATCGTTGTAGTGAGAGGAGCTTCAACAGTGACTGGGACTTGTGACCCAGGTGTAGGTTTAATATATATAGAGAGACGAAACCTCTCATCATTCCATGTATTCACGGTGCGTGTGTCGGGTCCATCGTTGTAGTGAGAGGAGCTTCAACAGTGACTGGGACTTGTGACCCAGGTGTAGGTTTAATATATATAGAGAGACGAAACCTCTCATCATTCCATATATTCACGGTGCGTGTGTCGGGTCCATCGTTGTAGTGAGAGGAGCTTCAACAGTGACTGGGACTTGTGACCCAGGTGTAGGTTTAATATATATAGAGAGACGAAACCTCTCATCATTCCATATATTCACGGTGCGTGTGTCGGGTCCATCGTTGTAGTGAGAGGAGCTTCAACAGTGACTGGGACTTGTGACCCAGGTGTAGGTTTAAGGGTCCCTATCTAACGCGTTAAACACTCACCTCCACCGTACAAGCTCTTCTCTCTAAAATATTCTAAGATTTTAGTTATATATACGCCTTACTCCATCCTTAAAGCGGCTTCGGATTGGACTATAATGATGGACACGTATGAAAAACAATATAAAATCCCCGAGGATATTTGTGCGTCGGCCTCCAGACCAGACATATTTCTATATTCGCGTATTTTAAAGCGCGTTGTGATGATAGAGCTTACTGTTCCTTGGGAAACCAACATCCCCAAAAATTATAATGAAATCTATGATTTTTGCGAGTTTTATTCATTTAAATGAAACTAATATTTTTCGGATATACCACGCTACTTTATAAATACTGTTGACGTGGAGTATGTAGTGACGAAAATTTGCTATAATAAAGTATAAATTCAAACAATAATATATAACATTTAATAATAAATAAGACAAAAAGAAATTAATGACTATTCTATCTCTTTCTTATTCTATACCTCTCTCTTTCTAAACGTACGAAAACCAAATTTCGATGTTACCACATACAAAAAAGTCAAGGCTATTTGGCAATTAGATTATGTTCTGCTTCTAATATTATTAGATTGTATATTAAAAATGTTTTATAATTACACAAAATATATTTAACGATTTCAACGTGTTTTTTCCAAAAAAAAAAAACCTTTCATATGGAAACCTAAAATGTTCGTTTATTTTGTGTTGTGTTTAAAAAATATTATTCTTATAAGTTACCAGATTAAATAATATATTTTTTGTTAATCTAAAGTTAATTGTATGAGACGAGTAAAAATGTTCACAATACTTATGTAATAAAAAAATGTTTTTCTGTTTTGATTAAATGATTAAAACCGCTAGCAAAACCTAGTATATTATTTCGTCTTTTTCATTATCTATATAAATGCATTACTTTTGCCGCCATCACTATTTCACATTCCCGCGTATTTTTATAGTCAATACAATATTTCGTCATCTTAAATGTCAACATTAAATACAAAAAAATACGTAGTGTTGTGACTTGAGCTACGATAAAACTAAATTAATAATCAATCTTCAAAATTAAAGTAATTTAGATACTTAATATGATTTAATTAAATTTAGCTTTATTATTGGATATATTTTAATAAATAAATGATTGTTTTTTGAATTAAAACTATCGATATTTTAAATTATCGATATATTCCATCACTAGCAGCAGAGGAACTGGTTTGCCTTGGAGTAGCCTCAACAATGATTTGAGGACACACCTTTAAGCTCGGAAAGGTTTTGCGAAAGCGACAAAAAAATACTACGGATTGCTCCATTAAAGAATAAATAATATGTTTTGATCGTATTTTAATAAAATATTATAATTATTATTGCTTTTGGAATCTTAATTATAAAATTGTATTTATATAAACAATTAATTATAATTTATATTATCGTTTTTACTCGCCAATGTTTGGTCGAAATTTTGTTTTTATTTAAACGAAAATTTATTTTGATTTAGCGTTCTCTCAATTAGGTATATAGGGCAACTGGAGGTTTCAGGAAAACTACGAAACTTATATACTGTATATTATAATAAGAACTACATATTAAAACTTATAACCTACACCTAAGACTACATGATTGACCCGATGTTATGATAGCAATACCATTCCATAGCTTGTGTGTATCAGGAATCTTCTGGTTCACACGCTTGGTGTTCGTTCCGCGGAGTCGGCGGCGTCAAGAGTTATATATTATACATACAACGATGTTACCCCGGCGATGTTCATGTATTTCTTAATATGTAGCGCGTAGGTAACATAAACTATAATATTAATATTTACATATTTATAAATACCAAAAATCCCAAAAGCTTCACTCAAAATTACAAATGACGTAATGTTATTGTAAAAAAAACCGGATTTGATTTGCCTTTCGAAGCGTGTCATTATATTTATTAAACAAAATATATTGTATTATATTTTGTGGTCGCGTAATGCTTAAACGCCCGCCTTTCACATATGAGGGCGTGGGTTCGATCCTGGCAAGTACCAATGTGATTGTTCCAAGTCATAGGTACTTTATAAGAGTATTTAGACACTACTGACAGATGAAGGAAAATATGAGGAAACCTGGACTTATAATATCAAATTATAAGTTTGAAATCACCAACCCGTCTTGAGTCGTGGTGATTAATGCTCAAACCTTCTCCATGTGAGAAGAGGCTCAGCAGTGGGCTCTGATAGGATGACGATGATGATCATTATATATTATATTAGTAATACATACTATTGCTTGCGACTCCACTCGCGTAACGTGGACATGAGAGTTTTATTAAAATCATACACAAGGAAAGGCCAATTCAAACGTGAAGTTAAGTAATTATCGTAGATCCAAGCTTTTTTTACTTATCAGTTGGCTATCTACCTTGTTAAGATCGTTCAAAAAGCTATCTACTATTCCTTCTAAAGATGGAGTATGACCTATATTATCTATCTTACGACCGAGAAATTTAAATGGTGCATTTTCCGTAACCGTAGAAATGCATTGACCGCCTAACGATAGTCCCGGATCGTATGAGGTGTATCTTGTATTCCGCCTACCAAGACACAGACAATGACATTTACTGGGTTTTGTCCTCAATCCATCCGTCCACTCATAGAATTTATCCACTTCATCCAATAGTACTTGACAGTGTTTGGGGTTACGTGTCAGTATTGCGAGATCGCCAGTTAAGGCTAAAATGGATTCCGTGTGTTTATTATTAAACTTCAATTAAAAAACTAAAAAAGCACGCTTGTAACTATATCCATTTTATGTTTTTAGTACGATTTATCAATTAGTTTTTTGTGGACATGCGCAGATACACTAGCTCTGTCCCTTTCACTCTCATAGAGGATATATGAGAAGAATATATTAATCCTGGCGGCCCTAACAAGGATAATGGGAAATTGTTAACGAATTATTGTATTGTCATTGGTCCTTGAGACATATGTAAAGTTTCAAGTTAATCAGATGTTTAGAAACCGGTGAAAATCGTGCTCAAAGATTCCCTTACATACATACAGACCAAGATAATATAAGCGTGTTAAAAATAGGAATAATTATTTAGCAATAATTTTTAATATTGAATGTTTTTTCTCCCGACAAGAACATACATGAATTCTTATATTAAGTCAGTTATTTTTATTGCTTACTAGCTAACCCGGCAGACTTCGTACTGCCTGAATCGTGAAATAAATAATTTCTTATTTATTATTTTAGAGTTTACTTTTGAGCCATAAATCTTTGTGCTCTGAAGTGCGACAGAATGATTAACATATTAGTTAGTTGTCAAATCTAATGTCAAAAAACGTTTGTATATGAAATAGAAAAACGCTGTTTTTATGGTTTTCTCGGAAATAAATCAATTTTTTTCAGCTTTTATACCTTCCCTGAACCTCCACGAACATTTCAAGACTAAGATAAGATAAATCCGTTCAGCCGTTCTCGAGTTTTAGTGAGACTAACGAACAGCAATTCATTTTTATATATATAGAAGATAGATTAAGAGTTTCCATGCTTACGTAAACTAGAACAGTTCTATAGTTTCCTTACCATAAACCATTTAACGTTATATCGCAAGTACTTGTGAAAACCTTAGTCTAAGTAACCTCGGTACTTGTACATAACGTAATTTTTTACGAAAACAATTATAATTTTTCAATTACTAACTTGAACAATGTCAAATCGTCAAATTTTACGCATAGAGTAATCATTTTTCAATTAAAAACTTAGGATGAAAATCAAAGATAAGCCGTATTTACTTTAAACGATGTTTTACGTTTACCGTGACTAATAACTCATATTAAATAATATACTATACTATATTTAATTTCACGTAATATTTAAACAAACTTTTACTTTTATTTAAATTATCACATTTCTTATTGAGACGAAACCTCTCATCATTCAATGTATTCACGGTGCGTGTGTCCATCGTTGTAGTGAGAAGGGCTTCAACAGTGACTGGGACTTGTGACCCAGGTGTAGGTTTAATATATATAGAGAGACGAAACCTCTCATCATTCCATATATTCACGGTGCGTGTGTCGGGTCCATCGTTGTAGTGAGAGGAGCTTCAACAGTGACTGGGACTTGTGACCCAGGTGTAGGTTTAAGGGTCCCTATCTAACGCGTTAAACACTCACCTCCACCGTACAAGCTCTTCTCTCTAAAATATTCTAAGATTTTAGTTATATATACGCCTTACTCCATCCTTAAAGCGGCTTCGGATTGGACTATAATGATGGACACGTATGAAAAACAATATAAAATCCCCGAGGATATTTGTGCGTCGGCCTCCAGACCAGACATATTTCTATATTCGCGTATTTTAAAGCGCGTTGTGATGATAGAGCTTACTGTTCCTTGGGAAACCAACATCCCCAAAAATTATAATGAAATCTATGATTTTTGCGAGTTTTATTCATTTAAATGAAACTAATATTTTTCGGATATACCACGCTACTTTATTTGTGTAAAATACTACGTACTCCCGACGTTTTGACTACTTTTAAGCAACGGGCATCTAATCACCATAGCTTATTCTTACCACAAGTCTCACACTACATACTAATAGTTTCCCGTTTCTCATTCAATACTACGTTAATACTATACAAGATTTATGAATGAAATACTGTTGACGTGGAGTATGTAGTGACGAAAATTTGCTATAATAAAGTATAAATTCAAACAATAATATATAACATTTAATAATAAATAAGACAAAAAGAAATTAATGACTATTCTATCTCTTTCTTATTCTATACCTCTCTCTTTCTAAACGTACGAAAACCAAATTTCGATGTTACCACATACAAAAAAGTCAAGGCTATTTGGCAATTAGATTATGTTCTGCTTCTAATATTATTAGATTGTATATTAAAAATGTTTTATAATTACACAAAATATATTTAACGATTTCAACGTGTTTTTTTTCCAAAAAAAAAAAAAACCTTTCATATGGAAACCTAAAATGTTCGTTTATTTTGTGTTGTGTTTAAAAAATATTATTCTTATAAGTTACCAGATTAAATAATATATTTTTTGTTAATCTAAAGTTAATTGTATGAGACGAGTAAAAATGTTCACAATACTTATGTAATAAAAAAATGTTTTTCTGTTTTGATTAAATGATTAAAACCGCTAGCAAAACCTAGTATATTATTTCGTCTTTTTCATTATCTATATAAATGCATTACTTTTGCCGCCATCACTATTTCACATTCCCGCGTATTTTTATAGTCAATACAATATTTCGTCATCTTAAATGTCAACATTAAATACAAAAAAATACGTAGTGTTGTGACTTGAGCTACGATAAAACTAAATTAATAATCAATCTTCAAAATTAAAGTAATTTAGATACTTAATATGATTTAATTAAATTTAGCTTTATTATTGGATATATTTTAATAAATAAATGATTGTTTTTTGAATTAAAACTATCGATATTTTAAATTATCGATATATTCCATCACTAGCAGCAGAGGAACTGGTTTGCCTTGGAGTAGCCTCAACAATGATTTGAGGACACACCTTTAAGCTCGGAAAGGTTTTGCGAAAGCGACAAAAAAAATACTACGGATTGCTCCATTAAAGAATAAATAATATGTTTTGATCGTATTTTAATAAAATATTATAATTATTATTGCTTTTGGAATCTTAATTATAAAATTGTATTTATATAAACAATTAATTATAATTTATATTATCGTTTTTACTCGCCAATGTTTGGTCGAAATTTTGTTTTTATTTAAACGAAAATTTATTTTGATTTAGCGTTCTCTCAATTAGGTATATAGGGCAACTGGAGGTTTCAGGAAAACTACGAAACTTATATACTGTATATTATAATAAGAACTACATATTAAAACTTATAACCTACACCTAAGACTACATGATTGACCCGATGTTATGATAGCAATACCATTCCATAGCTTGTGTGTATCAGGAATCTTCTGGTTCACACGCTTGGTGTTCGTTCCGCGGAGTCGGCGGCGTCAAGAGTTATATATTATACATACAACGATGTTACCCCGGCGATGTTCATGTATTTCTTAATATGTAGCGCGTAGGTAACATAAACTATAATATTAATATTTACATATTTATAAATACCAAAAATCCCAAAAGCTTCACTCAAAATTACAAATGACGTAATGTTATTGTAAAAAAAACCGGATTTGATTTGCCTTTCGAAGCGTGTCATTATATTTATTAAACAAAATATATTGTATTATATTTTGTGGTCGCGTAATGCTTAAACGCCCGCCTTTCACATATGAGGGCGTGGGTTCGATCCTGGCAAGTACCAATGTGATTGTTCCAAGTCATAGGTACTTTATAAGAGTATTTAGACACTACTGACAGATGAAGGAAAATATGAGGAAACCTGGACTTATAATATCAAATTATAAGTTTGAAATCACCAACCCGTCTTGAGTCGTGGTGATTAATGCTCAAACCTTCTCCATGTGAGAAGAGGCTCAGCAGTGGGCTCTGATAGGATGACGATGATGATCATTATATATTATATTAGTAATACATACTATTGCTTGCGACTCCACTCGCGTAACGTGGACATGAGAGTTTTATTAAAATCATACACAAGGAAAGGCCAATTCAAACGTGAAGTTAAGTAATTATCGTAGATCCAAGCTTTTTTTACTTATCAGTTGGCTATCTACCTTGTTAAGATCGTTCAAAAAGCTATCTACTATTCCTTCTAAAGATGGAGTATGACCTATATTATCTATCTTACGACCGAGAAATTTAAATGGTGCATTTTCCGTAACCGTAGAAATGCATTGACCGCCTAACGATAGTCCCGGATCGTATGAGGTGTATCTTGTATTCCGCCTACCAAGACACAGACAATGACATTTACTGGGTTTTGTCCTCAATCCATCCGTCCACTCATAGAATTTATCCACTTCATCCAATAGTACTTGACAGTGTTTG
The DNA here is from genome assembly GCA_916720795.1 of Danaus chrysippus. Taxonomy (NCBI): domain Eukaryota; kingdom Metazoa; phylum Arthropoda; class Insecta; order Lepidoptera; family Nymphalidae; genus Danaus; species Danaus chrysippus. Next base: position 1,511,427 of record CAKASE010000072.1, on the reverse strand, counting down.
GGGTTACGTGTCAGTATTGCGAGATCGCCAGTTAAGGCTAAAATGGATTCCGTGTGTTTATTATTAAACTTCAATTAAAAAACTAAAAAAGCACGCTTGTAACTATATCCATTTTATGTTTTTAGTACGATTTATCAATTAGTTTTTTGTGGACATGCGCAGATACACTAGCTCTGTCCCTTTCACTCTCATAGAGGATATATGAGAAGAATATATTAATCCTGGCGGCCCTAACAAGGATAATGGGAAATTGTTAACGAATTATTGTATTGTCATTGGTCCTTGAGACATATGTAAAGTTTCAAGTTAATCAGATGTTTAGAAACCGGTGAAAATCGTGCTCAAAGATTCCCTTACATACATACAGACCAAGATAATATAAGCGTGTTAAAAATAGGAATAATTATTTAGCAATAATTTTTAATATTGAATGTTTTTTCTCCCGACAAGAACATACATGAATTCTTATATTAAGTCAGTTATTTTTATTGCTTACTAGCTAACCCGGCAGACTTCGTACTGCCTGAATCGTGAAATAAATAATTTCTTATTTATTATTTTAGAGTTTACTTTTGAGCCATAAATCTTTGTGCTCTGAAGTGCGACAGAATGATTAACATATTGTATATGAATATAAAAAAAAACGCTGTTTTTATGGGTTTTCTTCGGAAATAAATCATTTTTTCAGCTTTTATACTTCCCCTGAACCTCCACGAACATTTCAGACTAAGATAAGTTAAAAAAAAAAAAAAAAAAAAAAAAAACGAAAAAAAAAAATAAAAAAAAAAAAAAAAAAAAAAAAAAACACAAAAAAAAAAAAAGATATAAAATAAAAAAAAAAAAAAAAGAAAAAAAAAAACAAAAAAAAAAAAAAAAAAAAAAAAAAAAAAAAAAAAAAAAACAAAAAAGAAAAAAAAAAAAAAAAAAAAAAAAAAAAAAAAAAAAAAAAAAAAAAAAAAAAAAAAAAAAAAAAAAAAAAAAAAACAAAAAAAAAAAAAAAAAAAAAAAAAAAAAAAAAAAAAAAAAAAAAAAAAAAACAAAAAACAAAAAAAAAAAAAAAAAAAAAAAAAAAAAACAAAAAAAAAAAAAAAACAAAAAAAAAAAAAAAAAAAAAAAAAAAAAAAACAAAAAAAAATAAAAAAAAAAAAAAAACTAAAAAAAAAAAAAAATAAAAAAAAAAATAAAAAAAAAAAAAAAAAAAAAAAAAAAAAAAAACAAAAAAAAAAAAAAAAAAAAAAAAACAAAAAAAAAAAAAAAAAAAAAAAAAAAAAAAATAGTTAGTTGTCAAATCTAATGTCAAAAAACGTTTGTATATGAAATAGAAAAACGCTGTTTTTATGGTTTTCTCGGAAATAAATCAATTTTTTCAGCTTTTATACCTTCCCTGAACCTCCACGAACATTTCAAGACTAAGATAAGATAAATCCGTTCAGCCGTTCTCGAGTTTTAGTGAGACTAACGAACAGCAATTCATTTTTATATATATAGAAGATAGATTAAGAGTTTCCATGCTTACGTAAACTAGAACAGTTCTATAGTTTCCTTACCATAAACCATTTAACGTTATATCGCAAGTACTTGTGAAAACCTTAGTCTAAGTAACCTCGGTACTTGTACATAACGTAATTTTTTACGAAAACAATTATAATTTTTCAATTACTAACTTGAACAATGTCAAATCGTCAAATTTTACGCATAGAGTAATCATTTTTCAATTAAAAACTTAGGATGAAAATCAAAGATAAGCCGTATTTACTTTAAACGATGTTTTACGTTTACCGTGACTAATAACTCATATTAAATAATATACTATACTATATTTAATTTCACGTAATATTTAAACAAACTTTTACTTTTATTTAAATTATCACATTTCTTATTGAGACGAAACCTCTCATCATTCAATGTATTCACGGTGCGTGTGTCCATCGTTGTAGTGAGAAGGGCTTCAACAGTGACTGGGACTTGTGACCCAGGTGTAGGTTTAATATATATAGAGAGACGAAACCTCTCATCATTCCATATATTCACGGTGCGTGTGTCGGGTCCATCGTTGTAGTGAGAAGGGCTTCAACAGTGACTGGGACTTGTGACCCAGGTGTAGGTTTATGGGTCTCTATCTAACGCGTTAAACGCTCACTTCCACTGCACAAGCTCCTCTCTCTACCAAATTTGGTTCGAACCTACTAGAACTGCCTTGGAAGTACGTTCTGAGAATGAATTGATATTAGTTCTGGACAGGCTCAAGTCTTTTAGTAGGTTGTAGAGAGATTTCGCTGTTATACCTCTCGCTTCCACTTGTACCGCGAACAAATCCACGACGAACCTATTTCGAGTTAGTTCGTTAGTGAGCTCGTAATATTTGTTGACCTTGATGGTATGGTTTTTGGGGATGTTGGTTTCCCAAGGGACCGTAAGCTCTATCATCACTACGCGCTTTAAAATTCGCGAATACAAAAATATGTCTGGCATATTCTTTTTCTTCCTGGCAATTTCCCAGCTTTAGCCAGGGTCTGCCTTAAATGTTGTGAATAGTTTTGGCTAATTGTTTTTACGACCAGCCGCCTGCCTGACATCAACCCTCTTTGAGAATGCATTATTCAGTGATGTCTAAATACTCTTATAAAGTTCATATGATTCGGAAAAATCACATTGGTACTTGCCAGGATCGAACTAGCGCCCTCGTGCATGAGAAGCGGGTGTTTTAACTAGGCCACCACTGACAAAAAATATGTCTGGTATATTATATTATTTAATATGATTTTTCATACATAATTTTTAATCATTTATAAGATTGTAGAATCATGTCTACACTTGACATTAAAAGTATGTACTCGTAAGGTAAGTATATCTCGCCTTGAATGTAAAGGAATGATGTAATATTATTTAATTTGGACATTAGCAAATCTATTGCGGTTTTCCTTAAACTAGTAACTGTATCCTTACCACGAGTTCGTCACTACATACTCCACGTCAACAGTATGTCATTCATAAATCTTGTATAGTATTAACGTAGTATTGAATGAGAAACGGAAACTATTAGTATGTAGTTTGCAACACTTATTGTTTTAATTTAAAACTTAATTAAAATTATGCTATTTTTTAATCAATCACCTAATTTAATATTTGTGAATAAATTGAAAGACAGTCGTTTAAAGAATACCGTTTTTTCGGCTTCATTTTTTCATTCTAATTGCGGAAATTAAATAAATTAGTTTTATAAGAAACATAAATAAAAAAAACTTTTAATCCTACTAATATTATAATTGCGAAAGTTTGTGAGTGTGTGGTAATGTTTGTTACTTCTTCACGCTCAAACGGCTCAACCGAATTTTGATAAAATTGTGTTTACAGGAAGCTGACGTCCAGGAATAACATATAGGCTACTTTACATCCCGGAAATCGGGTAACACCGCGGGGCGCAGCTAGTTACAGATAAAAACCATTCCAATATGTATTTTTCCTAGAAATGATTCAACAACGCTAAATGTTTAATTTGTCAATAGTTGCCTAGTCACAAAAAACGTCATGTACCAAGTATATTAAATTATTACTAAGGTGTGTTAATAAAATATTAAATAAACATATAAAAATAAGGTATTTGTGTGATAAATGTGTCATAAGACGAAGGCTTTATATATATACTAGTTTTTGCCCGCGACTTCGTACGCGTTAATTTCTTCATTAGTAATATATGTATGACCTAGAGGTCGTAAATAACCAGATATTGGAATTTATTAAGTATTTTTCTGTTTAGATGGAATAGAATGAAATATCCTATGTCCTTTCTATGTTCTAATCTATCTCTCCACCAATCTTCATCCAAACCCGTACAGTCGTTCTTGAGTTATAAATAGTGTAAATAACACGACTTTCGTTTATATGTGTCGTGTGTAATTTAAAACACAATAAAAATAAACGTTTTCCTGTTAAGAACACATAATGCATAAAAATTTAATAAAATACTCATTTTTTCTTCATAATGTGATACATATATATATGTTTTTCAGGATAAAAGATATATAAAAATTAATTATTATGTTTTTTTTTATCTAAAGGTGGCACTTCACTTGGCGTTGCGTATTCGCCGCATTTGTCCAAATATTTGTACGTAGTCCAAATAGCGCAAACATGACATCCACACTTGGCATTAAACGTCTTTACGCGTTTTCTCTTATGCGTGTATGTGTGTTATTTGTGCAAATATGTCAAATGAAGACGAATAATTCGTCCACACATGGTCTTATTTGGCAAAACAACAAATAAACGTCAAGTGAAGTGCCACCTTAAGAAGGAGGCCACAACATGTAATGAACTTCAATATCCGGTTTTAATTGTTGCGGAAGTAAACACTATGAGGAAAATAAATACAATTATTTGTTAAAGGAACTTTACACATAAATAATGTTGATTTAGTTGCCATATACAGGGTGACTGGTGAATTACTATCGATACTTGAGGACGTGATATTTGACGATCATATATGACAAAATAAAAATTAATATAACATAAATATTAATAAACTTCTGAGTAAAGTTAACCAAAAGTTATGTAATTAATTACGCATCGTGTGAACACCCTACAGATTAGGTATCCACACACGCACACACACGCGTGCGGCGGCGTGGTGTTGTATCAGCACGCCGCCGCACGCGTCCACAATTGGAACACTTGGAACGTGTCAACACTTTATTTATTTATTGGGAAATTTGGTCAAAAATTAAGTGCCTATTTTTTTTACATAATTCGAATGAGAATCATGTACCGAGTATTCTTCTTAAATATTGATAGTAATTCACCAGTCACCCTGTATATGAAAAGGTTTTAAATAAAAATTTGGGTATGCATAAATAATGTTAAATTTAGACCACTGTGATTATAAATGCAATTATAATAACATTTAAATAATATTGGAATAAATAGCAATTAAATTTTAACATTTTTGCATAAAAAAATAGTATTTTGATCCAGTAGTGAGATTTTAATTGTTTTAAGTTAAGTTGTTAAGATTTTAAATATGCCAAAGTTTCTAAGATAATTAGATAAATGTTTATAATAATCGTATTTCGTAATAAATGTGATTAAAGTAGAAATTACATAAAATTATGAGTTATTCTAATGATCGGAAGAAAACTTACTCGTTTTTTGTACAATATTATAAAAAACGAAAGAAATATTAGAAATCAGTCTCGATTAGTAACACAAATTATTATTATTGTTTGAGAAAAGCTTATTTTACTTTCTGGTAATTTTCATTTGAAAGAAAACACTAAAATCAATAAATTCTCGAGTAAATAGTACTTATTTTTATCTTTAACCCAATACACAGATTGAGAAATTTATTATTACAATAGTTATTTGAACATATTTATAATATATAAGAAGGTTTATAGTATTTAAATAAAACCTTCTTTGTCTTCCGGCTGTATAAAGTAATGCATATTACAAAATAATAGCGCGAATCGTGATCTACATATCAAACAGCCTTCGACTATCTGTGATGTCACTTTGACAGCTGCCTCACGTCAATTGTCATGTAAATAAACGCTCACCATGGAGGTTGAATTAAAGTAAACAACCTCTTTTTATTAAATAAATATTAATTATTAAGTAATGAATCACAACAATGCGTAATTATAATAACTGACACCTTTGTTTTTTTTTAATTCAGCTGCTAGCAATGATTTCATGTTATTAATCCATAAATCGTTTAGATTATAAGGAAAACGGATGTTTAAATGTTTTTTAATTTAAAATGGTGATGCGTGCTTCTTTTATATCTCTACTTGTTATTTTATGCTTCAATGGTTAATATCAAGCACATATTTTTTATGGACAATTACTGTTCTATGTTAGGGTTGCCAAAGTATATATGTGTATACAGGAGGACTGGTGAATTACTATCGATATTTGAGGACGTGATATTTGACGATTATATATGACAAGATAAAAATTAATATAACATAAATATTAATAAACTTCTGAGTAAAGTTAACCAAAAGTTATGTTATTAATTACGCATCGTGTGAATACCCTACAGATTAGGTATACATACACACACATACGCGTGCGGCGGCGTGGTATTGTATCAGCACGCTGCCGCACGCGTCCACACTTGGAACGTGTCCACACTTTATTTATTTATACGGAAATTTTGTTAAAAATTAAGTGCCTATTTTTTTTACATAATTCGAATGAGAATCATGTACCGAGTATTCTCCTTAAATATTGATAGTAATTCACCAGTCACCCTGTATAAGGTAAAATTATCTAAATTTTAAGCCTGAGAGACTATTAAATATTAGAGACTAAATAATAAGTTCCGTATAAAAAGTCTAAAGATAGTGCGTTTATTGGTTTCAAAATCCTAATATAAACTACTACTGGTCCGTTTAAAAATCACTTAGGCTTACATAACCCATTTGTCGATTAAGGCTACGGCTCATAATACGAAAATGAAAAAAAATGGAATAGGTATGTACATACTTTAAAACATTTAATTTAATGAGCTTCTGCGAATACAAAAGGTATTGAATATTGATATCAAACAATATTAATATTATACAATAAGAGATTTTAAATGAAAAACTATTTCGCTACTTTCGATGCAAACATGTACTAATCATATATATATATATATATATATATATATATATATATATATATATATATATATATATATATATATATATATATATATATATATATATATATATATATATATATATATATAGCCCTTGTCATGTCATCAGTCTATCAGACGCCCACTGCTGACCAAAGGCCTCTTTCTCACATGGAGAAGGTTTGAGCATTAATCACCATGCTTGCTTAACACGGGTTGGTGATTTCAAACTTATAATTGTGAAACTATAAGTCCAGGTTCCCTCACGATGTTTTCCTTCACCGTATGTCAGTGGTGTCTAAATACTCTCAGAAAGTACATATGAATCCGAAAAATCACATTAGTACTTGCCAGGTTTGAACCCGCGCCCTCGGCAACGAGAGGCGGGCCCTTTAACCACTAGGACACCATTGAATTTAATAAAAACAAATTCGTAAACGGAACTGCGGGATTAAGCTAGTATGTAACTTAAATACAATCGTTATTATCGCGGTTTATATTAATAAAACAACATTAAAACTTTATGTTCATTCATAATTGGATGTCAAATAAACATAAATGTAATGATTTACGACTACCACTGACATTGACATATAGACAATTATATGATGATTAATAAATGTATTATATTATAATTAAATCTATATATATAAAAATGAATTGCTATTCGTTAGTCTCACTAAAACTTGAAAATGACTGAACGGATTTATCTTATCTTAGCCTTGAAATGTTCGTGGAGGTTCAGGGATGGTTTAAAAGCTGAAAAAAATTTATTCATTTCCGGGAAAATGCTAAAAACAGCCCTTTTCTATTTCCCATACAAACGTTTTCTTGACATTAGATTTGACAACTAACTAATATGTCAATCATTCTGTCGCACTTCAGAATAGTTTACTTATAGGTAAACTCCAAAAAAATAAATAAAAGTTATTTATTTATTAATTGAGGCGGTACGAGGTTTGCCGGGTCAGCTAGTCAAATTTAAAATTTAAATGAACTAGTATTTTTCTGATTAAACTACGCGAATTTATTTTTGATTATAAACTACATACTCGAAGTTTCGGTTACTTTACAGCAACCGTGATCATTAAGACGAGGTGTGAGCACTCACATAAAATCGCGTAGTACATCCGAAAAATATCAGTTTCATTTAAATGAATATCGCGAAAATCTTAGATCTCATCAATTTTAAAATAACTAGAAGATGCATCATCCGATATATTCTCGATTCGCTCTAAAAAAACCTTCATACAAGTTGTATGTAGCGACCTCTATGTGTCAGTAGCGAACCGTTTGACAAGTTGTATGAAGCGACCTCTATGTGTCAGTAGCGAACCGTTTGACAAGTTGTATGAAGCGACCTCTATGTGTCAGTAGCGAACCGTTTGACAAGTTGTATGAAGCGACCTCTATGTGTCAGTAGCGAACCGTTTGACAAGTTGTATGAAGCGACCTCTATGTGTCAGTAGCGAACCGTTTGTAGTACATGTGTTCCGTGTACAACAACTGAACGTGATATTGGTGGTCCTAGGTATATAATAGTGTTTATAAACCCGCTCCATATAACTGGTCTATACAACACAGAACCTCGTCTCTGTACAGAGGTTGACGAGATCATCTCCGTGGATGAGTGACATGAGGCAACTGTATAACGTTACTAGCGGTTTACTCAATAATTATTAGGTATAATATTAAAACAGGGGTGTTTTTATATTGCAGTCGAAGTCTTATCAGTTTCCTTGCTGGGATTTTTAGTTTAAATGTTGATTATCAGTTTAGAAAGGCAATAGTATCAGGTGATTTACGCGTGCGAGTGTAATAATTAAATGAGCATAATGATACTATGGGTTTTTTATACTTTTATATCTACATAATCCCGACACTCTATGTCTTTCACGTGTATTCGAGTTACAGTTTCAGTCTTGATTCTTAATGTTCAGAATTACTTCCAGTTGTAATACAAAATGTCTGAAGCCAGTATTCATAGTTTTCAAATAGATTTTGCAAATATATATTTTCAGGATTATTATTTATTACTAGAAGACCTGGCGAACTTCATATCGCCCTATAATAAAGAAATATCAATAACGTTTTTTTTATTTATATTTTCGGAGTTTACCTGTAAGCCATAAATCTCCGTGTTTTGAAGTGCGACGGAATGATTGACATATTAGTTGTCAAATCTAATGTCAAAAAAAACGTTTGTATGGGAAATAGAAAAGGGCTGTTTTATGGTTTTCCCAGTAATGAATCATTTTTTTTCAGCTTTTATACCTTCCCTGAACCTCCACGAACATTTCAAGACTAAGATAAATCCGTTCAGCTGTTCTCGAGTTTTAGCGAGACTAAGGAACAGCAATCCATTTTTATATATATAGAAGATAATCAGAAATAAAAATAATTTCTAAGTATTATAGTATATTGTTATATTCGTCTTCGTAAAAGGGTACACGAAAATCCTAAATATAATTACATAAATAATCTTTAGTTCTTGTTAATATAAAATTAGTGTTTTGTTTCAGTACGTCTGTGCGTCGTAGAAGGTCGCGGTCCCTTCAAACGAGGCGCAACTTTCTGTCCCATTTTGGAAGAGGAGAAGTCTGGCGTGGAGTGTGTATTAGGAGCTGATCAGTGAGTTTATTATGATTGTTAATTGGTGATTATTAAATGGAATACGTCCTTACTGTTTTGCTACTGTATTCGCATTAAAGTTAAATTAGAATAATCGACTGTATGGATGCATTTTGCATGTGTGAGGCATTCGTTTGATACCATACTATTATAGTACTATATTTAAGTTTGTTAAGAATTAAATATTGTTAGTAGTAATCTTCTATATATATAAAAATGGATTGCTGTTCCTTAGTCTCGATAAAACTCGAGAACAGCTGAACGGATTTATCTTATCTTAGCCTTGAAATGTTCGTGGAGGTTCAGGGAAGGTATAAAAGCTGAAAAAAATTGATTCATTACTGGGAAAACCATAAAAATAGCCCTTTTCTATTTCCCATACAAACAGTTTTTTTTGACATTAGGTTTGACTACTAACTAATATGTCAATCATTCTGTCGCACTTCAAAACACGGAGATTTAGGGCTTGAAGGTAAACTCCAAAAATATACATAAAAAAACGTAATACATATTTCTTGATTATAGGGCGATACGAAGTTCGCCAGGTCTTCTAGTTTTTTAATATTTATTGGGAATTCTTATGACAGTCAACTAGCGCCATAGGTATATTCGTTATAATAGTATAAATTAATGTTAATAATTTAAATGTGCAAATAATTAACAATTGGTTTTACAATTTATAAGTAGAGTTTTACCACATTTTACTTAAATTTTAATGTTTTATTATTTAATGGAAACTCTTATAAGGCGCTAGTGTCGCCCTCTGTATGATATTAATAACTTATCATTGAATATTATAAGTAGAATGCAAATATTAGACTGGGGATTCTGTTTCGAGCTGTAGAGCTATAAACTTAAGCGGAAGTACTGCCTAATTTATTTCTAACGATATATTTTTGCAGAATTATCATACATTTGATTAGAAATAAAAATTTTACTTAGGAAGCGTATTGATTTTGACAGATAAGTGAAGATATTATCTACTTATTTTTTAAGGTGATTTTACAGCGACATATTGGAGAAATTTCGTCTTTAGTGACTTAACACCGCATGTTGTGTGTAAAACAAATATAATGTTAAATATTACATTTTAGTATAAAACATGTTGAGAAAGATAGTAACAATAGAATTATTATATTCACTAGAGTTCAAGATTTCGCAATCATAACTTAATATATATAAAACAGAAAAAATCATTATTTAATTCTGCCTAACTGATTTTATTATCGCCATGGCTATAGTTTTGGTATTATTCTATATTTTTCTTCCCAGACTGGACTGCCTGCGTCGCATAAGTAAAGGAACAGTTGACTTCGGAGTATTTAGCCCTGAGGATCTGATAGCAGCGCAGTGGGCTGACATCGACGTCCTAGTCACTAATGAGATTAGACAAAGACATAGTGAGTGGATGAAATTGGCTAAAACCTTTTATATTCCTATACCCCAAGAATGCATATACAGTAGAACTCCAATTATCCGAATTAATGGGGACCGGGACCCATTCGGATAATCAAATAATCGGAGTTTTTTTTTAAGTGCCATTGGAGAGAAATAAAAGTTACGTTTTGATATTGCGCTATTTTTTTATTGAATTAAATGAAAGAAACATGATATTTTCACATGTTTTAAATATAAATAAATTGTACTTATGTACAAGTTTAGAAATAAAAATCATTGTTTTATAACATCTTCGTCAATGTAAGCTGTTTTGCGGTCTTAACTTGCCGTTGTGCGTACACTGACTTCGCGGGGGGAAGAATAATAGCGCACTTAGACTTTTTTTGGACAATTTTTTTTCTGAAAGTGATTCGGATAATCGGCGATTCGGATAGTCGGAGTTCGGATAATTGGAGTTCTACTGTACTTACATATACTTTTCCTGTATGAAATGAGAGGAAACTTCTCATCATTCCATGTATTCATATGCGTGTGTCGGGTCCATCGTTGTAGAGAGGAGCTTCAACAGTGACTGGGACTTGTGACCCAGGTGTAGGTTTAAGGGCCTATCTAACGCGTTAAAAGCTCACCTCCACTGTACAAGCTCCTCTCTCGACCAAATTTGATAATAACCTACTAGGGCATCCGAAGTTATGTTACTAGAATTGATGTTAGTTCTGGACAGGCCCAAGTCTTTTAAGTTGTATAGAGATAGCTGTTATACGTCTCGCTTCCACTTCTACATACAAATCTACTGATGAAATGAAAAATTTGCAAATGCTCTATATTTATATGCAAAACTTGTAAGGACTAAGTATTTGAATCTTGATTTATTTTTCAGATGCCAGTCAGAGATAGCCAAAATTATTTATCAGTTTAAATTAAAATAACAAATAGTTTATAAATTTTAGAATTATTTTAGATACTTTAAGGTTTATATTTATTGTTGGTGGTGGGATTTTTATTAAGGGAACGATGGGACTGACATTTAGCTTTGCTGCTAAAAAGTCCCAAAATAAAATCAGAAAAAAAATTAATATTTTTCATGTTTTATTTCAGGACCATACGAGCGTAGAATAGTATCGGTAGTTAATCGTCGCATTCTGTTTGAGAGTGAGGCGTCTTTATCAAATGTTCTTAGGAACAGTACTCTGTGTCACCCCGGTGTCGGGGTCGATGACCTCCGACCGTTATCAGATACCCTCGCTGGGGTATGTATAATTTATACTAAATAATTAGATCTAAGACTTTTAGTATTCTTTGAAATAAAACTAATATTTTTTTTGATTTAGTTTATCTGTCTGTCCGTGATCATTTTTGCGAAGTAACCGAAACGTTGGAACTATGTAGTTAAAATAATAATCGAGTAGTAAATACAAAAATATTAGTTTTATTTAAATGAATACTCTTGAAAGTCTTGGATTGCATTAGACAACCATGAGTTTCTTTACTCAAACGAAATATTTACATTTCTAGTAACCCATTCATAAATCACCACTAATAGTACCGACGTAACGTACAATCTTCAGTAAAGTTAGTGATTATCTAGAATCTAGATATATATAAAGAAAGTCGTCTTAGTTACACTATTTATAACTCAAGAATGGCTGTACGGGTTAGGATAAAAAATGGTGGAGGGATAGTTTAGAACAAGAGAATGTACATAGGATACTTTACATACTATTGAAAATAAAAAAATAAGTTGAAGATATCCAAAATCTTATTATCTACTGTCTTTAAGGAGAGATATAGTTGGACCGGTCAAATACATATCTAATTCTGAAACTAATACAGACGAAGTCACAGGCCAAAACTAGTTAATATAATTTCATGACCAGTACCTGGAGTCCCTCATCATTCCTCGTTCGTGTGAACCGGAGCTGACCCTCACTGAGAACCACATCAAGGCTGTGTCCAGCTTCTTCTACAAAGCTTGTAAAGCCGGACCCTGGGTACCAGATAAAGAACGCGATGCTGCTCTTAGTGAGTCATTTCATATAAATTTATATGGTCTATTTGATAAAATTGCTTGGAAATCATTATTTTTTGTACAAAAATGAATACTAAGTAGAAGATTACTATATATACACATTATTTTATGTAATAATCAAATAATTAACTAGTCAGTAATTACACAAGTGACAAGTTCTGTTCTTGTTAACTAAGCAAGGTATATGTTTCTTAAAGCATGCTAGGTTTACATCCAGAAGACTGCACCTTAATGACACTCTGTTTAGCTTAGATTTTATTTTGTATGCACTAGTTGTAAGTCAGTTTTGTAAACTTAAATAATAATAAAAAAAGATTAGTGATTTCAAAAGACTTAAATATGGACAAATCTTGTATTTTACATATAGCAGAGTGATTAGTAAGGTAAATAAGGAAATTAGTTATGGGTAGATGCAGAAAAATTATAATCTTCTATATAAATTAGAAATCACGGAGTAAAAGTATTATATATAAGCAGAATGAAATGACTAGGTAATTTCTTATATAGATTAATTCTATTAGCACTAAGTAGTACATTTATATTGCCAATACTGTATATTTTCTGTACTGTACTATGGTTTTGATTGAGCTCTAATCAAAACTATGAACAGTTTTTCTTTTACAAATTAAGTGTTTTTCTTTATATTAGGAAGTTAAAAATGATTTTACAGAGAAGAAATATCCAAATCTGTGTGGAGCTTGTGCCAGCGCGGAGTGTTCAACAAATGATAAGTACTTTGGCCCGCTTGGAGCTCTACAGTGTCTGGGGGATGACGCGGGCGACGCTTTGTGGGGGGAAATGGATGATGTCATGTACTTCTTTGGGGTGAGAACATATTTCTATACCAAAATTTAGTATGAGAACTAAATAGGTTTGGAGAATATCATACTTGAGTATCAAATTCATGTACGTTTTCAGATAATAACATATTAATATGGGTCCCTTCCTGAATTTAGCACAAGAGCTAGTTACTTTTAGAGAATTTCATAGTTAAGTTTTTAATTAATGTACTTCTATGGGGAGAACCTATATCTTTATAGCCGAAAAATCTTGAACCAATATAGTATTTCACTATCTATATCATATTTAAGTATTAAATCCTCCTATTCAAAACTTCCTGGTTACTTTTCCAGGTGAACTCCTCATCCGCGGCCAATTCCGCTGCAAACATCGATTCCTTTTCGTATTTATGTCGCGACGGCAGCTCGCAGCCTGTCGCAGGGAACTTGGAGCCCTGCGTGTGGCTGAACAGACCCTGGCCCGTAGTTATCGCTAAACGGTAAGCCTTAACCCATAAATAAATATATCGACGGAGATAATCCAAATCCGCTTAACTAGCATTGCATAAATCCTTGTATCTACATTGGAAGCTTTAAGAAGAATGTTTAAGCTGAAATATTTTCACAACTAGTAATAAATTAAACAGTGAATAATTACTAATTGTGAAAATTATTCAGCTATAACTTTCTTCTGATAATCTGCTTCCAATGTAGATCCACGGATGGTAGTTAAGCGGATTTGCACTATTCCCGACGGTATATTCTTCTAGGTAAAGCATATTGAATGTTTTTGCATCAAATAGCATAGTTTGGAGCAAAATAGAGGCTAAAATCTGTAAATTCATGTTAATATTATGTTATTCTTGGACTCATTTATCCACACGCGTGAACGTCTATTAATTAATTAAAAATCTTATATATTCTTTTATTTCAACTAAATAAATGGTTATCATGTATTTACACAAAAATTTTACCACCAACCCACTACATATAGATTTGTAACAAAATGTTCCAAAGGTAGAAAGGAATTAATATATTTATTAATTATATATATACATATATATAACCCCTCGTGTAATTCACAGGAAAGCTTCAGCATCAGTGAGTTCCCTGGTATCATCACTGCAGGAGGAGGACCTTTTCCGTAGTAATTGGCGCGGGGCCCTCGCCTCACTGCTCGAGGTCCGCCAGGCCCCAGTAACTGCTCACATGAAGGCCCCACTCGACTACCTCGCATCAGCTAAAGGCTTCAGAGAAGCTTACAGTCAGAGCGGATGTGATCCTCCTAGGTAATTACGGCTTATCCGCTAAGATTAATACTTTGTTCATCATCATCCTATCAGAGCCCACTGCTGTAAGGCCTCTTCTCACATGGAGCGATATTGCAAAGTATCAATATAATCTATTTATGAAGAGAAACTATCACATTACTACACTAATAGTCGCACCAAACGACTACCTAATCAGTCTTAACTTACTCAAATTTGCCATTAATTTAATTTGAAATTTGAATATATAATTCGTTTCCGTACATGATCATATCAAAAACCCTACAATCCTTACTATTATTATAAATGCGAAAGTAACTCTTATTTATCTGTTACATTTTCACGCCCAAACCACTGAATTGATTTTAATTAAATTTGGTACAGACAGAGTTGTCCTTGAGAAAGAACACAATAGTTTTTATTCCATACTTTTGAAAGGTTCTCTTGGAAACGCGATATAACCGAACTCCACGCGGGCGAAGCTGCGGGCGGGAAGCTAGTATATATATTTCCAATTCCAAAAAACATGTTTTTCAGACACATAACAATGTGCACGAATTCGTTATTGGAGAAGAATAAATGCGAGTGGTTGAGCGAGGCGGGCGCCGTGTACGGGGTCAAGCCACCGCTACAGTGTGTCATGACGCCGGGCGCTGCGGACTGTCTGAGGAGCGTCAGGGACGGCGCTAGTGACGTCACTGTACAAGACAGCGACTGGCTACCCGTGGGTAGTAGGTAGGTGCTGATAAATAACTCTCTATCTCCCTCTTAGTTAGTGGCGCTTATTAACTCTCTATTTCTTTCTCCCTCTCTTTTGAGCAATAGGTAGGTGCTGATATAAATAACTCTATATCTCGTTCCCTCTTAGTTCGTGTCGCTTACTCATAAATTTCGCTAATATTGTTATCTCTCTCGTTTAGTTAGTGGCATTCGATGGCAATATGAAAGTCAATAGTGACATGAAATTTATATGTATACAAATAAGTGTCAGAAGTTATCGCTTCTTATACGTATGGTAGGTACATACAAATCGATGGCTCCTATGTATAAGAGCCAATGTAGCAATTTAAAAACTTTCATTTTTTTGGTTTAAACACTGCATAATACTGTATTCTACAACATCCATTTAGAAAAATGTGTATTTGTTGGTGGAAAGACTTAGTTTTTATTGCATAGAAGGGCATAAGTGACAAACTTTTTAACGTACAAGGGCTTATATACATTTTGCACATTGGCCCTTATACATAGAAGCCATCGAAATGTTGAAAGCTATATAGGCGATATTGTAGTAAAATTTCTTTATTAAAACATCTGCTCCTTGATTAATCTTAACAAATTTTATCTCTATCTCTTTCTCTCCCTAATTTTCATTTTCATATCACGTTTATTACAAGCAATAATTTTAGTAACACTCAATGTATTTTTTTTTCAGGATTTTCGATTTGAAGCCCGTTCTCTACGAAGTGACTCCTATAGTAGAAAAAATGGACACCGTCATGGCTTACGTCAGAAGTGACGCCAGTATAAACAATATGGCGGATTTACGTGGAAAAAGAGCCGCGTTCCCAAGCTACGATGGCGTCGCGTGGCATTCAGTGTTCAAATATATAGCTGACAAAGAGAAATACAGCTGCCACGACGCTGTACAAGATTATTTCAGTGAAATCTGTGCTCCGGGTGTAGAAATTAGTGGTTTCGAAGTGGATATTACTGATAAATATACTAGGAATTGTTATAAGGAAGAGGACACAGTGATAAGAGGAGAGGTAGCGGCTTTGAGATCGATTGTCGAAGGCAAGAGTGATGTTGCGTTCATTAGTATGAAAACTGTTAAAATGTACCAAAGTGAGTTAAATAATCAAAAATTTATTTTTATTCATAAATATCTTTATTTACATTTTCTTCATATAAATATTAAACATTTTATATTATAGAATATTAGTGAAAACTAAGACTTTGCGAGTATTCATTTAAATGAAACTAATATTTATCGGATATACTACGCGCGTTTTATTTTAAAAAACTACATACACCCGACGTTTCAGTTACTTTTCAACAGACATTATACGCGTAGTAATCCGAAAAATATTCGTTTCATTTAAATGTTAGTTCTCTACAAAAATACTATTGAAGAGATTTTAAATCGATTTTAAGCTTAGCTTACATATTTTTTCAATAACAAATATCTTTAATTCAAACGAATTCTTATACTACATAAGAAATTACAAACAAAATTTACGAATTTCAGGTAATTTGATAAACGAGCCATGGTCCAACAAGAAAGTAGATCTTAAACAAGTTTGTCCTGACGAAAACAAGAAGTACTGTTACATATCCTGGTCAAACATCGGTCATATTTACGCCAAAAAAAACATAACAGCTATGCGAAAACACGAAATTATCACGATGTTTACGAAATTAGATCAGTTATTCGGCAAGCACCAACCATTCCACAACGTCATGTTCACGATGTACGGGCCGTATAATCACCAAATTGACGTTATTTTCCATAATAATACTAAAAGTTTATCAACTGAACACTTATTTAAAACACATCCATACGACTCAATGCCGTTTAATTTTGAGACTAGTTATGATGACAGCTGTCAAACAGTTATTTCTAGTACAGCGTATAAATTGGCGCCAACAGTTGTATTGTTGGCGGCAATTTTATGTATATTAGTCGTAAATTAGTTAGTGAATTAATAAATAATTATATTTATTGAGTTTGTTTTATTTTATTTTAATTTTTTATGCTAAAAAGAGCAACCGGCAGACCGTAGTACATGTGCCCATGGACATCAGCAACATCTATTGTGTTGAGAAATTATCGACACCAAAGATTAGTAACGATGAGATGGGAAAAGGGAAAGGGCAACTGTCTCTCTCACTCATCGGATGAAACGCAGCCATTAAAGACTACTTCACGCCGATCTTCTGTGAGAGGGTGGTACTTCCCCGGTCGAGCCAGCACATGTTCGAGCTGCAGTAACTTGATCACAGCTAGGCTTTACTATCTACAAATGAAGATTTAAATTTTAATAATATATTAAATTATTTTAAGAGGTTTATTTACTACAAAATATTTTCAACTTATATCCTTCATAGAATCGTTTTTTGAGATACAACTTCAGCGTTAGTCATAAATAGTATTTACTTATCACATGATAATCATTATCGGCGCAATTATTTGTTTAATCAATAATTGTTGTTAAATTACCAGGTATCAACCGGACAACTACCTGTGTAAGTGTAGTCACAATAATGAGTCAGTTGCTATAAATAGAGGCGAGAGTACAGATTTCAGACCCCCGATAGGAATGAGGCGTCCCAAAGACGTCCTCTTAGACCCTGACGACCAAATAACAAACAATACAGACAGGAACCAATAACACACCAGACATCATAAACACACATCGCCTTTTCTGGCAAAAGGCGAGGTCCCACTACCTACGAGTACATGTCGCTCCGGCGTTATTATTATAATTATTTATTCTTTATTGCACCCAATACATACTAAAACTAGAAAATAACATTTTCGTTATACAGGGTGACTGGTGAATTACTATCAATATTTGAGGACGTGATATTTGACGATCATATATGACAAAATAAAAATTAATATAACGTAAATATTAATAAACTTCTAAGTAAAGTTAACCAAAAGTTATGTAATTAATTACGCATCGTGTGAACACCCTACAGATTAGGTATACACATACACGCACACAAACGCGTGTGGCGGCGTGGTGTTGTATCAGCACGCCGCCGCACGCGTCCACACTTGGAACACTTGGAACGAGGCCACACTTTATTTATTTATACGGAAATTTAGTCAAAAATTAAGTGCCTATTTTTTTACATAATTCGAATGAGAATCATGTACCGAGTATTCTCCTTAAATATTGATAGTAATTCACCAGTCACCCTGTATATTACTTGCATGAGGTGCAACAGGCGGCCTTATCGCTAAGCAGATATTTCTTCCAGGCAACCTTCCGTTCTGTCGTTAGGAGGCGTCATGCAATCCATTACCTGAACCTTTTCACCACTCCACTCCTAAGCCGAGGTCCGGCCTCTTAGAGGCACCTTAAGACGGGCGTATCCCTGGTAGGGTCCTTTGAGCCCGAATTAAATCGGGTCCCATCTAGGCCACCCACCCCTCGGTGACAAAGCCATATGGGCTAACAACATTAGGCAAATCGAAACTACAAAAAAAAAATTATACAAATAGTCTCGTTCGAGCCGCCGCAGAGATCGTTCGTGTTCGAAGTGACATATTCGTTAAACCTTCTACGAGATTTCCTTCGAGAGTCTGAGGTCCTGATGACATACAAGAACAAAATCATTGATGACGTCACTAATGCTGACGTCACTCTTAAAAAAACGACGAATACACCGATATAACATATAAGTATTATATTTCTCACTTTAAACAAATAATTAATTTTAATTGATAAAATAACACACAAATAAATATAGCATACATATTGTTTTAATTATTTTAGTATTTAGTTGTCATCAATATAAAAAACATGAGCTAAAATTACAGGTATTATTTTGATTGCATCAAATTATATACAATAAAAATATACGCTTGCGACGTAGTTGTACACCATAATTGATAAATAATAGCTTAGTTTAATAATAATTATATATTACAATTTCAAAATGCATTAACATTGAATAATTTATATAAAATAGGCACTTTAAATTTGGGTACAAAGCTCAAGGATCGGTAAATTATAATAAAATGTTAAAAAGGATATAATAAATAAAATTGTTCTTCAAGAACAAAATTATCATAAGTAATATGGATTTCGGATCATTGTTTTTAGTACATTTGCATGAAAAAAGTTTTGCGACGTACCTATGCGTCGGTTTTCGTTAATGTAAAACTTTATGAAACAAATGTTATAATGGGATTTAAGACTTTCGCGAGTATTCATTTAAATGAAACTAATATTTTCTACTACATACTTCTTACATTTTTTTAATGTGTGAAGTGTCAAACGAGTAGACGGCCCACTTGATAGGCAATAGTCACCGTCGCCTTTGGACATCTGTAACTTGTCTTATGTTGCGCATGCGCGAACAACCTTAGTTGTTTATGAAAAGGGGAGGGTCGGGACTAAGGAAATTGCAGGAAAGGGTGGGAACAGGGAAAGGGCAACCGTCTCTCTCACTTATCGGACGTAACGCAGCCATTAAATGCTACTTCTGTGAGAGGGTCGTACTTCCCCGGTCGAGCCAGCCCATGTTCGAACTGTAGTTAGTTGACCACAGCTAGGCTCTACCAACTTAAAAAGTTTCGTTTACTTTGCAGAAAAAGTGACCACGAAATCGTCGTTATTGTCTACGATGTAATTTTTAAAAATAATAAAATACGAGGTGTAATCCGTAAATATTAGTTTCATTGGAACAAATGTTAAAGATTGAAAAGTTCTTAAAAACCTATCTATAGTGTTTTAATAATTTAAAATCTACACATATTTACTTTCTGTTATTAACATAAATGTTGGTATCACCATTTCTCGTAAGAAACCTTTGATCATTATTGTTTTATCATTATCACGGCTGCTGTAAAATAACTAAAACGTCGGGAGTAGGTATGTAGTTTATAATCAAAAATTAAAATCGCGTAGTCAATCCGAAAATATTAGTTTCATTTAAATGAATGAACGAAAGTCTTGGATCTCATTAAAAGTAAAAAGGTAAAATATTAAATAAGCAATAATTATTTTATATCTCTCAATTGTATATAATAAGAAAATATTTTAAGAATTACAATGAATCTCTATCACGTCTTATCAAAAGCCATATTTATAGCCAGATGCTGATTAGGGGAGAGGGGGTGAAATAAAAAGCGCTTGCAGAGGCTAATATGATGAAATCACAAAGTACCAATAATATTTTTACTCATTCACTTATCAATTATCTTTTATTATTTATGTTTGATCAGTCATTTAAATTCATATTGTGCAGTTTTAAGCATATTTGTACCATAAAATAAAATATTTATTACATACATACTGTAGTGAGTACTACAAGTTAACTTTGGCTATAAAACATTACTAATCCTGTATTCCAAATCGTTTTTAAATATCTGGAAATCAGTTAATGGCTGTTATCAGTTTGATTTACATATAAATTATTTAAAAAAATATATCACCCTTGTTCAGACTATTGTAATAACTTATAAAAATATCATCTTTTTTGATTGGTTGATTTAATTATGTCCTTTATAAGTGCAAAAGAGGTTCATATAATATTCCTGTAATACCTAATACAATTTTGAATTAGTTAAAATTGTTACAAAACCTATTTCATACAGTTATTCCCTTTGACAACGATCAACACAAATGTCAGTTTTGATAGTTCTCTTGTGACATTTGAAAACAGTTTTCGCGGTTTAGTTCACAAGTTTATTTATTTACAAAACTTTAAAATGTCCAATGAAAAGCTTAATAGATTCCTCAAAGCGTTGGATGCTGTCCAAAGTGACTATACCTGTGGAGTTTGTGCTGAATTATGCAACAAACCTATAACTTTGAGTACGTGTTTTCATATAATTTGTGCGGAACACTTCGAAAATTTACACAGATGTCCTACATGCGATATACCTATTACGGGATGCACAACATTTACTGATGACCGTTTAGAGAGTTGTATACAATCAGCTAGAGAGTTGGGAAACATATTCGAAAGTTTCCGAGTGAAAGCCGCCTTACAAACATCAAATGCCGGGAGTTCTAACAGTGCCAACAAGAAACGAGTTAAAAAGGCTCTAGGAGTTAATGATAAAGAAAACAAAAGTAACTCTAGGGCCTCTCAAATATATACACCTGAGAAATCAGCTAAATCCAAGAAACAAGAGAACAAAAGTGATAATGTGAACACAACATTACAGTCCACAGCTAGTTCGAAAATAAATACGGGCATTGAGAAAAGAAATAATAAGGGAGAGACGGCTTTACATGTAGCTTGCCGTCTCGGTAAAGTTGAATCTGCAATAGACTTATTAAAACAAGGCGCAAACCCGAATACAAAAGACAATGCTGGCTGGACTCCTTTACACGAAGCTGTTCAGAATGGCCGTCTGGATATAGTTAGTGCATTATTACAGTATAACACACTCATTGATGTACCGGGCCAAGGAAACGAGACTCCGTTACATGAGGCAGTGAGATATAATCACAAAGAAATAGCCGAGGAATTGGTGAAGCACGGAGCAGATATCAATTCTAGGAACTCGAAAGGAGAAACTCCATTGAATTTAGCGAGCAACGATATGAGGAAGATTTTAGAGGAAGCCGCAGAGAATATAATTCAAACACAGGGTGTGAATATCAGTTATTTATCAGATTTGTATATGGAATTGGATTCCGAAGATATCCAAGTGTTCTGCGTTTCTCAATTCCGTACAGTACACAATAAATTAAAATCGCTATCGAAACATCATTCCAATTTACATGTTGAGGCAAAATTTTCTAAAAAAGTTACTCATTTACTGGTCGATGAGGAAGATGGTGTGTGTCCATCAAGTTTAGATGTACTTCAGGGTATCGTGAGTTCCTTATGGATAATATCAACTCAATGGATACTTAAGTCATCAGAAGAGAAATTGTTGCCGTTCAAAAGTTATGAAGTTATTGGAGTCGGTAACAAATCATATAACGGTCCGAGGAACTCTAGATATAACAAATACAAGCAATTACCGGGTATTTTCAACGGCTGCCACATCTACTTGCACAATTTCAACACAAAGTACGAAATATCTAAGTCTATAATATTAACAAAGGCTATATTAACTAAATTAATCACCGATGCTGGTGGCATCGTTCTGAGAAGAGTTCCGAACCCAGAACTGATTCCTGATGAGGAGAAAATAGTTCCGTATCACGCTAAGAAAGGTGGAAAGCTCGTTGAATGCTCACATTATATAATATTTAAGAACATGTATGAGCCGATGTATAATATGTCTCATTTCAAAGCATTACCCATTGGTTGGCTGATAGAGTGTATTGAAAAATATGAATTGTGTGAGCCATGGTAATTCCATTATTCCTGGAATACTGGAAAAAATAAAATTCCTGGAATGTTACATATAAAATCACCATAATGAACTCAAAACTATTAGTTAGGACATTCTTATTACTACATAAGTCTTGAAGTACTTTTGGTGATTACTATAGTATTTAAAACTATTTAATAAACCATAAATAATTTTAGTATTTAACTAACCATAGAAATTATAGTCAGCTTTATCATTCATGTCTCCCTACAACCTCATATAAGAAATAAATAAGAATGGAGGTTTTTTACATAAAATTAAATTGTAAATTAAATTAAATTGTAAATAAAAAAATATTTGAAAATTTATCATTTTCATTTCATCATATCATAATCCTATATTTTGATTTTTTTTTGTACTAGCTTTCCGCCCGCAGCTTCGCCCTCTTGGGGTTCGGTTATATCGCATTTCCAAGAGAACTTTTGAAAAGTCTGGCATAAAAACTATCCTACGTTCTTTCTCAAGGTCAACTCACACTCTGTACCAAATTTCATTAAAATCTGTTCAGTGGTTTAGGCGTGAAAGCGTAACAGACAGACAGACAAAGTTACTTTGGCATTTATAATATATATTAGCAGGGATGAACATTGAAATACAAATATTACAGATATTAGAGGATAGAAAAAGTTTTTTCAACTAATTTTCCTCAAAATTTTTAATATGAGTTTAAAAAAATATATGGAGTAATAAAAAGAAAATTATGCATTAAAAACATTTATTCCACTGATAGAAATCTTTAAAAAAATATACTGTCTTATCTACACATTTTTAACTATACATGGATGTCAAAAAAGGTTCGATAACAATTATTTAAAAAAACACCTATTTGTAATATTTCAAACATATGTAACAATATATATTACTAATAAATTATCCTATACCTACATTAGCTGCTGTATAAGGAATTATCATCAGCCTATCAGAGCCCACTGCTGAGCCTCTTCTCACATGGAGAAGGTTTGAGCATTAATCACCACACTTGCTCAAGACGGGTTGGTGATTTCAAACTTATAATTTGATATTATAAATCCAGGTTTCCTCATGATGTTTTCCTTCATCTGTCAGTGGTGTCTAAATACTCTTAGAAAGTATAAGGAATTATAATATATATATTTATTTATTGGTTAATAAAAATTGAGCTATCAGCCTTACTGTGGGTTTGCATCACACTAAACTTGTAAATTCAAGTTTTCCATTCATTTTATCTTTTCAGGTAATTAATGAAAACTGAATCTAACTCCATATATTATTTGAATCAAATTAACCATGAGTTATACTAAATTTCCAGCTGTTCCAGATGTAAATGATCTATTCCAGGTGTAAATGTTTATTTCCAGATGTAAATGTTCATTTCCAGGTGTAAATGTCTATTTCCAGATGCAAACCCGTCATATAACCCCGTCAACTTCTAGCATCGTTGACACTTTCAGGCACATTTACTTCCAGACCATCCAGGTCTTTAGTCAGTGTTATCTGACAGCCTAGCCTAGACGTATCAGTTAGACCGTAAGCCAGGTCTAACATGTCGCGTTCCTCATCACCTGCTTCTTCTGGTAACCTGGAAATAAGATTTAATTAAGAAAACTACTTGTTTAAAGTGCAAACAGTTTTTTTTTAGGGTATATTGTGATACTATCACGAGATTTAAGAATGGGAAGTCCTATACTGAGTTTTATAGTATTGAGTTTTAAGAAGACATTTAGTAAGTACTAATTAAAAAAGAATTTCCATAACTTTTTTATGCTAAGGCTTCATTTACACTACAATGGTTTAATATTTTGTCAATGCCAATGATTTTATTTGTTTAACTAATTATAATGTCGAGTACAATTATTGAGAGATTCTTTTTTTAATAATAAGGCTTGATTCTCACTGGAATCGGGTAATATTTTGCCAATGTCAGTTTCTATTTGTTGGATGAATTATAATCTTGAGTACTGTGTGGAAACACGAAGGAGATTAACGAATGGAGTGAATATTTTTATTTAAGAAGAGATTCTTATTTGTGTACTAAGGCTTCATTCGCACTGGATTCGTGTAAAATTTTGCTAATAACAACATTTTTACTTGCTGGACGAATTATAATCAGTACTGTGTGGAGGAAAATCGATTTCTTATATATACAACGATTTACATTAAATTATATATATAAATATATATATTTAAATTATAATAATCAATTATTAAACTAACAAGCCACCTATATAAGGAGCGCCATTATTGACAATCTGACACTTTTTGTTCTCAACTATTGTCAACAGAAGAAACTATGCCCTAATTGGTCTCGAATATTAATAATTCGGCCATTCGTTTATTTTAAAAATCATAACGTGTTTTCTTTTCTAACAATATACGTTTGTATGTTTACACATATACATATATGTATAATTATAATGAGTATTATATTACGAATTATAATCATTACAGTGTGGATGAAAATCGATTTCTTATACAGGGTGACTGGTGAATTACTATCAATATTTAAGGAGCATACTCGGTACATGATTCTCATTCGAATTATGTAAAAAAAAATAGGTACTTAATTTTTGACCAAATTTCCGTATAAATAAATAAAGTGCGGACACGTTCCAAGTGTTCCAAGTGTGGACGCGTGCGGCGGCGTGCTGATACAACACCACGTCGCGACACGCGTATGTGTGAGTGTCAGTGTATACCTAATCTGTAGGGTGTTCACACGATGCGTAATTAATTACATAACTTTTGGTTAACTTTACTTAGAAGTTTATTAATATTTGTGTTATATTAATTTTTATTTTGTCATATATGATCGTCAAATATCACGTCCTCAAATATCGATAAGAATTACATTAAACTCTTATATGTATGTATGTATGTTTACCTGTCATAATCAACTTGTTTTAACACCACGTGACACGTAGAACATGTCAATGTACCCTCGCAAGCTCCATATCCGTCTATATCCAAGTCATTATTCACCACCACGTCAAGCAGTGTATCACCAACTTTACCTTCGGTCTCCAGACGACGGCCGTCATACAAATTGAAAACTACCTTCACCCTGGAAAAAAATTACGAAAATCTAAAGATCTAAGACTTTCACGAGTATTCATTTAAATGAAACTGATATTTACGGATTATACTGCACCTATTTTAGTAGAAGGCGTAAAATATATGTACATATAAAGATTTCCATAGAGTTGAATAGTCAGGAAGTATTTAGTTATTTAAAATAATGAGATAATACGAAAAATATAAATAAGATTTAATTGATTTTGTTTTTGATTAAATTTATTGTCAAGCGGGAATCGAACTTGTTTCTTATGATATATGAGATCGACGTATTTATAACAAATGAGCCGTTACGTCTTTATAATAGTTAAGGAATTAAATTTGTGGAATTTAAAGTGTCCAAATATTCTGATATTTTCAATATTTTGTACGTAAATTAGATATAAATATAAAATGTAAATGTTAGTACAGATATTGTTATTTTTGAAATGAAACTTCTTATGCGACTTCTTTCTTGGTTGCGTTAAACGTTTAACGCTCCTGGGGATATAAAGAGACAGAGTGAGATGGAATGCGTGTTGCTCGAACGCATGTGGGCATTCAATTGTGACTTGTAAGTAATATTAATAAAGTTTGTCTTAAAACACTAAAGATTCCTTAAATATAAATTTCTATCCCTTCCTGTTTTCATTTCAATATTACGAAGGTTCACTTCTTCCGCGCGGAATGACTCCACGCACAATTAATAATTTAACAGATTATTTGGTCTTATACAAAACTGTAATTTTTTGATTTAACAATAATATTTAGAAATTTCTTTACTAGAAATGTCTGTCACAAATCAATGAAAAAAGTAAATATCGATCTAATTATTTTTAGTATGCTTACTACAAGTCAGTGGTGGCCTAGTGGTTAAAGAGCCTGGCTTACGTTGCCGAGGACGCGGGTTCAAACCTGGCAAGTACCAATGTGATTTTTCGGAGTCATATGTACTTTCTGAGAGTATTTAGACACCACAGACATACGGTGAAGGAAAACATCGTGAGGAAACCGGGACTTATAGTTTCACAATTATAAGTTTGTTATCACCAACCCGTCTTGAGCAAGCGTGGTGATTAATGCTCAAACCTTCTCCATGTGAGAAGAAACCTTTGCTCAGCAGTGGGCTCTGATAGACTGATAATAATGCTTACTACAAGTTTTTACTTTTGGATTAATAGTTAATGAATTTGAAGCGTTTTTTTTACTTAATAACCTACGTTAATACTATATGTGAAGATTAACGAATGTAAAACTGATAACGCTACTTATGTAGTGACTCATACTTGTTTAAATACACTTATCACTTCATTTTAATCAAACAGTAATTATAATTACAAATATGATAATTTTCAAAACAATTTAGATAAATAAAAAATTTATTTTTAGAATAATACTAATTTTTGTAAGCGATTTTGTCCGCGTTATATTCTGCATTAGTAATATATGTATAGCTGACCGGGCGAACTCTATTCCGACCTAGAGGACGTAAATAACCAGATATTGGTATTAAGTTTTTTCTGTTTCGATCGAACAGAATTAAATATCCTATGTCCGTCTCCTTGTTCTAATCTATCTCTAAACCAATTCTCATCAAACCCGTACAGCCGTTCTTGAGTTATGAATAGTGTAACTAACACGACTTTCTTTTACATATAAAAAATATAGATATTAAAATTTTCACGACATAAAAAAACTAAAAAAATGAGATGGCCGAAATAAACTAAAATTTCAAAAAAAAACTAAATTCAATATTCGTCAGAATCTTAAAAATGCAAGCATTTTGAATAGTTTAAACTTATTTAAATTTTTGTGACTATAACATCTATACCTTTCGTCACTTCAAATAAATATACTTTGACCAAGCATTTTTTTAACTACATCTCTGCCCCAGGCCCGTTTGTTAATATATTCCTAGATCTTTTGACGATCTTGTACAATAAAATATCTTGTTCTCACTGTTTGAATAACACGTGTACATAAATTTGTGTATTTACGTAAAAAAAATGGTCGATCGAAATTTATCGTATAATAAGTCTTAATAATGTATTTTTCTATTTAAACTCAACTTATAACGTTTGTGTTACTAAAAAATATACGAAAACTTTGATACCGTAGGTTTAATAGTACAGAAAGGTACACGTATTAAGGTATATACAATTTATAGCCATAATAACATTGTACTTATAAAGATAAAATTTAATCAGATTATTCACTAACAATATTGTTAATAAATAAACATTGAAACAAATCATTGATATCTTCTTCTACCAGGCAATTTTCCAGCTTTAGCCAGGGTCTGCCTTACATGTTGTGAATAGTTTTGGCTAATAGTTTTTACGACCGGCCGCCTCCCTAACATCAACCCTCTTTGGGAATGCGTTAATCAGTGATGTCTAAATACTCTTAGAAAGTACATATGACTCAGAAAAATCACATTGGTACTTGCCCGGGCCAGGATCGAACCTGAGCACTCATGCATGAGAGGCGGGCCTTTTAACCACTAGGCCACCACTGACTCAGACAAAGTCACAGACTAAAATTATTATACATAACATATATATTAAACCATACTATTTATATATTGTGTTTTGAAGATTTTAGTTCACAAAAATAGATATATTTAACAAAAATTATGAAAGTACATACAACTTCAATATTATTTAGTTAAAATGGCTTTGTGACTCACCAAACAACATGTTACATTTTTAAAACAAAAACAAATGGTTTTAAAATAAAATGATGACAAAGTCAATGAGAATATACAATGGAATTGTGTAAATTCAATAATTATTTTCGAATTTCACCACAAGTAGTTAAATTATTTTAACATTGGTTAAATTTAAATATTAAATTAACTTATGAGATAGTAGAGATAAGAGTATTTAATTATATTTATTTATATGTAATTGAAATAAATATTGATATACATATATACAGATGCAGAATATGCTTTTTAATTTTTATATTATAAGAAATATGTAAAGATTCTAAAAGAAAAGTTTACTTAGTAGTGCAATGAACACTGAAAAAGCATAGATCAAAAACTGTTCTCCTTTAAAGTCCTAACTGTTTATGGTTTAAAATATGCTATGAAATACCGTTGAAGTGAGGGATAACAATTTTCAGTATATAATTGATGTATACCTCTTTTAAATATATTTATTTAAAACAATAAGTGATGCAAACTTTTAACAGATAAATTTGTAGAAATACCAAGTATAATAAAAAATAAAAAAAAAATCACAAACCTATCCAAATAATGTTTTTATTCAATTCTTAATTATGGTATAAAATATATATATTTGATATTTGTAAATGAGATTTAACTTACTTATTTAAACAACTCAGTAACTTCGCAAACAAGATAAGTGCAGTTATATATTACTACTTTTTGTCAAAGAAAATAATTTCAATATACATATATCATTATTTGTAATTGTAATTTACAATTATAATTTTTTATCTACACCAGATCATAAAGGTGTAGTTGCATTTTAAACTTATGTCATTATTACAGAGACGAAAATTATTTTTAATTGGCGTATATGAAGCTAAAAATAGGTTATTAAAGATAATTATAAAGAAAACATACTTGTATAGATTGTTTTTGGGTGCATTATGCCAGTTTAAGTGTACTTCTAGTAATATTTAATATATAATACTTACTTTTCTTCCTGTAGTACCAATCTTGTTGTTGATAACGGCATAATACTTTTGTAATTGCCGAATATATTACTAATACCGTTATTAATACATAACTTAGGAGTTCTTGTTGCTATAGTTTTTATTATATTTCTATAAAACATCTTGATTATATTTAATCACACAGAACTCACTTACTATGTTCAAATAAACTAATCGTCTGAATATACGATAATATCTGACCCTGAATTACAATTTTCGACATTCGTTGTAATGTAATGCAAAGTTAGGTTAATCAGTTTCACGTAAAATGACAATGACATATTTGTAACAATGATAAATATTATATGATTTTGAATAAAACAATAATGATATGTTTTATATAAGAAAATAAAATGAAAAATTAGTATAAGTAACAGTAATTGAAATTAAAAAGAATTGAAGTCATCTTCTATGAAAAAAAAGCTTAAATCTCGAAACATTTTTGGTAAAAAGCTACTATATTTTATTTTTATATTTTATGAATTAATAAATTATTTATTTTGCTTGAAATAGATTTATTTTAAAAGGATGTTGGTACGACTTTTGATTTGTCATATCATTATTAGAATTCTTTACCATGAGACGTCAAATACGTCAAAACAATGGTTAAAACTAAGTTTTAAGACTTAAATCGTTTTACTGTGAAGAAATACTTGATTGATTATTTAATTCTCGCATTTAATTTACAAATTCAGTGTATATCATTTATGTGTAGCCGTTATTAGCTTAGATAATAGGTAAAAATGTCTGAGAGGCTAAAAACGAACAATATATCGAATGAAGAAGTCATTGAAGATTTAACTAAAGATCTAGAAATGTCTCTACAAACTGGCGAAGGAGATTTTGTTGTGAATCCAGAATCCACTACAGATGAAAACAAGTCACCTAAAGATAAAACAAGCAAAGATATTCCCACTGGTGAGTAAATTGATGATAATGGTTAACCACACCTCATTACAATTCACCAAACGAAAATTCAAATTTAAAACTGATTAAAAGTATTTCGCTCATACTCACCCGATAGTGGTAATACAAAATAAGTGATACTCTAAATTGGGAAATTAAAATTTAACTCTATTATTTATAACAAACCTAGACCTTTTATAAGTCACTTCATCTTAAAATTTGTTCCTTCTACCTGGCAGTTTCCCAGCTTTAACCAGGGTCTGCCTTACATGTTGTGAATAGTTTTGGCTAATTGTTTTTACGACCGGCTGCCTGCCTGACCTCAACCCTCTTTGGGAATGCATTAATCAGTGATGTCTAAATACTCTTATAAAGTACATATGACTCGGAAAAATTTCATTGGTACTTGCCCAGCCCAGGATCAAACCCGCGCCCTCTTGCATGAGAGGCGGACCTTTTACCCACTAGGCCACCATTGACTTAATTTTTCACATTTTCCCAGCAAGTAACACATTCAACGACGAGACGGAAATAGACAGCAAATATGAAGACAGCGACAAAGAAAGCGACTCAGACTCAATAGACGAGACGTCTCTCAAAGATGCTGAAATGGATCTGACCGAGGATGAGAAAGCTGAACGGCAGGTGATCGCTGAGGAGTTGAAGAGGGCCGGCAATGAATCGTTCAAGATCGGAGACTTTGATAGAAGCATAGAGAAATATACAGAAGGTAAATTTAAGCTCACACCTTATCTAAGTAAGCGTTATCACACCAAACAGATAGTTTTCAGTTTTTTAAACATTTATTTTCATTATTGTGTAACTATTATTAGTAATCGTGTTATATTTCAAGTTTTTATTTGTTATATTGAGGTAATATATATACTATAGTATGTAAAAGAACTGCCGTCATATAGTTATGTATAGTTTCTTGAATCTGAACATTCTTTGAAACATTCTTTATGAACTTAATGTAGCATTTGTTATTGTACTTTTAGTAACAAAGTGACATACATATATATGCTACTAGCTTTCCGCCCGCGGCTTCGCCCGCGTCGATTTGGAATATATCGCGTTTCCCAGAGAACTTTTCAAAAGTCTGGTACAAAAACTATCCTAGGTTCTTTCTCAAGGTCAAATCTATCTCTGTACTAAATTTCATTAAAATCAGTTCAGTGGTTTAGGTGTGAAAGCGTAACAGACAGACAGACAGAGTTGCTTTCACATTTATAATATTAGCAGGGATATATTTAGGAGCGTCAGGAGGATGCCTCATGAGCCATGGCAGTCTTGTCTTTTCATATCCATCATAGGTTTTTAACAATCGGAACTCATAAATAAAAGCATACTTGTACTTCCCAATATCTAATTAATCAATTTCTTTACAACTATATTTAAAATCACATGCAAATAGTAAGATGTAAATAGATTATGAGCCAATAGATTAGGCTTGTGCACTTTGACGGTTGCCCATAGCTAAGGCGGCCAACTTTCCGAAAACTGAATGCGGGACTTAACCTTTCGTGAATGGCGGGGGGGGGGGGGGTGTGTTAGGGATTGGGAATGTCATAAAAATCTTCGCAATGGCCCATATTAAATTTAAGTAAAAAGAAAGAAAACGAGATTAGCGCGGGCGCGCTACGCTTGTCCATATTATAGGTAATCTGTGTTCCTGCACTGTTGACCGTGGTATGGGTGTTGTGTAAAAGTCTGGTAGAAAAATAGGGATGCGGGACATGCGGGACGCATACAACGTTTTGCGGGACTATTTTACGATAAATTTCAAAGCGGGATTTCGCCTACCATTGCGGGACGGTCCCGCAGAATGCGGGACGGTTGGCCGCCTTACCCATAGCATAATCATTCTCACATTCAGTGATAATCACTGCCCTATTCAGCACTGTCCTTTCTATATCTATGGAACAAATCAACTGTATTCCCTATTAAATTTATTATAAAACTCATCCAAAATCGACTTGCCGTCATATATACATACTAGAAGACCCAGCGAACTTCGTATCGCCCTATAATCAAGAAATATCTGTAACGTTTTTTTATTTATATTTTTGGAGTTTACCTATTAAAGCCATAAATCTCCGTGTTTTGAAGTGCGACAGAATGATTGACATATTAGTTAGTTGTCAATTCTAATGTCAAAAAAAAGTTTGTATCAACAGCTACTAATAAATTAAAAATTAATTAAAGAAACATTGTCCATTCCGAGATCCCTTTGAACACACAAAAAATTCCATCAAAATCGGTCCACTCGTTTGAGAGTAGTGACATACACACTCACAGAAGAATTATATATATAAAGATGTCTGTCCATACTTTCAGCTCTCCGAATTTGTCCACTACAATACACAACGCAACGTGCAATACTTTACTGCAACAGAAGTGCATCAAAGATGAAGCTGGAAAAATACAAGCAAGCCATCAAAGACTGTACAAAGGCTGTGGAACTCGATGACACATATCTTAAGGCATATTACAGGTAAATAGATTTGTATATATATTTTAAAGGTGGTAGAACTTAGCTGTGGTCAGTTACTATAGATAGAACATGTGCTGGCTCGACTGGGGAAGTACCACCCTCTCATAGAATATTGAAGTAGTCTTTAAGGCTGCGTTTCATCCGATGAGTGAAAGAGACGGTTGCTAATTCCCTACTCCCATCTCTTTCCTAACTATACTTTCTTCCCACCCTATATTCCTAAAAAAATTAAGTTGGCAACGCATCCCCAACTAAGATGTTGCAGATATCCATGAGCAATGGTAACTTCCTTCCATCAAGTAGGCCGTCTGCTCATTTGCCACCTATCACATAAAAAAAATGTATGTATTAATGTTCCCATATAACCATGAAACAATATAAGATTTAGTTTGGGTAGAAATTAATGAAATTAAACTTCATACACTATACAAGTGTTTTGAAATGTAGTGATATATGTTATTTACATTGTAATACATATTAATATGTTAATTGAGTTTTGGTAAATATATAGGTATATACATATATGTATGTAAAGAAAAAATGTGCATACATTTATTTTATATAGTAGTAATAAATCATGGTTGACTTATCTTGACGAAGTTGAACAATAGATAACATATTATATATATATATATATATACAGGGTGACTGGTGAATTACTATCAATATTTAAGGAGAATACTCGGTACATGATTCTCATTCGAATTATGTAAAAAAATAGGTACTTAATTTTTGACAAAATTTCCGTATAAATAAATAAAGTGTTGACACGTTCCAAGTGTTCCAAGTGTGGACGCGTGCGGCGGCGTGCTGATACAAAACCACGCCCCCGCCGCGTATGTGTGAGTGTGTGTGTATACCTAATCTGTAGGGTGTTCACACGATGCGTAATTAATTACATAACTTTTGGTTAACTTTACTTAGAAGTTTATTAATATTTATGTTATATTAATTTTTATTTTGTCATACATGATCGTCAACTACCACGTCCTCAAATATCGATAGTAATTCACCAGTCACCCTGTATATATATTATATCTTGAATGTATGTTTGTTAATGTTAATACCTAAATAAATAATATTTCACAATGTAACTCCCTTCCCTTATAAGCAACATAATTATTACCTTACTTACTATTTCAATATTACTAATATTATAGATGTGAATGTGAGGATGCATGTATTGAATGTGTGTATATGCCCTATAATCAAGAAATACCTGTTACTTTTTTATCTGAATGAAGTTAATATCTTTATTAAAAAATTGAAATTTTCCAGTTTTTTTTTCTAATCATTTTCGTATTTTTTTCTTACACACCTTCTCCTAATAATAACAAACACAATAAAAAAAGAATTAGTGAAATCTTTCCAGACATTCACGCGTGATGCCATGACTAATGGAAAAAGGGATTAATTTTTATATCTTTATATATATAATTCTTCTGTGAGTGTGTATGTCACTGAACTTCTCTCAAACGACTGGACCGATTTTGATGAAATATTTTGTGTGTGTTCAAGGGGATCTGGGAATTGTTTAGATTCACAATTTTGTCCGCTGGACAATGTTTTTTTAATTAATTTTTAATTTATTAGTAGATGTTGATAAAACGTTTTTTTTGACATTAGATTTGACAACTAACTAATATGTCAATCATTCTGTCGCACTTCAAAACACGGAGATTTATGGATTTAATAGGTAAACTCCAAAAATATAAATAAAAAACATAACAGATATTTCTTGATTATAGGGCGATACGAAGTTCGCCGGGTCTTCTAGTATACATATATGTTTCCTTCTGACAAATAATTTCAAAGTTATAGACTTATTCATATGCTAGAAAATAATAATTTTTAAATATTCTCTATGCTTCCAGACGAGCTCAGTCATACGAGGCCACGGACAAGCTAGATGAATGTCTTGCAGATTACAAGAAGATTCTAGAACTAGACCCTTCACACAAAGAAGCGCATGCAGCCATTATACGTCTGCCGCCATTAATAGAGGAGAGGAACGAAAAACTCAAAACGGAAATGCTTGGAAAACTAAAAGATTTAGGAAATATGATACTCAAGCCATTCGGTCTATCCACGGAAAATTTCAAGCTGGAACAAGACCCGGAATCCAAGGGATACAAGATAAATTTCAAGCAATAATACAAGCACATTGTGATATAATATAGCTTTGCAAGATATATATATATATATTTTTTAATAAACCTCAACCTTCTTTTTATGTAAGAGTTTGTATCAGCCTATCAGAGACTGCTGAGCCTCTTCTCACATGGAGAAGATGAGCATTAATCACCACGCTTGCTCAAGACGGGTTGGTGATTTCAAACTTATGATATTATAAGTCCAGGTTTCCTCATATTTTCCTTCAGTCAGTGATGTCTAAATACTCTTATAAAGTACACATGACTCGGAAAAATCACATTAGTACTTGCCAGGATCGAACCCGCGCCCTCATGCATGACAGGCCTTTTAACCACTAAGCCACCAAAGAGTTCGTATATCATGTGTCAAAATGGAAAAATTATTGACGGAAATTTGAAAATGGATTTTGCGAGTGACAATGCTTCAGATATAGTTATGTCGATTCTTTAAGTCTTTTTCGTATATTTTTTTATACAAATTTACAGATGTGAGTGTTTAATATACAGAAATACATATAAATGTTCGTGAAAATAGGATTTATATGATATAAGGTATGTTATTATAAATATTAGTCGCATTTATATATGCATTTTGATATTATTATATTTTACAGACATAATGGCGCGATGTCGACGGAAACGAAAGTATGTTTATATATTTTTTAATTTAATCAATCACTAAACTTTAAATAATACTTAATTAAATTTCAGAATGTGCAAAACGTGAGTACTAAATACACAAAGGTAGTATTGAAATTTATTAATTTTTCAAGGCAGATCAGTTAAGGTGATAAATTTATTTTTAATTAAATTAATATTTTTGACGGTAATTAAATAAATTATATAATTCCAGTCGTTGCCGCACCAAACAAGGCCGATTTAAACGTTGCCGATCCGGAGACAGGCGGTACAGCATTAGATCTGGCTGTAGGAGACGCAGCCATCGCCGCTCTAGATGCAGACGTAGGGGACGGTAAAAAAAAATACTAATGACTTGGCAGAATGATATAAGACCTTAGCGTGGCCAAAAAAGACGAAATGAGAAAAAAAATAATAATTTGGTATTTGTGACTAGGCAGAATGGTTTAAGATCTTAGCCTGTCGAAAAGGACGAAATGATGAAAAAAAATCAGAAATTTCGTTTCTGCAAATTTAATATTAATTTAAATATATCAAAATATTATTTTTAGTATCGGTAGTGCGTTTATTACTGGTTTACTGATAGTTTCGAAGTATTTTATATACTGCCTTGAAACTGTCTTAGAATTCATTAGGCCATATATATATAAATTTTTACCGCCTTTTTTTGACACGTAAAATTTTACAAAATATATACATCATATGAAATACTTTAAAATGATCATTTGTTGGCAATTAATTATTATTTTCCCGCTTTATACAATGTGTTTTCGTTATATTTGCTTATTTTATTTTGTTTTTATTAATATTTAGTTACCAATGGCGTTGTCGCTCACGTTCCGGCTCGTTCAAGAGATGTCGCTACTGTGACAGGCGGTACAAGATAAGGCGCCGATCATATTCGTACTGATGATTTGTAAGTTTGGTTTTTGTTAATTACTTTGTCTTTTTAAGCTATTGAAGTTATTTTATAGCTTTTATTGTATTTGTGCGTTAAGGATTAAGCTATGAATAATCGTGTTAAAAGTATACTCGTATTTTGGTCTGTTGAAAATATATTTTAATATAGAAATGATATTGTATAATATTTGAAAAATCTTTCATATATATATTATTTTACCATATTTATCTGTAAATAAAAAACTTGACAGATATTTCAGAATGTCAACAATAATATGCAATTTAAAAATTTAATTTGTATGTTTGATTGTTTTGTCATGGTACAATACCACTTCGATGTATTCTCGGCTTAAATTTTAAATCCACAAACCACGGCTCCAATAATTCTAAGTAAAATATCTATGCTTATATAATATGTATGTAATATTATTTGTCAATCTATATTTTACTAATATTATAAAAGTAGACCCACATAAACAAATTAATTATTTATAATAATCTTTGTTTTCAGTGTCGTCCCTACAATGCCGTCCTGTCTCTGTGCTGTGTAAAATATAAAAGTTATTTATTTTAATAGAAATGTTTGTTTTATTTGTATTAGAAAATGACAGATTTTTTAAATGAAAGATGTTGAAGACTTAATATATTATGATTAAAGTAATGAGGTTTGATGCAAATTTGTAATTAAAAAGAAATGTTATTTGTAATTTTAAAAATTTGATGTGAGTTAATAGCAATTAACTATCTTATGGCAATGTTCTTTCGATTTAATGAATGTTTGGAAAATTGTCCTTCAATTAAAATAGGTAACAAATATATATTTCAATAGAAAACTTACTTTGAAGTTGGTTAAAAAGTAGACAGTTTTTCCTTAAGACTTTAATTTTCTGCGAGTAAGATTCCAATCAAAATCGCTACCATCCTTCCAAGGAATAGCCGGAATAGGCCGATAAAGAAAGAGTTTAAAAATAGTAGATTTGTATACCTAGGTATCGTGTATAGTTCCATGTGCCTATAAGTTTTTATTAAAATTACAAGCAGACACTTTAATTTAATTTATTAAAATAAAAACCATTAATTCGCTTATCGAATCCATTTGCCTTTTTTCATATATTCTGACATAGCTGCTAGTTAGATAGGGTCCTCTTAAACCTACACCTGGGTAACAAGTCCGAGGTACATACTGTTGAAGCTCCTCTCACTACAACGATGGACCCGGCACCCGCACGATGAATACATTGAATGATGAGAGGTTTCGTCTCTGATGAAAAACACATATCTATATTCAATGAGGTTTATTCACTGTGTTAGTCTAAAGAATATCGTTATGACAATCTTTTACCAAGTGCTGAGTGTGAGAATGGTATTGAGTACTTAATAACAATTCTAATACTGCGTAGAAGTTGTTATATGTGAAAAAAATCGAGAAAATTCTTCAATAACTTTGAATATTCAAGAAACCTAACGTTTGCAACATTATAAAATATTCTAGTAAATATTACAACACAATAACATTTGCCAGCTACATCCGGCCTTGAGGATTGAAACAAATAATTATCCTCAATTAATTATTCAAAACAATTATTATTGCTTGTTTTATTAATCAAAGTCACGTTCAATAATAGTAATAATTAGTTTTGATCTTTGACCTAATTCATCGTGTCCTTAAAAATCGATGTGTGATTAAAAATGTTAACGAATGTACAACGCCATCTATCGAATGTGTTCGTGGAGTTCGTTCGAGCAGAAGAAGTGAAACTTTGAAATATTATAATGAACACAGGAAGGGTTAGAAACATATTTTTAAGAAATCTTTAGTGTTTTAAGACAAAGTTAATTGTATTACTTACAAGACAAAATTGATTGCAAGCATGCGTTCGAGCAGCGCACATTCCCTCTCGCTCTGTCTCTCTCTATCTGGCGGAGCGTTAAACATTTAACGCAACCTTATTGTAAATCAGATAACAAGTTTTACTTCCAAAATTTAATGTCTGATTTTGATATTATAACATATTAGACCAGTTTCATATAGTGACTAGCCTTACCGTAACATTAAATTGAAGAATTGTTTTACGCTAGCAAGGTAGGAAGGGTTTCCCATCTCAATCGTGTTTGAATGCTGGATTCCACTCCATTACATAAACAGCAGGTTATTTGGTTGTTAGCAAGACAATCTACATTTAATTCCACAACAACCCAATTGCTCACCTTGGACCCCACGCCAGTGACATAATCTTTATCATTCCCAAGACTTAAATTGATCAGATCGAAAGCTCTACAACAATCATACACATTGACGATTAAATTCCCAATATTATAAAGAAAAAAATTATTTGATATATAATATTTAAACATATTATCAGGACTGTTTCAATAGAGTGTATATATCGTAAAACAGATTTGAAGTTATTATTTAAATTCAACTACTTACTAAATTTATAAGTGGCAATGAAAAATTAATCTCATTAATTGCTTGACTATGAAATTTCAACTATGTATGTATATAAGTGTTTAAAAAAAACTGCATATTTTAAGACTATAAATATATTTAAACTCAAACAATATATTATAGTGGTCCCATATAGTTTAAAATTGATGGCTCGGTTACAGAAAACAAACAGTAGATAGTTAAATTACTTTACTGATAGTTACAGTAAGCACTTGGTAATGATAAATTATACAGATTTTAACTAATTAACACAAATATTACCAAACGGATATGAACATTTTTCATAACAAACATCATATAAATTAATTAAAATTTAAACATCTTTATAATAAATAGCCTAACTTTCTTGCAAATTAAATTAATTGCACTTATATCTTGAGTATAAGCACCTAACTTCTTAGTAAATATTATGACGGCCGTTTGAATTCTTAAAGAGTCAGTCATTCTTCCATATAAATCCACTTAGTCTAAATGTTCCGCTCATATCCCAGTTGAAGATTCTTTCACCGGGTCCCTCACCTCCGGCACCGGCAATAACTATGAGTGGCATTAAATGCTCGGCCGCTCGTGGGGGATGGGCCTCCCTCGCTCCTGGCTGTTGCTCCCACAATAACAATTTCTCCTTTCTCAAACTATTCCCCGATGTACAAGCATCATTCAAAAACTCATCAAACTCCTCATTGACAACCCTGCCAGCATTACGGCCGTAGAAGAACTCTCTCATGTTGTGATAAGACATTCCCGAGCCGAATATAGCGATACCTTCTTTGCGGAATTGTTTTAATACTTGGCCGATGTTGTAATGCTCTTCGGGATTCTGGTTTGAGAGTACAGATATTTGTATTATAGGTATATCAGCTACTGGGTTTATTAAAAGCATTGGCACGAAAACTCCATGGTCCCAACCTCTTTTGGGATCCAACTTAGATTGTACGCCAGCCTTTTTTAATGCGGTCTGAATTCGTTTCGCGAGTTCCGGGTCGCCGGGGGCGTCATACTTGTACTTGTAAGTCTCCGGAGGGAAGCCGTAGTAGTCGAAATAAAGTTCGTGGCGATCGCCTGAAGATATCGTTACCTCGCTTTCTTCCCAATGAGCGGTTACTAAAACTATCGCTTTTATTTCCTTAAGATTCACATGTTTCTTAACTTCGTCTCTCAGGAACTTGGTGAGTCCTAAATGATCTTTTTCGCCAAGCAAAGGCATCGGACCTCCACCATGGTTGACGAAAAGCGCCGGCGCTACCATCACCATTTTACCGACACCAGTGAAGTATTTTATTATATTCATAGACAACAGTGTCATAAAAACTATGAACGCTATTTGAATGAGTACCGTGAGCGTATTTAGAATGATCATGTAGACGATAATGACTCATTACATTAACTAGAACGAAACGTAACTTTTGTTAGCCTTCAGACCAAGGTTTTCGAATAGTGGACTTTTTAATTATTTATGCCTACATCCAATAGTAAAGTTGTATCAAAACAACAATAGAAAAGAACTATTTGAGTCTCTAATAATCATATAACCATTCTTTTGCATTGAATTTATTTATTTTCATATAAAACAAATTATGTCACAACAACTGTCAGATTCACATGCTCTTGACTTTGCGTTTAGAATTCCATTTGTTCATTCATACTACCAACAACGAGAACATTGACGTTTGAATTGTTTAGTTTCTAAACGAAAATACGAGTAACAAAGGCAGCAGCATTAAAAAAAAGAGATAGATAGATGAGTTGGCGATTAGAAATGGCGTCTCTGTGAGTTGTCCTTTTCGCACGTTATATTCTCATTTTATTACAATCAAAACAAATTATATTGTTTACAAAACTTATAAAATGCTAACATTTTTTAAGTTATAGCGATAAATGAACTTTAAGACTGTTTTAGAAGTAATAAATTAAACAATGTCTCTAACTGGGCGAGGCGTTGAGATATATGTTATTTCTTTAGAATTTTGTGTGAATACCTCGTCCAGGTGTATTATGTGCGCGTTTTAGTGCAACCGATAATATATATTAGTGAAAATGGACAAGAAGAATAAAAAGAAAACTGTTATCAAACGGAAAAGCGATGATCCCGGGGACGGTGAGAAGAAACACAAGATTATGGGAAACCGCGGGAAAAATGATAATGAAAAGGAAAAAGTGGAAATTGAGGTGAATCAAGTGGTTGAGGTACCTGTAGAACAGGGCCAGCAGATCGTTCATACAGGCCAATTGGTCGAGGGAAACTTCGAGCAGCCAGTATTTGTCAACATGAAAGGCGAACCTGTACAATTAGGTCCTAACACTGTTATACTATATGAGCAGAGCTCAAATCCATCTAATTTCGCGTTCGGCGGTATGTGGACTATGGACTCCTCAGGGAGAATCGTTATGGCTGAGACGATTTACGACGTGAAGGGCGAACCTGAAGAAGAAGGTGGTCCCTTCGTTCAGAACGCGTCAGAAGTAAACAATGTAAGCCAGTATCATTATTACGTATATATAATATAGTTTTCATAATTTATTATAAGTTAATAATAGTAAAAGCGCAAAGTAATTAATGAAAAATTCCATTGAAGTAAAAGAATTTAATTAAACAGTAGTTATATGATCGAAAATTATATTATCAACTAAAGTGCATTAATTTCACATAATATTATGTATT
Source organism: Danaus chrysippus (assembly GCA_916720795.1). Taxonomy (NCBI): domain Eukaryota; kingdom Metazoa; phylum Arthropoda; class Insecta; order Lepidoptera; family Nymphalidae; genus Danaus; species Danaus chrysippus. The sequence goes on along the minus strand of CAKASE010000072.1, from coordinate 1,469,709 downwards.
ACATACACAGAAATACAAACAGTATAATTTTGAATGAATAACTATTTACTTAAAATATGAGTGCAAATAAAATTATTTACATAAAATAAATATTACTATAAAATAATATGTTTACATACATAGTAATATAATTATTCAATTTTATTTCCTCTTACATTATAAATTCCTTAGTATTTTACAATAAACATTAAAACTTCAAACATATACATAACTCTGTCCTACCACTAACAAATTAATTGCTTACTATAGGAGTATACTCAATATTTGTTACAATCGTCACAACATATGGAAAATTAACAGTTTTTCATTCATATATCCCTACTAATATTAAATGTGAAAGTAACTCTGTCTGTCTGTTATGCTTTTACGCCTTAACCACTGAACTGATTTTAATGAAATTTGGTACAGATAGAGTTAACCTTGAGAAAGAAAACAGAATAGTTTTTATCCCAGACTTTTGAGAGGTTCTCTTGGAAACGCGATATAACTGAACTCCACGCTAGTGAAGCTGCGGGCGGAAAGCTTGTCTTTTATATATTCTTCTATATCTCTATATGCAATCCATGGAATGCCGAGAAGTTTTCTTCTTAACATACATTATTGAGTAAGAACCATTAAATTCTTCATGGTGATGTTGTAATTTTACCTTTGTCTACTACATAGTTTACTTGTATCTGTATATCTACCAATAATTTATATGTAAAAAAACATTTAGTTTTTATATTGATATTTTTGATGCTATATCCAAGTTTCATGTACTAGCAGAATGATTATTGAAACAAAAACAATTATATATATATGTATATATATATATATATATATATGTATATATATAAATATATATTTATATACATATATGTATACATCATAATAAGAACAAAGTAATTATTCAATTAGCATATGCACAGACGCAAACATCAGCTAGATAGTAATATAATATTATTATAAAGACATATGTACTTGATATTTTGCAAATCAGTCTTCACATGGTGTATAAAGTATGAAATACATTTAAATTGGTCACATATACTCAAATATATATTTATTAGAAACTAGCTTTCTGCCTTCAGCTACGCCCGCATTGAGTTCGGTTATATCGCGTTTCCGAGAGAACCTTTCAAAAGTCGAAGATAAAAACTATCCTATATTCTTTCTCAAGGTCAACTCTATGTCTGTACCAAATTTCATTAAAATCAGTTCAGTGGTTTAGTCGTGAAAGCGTAATAGACAGACAGACAGAGTTACTTTCGCATTTATAATATTATTAGGGATCTATAAAAATCCTTAATTTTTTTTTAACATTTTAAAAATATCAAATAAGTTATTATCCGGGATTCCGAAATTAGCTCGCACGAAGTCACATGCAAAAACTAGTTTATTATAAAAGAATTTAATGAATTCCAGCAAGCGGTTGAAGAAACCAGTAATACTTACCAGCAGTATGAACTAAGTGGCAGTACTCAAGTTGACGGTCAGGAATATGAAGTAGCTATCATAGAGAATCCTGGGGAACCCGCTGAAAGGTCTGTTTGAGTGTAGTATGTTTAATGAAATGTGGTGGCCTAGTGGTTAAAGATCCGCCTCTCATGCACGAGGGCGCGGGTTCGATCCTGGCAAGCACCAATGTGATTGTTCCGAATCATATGTACTGTCTTAGAGTATTTAGACATCACTGACAGATGAAGGAAAATATGAGGAAACCTGGACTTATAATATCAAATTGTAAGTTGGAAATTAACAACCCGTCTTGAGCAAGCTTTAAGCAAGTTTTATCAAATACTTCTCTATCCTTAGGACATATCTTAGGCTTGTCTCTGTTACAATCTCTCCTTCACTACCCATCATCATCAGCCTATCAGAGCCCACTGCTGAGCCTCTTCTCACATGGAGAAGGTTTGAGCATTAATCACCATGCTCGCTCAAGACGGGTTGGCGATTTCAAACTTATAATTTGAAATTATAAGTCCAGATTTCCTCATATTTTCCCTCATCTATCAGTGATGTCTAAATACTGTTATAAAGTACATATGTCTCGGAACAATCACATTGGTACTGGCCAGGATCGAATCCGCGCCCTCATACATAAGAGGCGGGCCTTTAACCACTAGGCCACCACTGACTATATCTGTCATATCTAAATTAACCACTTTGAAGGTAATTTTTCACAATTAGTAATTATATAGTTTTTAATTTATTACTAACTAGCTGCGCCCCGCGGTGCTACCCGCGGATTATCAGGTCGAGCATTTTCCGCGATGTACAATAGCCTATGTGTTATTCCTGGACGTCAGCTTCCTGTATACAAAATTTTATCAAAATCGGTTCAGCCGTTTAAGCGTGGAGAAGTAACAAACATATACACACACTCACTAACTTTTGCAATTATAATATTAGTAGGATTGTGAAAATATTTCAACTCAAACTTTCTTCTGATAATAATCTGCTTCCAATGTAGATACGTGGTATTATCCAATGCTAATTACACCTGGAATATACAGGGTGACTGGTGAATTACTATCAATATTTAAGGAGAATACTCGGTACATGATTCTCATTCGAATTATGTAAAAAAAATAGGCACTTAATTTTTGACAAAATTTTCGTATGAATAAATAAAGTGTTGACCCGTTCCAAGTGTTCCAAGTGTGGACGCGTGCGGCGGCGTGCTGATACAACACTACACCGCCGCACGCGTATGTGTGTGTGTGTGTGTGTATACCTAATCTGTAGGGTGTTCACACGATGCGTAATTAATTACATAACTTTTGGTTAACTTCACTTAGAAGTTTAATAATATTTATGTTATATTAATTTTTATTCTGTCATATGTGATCGTCAAATATCACGTCCTCAAGTATCGATAGTAATTCACCAGTCACCCTGTATATGTATGTAATTCTATATATTTATATATTTCCAGGTCTGAATCCCAGGTCATCACAACCGAGGCTCAGCTGGTTGCAGCTGGTGCAGGTGCTGTTCGTTGGCTCAACCAGAAATACGACTTCGTTGTGAGGAAACTACAGCTAAATTATGGTAAGTGTAGTGTATGTATATATACAATATACAACGTGTAACGTAATTAACGCACACCCTCAAATACCCCAATGCGTATATAATGATATAAACGCAATGCATACACCAAATATTATTTATATGTGCGTTTGAATTTTTTATTTGTGAAATTAGTTATCCCAATTTCGTGCAAATTAAATATGGTCCGCTATTCAGCGACACTGTACTCGCCGCGCCCGCGCCCCTCTCTCCGAGTGCCGTCCGACAATAATAAGAAGTAGGTAACAATAAGTACACGAAATAACTACATACATTATGATTTTTCTTTCCATCACACTTTTCAAGCTTTAGACTGTTGACATTGAATTTTCTTTTTAAGGTGAAGCCAATATTTTATAATTACTGATTTGTTAAATTAAATTTGTAAATAAGAATTATTAAACAGCTGATAACGCGTGATTTGAATAGACACCACAATACCTACGATAAAGTTAAACACAGTCGGCCTGTTTAAATGGTGTGTATCAAATATTTTACAATAATTTAAAGATCATAAACAAACTTACAGTTTAATTTGCACTCGCACAGCGTTGTCGTTTTAAAACATTTTCATTAAGACAAAAACTAGTTGTATATTAGACTGAATTCAAAATATTTTTAAGACCTGTAAAACAAAGAGATTATTAATAATTTTGTTAAAGAATAATCACTATATATAAATAGTTATAAGATGCAAAATGCTACCATCAGTATATTAAGTTGCTATTTTCATCAATGGAAGTTGAATTAGATAAAAAGCACAACAAATCTATGAATCTAGATATCTACACATCTAAATGTATCTATATAACTACATATCTTCTGCCTGGCAATTTCCCAGCTTTAGCCAGGGTCTTCCTTACATAGTTTTGGCTAATTGTTTTTACGACCGGCCGCCTACCTGATAACAACCCTCTTTTGGAATGCATTAATCAGTGATGTCTAAATACTCAGAAAGTACATATGACTCGGAAAAATCACATTGGTACTTGCCAGGATCGAACCCGCGCCCTCATGTATGATAGGCGGGCCTTTTAACCACTATCTATATCTATCTACATATCTAATACTATCTATATTTCCAGATGCGGGCGTCAAGTTACTTCATTCACAGTCCGGTTGCATACAATGCGTCTATCTCACAACGCCGAGTATGCAGCTAGCTTTCAATGCAGTGCCACAGTTTCTATGTATAGAGACGGGTGAGTGTATCTATATATACTATAATCAAGATATATCTGTTACGTTTTTTATTTACATTTTTGGAGTTTACCTATTAAAGCCATAAATCTCCGTGTTTTGAAGTGCGACAGAATGATTGACATATTAGTTAGTTGTCAAATCTAATGTAAAAAAAACGTTTGTATCAACAACTACTAATAAATTAAAAATAAATTAAAAAACATTGTCCAGCAGACAAAATTGTGAATCTAAACCATTCCCAGATCCCCTTGAACACAAACAAAAAAATCATCAAATGATATAAAAAACCCTATAAATTATTTCAGAGGTTTTGTATTTATCGGGTTTAATACAAATTCGTTGTTTTTAAAGAGACAGACGCCAGCCTCGCATACGTTACAAATGTCACTTCTTCCAGTATATTCCATGATATTTTAAAATTAAACTTCAATTGTTCTTAATGCTCCTGTATTTCTCGAAGGTTCTTCATAATCACATACTTCAATGATACGCACTCACTGAACTCTCAACTCTGCCGTCGTGCGTCCAGAAGTCATATTTATACCAAAATCCAAACATACTTCTTTTCTCCTTTTAAACAATATTTGATTTCGTTTCACTTTTAACAATAATCATGAATACTAATGAATTTTATATATATATAATTCTAATATAAATAAATGTAATATAACATTTCCTATATATATTTTCAGGTATTGAGTTCAACAGTGTAATTCCAACCACCGGTGGTAATAGTCCCAGTGTTAAACACAATGTGACTCTTTTCCTCGCTGAAGATGGGAACGGGAAGTCTGTTATAGTTAGTGCAGGTGAATAAAACACACACACGCACGCACATACACACACACGCACACACACACGCACACGCACACGCACACATTTAAATAAAGCTAATGTTTTCCTATTACTACGCTTATTTTATTATTCTTTAAAACTACATAGTCCCGACGTTTCGGTTACTTTGCATCGACCAATGATATCTGCCAATGATAGAATACGTGTAGTAATCATTAGTAGTTTCATTTATGTAAATGAATACTCGCAATAATCTTGGTTCTCTCACACACACATGTATATACAGTAGAAACTCGATTATCCGGCCCTCAGATATAATGATTCCCGATTATCCGGACTACGGACAAGTCCGGATAAGAAAACATGTCAAAGCGTAAGAGAGTGGTGTTGTTGAGAGTGGCGTACGTCAAATGACAATTACACAAATATTTAATGCAAATTGAACTTATTATTTGTTACTTTTTTTTAAATAAACTAAATATTACATATTCACAAAACCGGATTTTTTTTATAAATTCGATTATCCGGATGTTCGATTATCCGAATGTCTGTCGACAACAATTAGTCCGGTTAATCGAGGTTCTACTGTATATATGTATATATTTTTCCAGGTATATCAACATTAATAGGCGAGGATCTGACCTGGTTGTTGGAGACGTTCAAGTCGTGCAACCCCGCGTGGCGCCAGGTGCGGTGTGTTGTATGCGACCCCACCAAGTATCTTGAGGTACACATGTACAACTAATGGATATACATAGAACTGTTGGTTCACTAATATTTTTATATATAAAAGTTATCATACATTACAATGATTACATACATTCCAGGAGGTCGAAGCAGCGTTTCCCACAGCCCACGTTTCATGTTCCGTGTGGCAAGCAGCCAGGGCTGCGGGGCGCCTGGCAGCGGAGTCTGTGAGGGAAGAAGGGGACGCGCCCCTCGCGGTGTTAGCAGCGGAGGACGTGGCAGCTAGGTGTAAGACGTACGCCCTGGCGCTCCTTAGAGGGGACCACACGCCCGCACAGCTACAGGTCTGTAAAGTGGAGCTGAGTATACATTAGGTTTAAAGAAGTTTATTTCCAAAAAGAACAAAAGTTCGCTTACAAAGGAAATTTTAAAAACTATAACTACAATTAAAATTACAAAAAATAAACAGTAGTGATATTAAACAAGATCAGTGATATCTTCTAATATATGGGTTGTTAATCGTTTTTTAGGGAGCGTTCAAGTATTACGTAACGCAATTTTGGGGGAGGGGGAGGTCTCGTAAAACGTTACGATGCGTTACAGGGGCGGGAGGGGGTGTCTCTTACAAAACGTTACGTAGCATTGTTTCTAAAAAAATATTAATAAAAACTACCAAACTGGCAACTCTTTTCATATACATTACATTATGTTGACCAGATTGTATTAATGAGATCTAAGATTTTCGCGAGTACACATTTAAATGAAACTAATATTTTCGGATTTTACTTCGCGTTTTATTTTAGAAACTACATACTCCCGACGTTTCGGCTACTTTTCAGGAACCGTGATCACGGGCAGACGAGATCTCGTATTGATTTTGTACTAACCGCTACAGATCAAATAAAACTTTGTGTGACGAATGTTAACAATGTTATATGTTTTAGTAATGTTCTCAAATAAGTGACTATGTATCGTCTTGTTGAGAATAAAGATCTTTTAAACTAAACCTAATTACTAATTAGTCAAACTCCAAGTGAAACATCAAGTCAACTTTTCTATGAGTGCTATATTTTGTGAGTGGACTTGAGACAATGTCCTATAGTAGGTTAGACTTAAGCTAAGCTTTGCATTTGTGTGAAAGTAAAAGTAGAGTTAGAAAAAACTTTTAGAATTACATTTTATTATAATTTAAATAGATACATAACATAAGTGCTATAAAATAAGCAAAACCTGTTAAAGAAAAGATGGAAATATAATGAATATTATGGAGAAATAATATTAATTAATAAAAATTTAGAATATACAAATTCTTCTTCAATTGATATTGCGTTTTCAACATTTGATTTTGCTACCAGTACAAAGGGTGAAGTGAGGAAGGTGTGGGGCGAAGTAAAAGCAGAATAAACCGGTTAAAAACTAGAAAAGAAGGTTGCATTCAAAAATTTGACATCACACCTACACTATCTGTGTACACACTTATGCAAAGCTCAGTTAAATCAAACGCACTATACATTAGTAATTAGTACACGGTCGAAATGAAACTTCAAGTCATTTTCTATGAGTGCTATATTTTGTAAGTGGAAATAAGACTATTTTCATCGTTACTTTCAGTAATCTCCTACAAAATCTCTGAAGCCAGTATTTATCGTTTTCAAATATAATTGAAGTTATGGCAAATAAAATTACAATTCAATAGTATAATTAACTATCATAAAAATCAGTCTAAAAAATATTTCTAAGTATTATAGTATATTATAATTACTATGGCACAGACTTTATACTGTGATCATTATCATCAGCCTATCAGAACCCACTGCTGTAGGGCCTCTTCTCACATGGAGAAGGTTTGAGCATTAATCACCACGCTCTCTCAAGACGGGTTGGCGATTTCATACTTATAATTTGATATTATAAATTTCCTCATATTTTCCTTCATCTGTTAGTGATGTCTAAATGCTCTTACAAAGTACATATGACTTTCAAAATCACATTGGTACTTGCATGATCGAACCCGCGCCCTCGTTCATGAGAGGCGGGCCTTTTAACCACTAGGACACCACGACTTATCTATTTATTTATTTATTTACAACAAGCACACTTACAACATACATATTGAATACTTACAGTTAAAGTGACTATATTAAAACATTAGATATGTACGTCGATGACAAGTGTACATAACATTTACTAAATATAGACAGTGCACAATTAAAAAGTTTACATACTAATTTAAAGATAAAATAAAAATATTCTGTAAAAATGACAAAATAAAATAAAAAATATCTATACTATCAATTTGTACTATAAATTTCAGGTTTTGAAGAGAGGTATCATCGGTACAGGGGCAGGGACTCTTCGTGTGTGGGAGCTTCTTACCCTGCCCGGGGGCGCAGTCTCAAGATTAGATAGCTGGCTCGAAGCTGATAACTACACAAATATATTACACAAGGTATGGTTAAAGATCTTTATTCTCATAAGAAAATACATAGGTTCACTTACATGAGATTAAATAATTTTACACACATACTTTAATATTTGATACATGGAATGGCTAGTACTACTTAATATTGTCTAATATATATATTTTAATGATGATACAATTAGAGAAAGTTTGAATTCCTTATTACTGATATTTGTAGACACATGATAGAGAATAGTTTTTGTTCTTGAAGATTCACGAGTACAAAATTTTTCATCAAATTTATTCAGTATCTCATACCCCGCTTCAAGGTAACATATATAATTTAGTATTTAATTTATTACTAACTAGCTGCGCCCCGCGGTGTTACCTTGATTTCCGGGATGTAAAGTAGCCTATGTGTTATTCCTGGACGTCAGCTTGCTGTATACAAAATGTTATCAAAATCCGTTCAGCCGTTTGAGCGTGAAGAAGTAACGAACATACTCACACACTCACAAACTTTCGCAATTATATAATTAGTAGGATTGTGAAAAAATATCTTAAAAGTCGTTACAATAGAAAATATTTCTACTCAAACTTCCTTCTGATAATCTGCTTCCAATGTAGATACGCGGAATTATCCCCGATGATCTCTTCTACCTGGCAATTTCCCAGCTTTAGCCAGGGTCTGCCTTATATGTTGTGAATAGTTTTGTCTAATTGTTTTTACCACCGGCCGCCTGCCTGACATCAACCCTCTTTGGGAATGCATTAATCAGTGATGTCTAAATACTCTCATAGTACATATGACTCGGAAAAATTACATTGGTACTTGACAGGATCGAACCCGCGCCCTCGTGCATGAGAGGCGGGTTTTTTAACCACTATGCCACCACTGATGATATGGTTATGTTAATATTATTTCCATAATTCCAGGGTCTGGAGCGTCTCTGCTCAAAGTTCCAGTCCCTGATCCGTAGCCAGATGCAGCCAGACGAGTTTGTCTCCTTATTCTTCAGTGTCGCTAACACCTTGGAGGACGAGAGACGGAACTTTGCCATCACCAGGCTCAGGGTATATATAATACTAGCTTTCCGCCCGCAGCTTCGCCCGCGTGGAGTTCGGTTATATCGCGTTTCCAAGAGAATCTTTCAAAAGTCTGGGATAAATATCCCATGTTCTTTCTCAAAGTCAACTCTGTCTGTACCAAAATTCATTAAAATCAGTTCAGTGGTTTAGACGTGAAAGTGTAACAGACAGACAGACAGGCAGAGTTACTTTCGCATTTATAATATTAGTAGGGATAGTAATTTCATTCATATAATAAATTCTGATCAAATATTTTTGACACTTAGTGTAATAATTTGTATATACTGCATAAAAAAGTTAGAATTTATGTAAATAATACTTGTATATGTGTAAAGCAGTAGATTAAGTTCTACTTAGTTTCGTACAACATTGCGCGGGATACATATATATTTAATATAATAAAACTTATAAAAGGAAAGTAGGCGATTTCACTCCTTATTAAATAAGCTATCTGCCATTCGCAATTTTATCAGAATTAAGCAGTTACAAACACATACAATTTTATTTATTTATTTATACTACATTACAATCATCCTTACAGGCTTACCCAATACAATGGTGTAGACTTTATTTAATAAACTTAAAATTAACTTACATAACTATGACATTTTATAACAAATTATATACAAAACATTCCTTGTGAATTCATTCAAAGTGCAATACACAAATAGAATATGTATTGTATTGTTTTTTATTATGTAATAGTTGAGAATGTGTAGTTCTTAGAATAGCTAATAGCTGTGGTTGGCTTTTTCGCAGTACATATCTATCAGGAACAAAGAATCCTATCTGTCCGAGTACAGCCTGATTGTGCTCCTTACCCCTTATTATTTTAAAAATGTACAACACGAGCATTAGATCTCTTCTAACTATCTTTTATATGTTTTTATATAATTTACAAAGAATGTATTTTTGTTCCATTCTTGCCTTAGTTATAATACTAACTTCCTAAACATAGATATTTTTTGCCCAAAAATTAGTATTTATAAAGGAGCAGTTCGGGATATCTTAAATGCTAAATGTTTTTAACTCTTTTGTTTTTATTTACTTTCAATTTTGATTTAATTTAATTCAATTTGTTTTTTGTTATTTTTATTTTTATATTACAGTGTTTCTAAATTGTCTGTTTCCCAAATAAAATAAAATAAAAAATTAAAATATATATATATTGTTATAATATTTCCAGGAAACGGAGTCATCAAAGCAATCTCCAACCGACACTATAACACAATACGCCTACAACCTGATGTCGCACCAGACGAAACTGGCGCAGAAGAGTCTGGACGATAGGGTCAGCAGGTGAATTATAATATATTATTTAATATATATATACATATAATAAGTCAGTGGTGGCCTAGTGGTTAAAGGGCCCGCCTCTCATACACGACTGCTCGGGTTCTATCCTGTCAAGTACCAATGTGATTTTACCGAGTCATATGTACTTTATAAGAGTATTTAGACATCACTGATTAATGCATTCCCAAAGAGGGTTGATGTCAGGCAGGCGGCCGGTCGTAAAAACAATTAGCCAAAACTATTCACAACATGTTAGGCAGACTGGCTATAGCTGGGAAATTGCCAGGTAGAAGAAGAAGAAGAAATATATTATTGTTCCAACTATTTTTAATATTTCAAAATATAGACGCTTCTACCAACACTGACAAATCATTCATTGTTCATTGTTCTTATCTAAGACATTATTTGGCATAAAAATTTAATACTCATCATTATCTGATACAAAATATTCTATATTAATTAAAAGTGATACCTTAATATTCAATAAGTGTCATCTAACAAAAATAAAAAGTACCTATATTTACTAATAGAGAGATTATTTAAACACTTTTCTATATATTAATACTTAATTTAGTAATTTCTGTATGTTTCCAGACGTCAAAGCAGTGCTGCCATCTGTAAGTACGGTACATCAACACAGGAATGCTCATGTCTGTTCAGCAAAGTGTTCCGACTACCATGCAGGCATATATTGATGTTGACAACTGAATTAAAGGTATGTAGTATACTAATATTATAAATGTCAAAGTAACTCTGTCTGTCTGTTACGCTTTCACGCCTAAACCACTGAACTAATTTTAATGAAATTTGGTACAGACATAGCGTTGACCTTAAAGAACATAGGATAGTTTTTATTCAAGACTTTTGAAAGGTTCGCTTAGAAACGCGATATAAACGAACTCCACGCGGGCGAAACTGCTATATAGCTAGTATAAATATATATACTAGTTCTTGCCCGCGACTCCATCTGTATTAGTTTCAGAATAAGAAATGTCTTTGACCAGGCGAATTATCTCTCCTTAAAGACAGTAGATAAGATTTTTATTTGTTTAACTTAGTTTTTTTTCTAAACGGATGTAAAGTATTTATGTGCTTTTCCTTGTTCTAATCTATTTCACCAAAAAACAAATTTACATTCTCTTAGCAAATACATCGGTCGGAGTTTGTCTGTGGCCGGAGTTTTAATAACAAAATACCTACTTCACTTATTTACCATTTCTTAGTATTTTTCACATTGATTTCTACAGGATAATTTGTAGTGTGTAACAGATATTTCTTGATTATAGGGCGGTACGAAGTTCGCCGGGTCAGCTTGTATATACAGGGTGACTGGTGAATTACTATCAATATTTGAGGACGTGATATTTGACGATCATATATGACGAAATAAAAATTAATATAACATAAATATTAATAAACTTCTAAGTAAAGTTAACCAAAAGTTATGTAATTAATTACGCATCGTGTGAACACCCTACAGATTAGGTATACACTGACACTCACACATACGCGTGTCGGGACGTAGTGTTGTATCAGCACGCCGCCGCACGCGTCCACACTTGAACACTTGGAACGTGTCAACACTTTACTTATTTATACGGAAATTTTGTCAAAAATTAAGTGCCTATTTTTTTTACATAATTCGAATGAGAATCATGTACCGAGTATTCTCCTTAAATATTGATAGTAATTCACCAGTCACCCTGTATAGTATATTAATAAGCGTCTTTGTAATATTATGAATAAAATTACTTTTATATAATATATTTAATCCTACTAATATTATTATTGCGAAAGTTTGTGAGTGTATGTATGTTTGTTACTTCTTCACGCTGAAACGGCTGAAATGATTTTGATAAAATTTTGTATAAAGGAAGCTGACGTCCAGGAATAACACATAGGCTATTTTACATCCCGGAAATCTCGGTAACACCGCGGGGCGCAGCTAGTATATCATAATTACAGCACTAATGATATATTTATTCAATTCCAGGTTAAGACACACATTCCGTTTGAGCCACGATGGACGGTGCAGCATTGTCTGTTTGGATGTGAAACCTCCACTGCTAATACTAACGGTTAATATACAATATATAATTCTTTTGTGAGTGTGTATGTCACTGAACTTCTCTCAAACTAATGGACCGATTTTTATTAATTTTTTTGACAATCTTAAGCCTGAAAAGTGTGATGGAAAGAAGAATCATAAATCATAATGTAGTTATTTCGTGTACTTATTATTACCTACTACTTATTATTGTCGGATGGCACTCGGAGAGAGGGGCGCGGGCACGGCGAGTACATTGTGTCTGTCTGTGTGTGCGTGTGCAGCGGAGTGTTGGTGAATAGCTGACCATATTATTTGCACGAAATTGGGATAACTACTTTCACAAATAAAAAATGCTAACGCACATATAAATAATATTTGGTGTATGCATTGCGTTTATATTATTATATTCTAATTGGGGTGTTTGAGGGTGTGCGTTAATTACGTTACACGTTGTATATAGTAAATGAAGCGGAAGACCCTGGCTAAAGCTGGGAAATTGCCAGGTGAAAGAAGATATATGTGAATGAGGTCAAATATCTTCTACAGCATATATATGTAGTATATATATTTAAATGTATAATGACTGTTTTATTAATATGTTTATTGTTTATATGTTCAAACAGCGAGTGGGGGACCTTTCATGGAACAAGTTGTTGTGGAGACAGACTCACACAGACAGATACAACAACCGCAGATACACCAGGTGACTTAGAAACATATATAAATATATATTCTTCTAATATTATATACAGGGTGACTGGTGAATTACTATTAATATTTAAGGAGAATACTCGGTACATGATTCTCATTCGAATTATGTAAAAAATATAGGCACTTAATTTTTGACAAAATTTCCCTATAAATAAATAAAGTGTTGACACGTTCCAAGTGTTCCAAGTGTGGACGCGTGCGGCGGCGTGCTGATACAACACCACGCCCCGCTCGCTTATGTGTGAGTGTGAGTGTATACCTAATCTGTAGGGTGTTCATACGATGCGTAATTAATTACATAACTTTTGGTTAACTTTACTTAGAAGTTTATTAATATTTATGTTATATTAATTTTTATTTTGTCATATATGATCGTCAAATATCACGTCCTCAAGTATCGATAGTAATTCACCAGTCACCCTGTATATGTATATATAAAGTAGCCTAACTTATTAAATATTACATCAGCTATAAGACAGTGAAAGTGCAAACAGAATTAGTCCAGCCATTACATAGAAATCATAACATACAGATCGACAAATATTATATATTGGTATAACTTCGAAATCTCTCTACAACCTATTAAAAGACTTGGGCTTGTCCAGAACTCACATTAATGCATTCTTGGAACCAGTGGCGGCTGGTGGGTAATCGTGCACTTTACTAAAATATTATAATTAGAAAAGGCAACATAACATAACGAGATGTCAATCACGGCTCAAATCGTCATACATCGGGTGCTCTCGGTAATCTTCGGCCGCTCGTGCGGCGCTCGAGAACCGACTCATTACTCGGTACATTTCTATGAACTATCTTTTGTCTCACGCGTCAGGCGTATTAATGCGTATCTCATACAAGATGTATTAGACGTCCTCGTGCACTCGCCGAAGCGCACGAGATATTAGTTTAGTAAAGCGCTCAAACTCATAATTTGAAATTTATTTTTTAAATGTTTAAAAAATAAATATTAAAATGTTAATTTAAAAATAATGATGAAGTAATATTTTGTAATTTTTAAATCTTTTGAATTGGTGGTTCAGCGCACGAGTGCACTTAAGGTACAGCCGCCACTGCTTGGAACGCACATCGAAGGCAGCCCTAGTATGTTCTTTTCAAATTTGGTTAGGTAGGGAGAGGAGCTTGGACAGTGGTGGTGAGCGTTTAACGTTAGATAGGGACCCTTAAACCTACACCTGGGTCGTAAGTCCCAGTCACTGTTGAAGCTGCTTTCACTACAACGATGGACCCGACACACGCACCGTGAATACATGGAATGATGAGAGGACTCATCTGTTTTACATATATAAAGATAATTCACTAGGTTATTGTACATCTTTCTTAAGTTACAACACTAATATACAATAGATTTGAGGATAAATTTGAATGAAAACGATACAGTTCAATTAATATATTTATATGTTTAATATCTTCCAGATGGGCGGAGGCAGGCAGCAGCAGTATGTTCTGGCGACACCTGGACAAGCGGCAACACCGGTCTCACAGGTGATATATTAAATTATTAACCAACAGTAGAATATTTTATTAAATGCCAATAACTCCGACTGTTATGTTTAAATTGTTCGGATCAGCTAAAAAGATATTATCCTAAGATTGTTCCGATGATATTAAGATATAAGAATATAATGTACACGCATTTTTATTTCACAGAAAAACATTATAAAACACGCGTAATCTATATATATAAAGTCGTGTTAGTTACACTATTTATAACTCTAACGGCTGTACGGGTTTGGATGAAAATTGGTGGAGAGATAGATTAGAACAAGGAGTCGAACATAGGATATTTAATTCTATTCGATCTTTAAAGAAAAAAAACTGAGTAAATTCCAATATCTGGTTCTTTAAGGCCTCTAAGGCAGAGTAGAGTTTGCCCAGTCTGCTGTACATATATTACTAATTCAGTAATTTAAGCGGACGAAGTCACGGCCAAAATCTAGTATCAATTAAAAAATACAATAAAATAATTATTGAAGTTAAAGTTGTTTATTGTTATGTATGTGCATTTATTGATTTTTATCCGAAGATATATTTGTCCTTTAATATCTCGTGTACCTCTAGACAGACAAGCACATCTATTACACTATAAGCATGTCTAACAGTATATAATGTGTCAGGTGATATTCTGCGGTGGTTCAGTGGGCGGCGTGGGCGGCGTGAGCGCCGTGGGCGGTGTGGGCGGCGTGGGCGGTGCTCCAGTACTGACGTCCGTGTTACCGCCCGGCGGGGCTGTGCTCACGCCTCATCATGCTTTACATCACTAAACACTCACACTCACACACACACACACACAGAAATGAGCATAATAGTACTAATTGTGTATTAAAACATGTATATTAGATTAATTTTGATATTATATCTGTATGAGAATAAAATAAACACACACATAAATAATGATTTTTGGTCACACACACACATAAACAATTTATATATACATATATAACTCTGAAAGATTCTTATAGAAAATAGATTTCGTCTATTTCACACACACACATACAAAATACATTACAGATAATTGTACAAAAGCGAAGAGGCTTTGAATGTGAAGCGAAAATGAATCTTAAATGATATTAAATAAGGTTTATTATAAATAAAAGGTCCCTCTTATAAACTATCATACAATAAGTGGGACTGTGTATAAATGTAGCAATAATTTAGTATTTTCCACATATATTTCAGTTAATTTTGTAAATATTACTAATTATTACTTTTTTTACTATATCGTTTCATTGTAAGACATTTTCGTCTCCTCGCAAAATATGTAGGCGTTAAATATTTAGAAAGTAATAGCTAATACAGTACTTCATGAAATAATTGTTTTGAAGATAAATCCGTCGACCGGTCGACCAACTGGTCTAGCAACATATATATAGAATACACAAAGTTAAGCAAATAAATCCACAAACATATCTACAAAAATTTTATACAATATATCAACTAGCTTGACGAAAGTCAGTGGTGGCCTAGTGGTTAAAGCCCCGCCTCTCATGCATGAGGGCGCGGGTTCGATCCTGGCAAGTACCAATGTGATTTTTCAGAGTCACATGTACTTTCTAAGAGTATTTAGACACCACTGATTAATGCATTCCCAAAGAGGGTTGATGTCAGGAAGGTCGTTAAAACAATTAGCGAAAACTATTCACATGTAAGGCAGACCCTGGCTAAAGCTGGGAAATTGCCAGGTAGAAGAACTACTAGCTTGACTAATAACTAATCCGACGACTACTTACAAATCAACCTACCAACTGATCGCAAATTATGTTGTAACTCTCAAACAATCCTCATCATTTTCATCAGTAGAAAAATGAGTACTAGCTAATTATAAGTTGATGTAAATATTAAATGAAATTGTTAAATTATAACCCGGATGTTTTAATTTGACCGGAAGTTTAAAATTAAATAATAATAATAGGTGTAACTTATTACTAAACTACATAGGATATGGGTTTTATAAATACTGTATGAGAATAAAGACGAAGAAAGATTTTTAGTTTTTTATTTCCTTATAACAGAGACATAAATATTTTGCAAGAGTACGGAAGATGATACCGCAAAATAAAATGCTTTATAGGAAACCAGTTCTTTTTTATTACAAAGGAGCCCTATTGTTTGTAAATGATAAATCTTCAAAGGATTTTAAATAGCGTTATACATAGAACTAGTGTTTTTACATTCAGTTTCAATGAGTTTGGATCAAGAGACTTCCAATTAAATTAAAAAAGGGACTTGATAGACCATGGTTTCTGTAGGTCTTAAATTTGAAACTTACGACTTAATGAGAATCACAATTATTTGTGAAAATGATACAATCACGTTTTGGCTTAATAAATGTAAGCGGAAAGAGTATTATGCAATATAACGTTAAGACATTAAAGAAATATTTATAGCCTTAAAATTATACTACAGAAAAGTTGAACCGGCATTAAGAACAAAAATCAGCTCAAGATAATTAAATGTTATGAAGTATCATCTCTTTTTTTTATGGGAAAAGGGGGCAACCGAGCAGACGACCTACTTGATGGTAGATAGTTACCGTCGCCCATGGACATACGCAAAGTAGATTTGCGGATGTGTTGCCGCCCTTGATTGGGGAAAAGGAAGGAAAGGGAGGGAAAAGGGGAAAGGGCAACCGGTTATCTCACTCACCGGACGAAACGCAGTCATTAAAGACTACTTCACGCCGATCTTCTGTGAGAGGGTGGTACTTCCCCGGTCGAGCCAGCCCATGTTCAAGCTGTAGTAACTTGACCACAGCCAGGCTCTACCACCTCTAAATCATTAGCAGCCGGATATGATACATATCTCTACTAATCAATAAAACTTGTATATCTGTTTGTAAACTTAAATGAACAGTTTTTCATTTAATCCATATGCAAGTATTTGCGATGTTTACATCATGTATGCAGTTTTTTGTCGTTGTTTGTTCGTTTGTTTGTTTTAAAGTCTGGCACAACTTGATCTTTTGACTCGAATTTCCCAAGCCAAGTAAGCAATGAGTATCTTAGGTTTTTTAACCTACTTCAAAAAGGAAGGAGTTCTCAATACGAATTCAATTAAAGGACAACTTTTGAAATTATATTTCTAATTGAAAATACATTGACGTGATGTTGTTCCATTGGAATCAACGGACGTGATGAAGGGATCCTCAAAAAAACGAATGAAACCTCATAATGAAGATAGGACATATCTCAAAGTGAGTTTAACATTCAGACGAAGCCGCAAACAATAGCTAGTGTTTTTGTAAAGAGGATTATTAAGTGTAAGTGTATAATATAATATAATAATTGTCTTTAATGTTAATGTCATATTGTCGTATATTTCTCAGGTTTGATAATATTATTCCCAAACGATGACCTCGTTTATCCTGTTACATTATCATCTATTTAAATAATTTAATATTTTCTTTTTCTCTGTGTGGATACTAATGTAGTAAATTAAATTATTTACTTCTTATTAAAATGAAAGTTTAAGTCTAAGTATAATTTGTAGGTTTATTACTTATAATAATAACTTATAAAGTTAGGAAAGATCGTCAACATAACTCTACATAACAGACATCGTTCATGGTATTTTGAACCCGCCAACGTAAAAAGTTTGAAGTCGATGTCTGTGTGCGCGTATGTGTATGCGCGTGCGCATGCAATAATCCTATAATTTAAAGTTCCGTGTCGTCTGTTTAATATATTATGTGTTTAAACACCCAAAGCTGAGGTATTTTGCTTAAGTTATTATAATTTAAAATTATACAGAATGCATTAAAGAAATTATTTGCTGTTAGAATTGGTAATCAGGGCTACATACATAATAAAATAATTATATTAAATAATAAACAATATTAGTGAAATATTTCCCATAATTATTTATAAACACGACGTGTAATATAGTAGACTTAATACATGGTATATTTCGACAAATTAAAAGTACCTAACTCAAATTGTTCAATTTCATTTGGAGAACTTAACTTGTCTAATACTCCTACATATACATAATTCTTTTTCTTTATTAATTTATTACAAACTGTTTTAAATTTTCAAGTGTTATTATAGCTATTATTAAAATATGAACGTCTTAAGTTTTATAAATCACTGACGTATGAGGCAACAATTTTTAAAACTAACTTGTTTCTTTGATAAAAAAAAATAAAACTAACATATAAATATTTAAACTATATAATAAAGCATTTTATATTTTATTTAGAAAAAAGTAATTCCGATACCGGGAATCGAACCCGAGCCTCCTGGGTGAGAGCCAGGTATCCTAGCCACTAGACCATATCGGACATGTTTGATGTAATGAAAAAGTTATATATTTCTTTCTATATAACTAAATACAATTATAAAAAAGTATTTTCCTACATATATTACAAAATTATATCATTTTATATGGCTCTGTGTATAAAATTTCATTATTTATTAATAAAATTTGATTTAATCACAAAAAAAAATATCTTAATTTACAAATCATTTACAAAAGCCTGCAATGTGTTTATATTATGTATACTTATCGTATACCATTAAAAATAATCCCAGAAAACAATTTCGTGTTTATAAATAATAATAGTAAGAGTTAAAAAAGGTGTCCTTGTGAAATATTGTTCATCATCATATCATGACTTTTTTATGGTTTGAACTTAAATTAACAAAAATCTGAGAAAGTCGGACTCTTAATATATTTTTTATATTCAGCCTCCAATCACTATATATTATATAACACTAAAATATTCTTTATTAGTCGTAAACGATTTCTCGATCAACAACTATATCTTCTTTAAAATAATCGCTTTTCAAGTTCTTTTTCTTTTTAACTCATGATACTATAAAATAATACATTTGCCAAAATCTCTCTCGACGTTCATAAAGATTTAATGTAAGATATTTAAAATCTAAACCAATTTCAAGTTGTTATTGTTTTCAACAGAGTTGGGTCTGTTAAAATTTACTGTTCTACCGATTGGTTCATATAAAATTTTAATCAAAGAAGGACAGAGAAGATACAAAGAAACGAAAAGAGAAGAAAATGACGACTTCTTACAAATTTCATTAATCTTATTACATTATTAAAAACAAACAATATCGCGTGCAATGATAAGTTTAATTTATACTTTGATATTACCTGTCCATTTTTTAATATAAATATATTAAAAAAAGCTCATATAATTACATGCAGTCATGTAACAGACAACAAGCGTGACTCAATATAATAATATAACATGACTTATGCATTAGACCGTAAACATTGAAAATAATAAGAAGGACGGGATGTTTAATGAGGAATAGAAGTCAGTTAACAAAGAGATCTGTTCTGAAATGTTAGCGTTAGTTAGTAAAGTGGTACGAGTGGTGATGGAGAGCTGGAAGGAGTTCTGTTCGGAGACCAGCCTCCACGGGTTCAACCACATCACGGCTGAGAGGAGGCACTGGAGCGAGAGGTGATAGTGTGGGGAAGATGATCTTATTGTGTTATAGGAGATTATGTGATGGACAGTTGATCACACGACATCAAGATGTTGGATAAATACTCGTTATACTTTTGGTATTATTAAAATAAACAAAGTAATAGACATGATTCATTAGTAAGTAGTTCATGTAGTAGAGTACAGTGTAACTTATTAATATAGTTCCGTTTGGTGTCATGAGCAGTATGATCTACAAAAGTATTAATTCCCTCTTCATCCGCACCTATCTTCCTGTCTTTCTGCATTTCCTTGACTTAATCCTTAAAATTCTTTAGGTAAAGACACCTTTAAACTATTCTTTGGATGAAGACAATAACTTATCATCAAACGGCGAGTACCTTTGGTGAGTGTTTTTCTCAAGAGAAGTATCGTACAGGTTGTTGTGGGTCTGCTTCATAGCGGCGTCAGTGTGGCTGGTGCTGGACATATCGATGGGCCAGTGGCAGAGGTACGACGAGAACCCCACCATCGTCACTCTGGAGAAGGACTTCAGAACCTGGAGGATCCATATGCCGGCCGTCACTGCTTGCTTGAAGGTTGCTCTATACTCACTGATACATTAACTTTGACTCCACGAGAGGCACCGATCCTCTTTATCGTTGTTTCAGAACAAAGTGGATGTAAAGAAACTTCCGAATGCAATCAAATCTCGTTGGAATGTTGAAGCTGGCCATCCCAAGTACTTGTATTACAGTCGTTTCGTGAGCGCCGTCGCCAGCTCTACTCTGGAGAACCTCACGTTGTTTGAACAGTTCGACGATGACCCAACACTGAACGTGGACTTGTTCAGACTCGCCGTTGACGTTAGTCTGATGACTTTTAACTTTATTATTAACTTAATTCTCTCTCTTTTTACTCCTATTTTTGTTAATTCTTTCTTCATTTCTAATAAACGTAAAGAGTCCCAAAAATACTACTTTAAAAGAGGTAGATATTGATAAATACTGAAGTAAAGTTAAGTAGCGGACTGATGATGATGATGAATAAGTGATGTCTCTTCAGGTGATGGAAGACAGCAACATCAAAGTGAGTAACGGAGAGAAAATAAAAGCGATCTGGACCCCGGTGATGACGGAGCTCGGAGTGTGTCACACACTCAACTCAGTGGCCACCGCTGATATAGAGATCTTGTGGGTTTATTTATATATTAATAAACAAGACGAGAAGTGAATCATTGATATGGAACTGTTTGTTACAGCAAGTCCAACGTGAGCCATACTAAAGACAATCCGATGACTTGTCAAGCGGACACCAACGGCTGCTTCCTGTATCTGGAGTGTGCTGCAGAGATACACGTATGTACACGACGAGGACTGGACTCAACGTATTACTAAATAGATTTAAAACTATTACAAGAACTATGCAACTTTCTTTGCAACCCTCGCATCATGAATAAATGCAAAGATTTTTAACTTATGCTGATTCAGTCGTATAATACTTACTTCGCGTGCGTAGAGTGTCAGTAATATTTTTATTCCTCACTAGTTTTTGCCCGCGACTTCGTCCGCGTTAGTTTGGTCAAGAGTAATATATGTAGGTATAGCTGACCAGGCAGTGGTGGCCTAGTGGTTAAAGGGCTCGCCTCTCGTTGCCGAGGGTTCTTGTTCGATCCTGGCCCGGGCAAGTACCAATGTGATTTTTCCGAGTCATATGTACTTTCTAAGAGTATTTAGACATCACTGATTTATGTTGATTCCCAAAGAGAGGGTTGATGTCAGGCACGCGGACGGTCGTAAAAACAAATAGCCAAAACTATTCACAAACATGTAAGGCAGACCCTGGCTATAGCTGGGAAATTGCCAGGTAGAAGGAGAAGCTGACCAGGCAAACTCTATTACGTCTTAGAGGCCATAAATAATCAGGTATTTCCTGTTTCAATCAA
This sequence comes from Danaus chrysippus, assembly GCA_916720795.1. Lineage (NCBI taxonomy): Eukaryota > Metazoa > Arthropoda > Insecta > Lepidoptera > Nymphalidae > Danaus > Danaus chrysippus. The sequence continues at coordinate 1,447,568 of CAKASE010000072.1, read as the reverse complement.
TCAGAATGATTGACATATTAGTTAGTTGTCAAATCTAATGTCAAAAAAACGTTTGTATGGGAAATAGAAAAGGGCTGTTTTTAGGGTTTTCCCGGCAATTATTCCAATTTTTCTCACCTTTTAAACCTTTCCTGGACTTCCAGGAGTATTTCAAGACTAAAATTAGCCAAATCGGTTCAGCTGTTCTCGAGTTTTAGCGAGACTAAGGAACAGCAATCCATTTTTATATATATAGAAGATAAGTAACTCAACTATAAGAATTATAGAAAAGTATGTTTCTTACTTATTGTATAATAAAGTCTACCAAAATCAAACAGTCAAATGAAAATCCATTCTTTCAATAAAACAGTTCTAGAACTCTCCCTTTCCCGTCCTTCCTCCTGTATCTATGTTGTATTAAACTTCACATGTTCATTCAGTACTATCTCCACTCTCCGTACGATGTGGTCGACTACACTGAAGCACACACCACCACCTCCCCCCCACTCATCACACACGTGGACGTGACCACCACCGAGATAGGAGTGGGTCCAGGAGTGAGGGACCTGCTGCCGAGGAGACGACAGTGTCTGTTCACTGATGAACCCACCGCAGGCTACAGACAGGTAACCGTGAGGGTCAAAGGTCACTCGACCTCTCCTGTGACAGATGACCCTGATGCATGACCTCATTGTACTTGACGCCAGGTATACAGCACACACTCCTGCAGACAGGACTGTAGGAGACGCCTGGCGATGGAGCTGTGCGGGTGTCAACCGTTCTACTACTTCTATGTTGGTGAGTTTATATAACAGATGCTTGCAGGTGGAAAGTTTTAATGAACTATATCAGATATAAGAAGTGACTGACTGGTCGAGAGACTTGGAAATGAAATTAGGTCTGGTCGATGTACTTCTGTGTGTGATGTATGTATCGTGTTAGGAATACACTTTATTCATTGTGATTTAATTCAAGATTTTCTTTGTCATAAATACAGAGAAATATCTTGCAATTTAAAAGTATTTGTAATATAAAATCCTCGTGTCTCAATAAATCCTTCTATGTAGTATGTATGTATCCCATCAGCTGGCCCGACCTGTACAGTGAGCGGCATGCGTTGCCTGTCTGTACATCAGCATCGTCTGTTCACTCTGGAGGGCCAGCGTTGTTCCTGCAGCCAGCACTGTGTGGACGCCGTGTTCAAGGAGGCCCTGGAGAAGATTGAGAACATGTAGGACTCGTGGCGATTGTTTTAGAGATCATACGAGAACTACTTGTGATGTTGTTGAGAGATGTTATGGGCAGCTTCACTTTAGTAACATATTACGTGTCATCAGGACGGGAGGTCCGTTCGGGCTCCGAGGGTCCGTCCACTACACCCTGGAGCAGCCTCGCGAGAGATACGTCAGATACATCGTGTTCTACTTCCAGGACCTCGTGGGTGAGTGGCAGCTTCTCTGTACAACAACACCCTGTACGCGTGTCACAGTGTCAGTCAGTCACTCATCTATTCCTTATGCTCCTTTCTGTATTGTTCTGTGTCGTCAAGTGTCATTCGGCGGCGCGGCTGGTCTGTTCCTGGGAGCCAGCTTCATCAGCTTCGTGGAGGTCGGCTACTTCCTCGTCGAGAGACTCGCGAGGTCGTCTCCAACACACACCGTGACGGATGTGAGTGATTCAGATAGTAGAAGGAGGCGGGCACGGGAATAGTGGAATTAAATAATGTTAGGACTATATGATGAGTTTGAAAGAAACGTGTGATGTCTAGATAAGGAATGAACGAGAATATTTGAAAACGTGTCATAATAAAATGTCTGCTGTTAGATTTTTTAAAGTAAATATTTGATTTCAATTCATCAGAACTAAATGTATAACACAATTGTTTTTCAATTTTGTTCCGCTCCACTCTGTGTCCTTAGTCCAAGTCTCATCACTATACGTGTGAAGTATCACCAGTTTCTTTATTCATAGTTTATTGAATGAAACGTGAAACGCGTCGTATGTAGTGTGAAGATGTAGACTCGGACTAATGTACAGATCTGTACTTGTTACATTTCTTACTGTTTAATGGAGTCAGCGTTCCTTGTTTGTTGTGACAGGTGAAGAGATTCAACGCTCCGTACGAGGCTCGCATCACAGAACTCACAGATATCATACAGAAACACTTTAGATAAAGGAAAATATAATTTAATAATATAAGATTTATCATACACTTAAAACACAAGAAAAACTTGCAATACCTATAGTGTCCTTTTAGTTAGTACAAAATATGAAAAAAGGTAAAATAATGCTATTCTAATTCCTCTTTAATTTTAGTTATTCAGAATATTCGAAGTGTTTTTAAATAATTTTTTTAGTGTAGACTTAATAATAGTAAAATGTGTATTGTAATAATAAATACATAGTACTCGATAAATATTATAATGTTTTAGTTTCATTCTGCGTGTAAGGATACGGAACACTTTATAAATAAATACACACACTTAGAGCACACACGCGTGATGAAAATTTTGAAAAACATTGACACAATTTAAACTTATTTTTTCCTCAATACAAGCATTTTATGCTTCATTTCTTCTACTTCATGACAGGATGCAATACGACATGCGATAGGTGGCTAAAAAAGAAAAGAATTTAGAAAATTTTCTCGTTAAATGAAACTAGTATTTAATTCACTTGATTGTAAAAGTAATTCCGATACCGGGAATCGAACCCGAGCCTCCTGGGTGAGAGCCAGGTATCCTAGCCACTAGACCATATCGGATTGTATTGACACTGGAATTAGAGTTTCTGTACCAACAATTGTTATTTCTGTATTAATTTTGGGCTATTAATACAACGTGTTTTTGTCAGCGTTAAATAAAACTGCTTTAAAAACAATACTATGTGTTATTACTTCTTGTTTCAGTGATTTAAGTGCTATGTGTAATTACAAATTTATAAATTACAAAACGAGGAAAAACCGAACTTCGTTGATTATCTACGGTTCCAACTAGTCTTGAGACTTAGTTTCAATTCTTAAAATCTTAATATCATTATCCATTATTATTCATTATGTTACATTTCTTTTTTACAAAATGCGCTTGGAGTACAGCCAACTCATTCAAGGTGATGCGTAACGTTACCTTGTATGAAAAACATTATTGTTTCAAGTTTTAAGATACGTCTGTAACCCTTCAATTTAATATGAATGAGATTAACAATTCGCCATTTTTGCCCCAAAACTACTTTTAGTGGTAATTGAATCTTCTTTTCAAGCAGTTCCGAATGTCAAATGATATCTTTTTTTAACTGTTTATAATTGGTTAGAATGTGTTTATTTATATATGCAATGTGTTTATTTATATCTTGTGTCAGAAAGGCAATCCTACTAATATTATAATTGCGAAAGTTTGTGAGTGTGTATGTTTGTTACTTCTAAACGCTCAAACGGCTGAACCGATTTTCCGTCCAGGAGTAACACATAGGCTACTTTACATCCCGGAAATCCGCGGGTAACACCGCGGGGCGCAGCTAGTGATATCTAACGAGGAGATGCCCCTTCGTATTTTTTTGGATTCTTTATAAAAAAAACTTCTTTGTACCTTAGAAAATTGGCGGCTGAATATTATGTTTATATCAATAAAATATTATGTTTATATCAATAAAACTGATTTAAATATAAACCTTGAAAATAAATATATACTTAAGCAATCTCTTCATGCGGATTCTGATTCTTTGAAAATTATATATAAGATAATGTTTTCTTGGTTCTGAAATAAATTGATTTAAAAAGAAAAACGGCTCTTATTAGTCTTGTCCTTTGAGTACCAATCTTATAATTAACCTCAAAGTAATGAGTAAAAATTAAAACTAAAAATTCATTCCTAATTTCAGTTGTAGTTTATAAATAATACAATATTGTATCGTTGTCAGGTCAGGGCTGGAGTGAGGTCTATATTAAACAGGAAGAAATAAATAAAAATAAAACACAAGTTAGTGTGACAGATGTCTTATTTTCTTGTGTCTTACAGATTATATAAATATATATTAACTAGTAAACCCGCGAACTCCGTTTCGCCACCAGAAGGCTTTTAAATAACATTTCGTTTGGTGATTAAAAGATGAAGAAATTTTTTGTTTCATATTTGAAAAGGAAAATTTTTATTTCATTTCACAACAATAATGAATTCATTTCGATTACAAAAATGAAGTGTTATTTAGTTGAACTTCTCTAAGTAAATGAAAGTGAATCCAAAGTAGATACCGAATCGAAGCGTTATACGTGTCCGCAAATTATCTGTTTCATTGAAGTGGTCCTTTGTAAACCACATTTTTTTGTACATTTTTTACAAATAAAGCGGATGGTTTCCAAACTCGTGAACACGCAAAATATAACACCCATGTGAAAAACAATGATTTTCTAAATTTATCCCGCAAATACTGTATACTGTCCCGCAAATAAATGCTCTGTATCTAAACTAAAATGTATTAAAACCAAAATGTTAACCTTGTGATGCACTCTGTTACTATTTCAGCATGAAGTGGTTGCCTGTAACTGAGGTAGCACATAGCATTTTGGTTGTAATAATTAAAATGGTTGTATTTGTGTATACTTTGTTGGCGATCCAATAAATAAATAAATACTAAATGGTTTTAAAAGTTCAAACTACAAACACAATACCGGTTTGTCACATGAAATTAACGAATGCTAAACCGTGGAAATTGGTTCGTTCGTTTTGAAGTTATAGCGTCAGGACGGAAAACCGGACTTATTTTTATATAGTAGATGACTAAATGTCTTTTAAATATCTAATTGTCATCATTACGTCATTACATATCTGTTATTGTACGTCGTTTTATAGTGACTGACGTGTCATGTCAATTCCCACGGGAATGCTGTCGAACGGGATAAAAAGTATCCTATTGAATTTTCCTGGTTCTAAACTACCTCCCTGCCAATTTTCAGCTAAATCGGTTCAGCCGTTCTTAAGTTATAAGTGGAGTAACTAACACGACTTTCTTTTATATATGTATATAGATAAACATTAAAACATGCAATAGTTTCTTATTAAAATAGGTAAACCTTTTTATACTTATCTACAACGATCAGCTCAGTTTTTTAAACATTTAATTGGGAACAAAATGAGGAAATAAGTCAACGTAACAATTTCTTGGATCACTCTTTGTGTGATAAAGCCGTATCCGATATGGTCTAGTGGCTAGGATACCTGGCTCTCACCCAGGAGGCTCGGGTTCGATTCCCGGTATCGGAATTACATTTTACTTACATAAATTAAAAAACTAACTTCATACAATGATATTTTTTTTTTCATGAAATCGCTTCTTGATGAATGGATGGATTAATTAAGAGTAATACGCAATATTATTTATTTATTTATTTAAACTAACTGAGAAACAAACACACATTACACGTATATTTTCGCTATGACAGTTTTTTTTATATTTAGAGAAACAAAAGACACGTTATCATATATTTGTCTCATCTATTATATTGCCTGTAACTATAAGTTCCATTCAACACTTCTTTTTTTATACTTCTTCATATCTATCGCATGTCGCATTACACCCAGTCGTGAAGCAGAAGAAATAACGTTGAAAGTAAATGTAATTGAGAAAAATATTAAGTTGAAATTGTGTCAATGATTGTTATATATATTGTGATCAGTTTTCACCACGTGTGTGTGCTCCAAGTGAGTGTATTTATAAAGTGTTCCGTATCTTAACACACAGAATGAAACTAAAACATATTGTAGGATATGGAGTATTCTCTTTTTTTGTTATTATAATTGATATTTTACTATTATTAAGTCAACATTAAAAACGATATTTAAAGACATATCTAATGATATTCTGAATAAAAATAGGAATTAGAAAAGCTTTTTTTAAATCTTTTTTCGTATTTTTTACCTATTAAAAGGATGCAATGTATGATAAATCTTTTATTATTAAACTATATTTTCCTTTATCTAAAGTGTTTCTGTATGATATCTGTCAGTTCTGTGATGCGAGCCTCGTACGGAGCGTTGAATCTCTTCACCTGTCACAACAAACAAGGAACGCTGTCTCCATTAAACAGTAAGAAATGTAACAAGTACAGATCTGTACATTAGTCCGAGTCTACATCTTCACACTACATACGACGCGTTTCACGTTTCATTCAATAAACTATGAATAAACAAACTGTTGATACTTCACACGTATCGTGATGAGACTTGGACTAAGGACACAGAGTGGAGCGGAACAAAAGTGTAAAACAATTGTGTTGTACATTTAGTTCTGATGAATTGAAATTAAACATTTACTTAAATGAATGTAACGCAGACATCTTTATTATGACACGTTTTCAAATATTCTCATTCATTCCTAATCACACATCACACGTTATCTCATTATTATATCTTCTTGTTTCTTTCAAACTCATCATATAGTCCTAACATTATTTAGTCCCACTATTCCCGTGCCCGCCTCCTTCTACTATCTGAATCACTCACATCCGTCACGGTGTGTGTTGGAGACGACCTCGTGAGTCTCTCGATGAGGAAGTAGCCGACCTCCACGAAGCTGATGAAGCTGGCTCCCAGGAACAGACCAGCCGCGCCGCCGAATGACACTTGACGACACAGAACAATACAGAAAGAGAGCATAAGGAATAGATGAGTGTGACACTGTGACACGCGTACAGGGTGTTGTTATACGGAGAAGCTGCCACTCACCCACGAGGTCCTGGAAGTAGAACACGATGTATCTGACGTATCTCTCGCGAGGCTGCTCCAGGGTGTAGTGGACGGACCCTCGGAGCCCGAACGGACCTCCCGTCCTGATGACACGTAATATGTTACTAAAGTGAAGCTGCCCATAACATCTCTCAACATCACAAGTAGTTCTCGTATGATCTCTATAACAATCCTCACGAGTCCTACATGTTCTCAATCTTCTCCAGGGCCTCCTTGAACACGGCGTCCACACAGTGCTGGCTGCAGGAACAACGCTGGCCCTCCAGAGTGAACAGACGATGCTGATGTACAGACAGGCAACGCATGCCGCTCACTGTACAGGTCGGGCCAGCTGATGAGATACATACATACTACATAGAAGGATTTATTGAGACAGGAGAAACAAAGGAATTTTCCAATTCTATATTCTACAAATACTTTTAAATTGCAAGATATTTCTCTGTATTTATGACAAAGAAAATCTTGAATTAAATCACAATGAAATAAGTCTATTCCTAATACGATTTTAAGCGTAGAGAATTGTTGTGGACACATCAAAATATATCACATAGAGCAGTACATTGACCAGGTGTACTTTCATCTTCAAGTCTCCTGACCAGTCAGTCAGTTCTTATATCTGATATAGTTCATGAACTCGTTCCATCTCCAAGCGTCTGTTGTATAAACTCACCAACATAGAAGTAGTAGAACGGTTGACACCCGCACAGCTCCATCGCCAGGCGTCTCCTACAGTCCTGTCTGCAGGAGTGTGTGCTGTACGCCTGGCGTCAAGTACAATGAGGTCATCCGTCAGGGTCATCTCTCACAGGAGAGGTCCAGTGACCTTTGACCCTCACAGTTACCTGTCTGTAGCCTGCGGTGGGTTCATCAGTGAACAAACACTGTCGTCTCCTCGGCAGCAGGTCCCTCACTCCTGGACCCACTCCTATCTCGGTGGTGGTGACGTCCACGTGTGTGATGAGTGGGGGGGAGGTGGTGGTGTGTGCTTCAGTGTAGTCGACCACATCGTATGGAGAGTGAAGATAGTACTGAAGGAATGTGTAATGTTTATTACAAGATAGATACAGAGTAGGAAGGGCGGGAAAGGGAGAGGTCTAGAACTGTTTTATTGAAAGAATGGATTTACATTTGTGTGTTTGATTTTAGTAGACATTGTTGTACAATAAGTAAGAAATATATTTTGCTATAATCCTTATAGTTGAGTTACTTATGAGGAATAAAAATATTACTGACACTCTACGCACGCGAAGTAAGTATTATACGACTGAATCAGCATAAGTTAAAAATCTTTGTATGTATTAATGGTGAGAGTGTTCCAAAGAAAGTTAAGTCCTTGTATTGGTTTTTGATGATTTAGTAATACGTTGAGTCCGGTCCTCGTCGTGTACATACGTCTATCTCTGCAGCACACTCCAGATACAGGAAGCAGCCGTTGGTGTCTGCTTGACAAGTCATCGGATTGTCTTTAGTATGGCTCACGTTGGACTTACTGCGAACAAAAAGTTCTATATCAATGATTCACTTCTCGTCTTGTTTATTAATATATAAATAAACTCACAAGATCTCTATATCAGCGGTGGCCACTGAGTTGAGTGTGTGACACACTCCGAGCTCCGTCATCACCGGACTCCAGATCGCTTTGATTTTCTCTCCGTTACTCACTTTGATGTTGCTGTCTTCCATCACCTGAAGAGACATCACTCATTCATCATCATCAGCAATCCACTATTTAAAATCACTTAAGTATTTATCAATATCTACCTCCCTTAAAACCCTTTAATATTTTTGGTGTTCTTTACGTCTACTAGTAAGAATGAACAAAAAATAGGAGTAAATTAGGAGAGAACTAAGTTTATATTAAAATTAAAAGTCATCAGACTAACGTCAACGGCGAGTCTGAACAAGTCCACGTTCAGTGTTGGGTCATCGTCGAACTGTTCAAACAACGTGAGGTTCTCCAGAGTAGAGCTGGCGACGGCGCTCACGAAACGACTGTAATACAAGTACTTGGGATGTCCAGCTTCAACATTCCAACGAGATTTGATTGCATTCGGAAGTTTCTTTACATCCACTTTGTTCTGAAACATAACGGTAAAGAGGAGCGGTGTCTCTGGTGCAGTCAAAGTTAATGTATCAGTGAGTATAGAGCAACCTTCAAGCAAGCAGTGACGGCCGGCATATGGATCCTCCAGGTTCTGAAGTCCTTCTCCAGAGTCACGATGGTGGGGTTCTCGTCGTACCTCTGCCACTGGCCCATCGATATGTCCAGCACCAGCCACACTGACGCCGCTATGAAGCAGACCCACAACAACCTGCACGAGACTACTCTTGTGAAAAACACTCACCAAAGGTACTCGCCGTTTGATGATAAGTTATTATCTTCATCCAAAGAATACTTTCATTAGTGTCTTTACCTAAAGAACTTTGAGGATTTAGTCAAGGAAATGCAGAAAGACAGGAAGATAGGTGCGGATGAAGAGGGAATTATACTTCTGTATATCATACTGCTCATTACACCAAACGGAACTATATTAATAAGTTATACTGAACTCTACTACATGAACTACTTACTAATGAATCATGTCTATTACTTTGTTTATTTTAATAATACCAAAAGTATAACGAGTATTTATCCAACATCTTAAATGTCGTGTGATCATCTGTACATCATATAATCTCCTATAACCACAATAAGATCCTCTTCCCCACACTATCACCTCTCGCTCCAGTGCCTCCTCTCAGCCGTGATGTGGTTGAACCCGTGGAGGCTGGTCTCCGAACAGAACTCCTTCCAGCTCTCCATCACCACTCGTACCACTTTACTAACAAACGCTAACATTTCAGAACAGCTCTCTTTGTTAACTGACTTCTATTCCTCATTAAACATCCCGTGCTTCTTATTATTTACAATGTTTATGGTCTAATGCATTTGTCATGTTATATTATTATATTGAGTCATGCTTGTTGTCTGTTACATGACTGCATGTAATTATATGAGCTTTTTTAATATATTTATATTAAAAAATGGACAGGTAATATCAAAGTTTAAATTAAACTTATCTATGCACGCGATTGCGTCTGTGTTTTATAATACATAGATCTTCTAATGACCAATTATATTTTGTTAATAAAATAAGATGAATGGAATGTGTAGCAACCAATTATTTTCTTCTATGTACCTTTCTTCTTATATTCTCTCGTCTGGTCTGAGTATATATCTACAGGTACATTACTAGAAGTCTTCTTCATCTATATAAATAAGGACTGTGTCCAAATTTGTCATACCCAAATAGTTAAACATATTTTAACTGTAAAGTTCATAAAAATGTAAACTGTAGTAATATACTTGTTTTTACATTGTTTGTTCATACTTCTTATGTATGAAGAACCCTGCAATACACTATTTTATTATTCATAAATGGCTTTATATCAATATATAATTTCTAAATTATTCTCATGTTATTGCTTCTACATGTCATAGCATTTTCAGAGTATATTTAATAATAACGAAGGAATAATTTTAAATTTCTTGTTGTCCAATGTTTTGAGAATAACTATGGTCAATTATATTGCAGCAAACTTAAAAAGTGAATCATCGTTTTATAAAGTAAAACGGAGTCATAAACGCTTTAAATTTGATGTTTAGTTAAGTAAAACACGCTGAATGATAAACCTTATACAATTTGTGTATTTTAAATTAATACAGAAATAAAATAATACTTATGACTACACAAACAAAATTCCCGTTTAAAGATCATCCGATATGGTCTAGTGGCTAGGATACCTGGCTCTCACCCAGGAGGCTCGGGTTCGATTCCCGGTATCGGAATCTGTTTTTCGTATCTTTTGCGCAATTTTGTCTTTTTTTTTCAATTATGTTTGTTTATATACTTTTACTATGAAATTTATTATATTTTACATGTATTTAAACTATTGTAGTGTAACTTGCAAGCATTAAGTAACGTCGAATTTTTCAAGAACAATTATAGTCCAGTCGACAAGTTGAAAATGGTATAAAATATAAATAATGCTTTTAAAATTATGTTAGCTCACTGGATCCGGAATGACGGGTAGAAAAATGTGCCAAAAGTGTGTATCAGCACATAAAAAATGCAAAAGTTAAAATAAAAAATGCAAAAGTTAAATAAAATGCAAACAATTAAAGATGGATAAAATGGCATCTCGTTTTTTGCCAATATTTCATAAACTATTAATATTCAAGAGGAGGAAATTTCGAATAAAAACTACTACATTATTTATAATGTTAATTTTACGCTGAAAATAGATCTGGACGTGTTATTTTTAGTTTGCGCGCTCGGTGTTAAAAGCGAGTACGGCACATTAACTTCATTAAAAGTATTGATTTTTTTTAATAACAGTGTATTCTGAACACTATAAAACATTTATTGCCGTTGGAAACTTAATAGTTATTCTTTCAACAAGTATTAAACTATTGTTAATATACAAAATTTTCTCGACCCTTAGTAATTGTAAGTGAAAGAAAATTTTTAAAATTTAAAAAAATCTTATATATATACATAATTAACAAGATCGTTACATAAAAGTTAAATAAAATATTTACACTTCGTTTATTATATTTTTTACTGGAACAAAAATGATTGGATTTTTCTGGTTTTAACATATGTTTAATATATGTTAATATCTGGTTTATACATATGTAAATGATTTTTTTTATATGTATAATGAGAGTAAAAAAATGAAACGAATATAATCAAAAGGTTTTATTGTGCGCTTAAAATACAGTAACATCACAGAACAAATAAAAAATTTAATACTTTGGCTGCGTTTAAAACATTACAACTAATCATTTTAAAAGTTAAAAAACACTATTTAATAAAAAACACATTCCCTATTTATAATACTCCTAACCGTTATTACTAATAATAAATTATCATTTAAGATTTTAAAAGAAAAATAAAATGCTTAAAATGATTATGTACGTTAAACGATTAAAAAGTTTTTTTTATATAAAAAAAAACTAAACATCACTTATTTCGTAATTTAAAAATTTATCGATATTTTATTTTACAAAGTTTTCCGATATTAATAATAATAGTTATTAAAAAACACAACGTAAAAACGAACAAAAAAGGCACAAAAAATTTGACAATTAATGTATCAAATTTATAGTGTTTTGGAAAATGAATTTTGATAAAATTACATTAATTTTTTTTTCTCTAAATATTCGTAGATTTCACTGAACCTGGCGTGGTGGCTAAATTGATGGCGTCCGTTGGTAACACTGGGCAGGTTTTTTTTGGGGATTTTATTCCTACCTCTCAAAAAAAAATCCTTTCTAGGGCCAATTTATCTAATATTTTATGTCCATAACTAAATCTATTAAGAAGATTAATATAAAAAATTATTAAATTTACAAATTCGTTCGGACTATTTAACCGCAAAAACCCTAACACGGAAAATTAGGACACTCAAAAATCTATCGGCAGTTTTTTGCCAATATTGTTAGTCCCTTAATTATTTCTCTTTGCAATATTATACAAATCTGTAATGATATTCTTATATTTGGTGCTGAAACTGTCTTTTTATCACACAATAAACCCTTAAAGATAGCTCTTTGCTGTTTATCGTGAATTCTCCAAGTTAATCTGATTTTCGGTGCTACCATATTTTCTGCCTATTTTCTGCCTATCCCATAACCTGCAGAGTGCTACCCCCCAGGCGCAACCCTCTAGCGAAACAACACGTCTGGTTCAGCGGATAGAAGCTCACAAACAAACTGGTCCTGCTCCAACGGCTTCTTTATCCAACGACCGAGCTGCGCGCGGCTGAACGCTCCGGTCAACTCGGACTTTGCCAGCTGATTGCAAAGAAAAAAGTATTCATTTAAATGAAACTAATATTACGGCCAATAAATGTAGGCAGGTAGTTGTAAATAACACCAAACTGTAATGAAATCTAGGACTTTAGTATTCATTTAAATGAAACTAATATTATACAGCCCATAAATGTAGCCAACAAGTTGTAAATAACACGAAACTATACTAAGATCTAGGATTACAGTATTCATGTTGAATGAAACTAATTTCGGATTACTAAGCTTAATTTTATGAATGCTCAATAAAATTTAAGTTTTCAATATTATCCTTACACTGCTAATAATATTGTACAATCATCTATATTCTGCAAAATTATTTTTAATGTATAGGTCGCCTTAGGGACATCTTGTCTTAATGATCACGGTTGCTGCAAAGTAACCGAATCGTCGAGAGTATGTAGTTAAAATAATAAAATACGCGTAGTAATACGAATAATAATAGTTTCATTTAACATGAAACCAGTTAATTAGCATATAAAATCGAACCTAAAGAATATGAGGCGTATTGAAATTTTTGGATGTCGATAAAATTGTATTTAACACCAATTAATGGGAACCAATGCTGGAAGTATTGACAAAAAATTTTAAATTCGGTAATAATTGGTAACATTCGGTAACATTTACCTGATAAGTCGTACACAGTTGTTTGGCCTCGTTGTAGAGCAAGCTGTCTAAGTTTTCTGGTAGCGGCGGTAACTCGGGCCCGGTTTCATCCTGAAATTTATATACGTACTACTTAAGTAAACTTATAATATACTTACTGGAATTCAGGAATTATATCAAAATTTTATCAAGTATAATTATTATTCAGCAAAAAAAAATCATAGACAATTTGGAATTGGAATATGCATTCTGGAATAGGTTCATGGAATTATCTGGAATACTAGATTCCAGAATACGTGGTTGAAAATTTAAATTCTAAGTGTTAATGAAGCCTCATTTTGTTAATTGCATAAGTAAATTATATTTTTCATTACTTATTTTTTTAAAAACCTTGTTCATTTAAAAATACTTACACGATATATTTTACTTATAATTATATGAAAGTGTAATTAAATATCTTTGTTACATACTTCGCGTCAATTTGTTTGAATACTTTGAACCTCGACTATTCTTATAACATTTTGTTGATGAAATAAAAAAATGTAACGAATTTATACATAAATGTAAGTAACCTTACTATATACTTCAGGTTACTTGAGATATTGAAGCATGAACATATAAAACAAGCTCTGAAACTAATCATTTAAATATAACTAAACAATAAAAAATGTCTTCAATTACGACGTACCAAAATAAAATACTAAAATAGGCGAAGCAAAAATGTAAAACATTTGAGAAAAAAACAATTTAATTAAACATTCAGAAGATAATATCACATTTTATACAAATTACCTGAACATTTTGTACTATTTACCTGTAGTGACACGAGAGTTACATTTAATTTGTTACATCATCATCATCAATACTATATAATTTATTACAAATGGAGTCAACTCTTTTAAAGCCTACTGACATATTGTAGGTTTATGCATTCATAGAAAAAGAACACTAATTCAAAATGAAATTACTTACTGAAATACATGATGAACATTCAAAGTTATTTTCATACACACTATACTTACCTGTTGCAACTATTTAGTCTATTTACCTGAGGTAACAGAGGTAAACGCCGTACTAAATGCTGCCACCTCGCGAACATGGTCTGTTTACAAAGCAGCGATGGTGTACCAGATTCGAGTTTCCCTGTTGTAGCGTTTATAACTTCTGGCTCCTAGATTTTTAGAAGTGATAATATCTTTTTGTGGCAAAAAATATAAATATTCTCTGAAATCTTAAGAATCTGTTAATTTTAATTACACTAAGTATCACATTAGCAACATTAACATCATCAAAAATATTCAACAAATAGCACAACAACAAACAACAGGTACAGGTAAGTTACATAAATGCCATCACACATTCAGGTAAAGGTAATTCACATAAATGCCACAAAAAAGGTAGAGTAAATCATACGGGTGACGTTGCTGCCCAGCAGACGCTGAATGATGGGGCGCGAGCTGGTGTTCGAGCCTCCGTACTGGCAGCACGAGCCAGGAGTGGTCGTTGCAGCTGATAGGGCGGTGGCAGAGAAGATATGTAGGCCTCTATACGACCGCAGATCGCACTATAAATAGCAACCATAGATTTAACGGCCAGATTTTAAATGAAACTTCATTTATTTTGTGAATATAGATCTACTTTTAGGTTTAGAGATGATTTATTTCCCATTAAGAACAAAGTTCACTAACATAGGAAACTTAAACTGGTAACATAATAATAAACAATTATAAAGTTAATGGTGACCTTATTTATACAAACATTCAAATATTATAAAGTTTGACAGTATGTTTTTATATAGCATTAAATTTCAAAAAAGATTTTTCCTTAAATATTTCTTTCAGTAGATTATTGTATATTAGCGCTCCCTCAAATTGTATAGTTTTGTTACCATAATGTTTAGTTCTAGACTTAGGTATGTATTTGTAATTTATGTTTATTTCGTGTATATTATTTATGTGATTTAGTCTTAAAAGTAGTTTGTGTGTGTGTAGATCCTGAGAGAATTTTTCTTATAAGTATGCATGTTTTGTATAATAATGCATTGTAATTCGTCAATTTTACCCAATTTGACTAAACTTCTAAAATTCGCATAAAAGAATTTTAAAGAAGAGGAGGTCATTGTAACCGAACCATAATCATGAGTAATCTGCTAAGTGAGTGGTTCAGTTTTTGGTGGTGTTAAAGGCACTACAGTAATACCCCTCTTAGGCCTCGGCCTCGAATCTCGCGGGTAGCGGGGCGGCAGCGGCAGCGGCGCGCCAAGGGGGCGGGCAACGCATACCTGTTCTCGAAACTAGCGGGCAGATCGCGCGGCACTATAGCGGTGTAGTGTTGTGGTCGTGGTTGTGTTGTCGAGATATTTGTTTTATTCGCGAACAAAATGTCTGAAAAACGGCGACATCTTTATGATTCGAAATCATTCCTAATGCTCGATTTACTGTGGGCAAAAGAAGAAGTGGATCCCTACTATAGGGCAAGGAAAATAAATGGCGAGTTTTATCGAAACTATGAAGAACAGAGACAAAATCCCGACAGATTCTACGACTACACCAGAATGAGTGTAGAAACATTTGACTATATTCTTGAAACTATCAAGAGTGATTTAGAGTCTGGAATTAATTCAAAACGATTTAGATCTATATCTTTTAGAAATTGTGTTGCACTAATTTAGTAAATCAGTGTAAACTCTATATAACGACAACAATTAAGTAATAAAAAATACCTTTTAAGTGGCTAAAATTAGTAAAAACTGCGCAACTGTGTACGCTCTTTTGTCGCTTTGTTATCCTAACCCGCAATAAACTCGACAGTCATACCGAACTTTCTAAGAAATTTGTTCTTTTGTTTACAATTACAAATTGCTTACACGTGAAAAATTCAAAGAATATTTTGTAAATAATCGCATTAGTTACTAATTAATTTGTAAAAGATAATAAATATTGTATTTGACATAATAAATCATTATTATATTTACCTTCAATATTCAGTTCGTTTTTTATTTCTTCCCATAATTGGTTAATTCATCTTCTATTTTTATGGTTCACATCTTTGCTGTTCCATAAGGGTGTCCTCTCAAAGATTGCCGAAATAATTTGCTCTTGCACGTCCGAATACATTTTGATACGTCACAAAAAAAAATTACAACACTACAATGCAGACGCGCAACGCGGGCGGTCACCGCTTCACTGGAGTGCACCCGTGCACCGCTCGTTGCCCGCCCCCGCCCTGCTCCTGCACCGCTGTATTCGAGGGTCGGTCCATTTGATTATACGCGTAAGATCCTGCCGCTCCCGCTGCCGCTCCGCTGCCCGCAAAATTCGAGGCCGAGGCCTTAACGCGAGAGATACGTTCCGAAGAAAATCGCGTTAACTGAAATTCGCGTATATCGAGGTTTATGATTAAACACAATCAAAATTTAATACACAAATATAAAAATCATTTTAATCAATCACTTTAATTCTAAGAACACTATACAATACATAGGTACTCCTATTTTTACGAAAAAATACATGTATTGTCTTTTGGGTAGCGTTTTGTTTACGTTCTTGTATAATAAGTTCATAACACCCAACACTGTTTTTAATTGTTTGACATACGGTCAAGGCGCGGTCATCATTATTATCTATACTCTGCAATATGTCCAAATCTGAATAAATTTTTGAAATTCGCGTTATAGTGAAACCGCGCAAAACGGGGTCGCGTTAAGCGGGGTATTACTGTTTTTGGCGTTTTTTGGAATAAATTTTGTAATTTTTGGTATTCCGTTAAAATACTTTATACTTAAGTGGACCCACCATTTTGTTTACGCTCCTCAAGTTCATTCTTTAAATTTTGTAAATATTTAAATTGAGTCGGAGTTTGATTCCAAAAAATACTATCTAGTTTTCAATGCGATTTTATGGAAAATTTCACTTAATTCATGAATTAGAACTATTTGATAGTTCTGTTTTAAATGATATATATTATTTGATGAATGTAACGCTATAAGGTTATTAACTATTGTATTAAATATTTTAGTTTGTTATACTTAGAAAACATGATAGAATATAATGAGATCTAATATAGATTTTCGAGAGTACTCATTTAAATGAAACTAATATACATATTATGAGTCACTCACATCTCGTCTTAATGATCACGGTTGCTGTAAAGTAACTGAAACGTCGGGAGTATGTAGTTTATAATCAAAAATAAAATATCGCGTAGTAATAAAATATTAGTTTCATTTCAACGACGGTATATAGTTAAATGTATGTTATCGGCTGGATTTTTTTGGTATAACTTTGTTCCTTGACTCATGAGATAAAAATGACAACACGTGATATAGAATGCACAAATTATATAAGTGGAGAAAAAGTTGAGAAAAAGTACCACGAGTTTGTAACGAGAAATAAGACAGTATGTACATATAGACACTTTTATCTAGATTTAACACTAATAAATCATAGGTCTAGATAGTCAGTGGTGGCCTAGTGGTTAAGGGGCCCGCGTCTCGTTACCGAGGGCGCGGGTTCAAACCTGGCAAGTACAATGTGATTTTTCCGAGTCATATGTACTTTCTGAGAGTATTTAGACATCACTGATATACGGTGAAGGAAAACATCGTGAGGAAACCTGGACTTATAATATCACAATTATAAGTTTGAAATCACCAACCCGTCTTGAGCAAGCGTGGTGATTAATGCTCAAACCTTCTCCATGAGAGAAAGAGGCCTTTGCTCAGCAGTGGGCTCTGATAGGCTGATGATGAGGTCTAGATTACACAGACATGCAAATTCGTATAATAATTTTAATAAATAATTAAGTAATATATATATAGATAGATAGATAGCTAGATAGATAGAGACAAACATATAAATAAATGTATACTATTTACATACAATGACAATAGTTTTTATCTCCCCATTTACTATCAGATAGATCTGATTACTACAAACTGTCAGTTTGATAGTATTTATCACATTTTTTCTTAAATTTAAAGACAGCCTTACTATCAGTTTTCATGTAATGAAAATACTACTACGCTCTTTGATATTAGAATACTACGAAAATTATTATCGGAAACGTCGTGACTGTCGGTTTGTACGTTAAGAACTTGTATTAAGTTCCCAAGCAGGTTACACAAGCTCTGTATCGCGAGGGCTGCATCAACCATTACATTACCTACTAACATGAAGTGTAGACCATTATAGGATTTACATATTTTTTCATAGTTTTTTGTGTTTTTTTTCTCATTTTTTCCATCAAAATGCAGGCTTCGTTGCCGCTGGCGTGTTTTTTGTCAGTTATACGTGAGTTTTATTATTATTTTATTTTAGTGTTAATAGCGTAATAAAATTATTTAATTCATTATTTGGATCGTAAAATAATATTTACACTAAAGTGCGCCCGTGACTTTGATTTCGCGAAATATTTTTAATATACAAAATAATATATATATAGCTTTATTTGGTTCTTATTTATCATATATATCCGATAGTAAAAATAAATAAAAATCATTTCAGCCGTTTAAAACTTCAGTAGGAACAAACATACAGACAAAAATAGTAAAAAAATATTTTTTGATGTGTATAATATGTTGGAACTAATAAAACAAATTGAGTGTTAAAAAGTTTTTCGTGTTTTTTTTATATTTTCACAAACGAAAAACTATTAAACTGACGGTTTGACGTTTTCGATTGCGACTCATATTTAGGAATTTTTATAGATATCTTATAAAGTTAAATTTACAATAAAAATAAAACAAGATATAATATTAAGACCGAAATGAAGTAATATTTTCGTATTAACACGCGTATTTTATTGTTTTAACTTTGACGAGATGAGAATTATCATTAAAAAACTCGTAAATCCAAAAATATTAGTTTCATTTAAATGAATACTAGTCTTAGATCTCATTAATTTTAAGATTGCAACTCTGTAATTGTGTTGGCACGATGGCTCAGTTGTCGAAGTTAACTAATCATATTTTGCATATAACTAGTTCGAATACAAACTTAATAAAAATATATCATTTCCTTATAATAAGATATTTTTACTAAGATTCGGTGATATTATTAAAAGCATCAAAAATGTTTTTTACTCGTGGTAGTACAAAATAAAGCATTATTTTAATCTGTTTAATAAACTTAAATATACTAGTTTTTGCCTGCGACTCTACACGCTTGAACAGAGTTGGGCTCAGATAGTAATGTATAGTGTGTTAGTTAGTGGTGTCCTAGTGATTAAAAGCCCGCCTCTCATGCTCGTGGGCGCGGGTTCGATCCTGGCAAGTACCAATGTGAATTTTCCATGTCATATGTACTTTATAAGAGTATTTAGACATCACTGATTAATGCATTCCCAAAGAGGGTTGTTGGCAGGCAGGCGGTCGGTCGTGAAAACAATTAGCCAAAACTATTCACAACATGTAAGGCAGACCCTGGCTAAAGCTGGGAAATTGCCAGGTAGAAGACGAATATATATATATATATATGTGTGTGTGTGTGTGTGTGTGTGTTTTTGTATATACATATATATTATATATACAAACCTAGTAATCCGTATCGAATAGCGTGTATGTATTTGCGATACATTATTTGCACCAAATGCTTTGTGTGTCGATTGCGTACAAATTATTTATGGAATTTATTCTTACATTATATTATTATGTTTAACAGTTCATTTCTGGAGACTGTATATTGTAACGACTTAGTCATATACGGTAAAAAATATTGTCAAAAAAATAATGATTTAGCCTCTGTTCATATTTTACAAATATTTGAACGTTTCCGAGTTATTGAGTAATAGGAAAATATACGTATAAATCTTGATCTTCTGACAAAGGAACGATAAAGAAAGAATTTTATGAAAAATGTCTTCTTTTTATAAGTAATACTTGTAAAAATATGTAAGTATATATTCTCAACTTAATATTCGAGGTATTGCAAGCGATAAAAAAATAAGTTATTAAAATTGCGTCTTTTTACTACGATATATAACACGCCAGCCCACATTGTAAAAGAGTGACGGATTACGCTCCAATTCGTCACAAATTTATATATATAAAGAAAAGTTTTATTTACATATATATAAATCAGTACTTCTCTTTTCCAAATTTACACGCGTTTTGGCTAAACCGATTTTGCTAATACTTTTTTCTTCTGTCTACTATTATCAGTAGAAGATAATTTTTGAAGATAAGATCAATAAAATCGAACATAAACTTTGATAATAATTTAAGACTGAACGACTGCCATTATTACATTTTTTTATCATGTTGACTTAACAGTAATTTTTGGTCAGAACAACGATTTTATTATTAATATTTAAATACTAAAAATGAAATTTAAATCAAAAACTAATGAAATATTTCATATCTATAATTTACATAAGCTTAAAAAAAGCTCTATAAAGAATCTTAGTACCAGTTCACATTGACGTAACACTGTCAGTTTAGACGTATTTAATCTTACTAGGATCACATTACTATCGTCGCTCGGAAAACCGAAAATACCCGAAGATTATCGAACGGAAATTATTTTTAATATCAAATATTTTAAACATAAATGTCAATAAAAAATTATCACGATATTACATATTATATGTACAATGTAGTGGCCTAGTGATTAAAGGCTTCTCTCATGCATTAGGGCGCGGGTTCGATCCTGGCAAGTACCAATGTGATTTCTCCAAGTCATATGTACTTTTTAAGAGTATTTAGACACCACTGACAGATGAAGGAAAATATGAGGAAAAATGGACTTATAGTATCAAATTATAAGTTAGAAATCACTAAGCCGTCTTGAGTGAGCGTGGTGATTAATGCTCAAACCTTCTCCATGTGAGAAGACGCTATGCTCAGCAGTGGGCTCTGATAGGCTGATGATTATTATTATATGTACATGTATGTATACTAGAAGACCTGGCGAACTTCGTATCGCCCTATAATCAAGAAATATCTGTTACGATTTTTTATTTATATTTTTGGAGTTATTAAAGCCATAAATCTACGTGTTTTGAAGTGCGACAGAATGATTGATTAGTTAGTTGTCAAATCTAATGTCAAAAAAAAAGTTTGTATCAACAACTACTAATAAATTAAAAATTAATTAAAAAAACATTGTCCAGCGGACAAAATTGTGATTCTAAACCATTCCCAGATCCTCTTGAACACACACAAAAAAATTCATCAAAATCGGTACAATCGTTTGAGAGAAGTTCAGTGACATACACACTTACAGAAGAATTATATATATAAAGATATTAAATACTACATATTAAGACTATTTACGTAAGTCACGGAAGTATTTAGTTTTTATATCCAAAGATCTTTATACGGCAGTGGTTTTCGTTACGTGACGCGATTACGTTACGGTCAAATAAAATCTACGTGGTAACCAGTTATTGGTCGTAAAAATATATCCTAACCAAACTAATATTATAGATGAGACAGTGTATGAGGATGTGGTGATGGTTTTCGCTGTTTAACGCAAAAATTACTCAACGGATTTTATATATATACTTGACTAGCTTTCCGCCCGCAGCTTCGCCCGCGTGGAGTTCGGTTATATCGCGTTTCCAAGAGAACCTTTCAAAAGTCTGGCATAAAAACTATCCTATGTTCTTTCTCAAGGTCAACTTTATCTCTGTATCAAATTTCATTAATATCAGTTCAGTGGTTTAGGGGTGAAAGCGTAACAGACAGACAGACAGAGTTACTTTCGCATTTATAATACATACATATTAGTAGGGATGATGATGATGATATAGCTTACTGTTGAAGAAAACACAAGTCAAAATACATAGTGCAATTAGGAATATTTTTTCTTAAAACTTAAATAATATTATATAATATAAAGATATCTTTATATATTTACAATAAAAAATCCAAGTATGCAATGATACAAACATTTATATATACTAGTTTTTGCCCGTGACTTCGTCTGCGTTCATTTCGAAATTAGTAATATATGTATAGATGACCGGACGAACTCTATTCCGCCTCAGAGCCCGTAAATAACCAGATATTGGAATTTATTATTATTATTTTTTTAGATCAAACAGATTTAAAAATCCTATGTCCGTTTTCTGGTTCTAATCTATCTCTCAACCAATTTTTAACCATATCCGTACAGTCGTTCTTGAGTTATAAATAGTGTAACTAACACGACTTTCTTTTATATGTATATATAGATAAATACTAGCTGACCCGGCAAACGTTGTTTTGCCATATAAAAAATTAGAGTTGGTGCTAAGAAAGTAGAAATTTTGGGTTACATGTATTTTTAATGCTACGTTGTAAAAAAATAAAAACAAAAAAGTTCGTCCAAAAAAAATTAAGGGTGAACAACCCTTATGACTTAGGGGTATGAAAAATAGATGTTGGCCGATTCTGAGACCCACTCAATATGCTCACTAAATTACATTGCTATCGGTCCAGCCGTTTCGGAGGAGTTCTCTGTCTAACACCGCGACACGAGAATTTTATATATAAGATACAACCACGCATAATCCATTTTACATACATACAGGGTGACTGGTGAATTACTATCAATATTTAAGGAGAATACATGATTCTCATTCGAATTATGTAAAAAAAATAGGCACTTAATTTTTGACCAAATTTCCGGATAAATAAATAAAGTGCGGACACGTTCCAAGTGTCCCAAGTGTGGACGCGTGCGGCGGCGTGCTGATACAACACCACGCCGCTGCACGCGTATGTGTGTGTGTGTGTGTGTATACCTAATCTGTAGGGTCTTCACGCGATGCGTAATTAATTACATAACTTTTGGTTAACTTTACTTAGAAGTTTATTAATATTTATGTTGTATTAATTTTTATTTTGTCATATATTATGATCGTCAAATATCACGTCCTCAAGTATCGATAGTAATTCACCAGTCACCCTGTATATGTATATTGTAGTAGACAAAATGAAACTGATAGTTAATACGTTAACCTAAGACTAGTACTTGTCAGAATATTAAATTATTTGTATATTTTCTCTTTTCTTAGTTAGTTAGCTTTAAAAGAAAGACAACTTAAAAGAGATTAATACTAAATTTGTTATTGTGAAGCAAAAATTTTGACATAGGTATAAAACTGTCAATGAAAAATACTTTTTAAGCCTAGATCTAAAAGGGAAAGCTTGTCTCCAATCACATGCATATTTAAACATTTATTTAATTATATAATAACATATACAACTATCATTGTTTGCTACCCAAAGTCATAAAAACTTTACGTTTCGCCTCAACCGCGAAGAAAACGTTTGACAATATGTATCCTTACTACGGGTTTGTGTGAAACTAAGTACAGACGGTTACACGTATTTCCCTATATATACTATCATTAACGGACATTCATATCATCATCCTATCAGAGCCCACTGCTGAGCCTCTTCTCACATGGAGAAGGTTTGAGCATTAATCACCACGCTCGCTCAAGACGGGTTGGTGATTTCAAACTTATAATTGTGAAATTATAAGTCCAGGTTTCCTCACGTAGTTTTCCTTCATCAGTCAGTGGTATCTAAATACTCTTATAAAGTACATATGACTCGGAAAAATCACATTGGTACTTGCCAGGATTGATCCATCCTCATGCATGAGGCGGGCCCTTAACCACTAGGCCATGATTGACTTTATCTTTAGTCTTCTTCTACCTGGTCATATCCCAGCTATAGCCAGGGTCTGCCTTACATATTGTGAATAGTTTTGGCTAATTGTTTTTACGACCGGCTGCGCGCCTGACATCAACGCTCTTTTGGGAATCAGCATTAATCAGTGATGTCTGATTTATACTCTTAGAAAGTACATATAACTCGGAAAAATCACATTGGTACTTGCCCGGGTCAGGATCGAACCCGCGCCCTCGGCAACGAGAGGCAGGCCTTTAACCACTAGGCCACCACAGTATTAACGTAGGTTATTGTGAGCATATTTTGAAACAAACTTGTGGTAAGCGTATACATAACTTTGAATTCACGTATTAAACGATTGCATTAGTCTTGTATATATAAAAGTTATTTTATTTATTCCCAAAGAGGGTTAATGTCTGGCAGGCGGCCGGTCGTAAAAACAATTAGCCAAAACTATTCACAACATGTAGGGAGACCCTGGTTGAAACTGGGATTTTGCCAGGAAGACGAAAATATATAAGTTATTTTATTTGTTGATCGGATTTTAAATTTAAGGATACTTTTTGATGCTCTTTTAATATATGTATTATATATATTACCTCTCAAATACAGCGTCATGAAATTCAAACATATTGAAAGAAAATTACAATTTACTTGAAACAAAAGAAGATTTTGTTATCACAACAGGAATCAAGTATATAATACTAGAGTAACAGAATGTTGGAATATCCATAAAGAAAATTGAACCCAACTATTTAGTCTATTCGTAAAAAACAGTGTTGTCTTTTACAATAAGGCAATACAATAATACCAATAATTAGAAAAAACTAAATTGTTTGAATATGTATAGGTACCAAAATATCACTTTTTGACAAAATTTGGACCTTCTATTTGAAAGTTTTGGGAGGTAAAATCTATCCTGTTAATATAGTTCATATATATTAAAATACATATATGTATAATAATAACCATCCCTTATATTATTATAAATGCGAAAGTAACTCTGTCTGTCTGTTTGCTACGCTTTCAAGCCTAAACTACTGAACTGATTTTAATGAAATTTG
Source organism: Danaus chrysippus (assembly GCA_916720795.1). Lineage (NCBI taxonomy): Eukaryota > Metazoa > Arthropoda > Insecta > Lepidoptera > Nymphalidae > Danaus > Danaus chrysippus. The sequence goes on along the minus strand of CAKASE010000072.1, from coordinate 1,422,704 downwards.
GTACAGAGATAAAGTTGACCTTGAGAAAGAACGTAGGATAGTTTTTATCCCAGACTTTTAAAAGGTCCTCTTGGGAACGCGATATAACCGAATTCCACGCGGGCGAAGCTGCGGGCGAAAAGCTAGTATTATATATGTTGAAAAATTTCCGGGTCCACCGAGAATTCATTTAAGAATCTCTCCTGCTAATATATATAGAAGAAAGTAGACTATATCCTTCTAATAGAGTAGAAAAGAAGAATCTATCTTGCTTATATACAAGATATATACATATACATATTATTCATATTATATTTGTCAAAATAATTTCCAGGTCCGCCGAGCATTCAGTTTGAATCTTCCCTGCTGCAAATAGCGCCCGTCGACAAAGTCAAATGCCCTTTCGTAAGGGACATCAATGATGTGCTATTCCAATTATACACGAGGTAAAAAGCAAAATACTCTTACATCAAAAATACATATTGAGTTATTATTAGTCATTTTCTAATTCTGTGGTTATTTGGTAAGGTAAAGTAGCTTTATATGATCAAAATTACATTTGGATACTAATATAGTGAATGGGCAATGAAGTCAGTGATGGCCTAGTGGTTAAGAGTCCAACCTCTCATGCACGAGGGCGCGGGTTCGATCCTGTCAAGTACCAATGTGATTTTTCCGAGTCACATGTACTTTCTAAGAGTATTTAGACATCACTGATTAATGCATTCCCAAAGACGGTTGATGTCAGGCGGCCGGTCGTAAAAACAACTAGCCAAAACTATTCACAACATGTAAGGCAGACCCTGGCTAAAGATGGGAAATTGCCAGAAAAGAAGAAGACTAGTATAGTCAATGGGATAACTAAATTGTACCAAAAAGTTAGTTAAAATCTATCAAAATATAATTAAAATTGTTATTTAACACGCAAATAAATTATAGATAAGAAATTCTGCTGAATTGAACACTAGTTCCTTTGAAAACAGCAAAAAATAAAGCAGAAATTAGTATGTACAGTACAAACTCTATTAACCGGACTAAATGTTGTCGATAGGCATTCGGATAATCGAAAATCCGGATAATCAAATGTATGAAGAAAAGCCGGTTTTGTGCATATGTATGTAGTTGATAATATTTTATGAATATTTAAAAAATAAATTACAATATGTATTTGTTAATTTGAAATAAGTAATCATGAATTATAAGAATAAGTATAATTTGGTTTAGAATATTTGGTAATTGTCATTTGACGTACGCCACTCTCAATAATAGCGCTCATTTTTTCTTATCCGGACTCGTCCGTAATCCGGATAATCGCGAATCCGTATAACTGAGGGCCGGATAATCGAGTTTCTACTGTATCTTCTTATATACTAGTCAAAACAAAATAAGGGCCACTTGTTTATTTTGACGTTTGAAGCGATCTAATAAATTTAAAGCTATCGGTACCGGTTAAGATTTTTTGTGGCGTTACATTAAGTGTTGACAAATATTATGAGAGTATATCACTTACTTAATTTTTGAAGTGGGTCGATTATGAATTTTTTTTTCGAAGTCACTAAAAATTACTCTATTTGAAGTCGACTTTTTGAGTCATTGAAATTGTCGAGTTCTTGGTGAACTGCAGGAATTCTCTTTGTTAGTGCGTGATTACCATTTTTAAAGGACAATGCCGAGGATTCGAAGACATATGGACATAGAGATCACAACTATGGCCATAACGCTGACTCAACAGGGCCATTCGCAGCGTTCTGTAGCTCTGCAGCTGGGTTTTTCACGGCGAGCAATCCAGAATGCTTGGATTAGGTTTCAAGAGACTGGGAGAGTTACCAGAAGACCAGGATCAAGCAGGAGTCGAGCAACCACAGCACAGGAAGACCGCTACATACGGTTAACTGCGCGCAGAGAGCGAGTCGTCACCGCCCGTTCCTTACAAAACCGCTTGCGACAAGCGACGGGCACCCGCGTAAGTGACCAAACGATTAGGAATCGGTTGCATGAAAACCAACAGTTCTCTAGACAACGAGTAGTGCGAATTCCACTGACATCCGCACATCGTGCAAGGCGATTAACGTTCACTAGGCAGCACCAGGCCTAGAACATTGATGACTGGAGCAAGGTATTGTTCACAGATGAATCCAAAGTGAAATTTTTTAGTGATAATCGTCGCATTAGAGTTTGGAGAAGAGAAGGAGAGCGATTTTCGGATGCTTGCATCCACGAAAGTGACAGACTCGGGGGTCCCAACGTAATGGTGTGGAGCGGAATCTCACTATCAGGTCGAACCGAGCTCGTAATTCTCAACGAAGGCACGGTAACGGCTCAACGGTACATTGAGCAGGTCATAAGACTCCACGTGATGTCATTTTCATAGAGAATTGGTGCAGGATTCCAATTAATGCATGACAATGCCCGCGCTCATACAGCTAGAGCTACTGCCGAAGCACTAGAAGAAGCTAGTTTACATGTGTTTCCGTGGCCCGCCAATAGCCCGGACCTTAACCCTATTAAGCATATGTGGGATTTATTTAAAAAAAGCGTTCGTGACACAAATCAACCGGTAACTAACGAACGACACCTCCTCAACGTGTTAAAGACAAGCTGGGAACAAATCCCTCAGGAGACAATACGACACCTGGTGGAGAGTATGCCTTCGAGGCTTGAAGAATGTGTTTAAAAAAGGGGAGGACACACGTTACTGAAAAAAATAAAAATTTCAACAAATGTTCAGTTTTTTTTAAAATAAGACACTTTTTTCATATTGTGCGTTTTAGGTTAAAAAGTCGATTTTTCCAAAAAAAAAGAAAGGGATGTTAATTTTGGAGTAATAAAACAATATTTGCTGCTCTTTACATTAAAAAATGATTAAATAATTTAATCTAATCATTTTCATATCCCTAAATCCCATATTTCTTTTAATACACTAAAAAAACATGGTGGCCCTTATTTTATTTTGACTAGTATATATATAAAAGAAAGTCGTGTTAGTGACTTCACTTATAACCCAAGAACGGCTGAACCGATTCAGCTGAAAATTGGCAGGGAGGTAGTTTAGAACCAGGAAATTGCAATAGGATACTTTTTATCCCGTTCGACACTATTCCCGTGGGACTTGACATGAAACGTCAGTCACTATAAAACGTGGAATAACACAATTGACAGCTATGCAATTGACGTATAATGACAGATATGTAATGACGTATGGATGTCAATTAGATATTTGTAAGAAATCTACTATATAAAAATAAAAATGTTTAGGTAATGTGTTTGTAGTTTGAACTCTTAAAACCATTTAGTATTTGCGGGATAAATTTAGAAAATCATTGTTTTTCACATGGGCAGTTATATTTTGTATGTTCTCGAGTTTGGAAACCATACGCTTTATTTGTGTTAAAGTTAGACCAAAAAACAAAAAATGTGGTTTACAATGGAGCACTTCAATGAAACGGATAATTTGCGGACACGTATAACGCTTCGATTCGGTATCTACTTTGGATTCACTTTCATTTACTTAGAGTAGTTCAACTAAATAACACTTCATTTTTGTAATCGAAATGAATTCATTACTGTTGTGAAATGAAATAAAAATTTTCCTTATCAAATATAAAACAAAAAGTTCTTCATCTTTTAATCACCAAACGAAATCCCTACTAATATTATAAATGCGAAAGTAACTCTGTCTGTCTGTCTGTCTGTCTGTCTGCTACGCTTTCACGCCTAAACCACTGAACTGATTTTAATGAAATTCGGTACAGAGATAGAGTTGACCTTGAGAAAGAACATAGGATAGTTTTTATCCCAGACTTTTGAAAGGTTCTCTTGGAAACGCGATATAACCGAACTCCACGCGGCGAAGCTGCGGGCGGAAAGCTAGTGTTATATAAAAGCTTTCTGGTGGCGAAACGGAGTTCGCAAGGTTTACTAGTATGATATAATTCTAAGTGTTTTCATTCTACCCTCGTTTTCTTAGACACAACCCAACAGCAGCTCAAGGCCTGCTGATAAATGATGACGAGCGTCTTTACGCGTCAAACATCGACTTCAATGATCACACAGTTATCATCTTCCACGCCTTCATGGAAACACCAGATGATGGAAGCGTATTGTGGTTAAGAGAAGGTAAAATTAATATTGGAAACTAGTATCTATCTTCGTATTAAGAGATTCTTATTGATTTTATATTAATTTGTATTAAAAATAGAACTATATTATTAAATACTATAGTATTTAACGACAAATCTTTTTTTGAAATTTAAGGCTGATTGAAAACGTACTGTCAAACTTTGTAATTGGTTTGAATGTTTGTATAAATAAGGTCACCATTAACTTTATAAATGTTTATTATTATGTTACCAGTTTAAGTTTCCTATGTAAGTGAACTTTGTTCTTAATGGGAAATAAATCATCTCTAAACCTAAACCTAAACCTAACTATGACTAGGTAATCAATTTTGTAATAATATTTTAAATATACTAAGAAATAGAAGTACTCACATCTCGTCTTAATGATCACGATTGCTGCAAAGTAACCGAAACGTCGGGAGTATGTAGTTTATAGTCAAAAATTAAGTCGCTTAGTACATGCGAAAAACATTAGTTCATTTTAAGCAGCCGTGATCACGGGCAGACGAGATGTCACTAGACAAGATAGTAACAAAAATAAAGTCACGTAGTATATCCGAATATTATTTTCATTTAAATGAATAAATATCGCGAAAATCTTAGATTTCCTTACTTATCTTCTACCCTCATTAAATTTACAGCGTTTGTACCACGAGGAGACACGAATGTTATCATAGTTAACGCGCAGACCCTAGAAGCAGGTCCTTGGTACATCAGGGCGGCGGAAAATACTTGGTACATAGGAAGAATTGGTGCATTGTTCATTGACTATCTGGTGTCAAGGTAAATCAATAAACAACCGTATTTTGTTAAGCAAAAGAAAAATGTACCCTATAAATCAGTAATAGCCCAGTGGTTAAAAGGCCCGCCTTTCATGCATGAGAGCGCGGGTTCGATCCTGGCAAGTACCAATGTGAATTTTCCGAGTCATATGTACTTTTTAAGAGTATTTAGACATCACTGATTAATGCATTCCCAAAGAAGGTTGATGTCAGGCAGGCGGCCGGTCGTAAAAAGCAATTAGCCAAAACTATTCACAACTAGGCAGACCCTGGCTAAAGCTGGGAAATTGCCAGGTAGAAGAAGAAGAGAAGAATCCGTATGATCATAAGTTTCCTTGCGATAATCATATGAGGATGGTTCTAAAACTTGGTCAGTAATCATAGCGAGAAAAACTTTCAGTTGAAATAAGAATTTCAGTGATACTACCGTTATCATTTAGAGATATATTTTTATGATATATTATTGTATATTTAAGTCGAACACAACAAAAAGCGCCAGGCAATAAAATTTTGAGTACAACCATTTTTTGAACATTAAAGCAATGTTAGACTAGAAGTTAAATTAAAATAAGAAAATATAAAATAAAGAATTTATCAACACATAATCCCTCCTCATATCTATGATGTTTTCGTTCCGTAGTTTCAAATATAATTGTCCAGATCTCACATTAATGCATTCTTGGAATGCACATCGAAGGCAGCCCTAGTAGGTTATTTTCAAATTTGGTTAGGTGGGGAGAGGAGCTTGGACAGTGGAGGTGAACGTTTGACGCGCGTTAATTAAGGGGCCCCTTAAACCTACACCTGGGTCACAAGTCCCAGACACTGTCGAAGCTCCTCTCACTACAACGATGGACCCGACACACGCAAAGAGAATACATTGAATGCTAAGAGGTTTCGTCTCTCTAACAGAATTATTGGTAAACACTAACCTATGTTATTTGAATAGTAATAATATTCCCCAATTTTCAGAGGGCTAAAATTATCAAGAACCCACCTAATCGGTCATAGTCTTGGAGCTCAGTCAGCCGGCGTCGCTGGTGGTTCAATACAATCAGGTATTTTTTACTTTCACTGTTTAATCACATGCATATAATTTTACGCTCCAATTTACTGAGTAATTATGTCAATACACATTAGTTCTTATAGAAGGAAAGTGATTATCGTAATTCTGTTGTAAGCTAGAATGGTAATGAGAAAGGATTTTGATATTGCATGTGAAGTCGGGATATCGTAATAGTATTTTTAGGGATTAATTTTGAGAGTACTTGATTGGTATGAAGTAACTTATCTCGTTTTTCACCTATTTCTAATTCGCAATATATGGAATTACATTATATTTCTTTAAGTACATAGTTTCTTAATTTGTTTTGTGAATGGAACAGATTTCACATAGATATTTATAAGCTCATGTTTTCATTCATAGATGATGTTTGATTTTCATTATTCTTCTACTTTCTGGTCAAAACTTGGACTATCGTTGCCAAATTCCTTAAGACTCTAACATATTCATATACTAAAAGTAACCCATATATATCGGTATATATCATATGTATTGAGAGATCACCAAAAGCGATAAGACCGCCTTTTCGCACCATGTACTTATTTTATGATTTGTATTTCCCCTTTTTTCCATGTGTTGTGCAATAAATCATTTTAAATGAAATAAAATAAATAAAATGTATCTTTAGGTAAAGTATCCCGTATCACTGGTTTAGACGCAGCCCTACCCTTGTTCAACAAACTACCTCTGAAACAACGACTTGACCCCTCGGATGCGGAATTTGTCGACGCTATACATACAGATGCGGGGATATTTGGTTAGTATCTCGTTTGATAAACAAAATTATTTGACGATTTTATTAAAGAATTCATTTATCAGATTATACTACGCGGCTTTTTTTTTGTCCAAAACTACATAATCCCGACGTTTCGGCTACTTTTCAGCAACCGTGATCACGGGCAGACGAGATGTAGCTGAAATTTCGGGATTATGTAGTTTTGACAATAATAAAGTCGCGTAGTATATCCGAAAACTAATAGTTTCATTTAAATGAATAAAACCCGCGAAAATCTTAAAGAAATTATTATTTTATAAATACTCTATTTTTTGGTGAAATTAAATTCAAGCAACAAGTTAAACAGTTAATTTAGGATTAGAATTTAAGTGCAGTGCCATTAATAGGACATAGGATAATCTAGAATCTTGATGAAACTTCTTGTTCAAATCAATTTCTACCTTCCAGGTTTCAAAGATCCGGTAGGTCATGTAGACTTCTACCCTAATGGTGGCATAAGCCCACAGCCGGGCTGTGAGTTGGAAAATGTGGTGCCACAACAGCAATTGCTATTTGACGGTACGTAAATACACCAAATATGGTACATTGAAATGAAGATAATATTCTTGGGACCAACTACGGGTTTATAATTATTTTTAATTATATACTCCCGACGTTTCGGTTACTTTGCAGCAACCGCGATCACGGACAGACGAGATGAGTACTCGTTATAAATCCGAAAAATATTAGTTTTATTATCAACTAGCTTTCCGCCCGCAGCTTCGCCAGCGTGGAGTACGGTTATATCGCGTATTAAAGAGAACCTTTCAAAAGTCTAGGCTAAAAACTATCCTATCTTCTTTCTCAAGGTCAACTATTTCTGTAACAAATTTCATTAAAATCAGTTCTGTCGTTTAGGCGTGAATGCGTAACAGACAGACAGAGTTACTTTCGCTTTTATAATATTAGGAGGAATGCTCGCGAAAATCTTAGATTTCTTTATCATGGTACATATTACACATTAGGATAATTTGCAGATATGTATAAGTAATCCCCAAAACCTCAACATTTCTTTAACACCCATCAAGTTATTTCTGGGTATAGCAAAACTATAACTGGTCATATTTGGACTTTAAATTCTCGCTATATTTTCAATGTCAGAGTATAACTCATTTTGATGTCATTTTTTCGTATGAACCAGTTTTCTGCAGTCACTGGCGTTCGTACATGTTCTTTACGGAGTCCGTAACAAGACCATATAGTTTCGTGGCAACGCGTTGCGGATCGTACAGAGATTACGAGAATGGTTACTGCGCTGGAGAACCAACTACCCACATGGGCCTTGCCGTTAATAGAACGTATGTTTGAGATTTTTTTGTGAGGTTTTTGGTGACTTTTCTCTATACTTAGAAATCGCACCGAAATTTCTGTCTCAAATAATTTTAGCTACGGCACAACCTCGGCTTAGAGTTATCAAGAGCACGAATCTTAGTTATCTTCACGACTTTTAACTATTACATTTTGTGGGTTTTGATTGATGCACTAGAGCTGCCCTGTTATGCACTTTTTTAAATATAAAATATAATTTGCATCTATATGGATTGTCTTTGCATGTATATGGATTCTCTTAATTTGCATAGAAACAAAATTCAAAATTATTATATTAAAATATTAAAATAGATATTTCAGTACATAATGTTTGCTAGACAAAGATATAAAAAAGATTTCTTCTAATAAGCCATACAAAACAAAACTCAATTATTACTTTCGGAAATGAAAATACAATTTTCTTTTCAATTTGAAGTTGATTAGCATAATAATAGAAAACGCACTGAACTTTTAAACTCACATAAATGGGTTATGACTTTTTTGCACTATGTATAATATGCACTACATTTTGCACGTTAATTTGTATAGCACCCGGGTTTTTCTTTGCAGGTATCAAGATGAAAATGGAAGATTATTACGTTTTCTATTTAATGGACCACGAGCAAGTTATTAAGGGACAGTCAAAAGCAAAGAAAGTAGATAGATTACTTTCTAATATCATCAGATTTATGATGAAATATAAATCCAACGATTTTGGTAGAATTGACCAAAAATTAATAGCAAACAAAGTAATCACAAATATACATAACAAAAATAACAAAAAATCAAGCAACAAAAAGCTGAGACAGAAAAGATTTGCGATATTCAATGGAAAAGAGAACAAAATCTACAAAATAATAGATTTTCTATGGAAGTACAAGAATAGAATAATTCCAGCATTTACAGCTGTTAGAGAGATTAGCACTATAATAAAAACTTCAAACTTAGAACTGAACCACTTCATCAAAGAACAGAACTTCGTATCAACACCTGGATTTCAAACACCGATAAAATACACCATAGAAATCAACAGTGGATCAAAAATCATAGAATTCATCAAAAAACTACTAGGACTAGAAAACAAAATTACTATAACCACATAAGAAATAAGTTAATTCATAAAAATGACTATATATAATTTTTTGTTACAATTTGGACCATAAATTCATTTAGCAAAATAATTGATAATAAGTTCAATTTCCTGTTAGTTTACTAAATAAGTTTTATTATATATTGACATTTTAAACGCCATTTTAAGTACAAAATTTTATTTTTATATACTTATATGTAATTTTGCAGCGCAAGAGGTATCTACTTTTTGAGTACGAGAGCGAAGTCACCGTTTTCTTTAGAATGAATAAAATTAGTTTAAGACTAGACTGAATTTATACGTTGTTTTATTTGTTCCTATTAACCTATAAACATATTATTTAGTAGTTTTTACATAATGTATTCCGCTCCATGGATCTATAGATTGAGCAAAATTATATCCAGATAAATTCAGCAGTGTTTTGAATAATAAGCAAACATTCTAATTAATATTATTATAAACTATATCAAATATATACCGATATATTAATAATATTTATCTCATTGTATCTCATGTTATCACTGTGCAATAATTGGATATTCGTCTTTGTATTTATTATAGTAGGAATGTGTATATGTGTGTGTATTATGTAAGTATTGTGTTAATACACACATATATATATTCTGCACATTTCAATGAGTATGTATTTATATTACTGTTGCTATATAATTAACAAATTTATTCTTCTTTAAGAATGATACATCATATGCTACAAGTATTTGTATGTATGTTTATCACAAAAGTACACATTTTTTAAAATCATATTTGACATGTCGATATGTGTGTGTGTGTGTGTTCATCACTAACCGGTACAAATGATGAGTGTGAAGCAGGGAGGCAAGCACTAGTGAGTTCAAGTAGACCGGTCTCATGAGTCTAGACAGTAGCGCCCCCTGTAGGCCGACCACACACCAGCGGGCGACTTTGTCTGAACATGACATAGTTAGAAGACGTTCTCCCTGGAACAGAGTAATAAAACACAGAGGCTGATAAAAGAAACATATTTAATGCACAGATTAATGTTATACAGAGGCTTAAAATTATGATTGTGACACAGAGTAATATAATATAGAAGTGAAAGACTTTAATTGGTAACACAGAGTACTATAAATAACTAGCTTTCCGCCCGCAGCTTCGCCCGCGTCGAGTTCGGTTATATCGCGTTTCCAAGGGAACCTTTCATAAGTCTGGGATAAAAACTATCCTATGTCCTTTCTCAAGGTCAACTCCATCTCTGTACCAAATTTCTCTAAAATCAGTTCAGTGGGTTAGGCGTGAAAGCGTAACAAACCGACAGACAGAGTTACTTTCGCATTTATAATATTAGTAGGGATAATATAATAGGTTTCCTCTATTGGTTTCATAAAAATAAGATTTAGATGTTAAAATAAATATATACATATATATAAATAGTTAAATTTATCCTTATTTTTTATATATAACAGGAATATAGACTAAACTTGGTAATATCAGTTATTTACCAGTGAAAGTCTGATCAAAAACAATGCAGTTGTTTAGGATATTAATTAAATCAAATATACATATAGACAAAAATTAATTTAATGCATTATTTAATTAATTAATTAAATAATGATTAATGCATTCCCAGAGAGGGTTGATGTCAGACAGGCGGCCGATCGTAAAAACAATTAGCCAAAACTATTCACAACATGTAAGACAGACCCTGGCTTAAGCTTGGAAATTGCCAGGAAGAAGAAGATACATAAAAATCCTACTAATATTATAATTGCGAAAGTTTGTGTGTGTGTGTGTGTGTATGTGTGTGTATGTTTGTTACTTCTTCACGCTCAAACGGGTGAACCGATTTTGATAAAATTTTGTACACAGGAAGCTGACGTCCAGGAATGACACACACACACACACACGTGTTCACACGATGCGTAATTAATTACATAACTTTTGGTTAACTTTCCTTAGAAGTTTATTAATATTTATGTTATATTAATTTTTATTTTGTCATATATGATCGTCAAATATCACGTCCTCAAGTATCGATAGTAATTCACCAGTCACCCTGTATATCTATATATTCTCTAATCACCTGCAAAACTCCGTCCCATGTCTGCACAATATTAGTGCTATTCTTCACCGGTATAGTTCCTTCACCAGACTCTATCTTCGTCCTCAGCTGACCGCGCGCCAATCTATGAATAATTATGTTTTAGATGACATCATAATATCATATAAATGATACATATACATTTAATATTAAAGGGATTTTAATTATTATGTTTACGAGTATGACCAAATTAATGACACAAAATTTATATATTTTAGATAACATAAGAATTCATTATTGTCTTTACTCACATATATATTTATGCATAAGTGTGCACACATACACAGAGAACGAGGATCACATGCGCAGGCGCAAGTACTTAGGTATATGCACACATATAAAGTTAGTTCTAATCAAATATGTATGGGGAAAAATATTATATTAATTAAATTAAAAAATTATAGAGAATGAGTGGGAGATAAGAAAGTATGACGTCGATTGTGGAGTCATTATGTAATATATTCATGTCTCCTATGTATAAGGGCCAATGTGCAAAATGACAATTGTTCAGTAGAGGCGTTTTAAGTTTGATATCGATGTATCTTGTACATACAACTGAAGCTTTTGAAACTTTGAATAGCAACTATGACATACATGTACGTCATTTAAGATTGATAAACTTTTTTGTAAACCTACTAATTTCTTAAATAATGTATATAAGCCATTATGCGTTAAAAAGTGGGTTTAAGGAATATGATATGTAAATTTGCTTATAAATATCATTTATATAAACTAGCTGACCCGGCAGACTTCGTACTGCCTCAATCGATAAATAAATAATTTTTATGTATTTTTTTTTGGATTTTACCTATAAGCCATAAACCTCAATGTTCTGAAGTGCGACAGAATGATTGACATATTAGTTAGTTGTCAAATCTAATGTCAAAAAAACGTTTGTATGGGAAATAGAAAAGGGCTGTTTTTAGGGTTTTCCCGGAAATGAATCAATTTTTTTCAGCTTTTAAACTTTCCCTGAACCTTCACGAACGTTTCAAGACTAAGATAAGATAAATCCGTTGTCGTTCTCGAGTTTTAGTGACATTAAAGAACAGCACTTCATTTTTATATACATATATAGATTTCTTACAAATATCAAATTGTCATCCATACGTCATTACATATCTGTCACTATACGTCAATTACATAGCTGTCATTTGCGTTTTGTTATTCCAAGTCTGATTATTTTTTGTTGTACCACGTTTTATAGTGACTGACGTTTCATGCCAAATCACACGGGAATGCTGTCGAATCGGATAAAAAATCCTATCCTATGTCCTTCTCCTGGCTCTAAACTACCTAACTGCCAATTTTTAGCTAAATCGGTTCAGCCGTTGATGAGTTATGAGTTTTTTTTTTGACATTAGATTTCACAACTAACTAATATGACAATCATTCTGTCGCACTTCAAAACACGGAGATTTATGGCTTTAATAGGTAAACTCAAAAAATATAAATAAAAACGTAACAAATATTTCTTGATTATAGGGCGATACGAAGTTCGCCGGGTCTTCTAGTATATTTATATGTACATATATATAAGACCTGTTCGGATGTCTATCAGGTTCAGTATCATGGTGTTCGTGAGGGCTGAAGATCCTGCCGTCTCCGCAGGGCGCGGTGGACACGTACAGGTGTATCTGTCTGTCAGGTTTCAGCTGGTAACCACCACCTGGAACCGGCTCCAGGTCTGAATCCGGGATGAGAACTGATGGGTCTGGAATAAGAGTAATGGTCAGATTTATATATTCTGCCTGGCAATTTCCCAGCTTCAGCCAGGGTCCGCCTTACACGTTGTGAATAGTTTTGGCTAATTGTTTTTACGACCGGTAGCATGACATCAACGATCTTTGGGAATGCATTAATCAGTGATGTCTAAATGCTCTTATAAGTACATATGAATCGGAAAAATTACGTTGGTACTTGCCAGGATCGAACCCGCGCCCTCGTGCATGAGAGGCGGGCCTTTTAACTACTAGGACACCACTGTCTTTGGTCAGATTAATATATTCTAATATAAAGGAACGAAAATATTTTGAAGATACATATTATACTTTATTAATAAAACATCTTCGCTCAGGTCTATACAGGGTGACTGGTGAATTACTATCAATATTTAAGGAGAACACTCGGTACATGATTCTCATTCGAATTATGTAAAAAAAATAGGCACTTAATTTTTGACAAAATTTCCGTATAAATAAATAAAGTGTTGACACGTTCCAAGTGTTCCAAGTGTGGACGCGTGCGGCGGCGTGCTGATACAACACTACACCGCACGCGTATGTGTGAGTGTGTATGTATACCTAATCTGTAGGGTGTTCACACGATGCGTAATTAATTACATAACTTTTGGTTAACTTTACTTAGAAGTTTATTAATGTTTATGTTATATTAATTTTTATTTTGTCATATATGATCGTCAAATATCACGTCCTCAAATATCGATAGTAATTCACCAGTCACCCTGTATATAGATTACTAGCTTTCCACCCGCAGCTTCGCCCGCGTGGAGTTCGGTTATATCGCGTTTCCAAGAGAACCTTTCAAAAGTCTGGAAAAAACTATCCTATGTTCTTTCTCAAGGTCAACTCTGTCTGTACCAAATTAATATCAGTTCAGTGGTTTAAGCGTGAAAGCGTAACAGACAGACAGACAGAGTTACTTTCGCATATATAATATTAGTAAGGATTTATTTAATATTTACATATATATTTCAGATACATATAAAGATTCATATCAAATCCGTGCAGTACATAGATAAGTAACAAACAGACAGATTTCATTTAAAATATAACTATATGTATATATATTTCATCATTAATCTAGAAACAAAAATCTTCAAAAGCATGAAATATAAAAACCTTTTTTGTGAATCCTAAACATTATTCATATACCACATAACTAAAAACTTTATATATATTAAACCAAACTATTCACTAACCTTCAGAATTTGCGTACATTAATAACTGGGCGTATAAATGTCTTTGAAAACACCTTCTCGCTGCAACCTGAAATAAAATTAAACTTTTATCATACTCTAAAACAATCTAGATTATTCTCTTAGTAAAAATGCTCTTTTATAACATTATTCATTGTTGGATTAACTAATTTTAGTCCACGTAGTCAAGTAAAATATATGTGTAGTTTAAAACTAATTAAAAAAAAAGTATCATAAATAAAATTGCCTTTGCTTTGCTCTTGTAATTTTACTAATCAATTCATTTATTGAGTTTAATTTGTAACATACTAACACTATATCTATGTAATATGGTCTGAAATAAATGATTATTATTATAACCCCCCCTCCATTTTCATAAGCCACGCCCCCTTTATCCCCCCCCCCCCCTCTCACCTCAGCATGACAGTCATTAACAGCCCGCCCCCTTACTGACATGTGTTCGCCAGAGACACATTTAGTCCCAGTAGTGACAGCTATCACCTGGAATTATTATACATAATACATTATTACAACAATTATATTATTTGTAAGTCTTATTATATACTAGCTTTCCGCCCGCAGCTTCGCCCGCGTGGAGTTCGGTTATATCGCGTTACCAAGAGAACCTTTCAAAAGTCTGGCATAAAAACTATCCCATGTTCTTTCTTAAGGTCAACTCTGTCTGTACCAAATTTCATTAAAATCAGTTCAGTGGTTTAGGCGTGAAAGCGTAACAGACAGACAGAGTTACTTTCGCATGTATATTATGTATTAGTAGGGATTTTACAATAAAATTGGTAGTATTGAAGTAAAATACTATGTGAGTTACGATAATATCCTTTATCTATACCTCATCTATCCAGTATAACAGTATCTATATCTCATCTATCTATTATAACAGTATCTATATCTCATCTATCTAGTATAACAGTATCTATATCTCATCTATCTATCTATATCTCATCTATACTAGTACATACCTTAGCTCCTTCTATCTTATTGTCAATAGTGATGACAATACCGGCTAACACCTTCCGTCTTGAATGAGTCGCATCTCCCTTCATGAGTTCATTAAACTTCTCATTCACCAATCTTAACATATGAAACATATATATATTATATATTATGATATTATATTCCTTATTAAATTGATTATTCATTGATTTTGTGTTTGATAAAAGAGTTGTAATGTGCGTGAAAGAAATTTTTAGTTTTAATTTTAAATTATAAATATCTCAGCAGCTTGTGTAAAGAAAAATTATTTGGTATTTTTTTTTTTTTTGGTAGTTAATTTACCTTAAACATATTCAGATAAGTACATATGACAATTATCTATTTTACTAATAAAATATATTTAAAATTCAAGGCAAAATAGATCTAGTAATTGACGTATTACTAGTGTTATTAAATAAGATTTGGCTAATAATTTGATTGGAAATAGAAATGAAGGGTATAACTAGGTAGAGAGAGAAAAGGACAGAGATAAGGAAAAAAAAGATGGGAAAGAATTTAAAGAAAATTTTCTTTGTAGGGAAGAAGGAAAATCAAGAAAGAGAGAAAGAGAAAAAAATCAGAATTAGACTAACTTAGCGACATGATCAGCCAAAAGCTGTGGCAGTGCTAGCGCTCGCGACTGTTCATTGGCATCTTTAATGACGTGAGTCAGCTCGCCTAGCGCCACGCGGGCCGCCGCTAGCTTGGCGAGCTTCTTACTCGAGCCTGGCGGGTGATGCACTAATATTATTCGACATTCAACGAGGTTTAATCTCACATTTGTTTTTTGTATGGCTACTTTAGTATTACAGATAAATAAGTTTAGCATAATTAAGTGAGGGTGGACATTCGTTTTTAGAAATATTTGATACTGAGGTCTAAAGGGCCGGATTACCGTCTATGAAAAAATCTTGACTTTGAAGGTCAGTTAGAGATCAAATAGAATCTGATCGAATCATTAAACTTTTATCCACAAGAGAACATGTATGTAACATTATGGTACTATATTTCATGATAAAACTGTATTATATATTATATTGTTAAATAGAATCATATATATTTGGGCATTTATAATTACAATCAATATATACAGTACCCATATTTAAGAACGAAGAATGTGGAATTTGTTATATTTATATTAAACATGTCATTATTATAATTGAAAATGATTTTTGATCTAATTAAATCGGAATATAAACTTGTGTATGGAAAAAAAAATATCTTTTGTAAATTCATATCGGATTTTCGAAAAATTTTGCATATATGTAACTCCCTATGGACATTTTCAGATGAAAAAGGACTTATTATAAAAAGGATAGTTTTGTATTAAAATATTTTACATACCGTAACCTTCAAATCTCTTATCTTTTATCTGACAGACGACCTTGAACCTCATGCTATGGCTGAGCTGCATTGGAGCTGAAATAAGGACAAAAAAAATATTTAGACTTAAAATTTTTGGCAATAATGAAAAATGACTTAGATGTAAAATTGTTCGCATTAATCAACTTCCTATAATTTCCCAAAATTATTTGTTGGAATATCTAGGAAAAGAAGCTAGTATTTGACCAATACCTAGGTTAATTACCTTTTTTTTTTTTTTTTTTTTTTGTTATCGCGGTGAAAGGTTTTATACCTACCCCTCCGTCTAGGGGAGACAGAGGCGGTTATGTGGGATTCACGGCCAGAAGGGCCCATGTTACCCACTAAAACACCAGCGGTCACTCTCCGTTGCCGCCAAGTGGATCGCCACGGGAAACGCCGAAGCATGCATCCGCGACGATCCGGCGGCGGGCCGCGAACGGCCACCTCCC
Organism: Danaus chrysippus; assembly: GCA_916720795.1. Classification (NCBI taxonomy): domain Eukaryota; kingdom Metazoa; phylum Arthropoda; class Insecta; order Lepidoptera; family Nymphalidae; genus Danaus; species Danaus chrysippus. The sequence goes on along the minus strand of CAKASE010000072.1, from coordinate 1,405,764 downwards.
CCCCCCCCCGAGGGCTCACTCCAAGTGACCAGGAGTGTCCCCCCGCCTGGCGGGCTTGCTTAATCGCGAGAGGGTTAACCCCTTACCCCTCCCACCCAAGCCCACGCGGCCAGTCTCCAACCACCCACCGACGAGCGCAAGCGCCCGACGGCAGACAGAGAGGAAACCGACCGACCACAAGCGAACTCAGGCCTCCGGAGAGACCCGAGTATCCCCTCCCCCCAAGACAGCCACGGACGGCCTCCTGCCAGATCCGTGACCGTCTTACTCCCAGGGCTGTACCCCCAGCCCTCCCCCCCGTGACTGATTGCACCGGAATACACCAGTGGGCGATGGGGTCGTCACGTCCCGACGCCGGATAGGTTAATTACCTAAGGTATCAACCTTAAATAAATTTTCTTTCATATAAAAATATTGGATAAAATTCAAATTTTATTTTCTTAGTGATAGTAAAGCTTTATTAAAAGAATGAACGTGCAGTCCAGAAAAGGCTCTTTCTGACTGTTCCACACACAAAAAATCTTTATATACAGGGTGACTGGTGAATTACTATCGATACTTGAGGACGTGATATTTGACGATCATATATGACAGAATAAAAATTAATATAACATAAATATTAATAAACTTCTAAGTAAAGTTAACCAAAAGTTATGTAATTAATTACGCATCGTGTGCACACCCTACAGATTAGGTATACACTCACACACACATACGCGTGCGGCGGCTTAGTGTTGTATCAGCACGCCGTCGCACGCGTCCACACTTGGAACACTTGGAACGTGTCAACACTTTATTTATTTATACGGAAATTTTGTCAAAAATTAAGTGCCTATTTTTTTTACATAATTCGAATGAGAATCATGTACCGAGTATTCTCCTTAAATATTGATAGTAATTCACCAGTCACCCTGTATATAATTCTTCTGTGAGTGTGCATGACACTGAACTTCTCTCAAAGGACTGTACTGATTTTGATGAAATTTTTTGTGTGTGTTCACGGGGATCTGGGAATGGTTTAGATTCACAATTTTGTCCGTTGGACAATGTTTTTTTAATTATTTTTTAATTTATTAGTAGTTGTTGATACAAACTTTTTTTGACATTAGATATTTCTTGATTATAGGGCGATACGAAGTTCGCCGGGTCTTCTAGTATATATATAAATTGCTAGTTTAATGTCTTTTTGGGAAGGGACTTTACCTTACCTATACCTTAGCTTACCTTGTGGTGCATTTAATGGCGTGCCATCTCCATAAGTGCATGTGAACGTCAGTCCGGGGTAGTTCTCGTACAAAGTGTTTATGGGGCTCTTATGAACTGGGACGACAGACGCGCCGAAAAGACCTTGAAGGATTAAACGATGAGATAAGATGAGATACGATGAGTTTGTGAGTGTGTGAGTAATAATTATACCGTTATTGGGAACGATGAGATACGATGAGATAGAATAAGATACGACGAGTTTGTGAGTTTTGGAGTAATAATTATACTGTTATTGGGTCTACAATCAGTTGTGGTGTTGTGTTTTCTGTGTTCTTTATATACAGGGTGACTGGTGAATTACTATCAATATTTAAGGAGCATACTCGGTACATGATTCTCATTCGAATTATGTAAAAAAAATAGGTACTTAATTTTTGACCAAATTTCCGTATAAATAAATAAAGTGTGTACACGTTCCAAGTGTTCCAAGTGTGGACGCGTGCGGCGGCGTGCTGATACAACAACACGCCGCCGCGCGCGAGTGTGTGTGTGTGTGTGTGTATACCTAATCTGTAGGGTGTTCACACGATGCGTAATTAATTACATAACTTTTGGTTAACTTTACTTAGAAGTTTATTAATATTTATGTTATATTAATTTTTATTTTGACATATATGATCGTCAAATATCACGTCCTCAAATATCGATAGTAATTCACCAGTCACCCTGTATATCTGTGTATTACCCTTCCCAAATACTATTTCTGGTCGGATAGATTGTAAGTAAACAAGTCTGAATAACCAGGACATTTTGGAAGAAATTCCAAGACGTAAACCTTTAAAATGACTTGTATTAAGATCAAAATCTTTTATATAATGTTTAAATGAAAGTAATATATTTTCGGATTTATTGCTCGTATTTTTTTATTTTAACTACATAGTCCCGATGTTTCGGTTACTTCACAGCAATCGTGATCACTAAGACGAGAACTCATCTCAACTCATCACGGTTGCTGCAAAGTAACCGAAACATTGGGAGTATGTAGTTTTTAAAATAATATAATAGCGCGTAGTGATCCAAAAATATTAGTTTCATTTAAATAAATACTCGCAAAAGTCTAAGATCTCATTAAAATATTATTATTTTGGTTTACTCTTGATATATTATTATTGGTGATGAATAATGATGAGCTCACCGGGCGGCGGTGATGGTTTGTTGTTCGCTTCCTGTTGCTGAATCTTGGTTTCCAAGCATTGAAACTCCGATACTATAGAAAATATATACACACTTATAAGTTATTATTAATGATTGAAAATCCTATGAAGTTAAATATTCATATTGATAGCAATTTTCAATAATTAACAGTAATATTAATATTACTGTTAATTATTCCGCCTGTTGCACCTCATGCAACTAATATACAGTAACGAAAATGTTATTTTTTTAGTTTTAGAATTGGGTGCAATAAAGAATTAATAAATAATAAATATTAAGTTTGTTACACAAATTAGTTGATAAAAATTACGATAGTGGCTTTGAAAACCAATATAATAATTGTGGACTAAACATTTAACTAAGAGCAATATATAGGTAAGTTAATGTGTTTTAAAAGAGGAAAAAATTTAACTTACCAGGAAATTTTGGTGGTTCGTCACTGGTGAAGTCGGGTTGTGGCCCGGGAGCGCCTAATACTCTCCCCGCACGCGCTAATAACGCCCCTAAACACGCACGGGCGGCAGATGCACGCGCCTCGCGTTTACTATGACCCCAGCCCTCAAACGTCATGTCTGCCACCTTGAATTTTGCGAGTGGATTTTCTTTTAAAATATAATAGCAAACATACATAAGGAGGTGTCACAAAAATATTGGACCGAATCGAAGAATTTTTTATATATCATTTACGATTTAAATCAAAAGAACCACATTCTGATGTGAAACCTACTAAATACAAAGATAATTCAATTCTCTTACATATCACGCTATAAAACAGATCAGTTCTAGTGAATTTATATATAAATAGAATTAAAGAATACTACTATGTTTTGCTAGGCTATCAATTGATTATTATAATTTTGTTCATATATTATTTGTTTAAAGCTTCATACAAATAGAATAAGTGATAATTTAGAATCAAAACTTCGCATGTATTAGAAAATTAGGACTTATAAATCTATGGACCAAAAATTATGACAAAAAATACTCACGGTGACGGCCACAGTGAAGCTTGGACAATGTGCTGGGCCTGAGTGTCGCAGAACGGTGTAGGACACTCGGACACCGAGCTCATTGAGAGCTGACACTGGAGATTTGTCTCCGCATTCCACAGCATCAGCGGCCTTAGCCAGCGCCTTGGTGTATTATGTTATATATTATCGACATTAAACAGAACATTGATTGAGGAATTCTTGGATATATATTCTGGTATATATGGAAAGGGAGAGAGAGAAGCCGATTTTGAATTAATTCCGATATCAAAAACAAGAAGATACAATGAAAAATAGAATTCTCAAATGCATATACCTTTTTTGTTAGTAGATTCAATTATAATAATTCTAATAGATTTACAACTGTATTTATGAATGATAGATATTTATTGTATAATATTCAAAAACATTTAAATTAGATCTTATATATATTAATATTATTTTTGGTGCATTTTGTTTGTTTTATTCTTATTTTATAAAATTAGGACACTTTCTGACAATTATTTTAACTAGTATATTGAAAAGAAATACTTAAATAGCGTCACAATAATAGATAGATATATGAACGTTTTAATACGAGCAAAGCTAGGGTAAAAAGCCTACCTGCAGGTTCCATTTGAAGCCGGCATGAAGTCGTATTGATGGAGCAGACTTCTTGGACGGAGGTTCATCCGCTGAAGATGAGATAGATACTTTGGATCCTCGCAATGAAACTTGAGGATAGTTGTTGGCAACTTGGCAAGTTTTTAGCGTAGGTAGGGTAAGTTGTATGTGCTTAGTGCAAGAAAAAGTGGACACTATATTTATCATCGGCATATCAGAACCCACTGCTGTAAAGCCTCTTCTCACATGGAGAAGGTTTGAGCATTAATCATCACGCTTGCTCAAGACGGGTTGGTGTTTTCAAAATTATAATTGTGAAATTATCAATAGATGCTTATCAATAATAGTGGGTCCAATTTCAATGCTCGCAAGTGTATCCTTGAACAAACATACAATCACGATGCCCTATCTCTCCCCACGTTCTATCATACCTATGATACCTAAAAATCGAATTCTGTTCATCTAACCTCTTGCCAAGTTCATGCCAGCAACTAAATCCTTAGTCCTTAATCTAAGTTTGCATATTTAAACTAAAAAAGTAACGTTTGATACTGCATTGCGAAAAGTTTTCTGAATATAGTAATAAACGCCTAATTTGTAAATATGCAAACTACATTAACACATTCAATATACAGTTGAGTTTAATAATTCATTTATACTTTATTCCGAGTAATGGTAAAAGATGTTTAAAGATAAAGAAATATATCAAAAAAAGATAATTTCAATAATTGTTAAACTTTTTTTATACAGAATAAGCACTTACCGGACGAATTTGATTGATTTTCGATAATTTCAAACATTTGTACAAATTAATAAATCAATACTCACGAAATGACACTCAATATATTAAGGAGTGCATTTTAAAGACTACCCTCATTTGATTAAACAGTTTTCTGATTTGGATTCTTGGTGTTTCATATATATTATTTTTACATATAAAAAATATTTTAATTTGTACATTTAATACATTTTATTTCGTCTTCTGTAATTTAATATTAAAAATATCAGCACTTGTATTGAACATGCTATTCTAGAAATATTTTAAAGCATATTGTCATTATAATAAAGATAGATGAAGTATCTACTTCTAGATAAAATAAGTAGGTATTTCAGTTTTATAAAATCCATTCAGCATTTACAACTAAAAGTAGGACAGACATATATTTTTATCAACTCTCCCAAATAGAAGATTTTAAATATTATTCACATAATGTTCAAGATACTATTGTTAATTTTATTTAAATTTAAAAAGCATTATTTTTTATATGATCATCTAGAAACATATATGTATATAGTTACTTAATTTAAAAAAGGCTGTGTGAAAAACTAAGTCGATATAAACGGTCTACTTAAGAAGACCGAAGTAGACCGAGACTTAAATGAACCTACCATCTTGAGAGTGAAGTCTTTTAGCACTTGATGCTCCCGTCATGAAATCTGATAGGTCTTCGTCGTTCTTGAACAAAGATTAATAATTCTATAAACATATATACTATTTAAACTTAACCAATCACATTCTATGCAGCTCAAACTATATTGGTTATAAAAACCATTTTCCCTTTCTGAAAATTCATATCATCGATGAAGTACTTATACCTCCTAACTGACAATTTTGTCCTACGTAACTAAATTTGTCTTCTAAGTAACTAAATACATATAAAATGTATATATGAACATATCCATTCATAACTTATAAAAAGGTAATGTTTTAGAAACTATTTTATTATCAATAGTTGATCAAAATAAATAAAATCTTTTTTTTAAACAGTTATTTTCTTCTGGTGTAAAATTAGATTCTCAACATTTAGGAGGTATTGATACTTCATTGACGATGTGTATAAAGAAATTCCTACATATACACATGTTATAAGACAAGAAAATACTATAAATACTTAAATCTTCATTATTCTGACTTGTCAGTTATTACAAAAACTTTTTTCAATTAGCTTTGTAAAGAAGTTTTGTGAAATAGAAATATTAAAATTCTCAGGCGTTAGACCCTAAGTGATGGTTCTTAAAAAATACTATATATTTTTCTGTATACTGTTATTAAACCTTCCCATTTCACTCCTTTTACCTGGTTTTTTATTGGTGACATTTAGTTACAAGTGGCGGGGAAATAGTTCATTTGAAATTCATACAAAAATCTATGTGCAGACTATGTTATTAATATATACTCTTAGAAAATATATATATTCCCGCCCTGGTCCCACTTTATGTAGGGTCGTCACAACATGTTCTTCTCTTGAACAGAACATGTTGTAAATAGTTTTGGCTAATTTTTACGACCAGCCGCCTGCCTGACATCAACCCTCTTTGGGAATACTCTTACAATATATGATAGAAAAAATATATTGATTGGAACTGTTACATTGTGATCTAGCTTTATAAATTAGATATCATTAGGAGTAACATAATTTATATGGCTTCATCACAATCATACAATTAATTCAAATCCTCTTAAAAGATAACTAGATCGTATTTACTAAGTATAGTTTAATGATTTAAAAAATATATATGTTGTTTATAACTATTATAATATATATATTTATATATGTTATAACTTTTTATTGAATAATTTATCTAAGTATATTTTCTACCACATATATAGACTATTTATAATAATGAACACTCCACTTCTTTAAAACTTACGTATTATATATAATAATGAGAATTAATTTTTGAATGAATATCAACAATATTTATTTATTAATTTATTTAGTAAGGTTAAATAAATGAATATTATTCGTTTAATAACAATAAAACCGAATAACTTTTACAATAGTTTTGTATCCGCAATGCGAAATATTTATAGCGCAAAACAAATGTTGATGAAAAATTCTTGAATGAATAGTGTTTTAAATTTCATAGCTCGTTAATAATAAAAATGTATATACTCACTGTTATCATGTGTTTAACACAAAAAACCTTTTTAGTAATATTAAAAGGAAGTATATATTATTTGTATACAATGTAAACAAATCGATTTGGCCTGTGTCGGTATTTTTTTTAATTTTTAAAGCCTCCCGTTAGCTTCGAGTTCTAGCTATACTGTCAGATCAGGAATGTCAATTGTAAATGACATATTTTCAGTGTTTTATGCTACGATAATTATTTTAGAATTTCTAAAATAAATAAAGGAAATAAAATTTGGAAAGCGAGACAAGCAGGCAAGCTAGATAATGTGTTTTATATTTGGACGAAAATATCCTAAAAAGTGAATAAATTCTTAAAGCAATCTCTCTAACAATGTTTTAATTTTATTAAGTTCAAATTTAATAGAGGCAGGTTCTTCATAAATCATATTGTATGATTCTTGTACTTATATTGATTAACAAAATTATGTTCAACAAATAAAGTCCAGTGTCTCAAAATATTATATAAAATCAGTGTGAATGAAGCTGAACATAAACAGGGAAACACTACATATTCGTTCAATTACCTTTAAATTAAAAACGTTATAATTATACATTTGATATGTTTTTTTCTTTTTGGACGGATAATATGAATAAATAGGATACTCGCATACGGCGTGCCTTTTCGTAGATTAACTATATAAATACTAAAGACCAATAAAATATTACTAACGATTATACTTTTTCACTAAAACATGTATATAAAATCTTTTATGTCTATATCAGAGACAAAACCTGTCATTATTCAATGGATTCACCGTGCGGGTGCCTGGTCCATCGTTACAGGGAAAGGAGTTACAACAGTGACTGGGACTTGTGACTTGTGACCCAGGTGTAGGTTTAAGGGACCCCTATCTAACGCGTTAAACGCTCACCTCCACCGTACAAGCTTCTCTCTCTACGGTCTACCTAACCTTATTTGAAAAGAACCCACCAGGGCTGAATTCGAAGTACTTTCCAAGAATTAATTGATATTGGTTCTGGACTGACCCAAGTCTTTTAGTAGGTTGTAGACGTTAAAAGAAGGGGTGAAATATGAAAGTAATTTAAAGTTATAATCAATTGAACGCTTTTTATATGATCGTTATTCGTTAAGAATGACCTGTCAATATAGCCAAAATGTTATAGTAAAAAAATATCAAATCATGGTAGACTAGTTTTATGATTTGGAGAAATAGTTAATAATTATAATTTATATAAATTATGGTGTATAGACAACTTTATTTGGATTTTTGATTTGAAGTTTCGAAGATTTTTTTTCCCGCCAATAAATTGTCATTTTTAAATGTCACCTATCATCCTATCAGCTATCCTATATTAAAAGTGGAGTAAATAAGAATATCCTCTTAAATAATCGTCTTTATTACATTCTACAGACTTCTTCGTATTACCACACAGTGCTCAACATTATAATTCGTCTAACAAATAAAAAAGTTGACATTTGCCTAGTATTCCACGATTCCAGTGCGAATGAAGAAATAGCATTAGAAAAAGAGTTTTACATTTTATGTACAGTATATATGTCCTGTTTGCATCTAACTTCCGTAAGAAAATGTTAGAATTATTAGCCATTTGATTGTTATTGTTTCGTTATCAATTTTTTTGTTACTTTTCAATTAGCATATGTATAAATTTGTAAATGTACATATTTTTATCGTGTACCTTTTATATCCACTACCATTTGCATGAGGTATTCTCTTTTATAGGCATTTAGTTTTAAGCTATATGTTGTCATTGTTACTAATATTGTGTAGATGTATTTACTCCTGGAGGATCTTAATAAATAAATAAATAACTGAATTTGTGTTGCTTTATATCTACTAACAAAGTTCCTAATCGTTACTTCAGTTAAGGCCGTTAAATTTTATTTCATTTGAAAATTAATACCGGATAGTTTCTCCTTCATTTTACATGACTACTGGGCACATCTTTAAACATATGAAGGCAATTTTTTAAACAAACAACCAAGAAGAGTCTTCACATTTTCAGAACTATATTCTTCAACCAATTTATAATTTAATATTTCTTTACTGAAATTGATCACAAATTAAAGCTAAAATTAATAATTAGCATCAACTTGAGATGATTTCTATGAGGAAAATTTAAGTGTATATAAATATATAAATAAAACGAACACAGAAATAAATAAGACTTTATTGTAACACTCATACTGCCACCATTCAAACAAAATGCCAACAAATAAATCCTTATCACCCATTAACGAGGTAAACTCACCGATATAGTTGGTCGGTAAAATTTAATTTGTCCTACTCATTGCTATATACAATCAAATGTTTTAAATTTGGCCTGGTTCCACTTTATATTGAATATCAGTACCACAAACTAGCTTCAAACACAAAAACACTGCCGAATTCACAACCAAAACCATATTTTTATTATCATGTGGCAAGTTAACGCGTAAACTGTAAGTATTTAGTTTGCCATGCCATTAAGGATAAACACTGAAACGGCAGAAGTTTCAACTCCATATAATTCTAGATACAAATAAATTTCTCTTTATGTTCTAATAAAATATATACGCAGACAATAGACTGATAAATTTTTATGTTAAATCATTAATACTTATATGTGAGGATAATATATTTTTATTTGTGAATAAGCTTTTAAATCTTTCTAGAACCTCTAGAGGCATTAAATAACAAATACATTTTTATTATAAGCGCCATCTATGGACGATATCGGGAACTAACATGCATTATTAACTAAATATAGTATTGCTATATAGGTGGCGACACTTGTCATACTAAAACTATTTGCAGACCACATTACCAGAAGTATCATCGTCAAATAGTTTCCTAATCTTTAAAAAGAAATCGTCTTGATCCGTTGATATCCAAAAACTTAAAACTGCAAGTATTTCGTTTGGTACACACATGTGGTAAGTAAAATTTCCTACAATAAATGCCATAACATACATAAATTATACGTTAAGTTTATGATTATGTCCCATTGTTGTCAATGCGGTCACATTAAATACAAAACTTCAACAAGTTATTGTATTTCCTCGAAGTCATAGTTGTGAGTGATGTTAATTATTTTTATATGTATTTCGCAAAACAATATTTTGACTGAGAATGGGGCATTTGAAGATGGCTTGGTATAATTTTAGAGAACATATATATGTATATATATCGTCGGGATAGTGCAAATCCACGTAACTGCCATTGTATAATTCCGCGTATATATATTGGCCGAAAATTATCAGAAGGAAGTTTGAGCTGAAATATTTCCTAAATTAACGACTTTTTAGGTATTTTTTTCATAATTAGCAATAAATTAAAAGCTAAATAATTATGTACTAATTGTGGAAAAATTACCTTAAAAGTCGTCAATATAGAAAATATTTCAGCTTAAACTTTCTTCTGATAAACTGCTATCAATGTAGATACATGGAATTATACAACGGTAATTACGTGGATTTGCACTATCCCCGATGATATGTCTGTATTTATAATGCATGTGTGAATGTATAACAGCCACTCTCTCATAACAATATTTGGTGTGTATATATGTATGTGTGTATTTGGATGTCTGTGTAAATGGACATATATATGTGTGTGTGTGTGTGTGTGTATATAATGCATGCGTTTCTATATGTGTGTGAATGTATGTCACACTCGCATCACCATGTATAGTGTGTATATTTGTTTGTGTGTGTGTGTGTGTGTGTGTTAAGATGCCTATGTCTCTGTGTGTGTTTATAATGCATGCGTTTCTTTATATGTGTGAATGTATGTCACACTCGCATTACCATATATATTTGTGTGTGTGTGTGTTAGGATGCCTATATCTGTATGTCTGTGTGTGTGTTTATCTCTGGAAGGCTTGCAGCTTCTCGCACGAGGGTAGTCTCATCTTTGTAGCGTCAGCGTGTTGTCTTGCGTCACCAAAGTTCCTGGCCTTCCAAGCGGCGTTGTCACGATAGTTCCTCTCACGTTGACACGCGTGACGAAGACCAACTGTACATATAATAATTACATTTGACTCAATGTGTCAAATTATATTGGTCCATATTATTGTTTGAATATATCTAATATAATTGAACATCAATATGTTTGACAATCAATTCCTACTAATATTATAAATGCGCAAGTAACTCTGTATGTCTGTCTGTTACACTTTCACGCCTAAACCACTCAACTGAATTTAATGAAATTTGGTACAGATATAGAGTTGACCTTGAGAAAGAACATGGATAGTTTTTATCCCAGACGTTTGAAAGGTTCTCTTGGAAATACGATATAACCGAACTTCCGGGCCAAGCAGCGGGTGGAAAGCTAGTAAAGTATATATAATACAAATTGTATAGATTTATAAGGTATGCTACTATAAATGATTGTGTAAAGCGCTAGGAATGCTATACAGTCGCCTCATGTCATTAATCCACGGAGATGATCTCGACAACCTCTGTACAGAGACTCGTTCTGTGTTGTATAGACCAGTTATATGGAGCGGGTTTATAAACACTATTATATACCTAGGACCACCAATATCACGTTTAGTTGTTGTACACGGAACACATGTACTACTAACGGTTCGATACTGACACATAGAGGTCGCTACATACAACTTGTGTAGAGAGGTTTTTTCGAGACAAAAAAATGCGAAAGTACATGTCCTAGTATAAATACGTTTTTGGCAAGTCTACAATAGGTTAATAATAGGAAGATATTTATGCTAGTTTTTGCGCGCGACTTCGTCTGCTTTAATTTCGGCATTAGTAATATATGTATAGCTGACCGGACGAACTATTACAGAGGCCGTAAACAACCAGTTATTGGAATTCATTAAGTATTTTTCTTTAAAATCGAACAGAATTAAATATCCTATGTCCTTTCTGTGTTCTAATCTATCTCTCCACCAATTTTCAACCAAATCCGTACAGCCGTTCTTGAGTTATAAATAGTGTAACTAACACGACTTTACATATAGTAAATGTTCAAGGATTTCTTTGAATGTCTATCAGAGGCAGTTAATCATCACCTATATATTCTTCCTCAATAGCCATTTCCAGTCTCCGCAGTGATCCTTGGTAGTCTGTGTGGAAATTCTCTTTCACGTAGTACGGCACCTGTAATAATAAATACAGATAAAGCCATAGAATATTAACTAGCTTATAATAAAATATAAATGCTGCTAATAGTGATGAAAGGCAATATAAATGTATGTCAATTATTATGTTCGAATGGACATCAAGAGAAGTAAATGAATCTTTTGAGATTTGTAATGTGACGTGTTTGTATGAAATGTGACGTAATTTTGTATGAAAAGTGACGTAATTGTGTGAAATATGACGTAATTTTGTATAAAACCTCACGTAATTTGTATGAAATGTGACGTATTCATATGAAAAGTGAGTTTTTTTATGAAGTGACGTATTTGAATGAAATGTGACCTTACTTATGTTTTAGGGACATTACTATAAAATTTTTGGTGATATTATCAAATCAAAATACAAGTTAATCAGTGCCTAACTTTACAAGAGAAACACACCAATAGAATAATTCCCAAACCCTCAATCATCACAACATACCAGTCACCAGATATGTTACCAAATTGTATCGGTAAAATATATAACGAGTGACGCCGCTGACTCCGCGGAACGAACACCAAGCGTGTGAACCAGAAGATTCCTGATACACACAAGCTATGGAATGGTATTGCTATCATAACATCGGAACAATCATGTAGTCTTAGGTGTAGGTTATAAGTTTTAATATGTAATTCTCATTATAATATACGTATAAATTTCGTAGCTTTTCTTGAACCTCCGGTTGCCACCCTATATAATTAATAGCCTATACATTTTTTTTTCTGAGAGTATTTAGACACCACTGACATATGAAGGAAAACATCGTGAGGAAACCTGGACTTATAGTTTCACAATTATAAGTTTGAAATCACTAACCCGTCTTAAGCGAGCGTGGTGATTAATGATCAAACCTTCTCCATGTGAGAAGAGGCTCAGCAGTGGGCTCTGATAGGATGATGATGATGATATATTTACCTTAAGGTTGACCGTCTCTCTAGGCACAGGGTATTTGGGTGACGGCGCCAGACTGTACACTGGCTCGCTGATGAAGAAACCGGACATCATAGATAATAGAACCAGGGCTATGACCGGAAGTAGCTGGACTAGGCCCGCGTGGCTGTCTCGGGGCTCCGGCTCGCGGGCCCGGCGGCGGTACGCGGGGGGCGAACCACCCGGAAACGCTGAAAGCAGACGATAATGATTAAGTTTCTTAGGCAAGTTCAAAGATATTTTGTGCTCATAAGGACCAATTTTGTGTGAGTTGTAGTAAATTTCATCATAAGAACAATTCCACATATCTACATTGGAAGCAGATTAATCATCAGAATTAAGTTTGAGCTGAAATATGTTCTATATTAACAACTTTTTATGGTATTTCTTCCACAATTAGTAATTATTTAGTGTTTAATCAAGGTACAGTACCCGTGAACGACATCCCCCCACCTGTGGCCCCAAAAAACATATTGAACAGCTCCTCCGCTGTCAAATCCGATTCGAATCCTCTCGCGTAATACGTGTGGTGGTGACTGGGAGCCGGCTCGTCTCCGCGGAGATCGTACTGCTTCCTCTTCTCAGGATTCGTCAGTATCGCCGCCGCGTTGCTGATAGCCTGTGGATTATTAAATTTATTGAATATGTGCCGTATACGCACATAGGTATACAGGGTGACTGGTGAATTACTATCGATACTTGAGGACGTAAAATTTGACGATCATATATGACAAAATAAAAATTAATATAACATAAATATTAATAAACTTCTAAGTAAAATTAACCAAAAGTTATGTAATTAATTACGCATCGTGTGAACACCCTACAGATTAGGTAGACACACACACACGCGCGGCGGCGTGGTGTTGTATCAGCACGCCGCCGCACGCGTCCACACTTGGAACACTTGGAACGTGTCCACACTTTATTTATTTATACGGAAATTTGGTCAAAAATTAAGTGCCTATTTCTTTTACATAATTCGAATGAGAATCATGTACCGAGTATTCTCCTTAAATATTGATAGTAATTCACCAGTCACCCTGTATAAGTAAACAGTTAGTAAGTTACATATTCTTTGTCTAAAATGTATCACATCTGTGTATCTCATATTCTTTGATATAAATCATGTATACAAGTCGAATCATTGCATATCTAAATCGGTGTGTCTTATTGTACTCTCTCGGAAATAAATCGTGAACTAGTTAGTGTCTTCTTTATCCTCAACATTTTAAGCCCAGCAATAAATACTAGCTTTCCGCGTGGAGTTCGGTTATATCGCGTTTCCAAAAGAACCTTTCAAAAGTCTGGGATAAAAACTATCCTGTTCTTTCTCAAGGTCAACTCTATGTATGTACCAAATTTCATTAAAATCAGTTCAATGGTTTAGGAGTGAAAGCGTAGCAGACGACAGACAGAGTTACTTTCGCATTTATAATATTAGTAGGGATTACAATATTATTTAGATCAGTGTTTTTCAAACTCTGGGTCGCGACTAGGGGAAGGCGAAGACTTACTAGGGGGGTTGCTGGCAAAAAAAGGTAAAGTTCTACACTACAATAAAAACCAAATTTTAATGAGAAGTATGGGCTTTTTTATTTTTCAAAAGCATGTCAAGTTGTGGTGCTATCTTTGAAATATTATCTATCAAGTCAACTTGTAATAAAAATTTATTTCTCCTTTTTGTATTTATATCTACCATTGCAGAGAATGTCTTTATACTTTAAATTTAATTATATCTTTGCCTGTCTATAGCATAAGGGGGTCACCAAAATTATTCAACCCGTAAACGGGTCACAATATCACAAAGATGGAAAAACACTGGTTTAGCATATGTCAGTTCTTATTACCATAGCCACCAGACTATCAAATGTTCTTAGAATTGATTCAAGCATTTCAGAGATTATCCGGAACAAACAGACAGACAAAAATCTTATGGAATTAAATTTAATATATGTACATTGAACTGTATATAATAAATAACTTTTTTAATATCACAGGCAACTTTAAATATATAAAATAATTGAAATTCTATTGTTTGTGGGTAAAACTAAAATAACACATGTATATACATTTACATTGTACATCTACAATAATATTCTATTCAAATTTATCTTGCAACAGATGGCCTGATTTTTTTAAAACTCTCACTGGCAGATAGGTGATGTAATTATGAGTAACTTAGGCTCTTTTTAATTAGAGGGCAGGTCATAAAATATCATCAGCCTATCAGAGCCCACTGCTGAAAGGCCTCTTCTCACATGGAGAAGGTTTGAGCATTAATCACCACGCTCGCTCAAGACGAGTTGGTGATTTCAAACTTATAATTTCATATTATAAGTCCAGATTTCCTCATATTTTCCATCATCTGTCAGTGATGTCTAAATACTCTTAGCCAGTATGACTTGGAAAAATCATATGACTTGGAAAAATCACATGGGTAGGTGCCAGGATTCGAACCCGTGGCTCCATGCATGAGAGGCTGGCCTTTAACCACTAGACCACCACGTCTATATCATATAATATAATTTACCTTAAAAGCCTCGGCAGCCCCTGGAGCATGATTTTTATCAGGATGCAACTGCAGCGCTAACTTCTTATAAGCCTTTTTAATATCTGAATCTGTCGCTTCTTTGGTGACTCCTGGAAATGATAAAATGGAACTTTTAATTCAATTCATGCATGATACTTGCATCTGAAACTGAGAAATACCAGCATATGCTGTTCATTTTCGTTATAACATGCATATTTGAGATTGAATGCATACTTTTAAATAACAAATCGACAAGAATTAGAGAGTAGATATTAACTTTTCCTTTCTAACAATGTATTTGACAATTATAGTTAATTGTAACAAATTTTGTCTCAGTTTTAAGTACATTCCTATATCTAAATGCATCACTGATAATCTCGTAATGAGAAATAAAAATCTAATTATTGTTTACATTGACAATTAGCTCATATATTTTAAGTCATTTTTTTTACGAATCCAAAATTAGAATTTTATCAAAAATTTTCGCATATATAGACTTTTCAATATCCTTGCAATGATTAGTATAATTAGGGAAAACTCTAAGGTCATTATATCACTATTCTCAAGTCTAGGTCAAAGAATAAACAGCGCCCTTGAAGATAATCAAATCTTTCTCAACTCACCTAGTATTTCATAATAATCTTTGCATTTCGTGTTGATCCTTCTAACTGCTTCCATCTGTTCTGAAGTGTACTCTTGTTGTTGTGGCTGATGATTTGGAGTTTTCCTTCGTCGTAATTCATCGGCACTAGGGCTACTGGGAGGTGTCTTTTTAGAGGCGTTTCCGGAGCCACTCGCAGCCCTAACTCTAGCCAGAAGCTCCTTGGCGTGTGGACTAGGGTATAACATTTCAGCTTTCAGCAGAAATCTCTCCGCTTTCGATATATTCCCAGATCTAAACGCCACTTGTGCAATTTCAATGCATTTCTCAGCTTCATCTTTATTCGCTTCAATGGTCATTTTGTTACTCTCAAAACACAACAGCCACCCTCGAAATCAGACAAACAGGTGGACGAATATTTGACGCAATAGTTTAATTAAATTATCGTAAATAGCCTTTATTTTTTTAATACCATTATTATATTAGTTACAACAGATATACTACTGCGCCACCAATTATAATGAGCAGTGAAAAAATACTGGTATTGCCCTTTAAAATATCCATATATTGATAGTAAATTTAAAAATATAAATTAAATTGAAAATAATAACATTTAAATCGATATAAAATTTAGTAATATAGTCATTAATTGTCTATTTAATACTTTGAAGTAATAATTAGGTGATCACCTACTAATGGGCTGATAACTAATGATCTTAATTTTTAGTTATAGTTAAAACGCAAGAAAAGCAAATATATGAAGTTATCCTATTTCAACTTTAATTTAACTTTTAGTTTAGAAACTAAACTTTATACCATTAAAATATTTTAAACCAAATTTAAATGTGCTGATTATTGTTTTTTTATTGTGTAATAGCGAGTCGAATATGATATTATATAAATAATTTCATCTTATTTGAGAAAAAGAATAAGTGTAGTAAATGTTATATTTAATTTTTAGTTATTATTATTAAGAATTGTTATTTTTTTGTTTTCATACTTTCCTTATTAGACATTCCCATATTGGCTGAACTAGAATGACTTATGACATTTCATCTTTGAGACTGACGTTGTTCCATGCCGTCATATGACGTATGACGCATCACAGTGAAATCAATCGGGCTATATTTATTAGTGAATAAGGCGTATCCGGTGTTTTTTAGCGTTATTTTTTCGGTAATAGTGGTTATAATTAAGATATTCCTGTATATTTTATCGCACAAGTTTAGTTAATACAATAATAATGGCAGCTCAGCCGATATATAACCCGGTAAGTAGCATTAAGCATGAAGTTTCTATATTCTCTATTTTGTTGTATTTTCGTGTCTCCGGCGACACCAAGGACATTTTGTAGATACGAATACTACAACAGTTAAGTAAATACCGCATAATTATCATATATAAAGTGTATATTACAAGGTCTGCCTTGATATCTCAGTCAATCCTTAAATAGCGTAACGAATGTATAAACTATTGTATTTTCCTTGTCTCGTGACTACTGCTAATGGGAAGGTTAAAAAATATATTATATATATATATTTATGAGATCAACATTAATAAATATGTGCTTTTTATTATGTCTTAGAGAATATTTCATATTTTAATTATTCTCATATAATGAATAGACTTATAATAATAAATCTTATGTATCATACAATAACTTATACCTATAATATATATGACGATATTATCTTCTTCTTCCTTGCCTCTTTCCATTATTTGTGGTCCTCTCTCCTCTTTCTAATGCGCCAAGACATCCTATCTTGGGTTGTCACTTTGTTGAGCTTAGCGTTTTCCAAGTCTCGGGATACTGTGGTCGGCCTCTAGTTTTTCTAGCATCAGGTGAAGCCAGGGTTTGTTGCACCACATGGTCCTCTGGAAATCTCATTACATGTCCGTAACATATATGACGATATTATATTTATTATAACAATAATATATTTTCATTTTTCTTATATAAAATCTATAAACATGACAAAATTCCCCTCAAAAACATATTGGTACCAATGGAACCTATTAAACAAAATGTTTTAATAATGATAATTAAATAAATGATAGTGAAAAGTTAATATTTGATATCAAATATATGTTCAAGTAATATCTGTCTATATTTGTAAGAATATATTTCTTTGCTTAATAGTTAATATCACAAGGTATATAAATATACACATATATATTTATAAATATATATATATATATATATATATATGCATATTATGGTAAATTATGTAACCAATATAATTAATAATTATAAACTACAGTTATAGAAAGAGCAGAATAAAAAAAAATCTAAACAATTCTTTATTAATAAATATAAATTGTGAGTAATTTGCATCTGCAAATATATAATCAATTTTATAGTCAGTGGTGGCCTAGTGGTTAAAGGGCCCGCCTCTTATGCATGGGGGTGCGGGTTCGATCCTGGCAAGTACCAATGTGATTTTTCCGAGACATATGTACTTTATAAGAGTATTTAGACACCATTGACAGACGGTGAAGGAAAACATCATAAGGAAACTAGGACTTACAGTTTCACAATTATAAGTTTGAAATCACCAACCCGTCTTGAGTGAGCGTGGTGGTTAATGCTCTAATCTTCTCCATGTGAGAAGAGGCCTTACAGCAGTGGGCTCTGATAGGCTGATGATGATGATATATTTAATCTCTTTATATTTTTTTATTATTTGGTATAACTTTCCGAGTTCCAACAAGAAGAGCGGTATTGACTAAAAATGTTACATAAATTAGTAAAAATGACAATATTACATTAAATATCAATTTATTAACTAATTAAGAGTATTTCAAGCATTATTTACATTCTGTATCTTGTCTCGTTGGATGTTGTATTTACTTATATGAATAATCTGCATCAGGTAATACCATGCGTTCATCCGATTCCCGGTGGCTTATTCCCCGGCCGTATGATAAGGTTCCAGGGTAGTGTACCACCTGGCGCTCAAAGGTAAGTTTTTAAACATTATATCGTCGGGATAGTGCAAATTCACGTAACTAGCATAGTATAATTCCGAGTATCTACATTGGAAGCATATTATCAGAAGAAATTTTATATAAATTAAACAAAAAATAATAACTAATTGGCTATAGGCTATAGGGCGGAATAGAGTTCGCCCGGTTAGTTACACATATATTACTAATTCAGGAATTAACGTGGTCGAAGTCGCGAGCAAATCTAGTTTATTATGTAGAGATGCTACGTAAAATCTCATCTCTGTGAAGTGGGTAGGCAATTTTGAGACTAATGCTATGTAACAATCTCTAGGGATAAGAAATTTAATCTTGGCTAGATCTAGGCACGGCGAAAGTATTGTTTTAATAAAGTAACAGACAATAATGAAACTCCAAACTAAATTACATCAATCTCGGACGAGATTTCGACATTATGCTTCGAGATTTATCTCGAAAAATGAGGCGAAATCTCGAAAGATTCGGGTACAGATTTACTATTTTTGGAGTCCTAATAAATTGAAACAAATGTACAGGTTTATTAGAAACAAAATATTACTTAAAGTTTTATTGTACTAATACTTTTAGTTCTAGTTGAAAATGTAGAGGTATATATTTGTATTTATCTGAATTTAGCCCAAAAATAGAAGGTAATCCTGCAATTTTTTGTCCATAACGTTCTAACATCATATGTATGTAATTGAAAAGAAAGAGGTATTTAGAAGAAATATACACCTATCTCTTTCTCTATACAGGGTGACTGGTGAATTACTATCAATATTTAAGGAGAATACTCGGTACATGATTTTCATTCGAATTATGTAAAAAAAAATAGGCACTTAATTTTTGACAAAATTTCCGTATAAATAAATAGTGTTGACACGTTTCAAGTGTTCCAAGTGTGGACGCATGCGGCGGCGTGGTGTTGTATGTGTGTGTGTGTGTATACCTAATCTTTAGGGTGGTCACACGATGCGTAATTAATTACATAACTTTTGGTTAACTTTACTTAGAAGTTTATTAATATTTATGTTATATTAATTTTTATTTTGTCATATATGATCGTCAAATATCACGTCCTCAATTATCGATAGTAATTCACCAGTCACTCTGTATACCTATCTCTTTCTCTCAGAATGTAGCCCAAAATAAACAAGCATTTCCAACATCATAGATTCGCGATTAATTTCCAATGCGGACCAAATACCGATCCTCGGGATGACATCGCCCTTCATCTCAACTTCCGCTTCGTGGAGATGTGCGTGGTCAGGAACCATTTAACGGCCATGAGTTGGGGCGTGGAAGAAACTAGTGGGGGAATGCCTTTAGCGCGAGGAGAGGCATTTGAAGCTTTGGTGCTGTGTGAGCCGCAATCCATCAAGGTAAATAGGACTTTAAGACTTTCTCTTAGGAACTGCTTGGTCCCATATAATGAACTTTAATATATGTTCTACTATAAGTCTTTCTCATATTTTGGTCCAGATAAAGCTATAAATAACTAGCTTTCCGCCAGCAGCTTTATTGTTTACGCGTGCTTTATTGTTTAAAACTACATACTTCCGAAGTTTCGGTTACCTTTCAGCAACCGTGATCATTAAGACGAGATGTGAATTTTATTTTCATTATTATAATGTAAAATCAGACTACAAATTGTAGTACTAGGACAGCTATGTCCAGTCGATTCGACTTTTATCGATAACTTGAATAAAGATACATAAATATAATCGAAATATCATTAAGGTTTTTCATTTTATTGTAACAAAAAGAATCCATTTAGACAAATTAAGGTTCCTAAGTCCATTAAAACAAAATGACCCATCTAGAATCTAGATAAAACATTTATTTCCACAACTTAAATGACCTAGCTGTGTTCATATATTTATTTATTCATATTAATTAACACTAAGTAAGGTATATAATAGGCCCTAGTATATACCTTACTTACCTAATTACCCTAGTAAATAGAATATACAGGGTAAGTTCGGGATAGTTGGTAAAATTTAAACGCTCTTAATAAACTTTACATGTTTCTTTTGTAGAATTTTCTAATTGTAATTAAATTTTAAACGACAAATAGGAATTTTTGATATAAATTATTATTTTTTTCAATCACGATTGACCATATATTAATCCACGTATGATACCCATAGCTTCGGGAGTAATGTGGCCACATCCATAATTCTATTCCTAGTATAATTTTTGGACAGCCTTTTTTTCTCAATTTCACACTCAGGGCATTTCTTCAAACTGAGTACATTTTTCGTGAAGCCAATACTTGACGTGCATCGAAGCCAATCATCGCTGAGATGAATTTGCGTAATATTTTTTTTCACATTCACGACAATTATCGATTTCACATCTCGTCTTAATGATCACGGTTGCTGTAAAGTAGCCGAAACGTCGGGAGTGTGTAGTTTATATCAAAAATAAAAACGCGAATAAATCCGATAATATTGGTTTCATTTAAATGACTAGCGTAAATCTCAGATCTCATAAATATCTATTTCATTTAACTTCTTTTTCTTATTTGCTATGATTTCTAACGACACTGCTATCATATAGTCTTCCAAAATTTTCAAAACTTCCAAAGTCTTCAAAGATCAATAATTTCGGTCTGCGATTTTACGAATTTCATTCTCTGTTATTTCCTATAGAATTCGAGATATGTAATATCATAAGATGGACATTTGAGACCAATATCCCGTTGCATTTTCTCATCTGAGCTATGTTCAAGCTAAGTTACAACTATAATAATGTTCGACAAATTCGTGAGCAATTTTTCTAACACGCTTCTTCTTTCTGCCTTCACTGTTACTCACGTCACGAAGCAAATTAAACTAGCAACATCTGAAAGTTTAGGTATTATTTGAATGAACCATTTTTCCCTTATGGCCACCTACCCCGGAATTACTCTATGTATAAGTATAAATTTATGTCAGCATATTCAAAGAGTGATAGCTAGTTAAGAAAATTATTCTATATGTCCTTTTACCCATAAAAATTTACCCAGGTCGCGTTGAATGGAGTGCATTTCTGTGAGTTTCCGCATCGTATACCCTTCCAAAGGATCAGTCACTTGACGGTGGATGGTGACGTCATGCTGCAGTTCGTCGGCTTCGAGGGTGCTCAGCCGAGCCAGATGTATATGGTGAGGGGTGCAATGAGATTATGAAACATATGAACACGATCTAGCCCATATAGTATGACAATATAGCAAAATGCGCTATTTAGTTTGCCAAAATTCTGTGGCGCTATTTCGTTTGTATAATTTTTGGCGCTATTGCATTGGCAAAATTTTTTGGCGCTATTCTTATAATATGGTACTGGTTTATTAACTTACATTTTAACGCGTTTCGTCCGATATTTTACTTGATTTTGATTTTTCTTTTTAAATGTGTAATCTTTTATTTATCCTACTCACTCAAATCAGTGAATTATTAATTTCTATATTTAACTGAAGTCTATATTATCAAAAACAAATCCTAATTATTACTTAAAATAATATAAATATACCAATCACCTATTATGATTTTTTAAATATATCTTTAAAATTAATACAACATTCGAGAATCCAGATGTTACAGGCCAAATATTGGTATCAAATATCAGAATTTTCATATAATAATCAGATAAATAATTATTTCAGGCGGAACCCCCAGCATACGGCAGCTATGGCGCTCCGCCCTCGTACGGCGCCCCCGGCTACGGAGCACCCCAAGGTATGTCGAAGCACCCTGTATATAAATATAATTTTGTATACATATATTAATCGACCGAATTTTATTAAATAACTAATATTTACTAACATTTAGCATGTAGAAAATGAGTGGGATATTATTACTGGTTTGGTAGTATTAGTATAAGAATATTGTATATACATTATACAGGGTGATGCTTATACTAAGGGAATGGAATATTAATTAAGAAGAGTTGGAAGAAGATTATACTTCTAAAAGATAGAATGAGAATAAAGAAGAATTAGGGAGTGACTTAAAGGATAAGGAATAAAATAGGATGGAACAAAAATACAAATAAAAGTACTTTGCAATTTTTTTTTTCGTAGGGAGATAAAAAAATATCTTTTTATATATAAATATATACATTTATATAATCAATATAATATTTTAAATTAATAATTATTTAATAACAACACAATTTATTAAGTTTTTGATGGAAATCATCTAATTTAACTCGGATTGGGCATTTTTTTGTATTTTTATATCGATTCTTAGATAACATATTTTTATTAGTATTTTGTGCTATATATATTTTAATGGATTTATGAAAAAACGGGTAAGTCTTGTATGCTCATATTATTTATGTGGTTGTATAGTTTTTTAGTTTTTATATGTTTTGTGACTAGAAATATTATTTTTTTACAATTTTATAGATAATTTGTGTTAATGAATTATTGGTTTATTTCATAGTTTGTGTTTCTTATTTATTTATTTTTTGTTTTTGTGATCAATATACCAATTAAAAAATCTAATTTGTCAAAGGTGAAATACATGGGTTTGAAAGCATTTATAATTAATTAAAAAAAGCTGGGAGTAATGACGCTAATTAATAATAATATTATATGGCCTAATGGTTAAAGGCCCGCCTCTCGTGCAGGAGGGCGCGGGTTCGATCCTAGCAAGTACCAATGTGATTTTTCCGAGTCATATGTACTTTATAAGAGTATTTAGGCACCATTGACAGATAGTAAAGGAAAACATCGTGAGGAAACCTGGACTTATAATTTCACAATTATATGTTTGAAATCACCAACCCGCCTTGAGTAAGCGTGATGATTAATGAAAATTAATAAGCTTTGTAAATAAACCAACCGGTACCAAGTAATGCTTTGACACTTCTACACTATATATCTGTCTCTTTCACTCACACTGAATTAAAACGATACATACAATCGTTATATTATCGTGGTACAGGGTTTTATTTCTCGTCACAAAATATTTTTTGTATGTATGTATTTTGGTACTATGCTTTTAGTATTCATATAACTAACTAATAATACTAGTTATATACAGTTGCTTTGCTTATATTTGTTATAAATAATATTCTTCTGTTAATAATTTTATTTGTATTTTTTATTTATTAATTTCTTCATTATTTTCTTTTTAGGCTTCTATTGATGTATCCAGGATGTGCAAGTCGACAGTGTAGGTATTTGTTTTAAATTTTTACAACACACACACTCACAAACACACACACAATCAAGTAAATGTAAACTCCTTGGTACAGATAATTGTACAAAAGCGAAGAGGCTTTGAATTTGAAGCGAAAATGAATCTTAAATGATATTAAATAAGGTTTATTATAAATAAAAGATCCCTGACTTAACTCTATCATACAGTGAGTGGGACTGTGTATAAAATATGTAGCAATAATTTAGTTAGTATTTTTATACACGCACACACACATATACATGTTCACACACACACATATACACAATATAATTTCATAAGTGTAATATTTTTATCTAATTATTTACATAATGATACAATATTTTTTTTTTTTAAATTAATCTGAACACATTTTATCTCAATTTTTTTTCTTTCAGGTGATTTATGGGGAAAAATTGGATAGGCGTTATTTAATTTTATTTTCATTCACAATGCATCATTAATGTTTAAATAATTTACTAATTAAATTTACAGATTTTTTTTTATTTTTAAGCTTTTTTCTTAATAAGTTGGCTTCCTAAAAAAGTATTACCAAAATTTTAAGCCAAAAAATTCTTTTGTTATTTTATTTTCATCACACTTGTTTATGGTATAAAAATCATTTTATAGTTTCTACTTCATTTATTTGAAATGCCTTCATTACAACTACAGGCCTGTCAAGTTGATCTGAGTAACCATTGCTATGGCTGGTTAATTATCATAGTGCTAGAATTGTTGCATTTTATCTTCGCATTTTATTGTTCAAATAAATATTTATACTGTATATGGTTTCTTTATTTTTATACCCCAATTAAAAGTTATAATAATACTATCTTTCCGCCCGCAGCTTCGACCGCGTGGAATTCGGTTATATCGCGTTTCCAAAAGAACCTTTCAAATGTCTGGGATAGAAACTATACTATGTTCTTTCTCAAGGTCAACTCTATCTCTGTACCAAATTTCATTAAAATCAGTTCAGTGGTTTAGGCGTGAAAGCGTAACAGACAAACATACAGGGTTACTTTCGCATTTATAATATTAGTAGGGATATATTATTTTGTTGTCGTAGTGGCCTAGAGGTGAAAGGCCCGCCTTTCATACATGAGGGCGCGGGTTCGATCCTGGCAAGTACCAATTTCTCCGAGTCATATGTATCTACTTTATAAGAGTATTTAGACACCACTGACAGATGAAGGAAAACATCGTAAGGAAACCTGGACTTATAATGTCAAATTATAAGTTTGAAATCACCAACCCGTCTTAAGCGAGCGTGGTGATTAATGCTCAAGCCTTCTCCATGTGAGAAGAGGCCTTTCAGCAGTAGGCTCTGATAGGCTGATGACGATGATTTTGGTTTTGCATCAGAATATCTTTTTTAACAATATATTTACTATTAATTATCATTATCAAATTTTATAATTATTTTTCAGTAATAAATCTTACAGCTTACACAGTGACGGCAAACTATCAGTTTTCATTCTGACGATGATAACTCGTACTAAAAGTACTGATAACTGTTTAAGGGATGTTCAATAAGTCCTTTTAATAATAAAGTAAATTTTACTAGAACATTAACTGCACTGAATAGTAAAAAAAAATTCTTGATTTTTTGAAAGCCCTACTATTATAAATGCGAAAGTAACTCTCTCTGTCTGTCTGTCTATTACGCTTTCACGCCTAAAACACTGAACTGATTTTAATGAGATTTGATACAAAGATAGAGTTGACCTCAAGAAAGAACATAGGATAGTTATTATCCCAGACTTTTAGAAAGTTCTATAGGAAACGCGATATAACCGAACTCCACGCGGGCGAAGCTGCGGCCTGCAGGCGGAAAGCTAGTCTGTATATATAAAAGAAAGTCGTGTTAGTTACACTACATATAACTCAAGAACGGCTTTACGGGTTTGGATGGAGATTGGTGGAGAAATAGATTAGAACATAAAAAGGACATAGGATATTTAATTCTGTTCGATCGAAAAAAAACTTAATAAATTCCAATATTTAGTTATTTACGGCCTCTAGGGCAGAATACAGTTCGCCCGGTCAGCTATACAGTATAAACACTCATCAAGCTATAAAATCAGTAGACAGATGAGAAAAATAAATAACTTTAAAAGTATGTAGTTTTAAAATCTCTACCTTGCTCCACCTTCTCAATCTCGCAGAAAATTTCGTTCCATCGAAAGGCATTTTGGTCAAACACAGCTTCACAATAACCACAATAAGATTGAATAGATGCAATGTATTATGTATTTCAAACAAATATTAGAAACACATTTCTTGGGCTATTTTTAAGAGCGACAGTAAAATTTTACGCTACTTTCAAGTAGAAGAAACTTAAAACTATTAAATATATGATGAAATTTAAGTTAAGTTTGGATGTATTTGTCGGTTTAGGTAGAAAACAGCAGATTTTACTTAATGCCCTAAAAAAGTAGCGATAAGTGAATACCTGTAACCAATAATATTTCAAAATTCATTTGAACTCAGAGAAATTTGGGTTCTGTTTACAATCCAATATACATGCTTTTGAAACAAAACTTAATGCATATATATTATTTGGTATACAGAAACTATGAAAAATCAAATAAAACTTGGTCTTTTAAAGAGCTTTTAAATGTTTTTAATGATCAATACCCCTTTAATCATCATATTTATTAAATGTTACATCTTCAGCAGTTCAGTGTACCTTGGACGGAAACCAGAATTACATAACTAAAAAGACTATTGTTAAATGAAAATTGCTAACTACCCTCAAAATATTTACATATTCTTCTTCATACATTTTTCTATATTATTTTATTTCTCTTCTTGCAGGTGGTTTCGGTGGCGCGGTGAGTTATTTTTTGTTAATATAATCGCATAACGAATATTTTATTAATAAACAATAAATCCATATAGATTATTAAGTATTAGTGCTTTTAAATTTGGTTCGGTAGAGAGAGGACCTTGGACGGTTGAGGTGAGCTTATAACTCGTTAGATAGGGGTCCCTTAAACCTACACCTGGGTCACAAGTCCCAGTCACTGTTGAAGCTCCTCTCACCACAACGATGGACCTGACACACGCACCGTGAATACATGGAATGATGAGAGCTTTCGTCTCAAATTTAGGCCATTAGACATTATTTATTATAGGTTTTTTCCATATGTGAAACACAGGTACCCCCACAATACGCGGGGGCTCAAACAGTACCCCAATACACTCAAGAGCGTCGTGGCATGGGAACTGGGGCCGCCGTGGGTTTGGGAGTTGGAGCGTTGGCAGCTGGTGGGCTGGCGGGTTATGCTCTAGGCGGGGGCTTCAGTAGCAATAGCCCTACCGAGGAGGTATGTATATATATAAGCCGTAACCAAATCCCACTATATCCGACCAATTACAAAAATCGTACTTATATCCGATATTTTTTTATCGATCTTTAACAAATTCTTCTTCCATAAAAGCAGTGGTTCAAAACCTTTTCTTGAACAGGAACCATTTTGTATTCTTTGTTTTTCGCATGAGATCATTGTATACAAGCAAAAATTAGTGTATGTCTAAGAAAATAAATTTCAATAAGAAACTCAATGTATTTTATAACAACAAAAATACGTTATTAAAATATCATAAATTTAAAACAGTTTTGAATTCGTCCGCGTACCACTTTTTGAATCCTGCGTAATACTGGTTGGGAATCACTGTAAAGTAAACAATTCCCATATTAGCCAGGAATTAAATAATATTAGATATTAAAAAAAATATCTAGTCTGACAAAATAAATCTCTAAAAAATCTGAAATCAGTGGTGGCCTAGTGGTTAAAAGGCCCGCCTCTCATGCACGAGGGCGCGGGTTCGATCTTTGTAAGTACCAATGTGATATTTCCCAGTCATATGTACTTTCTAAGAGTATTTAGACATCACTCATTAATGCGTTCCCAGAGAAGGTTGATGTCAGGCAGGCGGCCGGTCGTAAAAACAATTAGACATAACTATCCACAACATGTAAGGCAGATCCTGGCTAAACCTGGGAAATTGCCAGGAAGAAGAAGATTATAGCTCATTAATAGTTTTCTTTGTTAAGGTACAATCATCGTCTTTTACTGAGAACGTCGACTTTGGCGGCGATGACTGGATGGACTAAGGGCCTTATGTACACATATATATATAAAGAAATACACAAATATATAATGTTAAATAAATTTATATAATAATATATATACAATATATGTATAAATTAAGATAAATATTATATAATATGTTGGTGTGTTTGAAATATTTATGTTGTAACAAGAATACCAAATATATGCCTTATGAGCCTTCGCCGAAAAGCCTTAGATGTATGAAAATAAAAATATTTAACAAATTTTTATCGCAGCCTTTGTCCCAAAATCCGCGAATTTCTGTTACCTTTTTCACAATACTACATACTAATAGTTTCCCGTTTCTCATTCAATAACCTACGTTAATACTATACAAGATTTATGAATAAAATACTGTTGACGTGGAGTATGTAGTAAGCAAACATGTGGTAAGCATAATTGTAATACAAGTGCTCGAACTAAAATGCTTTTAATTTGTTAAAATATTTTATATAAAATAAAAATAAAAAATTGTTATACTAAATCACTATTGGTCACTTTTAAACGGTTTTTTAAACGACCAATTAGAGCCTAAGATTTATTTATGCATCTAATAAACAAGCCAATCGCATTTTCATGGCAATTTTAATTTTTTTCACCCACAATATTAAAACACAAATGTTTCTGCTTATTGTACCGGCACAGCACATCCGCCGTTTTGGATGGCATTAAAAACAAAGTAGATAAAATATATTATAATATAAGATATGTTGATTTTTAAATTTTTGTTTTATTTACCTTTTTCCATATTGTAATTTATTGATGAATAGTTCTAAATATTTTACTAGATGGCGCTGACAAGAATTTTAAAATATTCTAATGCGAACTTTATTTAAAGCGCCATCTTTTGAATAGAAGTGATAACTGAACCCTTCTAGAGCTTGCAAGAAGTTTTATAGCTAAGAAATATATAAAACAAAGCATTCATTTGAGAATCTTTAAGCATTATAATTTAATGAAAGGAAACAAAGTTAAAAGTATGCAATTATATTAACTTTAATTGGCAATAAGATTAGTTTAAATTTAACTTAAGCAACTGCTAGTAAAGAATCTTAGAAGAAATGAGATAGACTCTTCACTAATTAATTATTATTTGAATTAAGTTATGGGAATTCCTAAGGTGTAGACGATAGTTGTATAAAGAAAAAGTTGAGGGGCAATATTTAAATTGGATTTATGCTAAGCTTAAAACCAGCTAGAAAAAATATAAAAATCTATTGAAAACAATATTTATTTTAATACCACCTTTTTGGACATCCAGATATTTTTTGGTAAATCCATACACATTGATTCCAGAAACTAATTTACTTTCATTTCCTTGAAGTATAACTAAATGCAAATGAAAATAATTTGTATTTTAAATATTTAGTTTTAATACCAAATGAATTCAAAGAGTTTTATTCTTCTATACAATTCATGATGTAATTCTGTTTCTAAACAAAATGTATTATGTCATATAGTTATATATTTTTTTGATGTATTATGTTTATCGTCTTTCCAAATAAACTCGATTTAAATTATTTAATTTTATTAATTATGCATTTAGAAGATCAGATATAGTTTTTTTTGGTATGGGAAATACTTTGGTGAGTATTCTGTTATTGTTTATAATTTTAGTATAAATGTAGTTATTCATGTGCTTAAGGCATTTTTTCGGCTGTGATCTACTTACTTCTACGAACTTATAGGCATTTTTGTTCGTAAAAACTGTCTCCGAACTTTACTACTACTATTTTTGAGAACTGTATTGATTTTTTTTATCAATTCAAAGTCTGTTAATCGGTTGGGATTTGGAAACGTGTTTTCAGCCAGGTAGCCATAGACGACGAGGCAATGATGCAAATGAAGGTCAAGAACCTTACTGTGCCCAAGGCCCTTACGGTCAAGGCCCTTATGGCCAAGGCCCTTACGGCCAAGGCCCTTATGGAGGCCAAGGGCCTTACGGCCAAGGGCCCTATGGAGGTCAGAATCCTGGTTATGGAAACCCTGATCAAACTCGGAACTATGTACAAGATCCTTTCAATCCTCATCAGCCTCCAGTCGCAAATGTCACGCCTCCTCCGTACGGGCACGGTCAAGTGAGTAATGTGAAGACTATCCAACTACCGGCAAAAACAACTCATTATGATCTTCATTAGCGAATAATCACATATTGGGTAAGGTGCAAAAGAAATTGGTCAGCATAAACCAGAGTCTCGTCTTCGACTAAAGCTAAACCATTATTCTTTTAGTTGTGTACAAAATGTCATCGTGTGTAGCATTTTAAAAAGAAAATGATTATTTATGACAATGCTATACGAAAATTCATTAGTTTTTTTAATTATCTTCTACTATTATATTGAAGTTGCATAATAATATTTATCGATGAATAAAGTGAGAATAATTAACAGAAAGTTTTTGGACATAGTCAGAATTGTCAATATGCAACATCGAAGGGATTCATCATCTTTTAATTTCTAGGACAGTCATTATTCCCCTGGATATCAGCATCAGAATTATACTTACGGTCAAGGGTATCCACCCCAAGGACAGGGGTATTCACCCCAAGGACAGGGTTATCCACCCCAAGGACAGGGTTATCCACCCCAAGGTCAAGGATACCCGGGATATGGCCAAGGATACCCACCACAAGACTACCCTGGACAGGGACCTCCTGGTATGTTAGCACAGTTGCACATATCTTTGTTATATAATTTTGTTAGGCAGATTGAGTTCTCGCTAGGTTTTCATTAGGATACTTCTTCTTCAGTTTTTAGTCTCTAATTTTGCTCATCTTATTTGGTAAAAAAGAAGTTATACGCGGATTTGCAGAGAGAGTTATGTACTATAAACTTAGAAAGAGTTTCCTCAAGCGTTTAGAGAATCTTCGAACGAAATACATTACTTACTAATCTTAAATCTAAAAAAGAAAGTTATAATACGGAACGATAAATATATACATCCAGAAGGATATGTTTTTCTTTCTGATTTAAAGGTTACGTGAATTCCATCAAGTACTTTTTATAGAACTTACACACACATAAATCCATTCGTCTTTATATTATCTCGTTAGTACTATACACAGAAGTAATTTCATTTATTTTCCTTTCCAGTATTAGTATGTTGCCATGGTTTACCTAAACACGAGTAAACAAACGTTTAGAGGCACTCTTAATATAGGCACGTATTTTGGTCATTGTGGGCACTTAATATAGGATATACATGTAGGAATTATAAATAATTAACAGAAGACTATACATGTATCATCATAATCATCATCCTATCAGAGCCCACTGCTGTAAGGACTCTTCTCACATGGAGAAGCTTTGAGCATTAATCATCACGCTCGCTCAAGACGGGTTGGCGATTTCAAACTTATAATTTGAAATTATGTCCAGGTTTCCTCACGATGTTTTTCTTCATCTGTCAGCGGTGTCTAAATACTCTTAGAAAGTACATATGGCTCGGAACAATCACATTGGTACTTGCCAAATTCGAATCCGCGCCGTCATGCACGATAGGCAGACCTTTAACCACTAGGCCACCACGACTTTATGAATAATGTTTAATTTAAATGCTTAATGTTTTTACTTAAAGCGTCCCCCGGAGCTGGTTTGGGTCAAGCGGCGTGTTGCGGTTCGTGCGTAGCCTGCCTTACTTGTCTCCTGTGCTCTTGCTTTCAGGTAAGCAAAGAACTGCACAGATTTTGCACAGGTTTGCCAGATGCGATTTTCTCGCGAAAAATGAGGAAGTTTTTACTACCAATCTAGTTTAATGTTTATACCCACTATATGGGTAGAATTAATTTAATTTTAAAGGGTAAATGATGAAAGTAAAATGATATTGATAAGATTATTTAACGGTCATTTTTATCGAACCTCAATAGATTTTATTTATTATTCTTATGTTATTTATAAGAGTGATAAAGGATTAATTATTTTTTTTAAATATACAATTGAATTTCTATTTTTAATCTGTGTATCATATGTTATAATCTATAGCTATCCTATGTATAGACTTATATCACAATTATTCAATTCCAGGGTCTAATGGGCCAGAGTATGCCTGGAGGTGGTGAGAACATCGTTGATGATGGACAGATGCCTGGAACAGCTAACGTTACGTCACCACAAATAACTGATAGTCCACCACAAGCAGCTGTCGGTCCACCACAAATAGCTGAGGGTCCACCACAAACAACTGTTACTCCACCACCCACTCATCACCCTTAAACAGAAAGTAACCCGTAGTAGAAATATCTACTAATCTGTAAGGGTATTAATATCAAAATATTCCTTCGTGCATTATCGGATATGTTCGTATATCTTCGTGTATCTTCGGATATGTTCGTGATATCGACGAACGTTAATACTGTTACTATTGAGTATATTTTGAGAATTCTTACTAAAGTATCTTATTATAAGTTTGTGTCCAATATATAGCAAAATTTCCGTTTCTCATTCAATAAATTTGAGATGATTTGTATGAAAAACTGTTGACGCTACGTATGTGATGCATACTTGTAGTAAGCATATTGATGTTTTTCTTATTCCACGACACGTATACTACACGGAGACGACACGACTTTTTATATGTGACATAAATTATATGTTATATCGTCTTGGATAGTGCAAATCTGCGTAACTAGCATTGGATAATTCCGAGTATCTACATTGGTAGCAGATTATCAGAAGAAAGTTTGAGGTAATTTTATCACAATTAGTAATTATTTAGTGTTTAATTTATTACTAATTTTGAAAAGTACCTTAAAAGACGGTAATATAGAATATATTTCATCTTCAACTTTCTTCTGATAATCTGCTTGTAATGTAGATACGCGGAATTATCCAATGGTAGTTACGCGGATTTTGCACTATCTCCGACGATATATGTATATAAACGAATTACACGAGCGTCCTATACAAAAGTAGGATAGAATTTATAAGCATTTTATTAATTAATCATGTTTTAATTTTGTAATATTATTGTAATATTAATAATTATTAAACTCTTTTTTTTCTTTCCTTTCTTATTATTTTATCCAATCATAATTCTGAAATGGTTTCAATATGTAATTTTTAACTCAATTGGAATAAACAAAATATTTATTTATAACAAACTCACGAAATCAATATCTTTTTAAGTCTTATTTGCTTGTGATATATAAAAAAATTAGATTTCTTTGTCTGAAGCTTGTAGTACAAATTAATATTACTCTATTAACAAAAAACTTGCTTGAATAGAAATCTCTTTTATTTGTTGTTGTTAAAAATATTTAAAACAATTCTATTCTGTTCTATGAATTATTAATTCTATATTTTTCGCCAATAGGGTATTAATTATGTTTATCAAGCTGAGATGTATAAAAAGACAAACGTAACTTTTTTTATGCTTTATCTTCATTCACACTGGAATCGTGTAATATTTTGTCAATGTCAATATTTTTATTTGTTGGTCGAATTATAATGTTGAGTACTGTGTGGAGACACGAAGGAGATTGTTGAATGGAATAAAGGCGTTTATTATTCTTTTTAAAGAACAAAATAATCCTAACTCTCCCTGTAAAATTTAGTAAAAAGCATACTTCGAAGATACAACTAAGATCTACTGAAAATAAAAAAAAATAGTTAAAAAAAAAACTAAAAAAACACGTAAAATTTTTTTTAATTATTATTTATTTTATATTTTTTAATACGATTTATCAATTAGTTTTTTGTGTACATGCGCAGATCGCAACTAGCTCTGTCCCTTTCACTCTCATAGAGGTTCTATGAAAAGAATATATTAATCCTGGCGGCCCTAACAAGGATAATGGGAAATTGTTAACGAATTATTGTATTGTCATTGGTCCTTGAGACATATGCAAAGTTTAAAGTTAATCAGATGTTTAGAAACCGGTGAAAATCGTGCTCAAAGATTCCCTTACAAACATACAGCCCAAGCTAATATAAGCATATATATACATACATACATTTGCTAATAATCAAAGAATAAATAAGTCATATTTACATACTTTATTTAATATTAAAATATGTACTCTCACATGTTTCTCGAAGTAATGTCATTAATTTTTTATGAAAAGAAAGAAATAATGGGTACACTTCTTATACTTAGGTATGTCCGTACTTGTGTATCCAGAAATACTGTTCACTACCAGCATTATTTGGTGGAAAAAAATTATTGCACTTTATTGTATTGTTTCTATAAGTTATTATTTCTCAAGATCGTAATTTTATATATTTAATTGAGCAATTATTGTTTATACAGGGTGACTGGTGAATTACTATCGATATTTGAGGACGTGATATGTGACGATCATATATGACAAAATAAAAATTAATATAACATAAATATAAATAAATTTCTAAGTAAAGTTAACCAAAAGTTATGTAATTAATTACGCATCGTGTGAACACCCTACAGATTAGGTATACACTGACACTCACACATACGCATGTCGTGACGTGGTGTTGTATCAACACGTCGCCGCACGCGTCCACACTTGAACACTTGGAACGTGTCAACACTTTACTTATTTATACGGAAATTTTGTCAAAAATTAAGTGCCTATTTTTTTTACATAATTCGAATGAGAATCATGTACCGAGTATGCTCCTTAAATATTGATAGTAATTCACCAGTCACCCTGTATATATATATAAATATATCTAATTGGAATCTCGGAATCGGCTCCAACGAGTTTCATGAAATTTAGTATATAGGCGGGTTTCCGGGGCGAAAAATCGATCTAGCTAGGAATCATTTTATGAAAAATTACAAAATAAGTCATTTAAAATATGACTCTTCCTGACATCTATTGGCGAATAGTAATACTACTTTTTGCTAATTGTTTTAATGGTACAACAGCAGATGGCGTTATTGAGTAACAGGAAGTCAATGCCTACGCGAAATAAAACAAATAAAAAAAAAATACTAATAGTTCCTAAATACCGAACAATGTTCGGTAGCCAGATATTAGTCTTATAAAATATAGACATATATGTACATGACTGATTTTTACTATAATAGAAGAATTTTCCTGACAGGGTGAATTGATTTTCAAAATATAATATATATTACATTAACTCATCTTTATAATAATGTAATAATTTAGATTAATATTCCACACAAGACGAAACTGAAAATAATATTTTCGGAAGTACTATGTACGGGATTTTTATTTTTGACAATAAACTACATACTCCCAACGTTTCGGCTACTTTACAGCAACCGTGATCACAGGCAGACGAGATGTGGGTGTCTGACAGTCGGTCATAAAATAACAAGACCGACTTACAGACACTAGTTATAGAACTAGATTTTGCCCGCAACTTCGTCCGCGTCAATTTCATCATTAGTAATATTTGTATAGCTGACCGGATGAACTCTATTCCGACCTAGAGGCCGTAAATAAACAGATATTGAGAATATTAATTTATAAGATTAGTATTTTGTCATTTTCGATCAAACATAATTAAATATCCTATGTCCGTCTCCTGGTTCTAATCAATCTCTCAACCAATTTTCATCCAAACCTGTACAGCCGTTCTAGAGTTAAAAATAGTTTAACTAACAGGACTTTCTTATATAATATAGATTACTTAAAAACTGAAAGCTCTTTATTTAGTGCAATTATACAAAAATCTGTTAAGGATAGTTACTAAGTATTTTTAACATAGATCCTGTGATTGGTACACATTTTTTTTCGAGTACATTCTTTAGAAATAAATTGATGATTAAGGTAAAATAAACTACATTGTTGAATATAATACATTAATCTATCGTGTTAAAAAAATTAACATCGTCGGGAGGATATCTTTGTACCGGTAAAATATCTTATAACTCTTGACGCCGCTGACTCTGATGAACGAACACCAAGCCGTGTGAACCAGAAGATTCCTGATACACACAAGCTATGGAATGGTATTGCTATCATAACATCGGGACAATCATGTAGTCTTAGGTGTAGGTTATAAGTATTAATATGTAATTCTTATTTTAATATACGTATAAGTAAGATAATGATGATAAGATGATATGATGATGATGATAAATAAGGACTGTTGAATACAATTGAAGAAAAAATAAATTCTTTATAGCTTTTAAGCTACAACACTTATTGTAGTTGCAAATAATGCTAACATCTTCAAGTTGGTTCTGCCAATTTCTTCACGATTTCCAGGACCAAGTTCATTGGTAGGAGACTGATAAATTATCTATGCCTGTTTTCTAGTCCAGATTATGTTATTCGGACTAAAACGATGAGAGGCGACGACTCAGCGACGTGGTTTATCTGAAGGATTATAAAATGATTCAGGTGATTTTCCGGTAGCTTCATAGACTGTAAGAAGCGAAACAGTTTAGTAGTAAAGAAATCTACGATTTTCGAAAGTATTCATTTAAATGAAACTAACATTGATGGATTACTAGGCGTATTTTATTATTTTAAACTACATACTCCTGACGTTTCGTGAAATCACATCTCGTCTTCATGATCACGGTTGCTGCAAAGTAACTGAAACGTCGCCTCGGGAGTACGTAGTTTTGAAAATAATAAAGTACGCTTAGTAATCCGAAAATATTAGTTACAGTTAAGTAATAATTAAAAAATCGCAATAATCCTCTAAATCATAATATTGTTAGAGCAAATGAAAGCAGGTTGGAGTAAAAGTGTACATATAAAACTACCAACGCTTTTGGACTGTTTTGATGTGGTATTATATTGCTACGATTGATTGTCTGTTTAAAGAAATATGAAAAGAGTTTCCTTCGCTTAATTTGTAATTTTATTCTTTTATAATTTCTAGAACTTTCTGTCAAATATCTTTATATATATTTAATATACTATAGTCTGCAAGATAATGCTTGTAAGACGAGAAATTACGTCACTGTCTCATCAGTGACGGTTTTACACGTGATATTTTAAAACAAATATATCTCCGAATAACGATGTCAGAATATGTTCTCATAAAAGAAAATAGAAATGGATTGATTTTTTATATTATATTTTTAATTTCCAGACTACAATACAAAGAAATAAAAAAAATATAAATGAAAAAAAAAAATTCTCAATATAGTTTTTTCGAATCAAAAGTCTTAATGCTTTTTCATTTTATTTTACTGATGACAATTCTTGTTCATTGTTTCATTCATTGAATGAAACAAAGTACATTCGTTCTCACGTTGCAGAAACTGGTTTGCGAGTTTATATAAAAAAAAGTGATTTTAGGAATTAAAAATAAGTACAAAACATTTAGTATTTAAGAAGTAATCAATATAAATATAAATTATTTGATATGTATGATAAAAAATCTATAATATAGTTTTGTATATGCACATACATATATCAAATGTGCATATTTAATGAAAATTTTGAACACCCTAAACTTTATTCTTCTTAATATCATGCAAGTATAAGCTTCTTTTACAATCCAAACAATATTTCTTATTTGTCGTGATAATGTCAGATAAATCTCAGGATATTTATGTCTTGTGCGTTGGGACCGAGACAGCTGTAACATTTAAACCGTTTCGATACTCGTCTTTACACTGTTTATTATTTTATACCTAGTTAAGTTTCCTGACACACAATCTCAGAAGAACCTTGTCAAATAAATAATTATTTATCCAATTTAATTAATAATTATAGAACATAACGTAGTATGCTACAATCGATCTCGTTATAATCTTTGAAATAAAAATCTCGCAACATTGAAACAGATATTTCTGAGGAGAAATTAAATAATTACAATGCATACATACTTTTTTAAAGAACCTCCTTTTATATAGATTTGTAACAGAATTGTTTAAAATATATTTGAGTATAAAAAAAAAACACCAGTAAGTTCATATTGTTTTACATTATATTATCTGGATTTAGGAAACAGTTAAACAGTTTTTATTAATCTGTTCAGGTACGGATTTTCGAGACTATAAATCGATCTAAATTATTGAAATTTTTCAAAAAGCAAAGACAATGTATTAAAATGTCTGGTGAATTTTCGAAGAAGTGTAAGGT
The DNA here is from genome assembly GCA_916720795.1 of Danaus chrysippus. Lineage (NCBI taxonomy): Eukaryota > Metazoa > Arthropoda > Insecta > Lepidoptera > Nymphalidae > Danaus > Danaus chrysippus. The sequence goes on along the minus strand of CAKASE010000072.1, from coordinate 1,367,412 downwards.
TAGCTCATATTTATCAAATCTTTATACCAAGTCATAATCTATTTCTATGTATTTTTAATTCTTCTTCTACCTGTCAATTTCTCAGCTTTCAGCCAGGGTCTGCCTTACATGTTGTGAATAGCTTCGGTTAATTGTTTTTACGACCGGCCGCCTGCCTGACATCAACCCTCTTTGGAAATGCATTGATCAGTGATGTCTAAATACTCTTAGAAAGTACATATGACTCGGAAAAATCACATTGGTACTTGCCAGGATCGAGCCCGAGCCCTCACGCATGCATGCATGTAGTATAGTTCTATGGACTGTTAATTATAATGTACTAAATATAATTTATCTAGTGATAATCGCTAAGTTCAACAGAACTGCTATAAATTAGTTTTTTATAATACATACCATATGTGGCTTTTAATATTTTAACATACCAGTCACATACATACCAACGCCTACTGATTTGTCTATTGGTATTTACCATGGAACCACTCAAAAGCTTCTTTGGAAAATCCTTACAAACGGCTATGACAGCTTTACAATATTTAGGGCGTAAAAAAATAACGATAATTTTAATTATAATATAGTCACATTGATAATTTCTTCTCAAACATTTTCCTTTCTTTAGTTAACAATAATTTTATAACAATACATTAAAAACTAAGAATAATAAATCCAAACCACGATATTTTACATTGTTTCTTGTCTAAAATTTTAATTAAGAAGATATAAAGAGTCCGTATATCCGACCGGGAAGTTCTAATGCGAATACAAAAACATTCCCTCGAATAAAAAAAGAAGGAGAAAAGAATATGAAAATCAAATTCAAATACAGCACAATAGCTTTTGTTCCGGCAGGAGTAACAACTACAACTAACATGGCCTAAATTTTTCAAGTACAATAAACAAAATTATAGTAAAAAAAATCCGTTAAATAATAATTCAAGCAACAAAAATCCAGTACCATGGCTCTCGTATTAAGGAAAGCGGTTATGCCGAAGAATGTATCCCTCCTGAAATGCATTAAAGGCCGACCCTTGGCAACAGCTTCAAATAAGAAAAATGCTGCCCCATTGTGTGAGTAACGAATAGCTTGTTAAAATGTTAAAAGTCTAAAGAATTATACATGTATTGTTTATTGAATTTTACTATAGCTCCCGTATCTTAATCGCTTTAAAATTGCATTGTAACGAGTTTAATAGCGCTAACAAAGCCTGTTGCGGATCGCGTGTAGCTGTATATAGAGGTCGGTGAGTCCGCTCACGCTGTGTTATTTCGGAGAACGCTGGCCACTGCCGAAGGACGCCCATCTATAATACTCGACGTTGATAGTTGACCTTCGTTCTTCGAATAGCATCAGCGTCTAGCGGTCCCGCGACGAGTATTATATGCATGGATGTCCTTTGCAGTGGCGCTGAGAGGAGCGGCGTTCGGCTCGCGGTTAGCGCTCTGCTGTGGTGACAATAAACTGCAAGTGCGCTGCTTCGCTGACAAAGCCCCAAAAAAAGAAACGACATGTGGCTGCCCCTGTGGCCCCTGTGGCCCCTGTGGACCTTGCGGCCCATGCGGGCCCTGCGGCCCGTGCGGCCCGTGTGGCCCCTGCGGACCCTGTCGGTGTCCTTGTCCCTGCGGACCCTGTGGACCGTGTGGACCTTGTGGGCCTTGTGGGCCCTGTGGTCCTTGTGGACCCTGCGGACCTTGCGGGCCATGCGGACCTTGTGGCCCCTGTGGACCGTGTCGCTGCCCCTGTCCTTGCGGACCCTGTGGGCCCTGCGGGCCGTGTGGGCCCTGTGGACCATGTCCATGTCCATGCCCACCAAAATGTCCGCCACCTAAAAAATGCGAGGGTGGCGTGTGTCCCATGTGCGGCAGTCAACCTCTGGCAGCAGCACAAGCAATAGCTGCAGCGGGAGCGGCGCCGCCGACACGAGAAGGAAAAATACACGAACCGTTTATGAAGTTGGAAATCAAAGAAAAGAGTCCACGACCATCTAATACAATAAAAATGCAACCCTAATATTTATATTTAATATTATATTTATGATATTTTTTTGTCATAATAAATGTTAAAATATAGTAATTGTTTTAATTAGCCGATGAAATGTTCGTACTATTTCTTAGCCTTCACTCGATACGCGTAATATTCCGCATAGTTTACTAGCTTACATGTAAATTTAAATAAGCCGTCACCAATTGAGGCATATAGCAAATACCCTTTACAGCATTGGCGGCAGCACGTAACTTCAAAAGCAAGTTCATCCCCACGGCGTTTATGAAGGTTCGAAGAGCGAAGAAATTTGTTCCCATCGAATTCCGCCGTACGAGAACCAAGAGCAACCCGGTCTGGGTCAGCGTTTCTAGTACAGCAATCCCCTCCAGCGCAAAACAAACCTCCGGATGTCTCAATACTGACTCTCTAAGGAAGTGTCGCAGCCTGACCCAGTTTATACAACATCGACCCTATTCCAAAGGTTGCAACGTTGGCTGCCCGTGCCCGTTTCCTTGTGGGCCCTGCGGCGGCAAGGACGGATGCAATTGCCTTCCCCCACCATGCAACACACCACCTAAATGCCTCCAATACATGACCGGCTACTACTACTACCCTTACGGCACCTGGTTCTGCGGTCCATATCACGTACAAGGGACCTGCTGTCCCGTGGGATCGAAAGCTCCTTGTCCTTGTGCATGCCCTTGTCCGAAATGTGCTTGCTTATTCCCGACCGCAGGCTTGGGAGCCGAGACGACGAAACCGGAACAGAAGCCCAAACCGAACGTACGCATATTTTCTTACGACCAGCCAAAACAGAGTGACGTTCAACCCGCCTCTGGCATTTCGAAGATATTTAACTTTAAAACTCCCGAACAAAAGGACCAAAAGGAAGATCCAAAACCCACTAAGAAAAACGTGCCTCCTGTACTTGCGTCTATGCTCTCTCCCAACTTAACGCCAATGAACAATAAGCTTCCACATCCAAATATAAAACCTTCGTATCCTATATCAAGTAACAAGACAAAATCCAATTCGTACCACACAAAGGCTGCTCCCTGGTCGTCGAATCAACTGTACAGAACGCCTATTAAGGAGCCGCGTAGAGACAGATTTATTTATTACCCAAAGAGATATAAAGTGACAAGGCCTTTGGAATTCAACATAGTGTTAAGGGATCACCAAAACAAGTTGGGCCTATTTAACTGTACACCGCAGCCCAGGTTTAAAAAAAATAATCCCAAGCCCCATGTAGACGCTAACTTCAAACCTTACGATTTCTAAGTAAATAACTAAACATCTAAAACTCAATAAGCTCACTGTATTTACCTAAAACCTAAAAATAAACACTATTTAACCTCAAACATTGTCTAATTTCGATAACCCCAGTTAGTCATTGTCCTTGCAGTGGGAATTGGGAAGTTATTATAGTTAAAAATCATCCTTTCAGTTCACAACGCAATGAAGAGGACTGTCTGCAAGCGAACACAGAGTTTTGGAGTAAAAAACCTCTGTAACCAAAGCAATTTAGAACTGCAGAAGGAAGATGTCGTCAGACCTAAAGGGCGCCTATACAGAAGTATTTCCTGTCCATGTCTTAGGCCGTACGGGAACGACCGTCCCGTTCACATAAAACGAGCTGCATCTGCCGCCAGCCTAAAAGATATAGCTCCTAAATTCAGAATGCCTGGCGTAGTATTCAATCAAATAACGCCAAACTTTATGCAGTTACGAACTGCGTCAACATCTTCTGCCATGAAGGATATAACTAGCGTATGTGCCTGCCCCTGCGCGCCGTGCGGCCCTAATTGTCTTCCACCACCTTGTAATACTCCTGCTAAATGTCTGCAGTATATGACTGGTTATTATTACTATCCCTATGGTACTTGGTTTTGTGGACCTTACCATATTTCTACTGGACCGTGTGGTCCTTGTGCCGGTCCAGTTAGACCTGAGGGTTGCGGTGGCCCTGCGCCGCCTTGTCCCGGAGGTCCGTGTGGTCCTGCATGTATCGGACCTTGTAAGCCATGCGGCCCGTGCATATGTGGCCCCTGTGGCTCTTGTGGTCCATGCGGGCCCTGTGGTCCTCTAAGTTGTTGTGGTTTCTGTGGCATGGGAAACTCTTACCAAAATTATCCCCCTGGAAGTCCATTCGACTTCTCATCGTTTAATGCTTATGGCTCGTATGGATCGTATGCCCCGCATGCACCGCCCATGTTCCCTAATCAGCCCATGCAACCGAATTATGGCCCACCATTTAATTTTCCACAACAAGCACAACCACAACCACAACCACAACCACAATATGGTCCAGTGAATTTGCCAGGCAATCATTTTGGACCATGCTATGACGTCCCTATGCCTACGCCGATCCCAATAGAATCTTTACCACAGAATCCCTTCATGCCCCCACCCGCAAACGCCCCGAACCCTGGTCAAGTGCGCCCGAGTTACAATTTCGCCAAACCCACACTAAAGGAAACGCCGACAACCGAAAACCTTCGTTCGGCTCCATCGATAGACGGCCCATGCCCAAAGAACCTAACACCAAAAACCTTACGGACTTCACCGCTGTCGAGGTATGAGAACAACTTGAAAATGGGTGCGTCCAATCGTCAACCGAGAATGAATGGGCGCGCTCTACCACATATCACCAGTTTCATGTGCCACTATTCCACTGGAAGCATGAAGACTAGTGCCATAGAGGAAAGTAAACTTGAAATTGAAAATGACAGAAATAAATCCAATATCTATAGGATAAATTCAGCAAAAACTTGCAAAGGATCCTGCAAGCCCTTCTGCCATTGGTGCCTCTTGAAAGTAAAATAAGTAACAGTAAACCCAATCCTTACAATTTGAGGCTCAGCGATGTGATTGGTTGCAAATATAAGGAGAATAGTTAAGCTTTCAACCATCCATGTGAAAAATCTATTTGAAAATAAAACTGAAAACCGGTGAATGTTCATTTACCTTCCCTATTTCACAAGATGCAAGATTTCATCAGACTCAAATATTCAGCAGTGTCTGTGGATATAAAATATGGGTAAAGTAGGTAAACCTTGTAGATCATTGCCACAAGGGGATGTCTTCAGCGATGTACAATGATTTAAAACTAGATCCTAAGTGGCTAGTATAAAGAAACACGGTTTACTATCAAATAATATATCTCCATTGATTTTCTAGCGTTTTATACCGTATGATAACATAGTAATAGTTGGCTTAAGTTGTCCAGATTGATTATTATAAATAAAGTATGATGAACATAAAGTTGTTTTTATTTATTATAGATGGCTTACACGAAAGATCGATAAAGGTTTTCTTGTCAAATTTTGTAATTAAATAGATAATGATATACCTAAATGGGTTCTATATTTTACTAATAAATTCAACAGGTTTCTACTAATACATTCAATCAAAAAGCATCTACTTAAAGCCCTTTTATCCGGAATTTTTTCAAATTACTTTAATATATTACATGTATTTTCCTAATTCCCTACAATACTGATATTAATTTTTGTAACTAGCAATTTTTGAAATTTTCTCGTTTAGACAGAACATCCCTAGAATAATGTAATACACTAATTTCCACTTGAATCCTATGTCCATTAACTCTTGTCTTTTCCGTACAAAGAAACAATTACGACAGTAGAAACATGACTAGAGCTGCACATACCGATAATCTTGAGCAGCTATATAATATGTTGGCGTAATTTTAGAATTTTAATATCTTGAATAGTGAATAGTAATCATAATTTTCCTATCTAATATTCTAAATAAAAAAATATTCAACAATTTTTGTTATTAATGGGTTAATTTTTATGTATTTTGTATCTAAGTATATGTTATCGTCTATATGTAATTTGTTTTTAAACCTTTTTGTTGTTTCTAAACGGAATTACAAAAAAAATGCAAAAGAACGAGAGAGCAAAAGTTGAGAAATAACAAACGTTTAACTTTGCAAATGAATTAAATTTTAATTTTTCTAAGTTTCTATTATCGTATTTTTAATAAAAAAAAAGTATTCTGAAAAATTTATTTTTAGTCAAATCTATTTTATTAGTTCTGTTTTTAAAACCGATAACTTTTGAACCGTCACTTTTGAAACTTTTCAATCCCTATACAAGCCATCGGCGGCCATTTTGAGAATGTCGAATGTTGATTCCGCCATTGCGAAATGAATTGTGGTGTATGCACGAAATTATTTAGTTATGCCGACATAAGTGTTTAGTGGATTGTTTTGTGCTTTTTATCAAGATGGAAGACGAATACAGTATAGACCCCCAGGACTCTACTATGAGTGAATTAAACCGTAGCGAAGTTAGTGAAATTACGGATTCTTCTAAGGATTTTTGTGAGCCGGGGGGTTATGATGAAAATTATGAAGATGAGGATGGCGCGAACGGCTTCAGAGGTGGTAGAGGCGGTCGCGGGACTTTCAGGTACTCATTATATTGCCTTTACATCAATAATTTCTAATTAATTTGTAAATGCGTAAACATCTATCAAAATGTACTTCCTTTATGTGTATGCATCCATCGTGTCCCATTTATTATATTAAATGATTTCCTCTATTTGAATCCGCCTCTATGATTATGTGATGTCATAAAACAAACAAAATAAACGCAATGTTAATGTTTTATCGATCAAACAGTGAACCCATGCGATAAGGTGGACTAATTTTACTTTTGTAATGCATATCGCATTTATACGCAAAATGAAATATTTTCAACTATAACACGATAAAATGTTCTAAATTAACCTGTTACCATCATATACTATAATTGTATAATATATTTTAATTATAAAATAATTTGCTAACATCCTTATAAAATGCTGGCGAAGTTATTCCTCAGAATGTTTAATAAACCTAGTTTTTACACCAGTTATCTGTCTTCATCAAATTTTTGCTGCCGTATCTCAATATTTACTATGGCTATGCATAACACACAATACTAACCTATAATCAACATTTTTGGCAAAGTAATGTAAAAAAAAGCATTAAATAGGTATATGTGTTGAAATTTAAGTATAGACATTACAAGTATGTTTCATTACTAAATAAAATTGCAAGAATACAAGAAGTGCATCTATAACTCGGTAACCGAACATTGAAATATTAATCTTAATATAATTTTAAGATTGATCTAATTATTATTTGTTTGTTGATTAAAGTACCAATTATATGCAAAATTTTTATTATTATATATATTTTAGAATTTTTTCCTATTTATTGTAAAATTATAATTTGTATGAATCTTTCATGCATGTGCTTAAATTGTGTCATTATTTGGAATTATATATATAGCATGTTTAATATATATATGTATGTAAATATAAATTGTATGTTATTACATATTCTTATATTTAAGGAAACCATGTATGAGGTAGGTACTTATTTTGATTTAACTATTTAGTGGTATATGCCGACTATAATTTTTTGTTGTATATTCCTAAACTATTAGTGTAAATCATCATTATAAGTTGAAATTATCATAATAAGTGTGTTTTGATGCCTTAAAAATATCTTAAAAGATGTTATGTATGGATAAATTGCATTTCATGTTCAAATAGGGGTCGTGGACGAGGTCCCCCACCTGGTTGGATGAATGGGCCTCCGCCGATGCGCTTCAGGGGCCGCGGCTACGGGCCCGGCGGACCTCCTATGAGAGGACGAGGATTCTTCCGTGGGCGCGGCGGGCCTAGAGGATATGGCCCTAATAATGGACCTAATTATGAGAATAACTGGGGTCCTATGGGCCCCCCGCCGCCTGGTATGATGGGAGGGCCCCCTCCCTACGGGCCTCCTCCTGGTATGATGCCCCCAGGTGGTCCGATGGGCCCCCCACCAAATATGATGGGACAGCCGCCTCCCTTCGGACCCCCAGGAATGCCACCACCTAATATGGTAACTAATTATTAATATATTATTTATACTTAAATCACTACTAATATTATAAATGCAAAAGTAACTCTGTCTGTCTGATACGTTGTCACGCCTAAACCACTGAACTGATTTTAATGAAATTTGGTACAGAGATAGAGTTGACCTTGAGAAAGAACATAGGATAGTTTTTATCCCAGACTTTTGAAAGGTCCTCTTGGAAACGCGATATAACCGAACTCCACGCGGGCGAAGCTGCGGGCGGAGAGCTAGTATATTATAACCGGTATTATACAAATCATGGGACACTTAGGCCAGATAACATAAAAAATATACATTTTTGAGGAGAATCGGCTAAAGTATCTAAACTAAACTTAAACATTAGTATCAGAGCTGTACAAATTAGTCGAGACTTAAAGCCACTAAACACTAAAATATGTAACTGGAAAACAATAGGCTGAAATGTATGATATGACAAAAGATTATTGCATAGAAATGTAAGTTGCATTCAATATTATCATATTAACATTAACCTTGGCATTATTATAAAGAACTTGTCATAAAATTTTAACTCGAATCAAATGGAACTTTCTTGTATGAACACAAGTTTGTATGTACATTATTAAATAATGATTTTTACTTTTCATATCAATTTTAAATACATTATTAAGTTTATTATTCCCAAAGAGGGTTAATGTCAGACAGACGGTCAGTCGTCAAAACAATTGATCAAAACTATTCACAACATGAAAGGTAGACCCTGGCTATAGCTGGGAAATTGCCAGGTAGAAGATGAAGAATTAAGTTTATTATTCTATGAGATATATTGAAATGCTTTAAATAGCCGACCAGTCATTCTGGATTTGTGTAGAAATCTTTTTATTCCTGGATATTGTGCATAAAGACATATAAATAGATTTTAGGAAGTGCTTTAATATGTTTACACCCCACCAATAATATAAATGCTAAAGTTTATAATATGTTCTTATCAACATTTGTAGATTTTTCACACAAAATAAACTAAACTAATATTGATGAAACTTAAAAATAATATAGTTAAGACATCAGGACGAGATTTAGTCTGTAATTTATTCCTAAACTCAGTATAATTTGTACAATATGACAATGTTGTAACAAGTCTACCGACACATTATGAGTATCACAAATAATCGGTTAATATTTTAATGAGCTTAATTCTAAATGAACAAAGTCACAATAAAAAACTAGTATTATATAAATAAACATAATTATTTCTGGTCTAGGTTAATATTTCTTCATCTACCTGGCAATTTCCCAGCTTTAGCCAGGGTCTGTCTTACATGTTGGGAATAGTTTTGGCTAATTGTTTCCACGACTGGTTGTCTGCCTGACATCAACCCTCTTTGGGAATGCATTCATCAGTGATGTCTAAATACTCTTATACAGTACATATGACTTGGAAAAATCACATTGGTACTTGCCAGGATCGAATCCGCGCCCTCATGCATGAGAGGAAGGCCTTTTAATCACTAGGCCATCACTGACAAGTCAAAAAGTAGTATTAACAATAACTAATTATCACATTGCTACTTGCCAGAGCACTAGGTTCGAACCCGCTGCCTCATGTAAAAGGGGCGGACCTTTAACCACTAGGCAACCATCGACAAAAACTAGTATTAACATTAAGTATATATTTGTAGTGTATTAATATCATTTGTTCTTCCCAGCCCGCTCCGGAGCTATGGGTTGAGACGAAATCAGATGAAGGCAAGTCGTATTACTACCACGCTAGGACTAGAGAGACAACTTGGACCAGACCTCAGGAGAGCCCTACGTGTAAGGTGATCACGCAGGCTGAAGTGGATGTTATGACGGCAGCTGGTAAGATGATAACATATATATATATATATAAAGAGTTAACCATTAAGGCGGTCTATAATATATACATATATATATGAATTCAGAGGGAATTAGGAAAAATTACATATATACACACACATATATATATATTAATAATTTAACGAAAACAGTTAACTCACAATCAAGAAAATCTTAAAATAGCATCTTATTACCCACATATTAACTTTATCTATAATAAACATATTTATAACACAGGCTTAATTTTCAATTTAGTATTTTCATGATTTCTTATAATACAATACAATTTTTTTTTTCCAATTACAAATATAGCGTGTTACAATGTGATAAAATAATAATTTTAATGACATTTTTTATAGTATATGTATTTAGAAATGTAATATTTCTTTAAGTCTTTTTTTTTATACTAAAATCATAATTTGAAGTGAAAGACGATTGTTTCAAAATTCAAAATTTTCTGTGAATAACTTAATTATATATATAGTAATAATTGTTTTATCAAAAAGCAATTTACAACCGAAAAAAATTGATGTTGAATAAATATTTACATTAGGAAATGTAATAAATACAAAAATATCAGTTTTCTTCACTGTTTAATAATATAAATAAATCAATAAATAAATGTCTGTATGTCCGTGGCTTCATATCTCTTACTGGATGTAACCATTTTGATGTATTTTTTCTATTTCTTAGTCAGTTTCCTTGTACTGGTATAGGTTTGGTTAATATTGTTTCAGCAGTATAAGAATATCAGTTTAGCCATAATGATGTAAGGATTTTATGGTCTATGACGACTTGTGTCTCACAAGCACCAATATAATATACAAACAACATTTTAGTTAGATACAGTTTTGTTGCAATATTATTTTTCAAAAAACACATTTTTTTCTATAATGTCAATCAAAAGGAGCCTTATTTATTATGAAATTACATATAGAATATATTTTGAAATCTCAACAATTGATTTTTATGTTGGGATTTTGATAAGTTTTAAGTCATGTTTGGTATAGTTATTACATAAATCTAATAAAACAATAATTAATTACATTATTATCTTTAAGAGATTCATAAAACCTGAAAGATATTTAACAGCTTGCTTGAAATCAAATTGAACCACATATAGGATTGAGTTTTAATTATAAGAAAATTTATACCTACTATGAAAACTGATAATATTATACTTATACCTGAAGAATTCACTTAAACGTAACTCATTCACCATTTCCAGGCCAATATCCCGGCATGAACCAGTCGATGCCCATGAACGGTCCCATGGGTGGCATGGGCGGTCCAATGGGCGCGCCCATGAACGGCCCCATGGGCATGATGGGCATGATGCCTCCAGGAGTCGGCCACGGGCCAACACCGGGCTCTGTCCCGCCTTTCATGAACCAACCACCGCCGTGGGTTAAAGATAGTGAGTGGGATTTATATATATATACTAGAAGACCCGGCGAACTTCGTATCGTCCTATAATCAAGAAATATCTGTTACGTTTTTTTATTTATATTTTTGAAGTTTACCTATTAAAGCCATAAATCTCCGTGTTCTGAAGTGCGACAGAATGATTAACATATTAGTTAGTTGTCAAATCTAATGTCAAAAAAAACGTTTGTATCAACAACTACTAATAAATTAAAAATTAATTAAAAAAACATTGTCCAGCGTATAAAATTGTGAATCTAAACCATTCCCGGATCCCCTTGAACACATACTTAATATTTCATCAAAATCGGTCTGGTTGTTTGAGAGAAGTTCAGTGACATACATACTCACAGAATTATATATATAAAGATTGAATATTTCGATGGCTCCTATGTATAAGGGTCATTGTGCAGAATTACAATATTACAGTAGGGGCGTCTTAAGTTTGATTTCAATGTATCTTGTACATACAACTGATGCTTTTAAAACTTTGAATAGCAACTATGACATACATGTACATTTAAGATTGATAATTTTTTTTAAACCTACTAGTTTTTTAAATATAAATATATTTTTAATAATATTCATTATACAGGGTGACTGGTGAATTACTATCAATATTTAAGGAGCATACTCGGTAAATGATTCTCATTCGAATTATGTAAAAAAAATAGGCACTTAATTTTTGACAAAATCCCTACTAATATTATAAATGCGAAAGTAACTCTGTCTGTCTGTCTGTCTGTCTGTCTGCTACGCTTTCACGCCTAAACCACTGAACTGATTTTAATGAAATTCGGTACAGAGATAGAGTTGACCTTGAGAAAGAACATAGGATAGTTTTTATCCCAGACTTTTGAAAGGTTCTCTTGGAAACGCGATATAACCGAACTCCACGCGGCGAAGCTGCGGGCGGAAAGCTAGTTTCCGTATAAATAAGTAAAGTGTTGACACGTTCCAAGTGTTCAAGTGTGGACGCGTGCGGCGACGTGTTGATACAACACCACGTCACGACATGCGTATGTGTGAGTGTGTGTGTATACCTAATCTGTAGGGTGTTCACACGATGCGTAATTAATTACATCACTTTTGGTTCATTTTACTTAGAAGTTTATTAATATTTATGTTATATTAATTTTTATTTTGTCATATATGATCGTCAAATATCACGTCCTCAAATATCGATAGTAATTCACCAGTCACCCTGTATAAGCCCTTATATTTTAAAAAGTGTGTAACTTATGATTTTTGAATGCCATAAAAACTAGGTCTTTCTACCTACCTTTCTTAATTTAGTTTCGATATGACACCGGAACTAACATACATACATAAAGTTGTACATATATTCAATTAAGAAGATTAAAGAAAAAAAAAACTTTGAATTAAAGTGATTTTTGTTAAATTTCTTTGAATTATATCTTTTTGGTACAACTGTAACCGTCTCAGAGATTAAACTAAATCTTTTATCCTATCTTCTATCTTCTATATATATATAAAAATGGATTGCTGTTCCTTAGTCTCGCTAAAACTCGAGAACAGCTGAACGGATTTATCTTATCTTAGTCTTGAAATGTTCGTGGAGGTTCAGGGAAGGTATAAAAGCTGAAAAAAATTGATTCATTACTGGGAAAACCATAAAAACAGCCCTTTTCTATTTCCCATACAAACGTTTTTTTTGACATTAGATTTGACAACTAACTAATATGTCAATCATTCTGTAGCACTTCAAAACACGGAGATTTATGGCTTACAGGTAAACTTCAAAAATATAAATAAAAAACGTAATAGATATTTCTTGATTATAGGGCGATACGAAGTTCGCCAGGTCTTCTAGTATAATAATAATTTATCTTAAAAATTAATAGGTTTCATAGCAATATCTTTTCATTTATATTTTACAAATATTTTTCATACTGTCAACTAAAATAATTGTTTATTTCAGATAACCAGATGCAGTCGAAGCTTGACAAGCAGGACAGCTCTCCTGATGATGAAGCGCCCCCGGGAGAGGCGCCTTCACAGGCCACGCAACCACCAGGTAATATATATATGAATATATATATATACACATACTAGCTGCGCCACGCGGATTTCCGGGATATAAAGTAGCCTTTGTGTTATTCCTGGACGTCAGCTTCCTGTATACAAAATTTTATATAAATCGGTTCATCCGTTTGAGCGTGAAGAAGTAACAAACATACACTTACTCACAAACTTTCGCAATTATAATATTAGTAGAATTATATGTACATATTAGAAACAAGATCAGAACTGACTTTTTATACAGCAATTTACAAAGCAATTATCTAAAAGTAGTATTATTTAAGAAGTAAAATATGAAATGTAATCAAATGCACTCCACGCTTTTCACTCTGATTTAAGATATTCTGTTAATAACTTAAATTTTATATTTATATGTATTTAGTTAAAATTAATTACCTCAAATCAATGTACATATAACTTTAAAGAATGGTATTTCATCATTGGAATAAAAAAGAAATACAAAACACACAAATACATATTATACTATACTAGATAAAAACTATCCTATGTTCTTTCTTAAGGCCTACTCCATCTCTGTACCAAATTTCATTAAAATCAGTTCAGTGGTTTAGGCGTGAAAGCGTAACAGATAGATAGACAGACAGAGTTACTTTCGCATTTATAATACTAGTGTGGATTATAAAGTAGTCTTCATTTAAGGTTTTATGGTAATATCACTAATAAATACTAATAATTCTCTTAGGCACCGGCCCTCTAGGCCCAACGCCGGGTGCCGGTGGGCCTTGGGGATGGGGCTGGGCCCCACCGCTAGTGGCGCAGCCCCCGGGCCTCGCCGCCGCCTCAGCAGCGGTACCTGACACTGGTATGGAATGTAACATTACTACATACAAATATATATATATCGATGGTCCCTAAGTATAGTATCGAAAGTGAAATGAGGAACTTTACAGGAGAGCTGTTTAAAGTTAATTTTTTGTATAATTTTGTCATCTATACTTACAGGTTGATAAAACTTAGACATTACATTTATGTTGGATTTACCCACCATCACGTACCGAGATTAAAAAATAATTTTAGACAGTTTTCCAGAAAAGTTAGTTTCCATAGTATACTTAGTAAGTAGACAACCGCCATAAATCGAAACTACCACTTACGATTATTTACATGGAACCGTGTACAAATATAATCATTGTATCTGCCTATTTCGATACTTTACCATTGGTTTACGTAAAATATTTTGTCGAAACTACCCAATTCAATGATAAATATTTGTAGTTTTATTATACCGAGTTAAATATTTGTAGTTAGGATATTTTTTAATGAAATAATGATAAAATCATTAACTCAAAACATCTTTATTAAGGTACATATAGTAGGAAGTCTTATTACAGATGAAACATAAATGAATCCATAACCTAAACGTGGCTCCTGGTAATAAGAATCCGTCTTACTTAATCTTTTAAAATAATATTCTTTTAAATGGATTCTTATAATGAGATCACAATAACAATCACACGTTTAAATTATAAAATAAAATACAACGCAAAAATCTCTTCTTATAGTAAAAGTAAACTTAAAATAGGGGCCTTTATTATTAAAAACAATCCACGAAAAAATAAACGCGAACCTCTTTTATACCTATTTTATATAACACAAACATTCTACCTATATTAAGATTGCTATCTAAATAAAGTTTACTGCTATCTTTCCGTGTGTAATGAGATTCTATAGGTTGGAAAGACACCACATGATCACAGACACTTTAAATCATTTCAGAGTCTACAACAGTTGGATGGTTAGCATCTTTACCCCTATTATCTGTTAAGGCAATCCCTTCTTGATTTAGTTTACTATGTGCTGTACGAACAAATTGGTCAGTGATAGAAAATGTATTTAAAAACATCTTCATACAAACTTGTTCTGGTTTAAATGTGTTATCTTTCGGTGCTAGTAAAAAATACTTAGTTGTAAATTGTCTTCTTGATGGTCCCTCCGTTGCATTCGTTTTTTTTAAATTTTCTCAGTAAACTTATTTATAAACTCCCAATGCTTCGTATGATCAGCAAGTTGCCAACAATTACTATGAATGTTTTGGCGAATATCTGTAGCAAAATTGTCAAAACATTTTAATTTACATGAAGTTGAACAAGCGGGGCGCAATTCTTTTTTATTTTTAATTTTTCCACCTCGAGATACATATTACTGACCTGAATTTAGTAAGCTTTTTCTTTTATTATCGATCCAATTTTCTTGACACTTTAATCTTTTTTTTACCGGGGTTAGTTTTAATAGATGATTTACTTGGATATACTTGGAGAGTCACATTCTGATAAGGTTATACATGAGTTAACACTTGGTAAAGATGATCCAGATACCTATTCGAGAGCTCCTCCACCTAACTTTTCAGAAAGCTCAGTTTCTTGTGCTTTATTTTGATTATTAGAATTTATAACGGTAACTTTCAAATCCGAGGGTTGTATAAGTGAACTAAAGTCTAAATTAGTAGTAGGTATTGGAGTTGTTTCTCTACTATACATGATGATAGAACTGGTATCACTATCTTCAATAAAAACCTCTTTGTATTACATACTCTTACTGAAGGAATGTAAAAACTATGCATCTCTTCCTGAGCTAGATTCCTGACCGAAGATACATAGTTCATCATCAACTAATTTTTCTAAAATATTCCAATCAGAATCGTTAAAGGTGCAGTTTGTAGGTAGTGGTGATTCTAAAATTGTTTTAAATAAATAAGTTTAAATTCATAATTAATGTAACATTGGGTGAAATTCTTTCCTATCATAGTAATAGGTAGGTGGTAGAGCCTAGCTGTGGTCATGTCACTGCAGCTCGAAAATGGGCTGGCTCAACCGGGGAAGTACCATCCTCTCACAGAAGATCGGCGTGAAGTAGCCTTATTCGGCTGCGTTTCGTCTGATGAGTGAGAGAGCCGGTTGCCCTTTCCCCCTACCCTTTCCTACCTCTTCCTTTTTTCCTCCCTTTCCCACATTTTCCTTCCCCTCTTCCCTAATCAGGGCTGGTAACACATGCACAAACTTTGTAGCGGATGTCTATGGGCGACGGTACTAACTCCATCGGGTAGGCCGTCTGCTCAGTTGGCCCCTTTCGCATAAATAAAATAAATAATAATAATAAATAAATAAATTTAGATTATTACATTTTTGTTAACATATTTTCATCGAATCTTTTCAAAAGATATTCAAAGATCCATCTTTAACTATCGAAATTACCACTTTCAATTATGATTTGTTAAAAAGCTAAATGACATTACCAAGTAAATTATTGAAAATGGCACATTCAATCCTCTTTCATATAAGTCACCCGTCATAAATAATCGAATCTACCGGATTCGATACCTTACTTCGGAGACCCGCTCAATATAAGCAAAACTAGAGATACGCTTATTAATTTAGTCTCAAAGAAGAAAAAATATAATTATAATATATTCTATATACACCATTTATTTACGTTACAGTTACATGTTACAAAAGATAAGAGTACCACATATATTTTAAGATTTACCGGCTTTAAAAATAACTTATTCTGTTCTCTCTGTCACTAATTCCACAATTCTTCTTGATCTTGAATACATTTTTAAGGGTAACCGATTCATCACAGGAGGATTTAAGTTTAAATTAACAAAATTAACACAAATAGAACCTATTGTACGACCGGTAGACTATCAAAACATTGAGCGCATCCACATTCCCGCTTACACTCGCGAAAGTGGCAGTTCCGTCCTTGTTACACACTCGTCAAAGCCGCGTAAACGCGCGAAAGTTATCTTTCGATATTATACGCCGCGTAAACTATATATTTTCGATTTTATACGTTTCGGTAAAGGGTATAAGCAATGTATTTATAATATTTCTGAAAAAGTCATTGCAAAGATGTGTTAATTATGAGTCGAAAACAACAATAAAAAAAAATCGTCATTTTGAAGATTCAATATTTTACTTAGGGACCATCGATATATGCTTCATCATCATTATCAGTCTATCAGACCCCACTGCTGTAAGGCCTCTTCTCACATGAAGTAGGTTTGAGCATTAATCACCACGCTTGCTCAAGTCGGGTTGGCGATTTTAAACTTATAATTGTGAAATTATAAGTCCAGTATCCTTCAAAATTTGTCAGTGGTGACTAAATACTCCTAGAAAGTATCACTTTAGTACATGCCAGGTGTCGAACCCGAGCCCTCATGGTTTTGACGGCCTAGTGGTTAAATGGCAGCTTCATGCATATATATGCTTGGCTTATATTTTTGCAGCGAAAACCTATGTATATAATTATGTTTAAACTCAAACACATATGAAACATTGTGATCAAGAGGTTGCAGGTTAAATTCTATCTTGTGATGAAGAATTTTTCATTCAAGATTTATTTATATTTATGTTTGTTATTTATTATTATGTTTGTTGCAGGTGCAGCGACTCAAACACAACCCATCGTCGCGGTGATGGGAAATGACGCACAACCAGATAGCACAATGACGCCCAAGAAAGAGGAAACGGTAACATTTATATAGATATAAAAGAAAGTCGTGTTAGTTACATTATTTATAACTCTAACGACTGTACGGGTTGATGAAGATTGGTGGAGAGATAGATTAGAACATAGAAAGGACATAGGATACTTATCCTATTGAAAGAGAGAAAAAAATAAGTTGTTTAAATCCTAACAATTTTCTTACCTACTCTGTTTAAGGAGGAATAGACTTTCCCCCGGTCAGCTATACATTTCGAAATAAGATTCATACATAATGAAGTTTCAATAATAAGTTTTCTAACACAAACGCAGACGAAGTCGCGGGAAAACTAGTATATTAGTAAATATATATAATTTAAACCATAATTTTGAAGAAATTACCTTAAAAATCATCAAGCTACTTATACAATGCTGATCACTCGGCTTTGCCCTATTCCCTACTATATACAATTATAAGTTTTAATTTACAACAAACACAATACATTCCAGGTGATACCTCCGGAGCTGTCTCTCCGTGCCGGCGAGTGGACCACACACAGGGCTCCGGACGGCAGGCCCTACTACTACCACGCTGGCACTCGGCAGAGTGTGTGGGAGAAACCGCAGCCACTCAAGGAGTTTGAAGGTAATATATATATAGTGCGCACCCAAAGATAAGATAATAGACAAATAGGTGGATTTTAAACATAAAAAAAGATGATTGAAATCATAGAGAATGAATGGTGAATGTTTTAAGTTGATTAATAGACGAATAGTTTGATTCCAAAGATAAAAAAAATAAAAGGGTGTAGTATTCAATAAAACTATATTAAATTTGTTATGTATGTATTGGCTAAGTAGCAAACTGAATGACAGCAACTAATAATATAAAGTAATCTACCTACATTACACATGACATCATAACTAAATACTTAACATATACAAGTACTGTGTACCCAAAGATAAAAGAAGATTGATTGAAATCACAGAGATGGAGTGGTGAAGGTTTTAAGTTGAAATATTTTAAATGATTATTACAGTTATCAATAGATTATTGATAAATATATATTCAAATACATTTTAATAGTCTATCTATGTATCTATAGATATCTATATGTACACCAATTTTATATATTTTTTATACTGTTACAGAATTACAAAACAAAATAGCCAAAGAGAAAGGTGAAAAGATTGACATTAAGAAAGACAGGAGGATTATTGACGACGGTAAAATAGAAGGTATGCTGTGTTTAACATTGGATTAATGATCAACTGCTACAAGGATATGTAATATTTCTTGTTGTGTTAACAGTTAAAGTATGGAATAATAATAAAAATGGCTATTTTATATGTATGTACATCTATTTAAATAGGTTTCATGTAGTTTAAAAATTTTATTCTCATAATTTTTACATAACTCACCTTCACACTCGCACATACATACATACATGCTTATATGTGTATGATGTTATATAATATATAATATACACAGTTATAGATGTAGAAGCTCACGCTGAGGCCGCGGCGGCTGCGGAGGCTGCTGAGAGGGAGAGATTAGAGAGAGAACGGCTGGAGAGAGAGAGAATAGAGAAGGAGAGATTGGAGAAGGAGAGATTAGAGAAGGAGAAACAGGAGAAGGAGAAGGCTAAGACGGATAAGAGTAGGCCGGTGTCGAGCACTCCTATATCTGGGACACCTTGGTGAGTTAAAACATTATACAGGGTGACTGGTGAATTACTATCGATATTTGAGGACGTGGTAGTTGACGATCATATATGACAAAATAAAAATTAATATAACATAAATATTAATAAACTTCTAAGTAAAGTTAACCAAAAGTTATGTAATTAATTACGCATCGTATGAACACCCTACAGATTAGGTATACACACGCACTCACACATACGCGGCGGGGGCGTGGTTTTGTATCAGCACGCCGCCGCAAGCGTCCACACTTGGAACACTTGGAACGTGTCAACACTTTATTTATTTATACAGAAATTTTGTCAAAAATTAAGTACCTATTTTTTTTACATAATTCGAATGAGAATCATGTACCGAGTATTCTCCTTAAATATTGATAGTAAGTAATTCACCAGTCACCCTGTTTATATATACTAGCTGACCCGGTAAACGTTATGCCATATAAAAAAATATTGGTTGCTGATAAAAAAGTAAAAATTTTAGGGTTGTATGTATTTTTAATGCCACATTTTAAACTAATAAAAACAAAAAAATCGTCCACGAATAAAATTAAGGGTAAACAACCTTATCACTTAGGGGTATAATAATAGTTAGTAACCGATTCTTAGACCTAATGAATACAAATATAAAATTTAGTAAAAATCGGTAAAGCTGTTTCAGGTGAGAGTAACTAACATTGTGACATGGAAATTTTATATATTAGATATGTTATTAAAATTATCGCTTAAAGATATTCTTCTTAAGTACTTCTTTTACACATTGTGCTAAAGATTCTTCTCCAAGAAGAATTGTTGAACAAATATTTTCTTTTAAATGAAACTAATATCTTTCGGATATACAACGCGATTTTACTTTTGATATAAACTACATACTCCCGACGTTCCGGTTACTTTTCAGAAACCGTAATCATTAAGAAGAGATGTGAATGTCTGTCTTATTTACTAGTGATATATAAATATTAGTTTCATTTAAATGAATAAAACTCGGGAAATTCTTAGATCTCATTATCAAATCAAAATCAAAAAATCTTTATTTGGACACACATCTTATGCAAACAATATAAGAACGCATATATATAAAAGAAACATATGAATATAGAGAATACAAACAAATAAAGATGAAAATTAAACAAAACAATTTGTGATGCACAAAACTCAGCATATATGTTGAAAATCATCGTAGTAATGAGTTTCAACGCTGATATTCTGTGGCCGCCAATAACTATGTATAGTTCGTTTGATTTAAGCTGAGCTGTGCATTTGTGTGAGTGCACACGGATAGTGTAGGTGTGATGTCAAATTATTGAATGCCACGTTCTTTTCTAGTTTTGAACCGGTTTATTCTGCTTTTACTTCGTCCCACACCTTCCTCACTTCACTTTTTGTACCGGTAGCAAAATGAAATAATGAAAACGCAATGTCAAGTGAATAAGAATTTGTAAAGT
This sequence comes from Danaus chrysippus, assembly GCA_916720795.1. Taxonomy (NCBI): domain Eukaryota; kingdom Metazoa; phylum Arthropoda; class Insecta; order Lepidoptera; family Nymphalidae; genus Danaus; species Danaus chrysippus. Next base: position 1,346,634 of record CAKASE010000072.1, on the reverse strand, counting down.
TTTTTTAAAATTTTTATTAATCAATATTTTTTTTTTCATATTATTCATATTATTTCCATGTGGCCTTTTACAAGTTTTGCGTATTTTATAGAACTTATGTATCTATTTAAAATACAGCCACGGGCAAAAGTATTAGGCACCCTACAGTAAGACAAGTTTTAGGGTGTTTTAGCATAGCGAGTGTAAATAAAACTGCATTTATGATTACAATGGTTTATTTTAAGAAAATAATTAATATTTTGTAGGTCCACCTTTTGACTTAATAACCGCAGCCACTCTTTTTGGCATTGACTCTACCAGCCTGAAACATTCTTCTCTTGATATATTTTTCCATTCCTGCTGTAACGCGGCCAATAGAGCTTGTTTATTGCTAATCGAATGCCTGCGAATATTTTTCTTTAAAATGGACCAAATATGCTCAATCGGGTTGAGGTCTGGTGATGGTGGTGGCCAGTCCAAAAGATCAATATGATTTTCAGCAAATTCACTTCATGGTATGCGCGGACTTGTGGCAAGTGGCGTTGTCTTGCTGAAATTTCAGGCCATCGGTGTTTGTATCACCGAAAATTTGCGTTATCGACGTTGCTAGTGCTGTTTCCAGAACTTCAGTGTATTTAACACTATTCATTCGTCCCTCACACAACACCATTTCGCCCACTCCGTCGGCAGCCATGCAGCCCCAGATCAATATTGAGCCTCCACCATGCTTAACAGTGGGAACCACACATTCTGGGGTGTATTCTTCGCCAACCCTTCGCCTAACATAAGTCACACCGGGTGTTCCAAACACCTATGCCAAACGAAAAAAACACATTTATTTTCAAAGTTATTATTTTTCTTGCAGTACGTTATTTTAAAAACATTTTTGTGTTTTAATATTGTACATAAAATAAATAACAATACCTCAAAGTTAGATTCGTCTGACCACAGTATGTTGGACCAATTTTCCACTGACCAATCTCTATGTTTGAGTGCCCACTCCAACCGATTTTTCTTATTGTGTTCTGACAGCCACGGCTTCTTCCTTGCTTTACATCCTTTTAATCCAGCTTTAAGAAGTCTTCTTCTCACAGTATAAACACTCACTGAGCTGCCTTTTGCCTCAGATAATGCTGCAGCGAGCTCTAAAGCAGTTTTTTTCCTGTTTTGTAGAGACTGCCTAATCAAAAATCGATCTTCCCGTTCAGTAGTAACTTTTCTTCTGCCTGTTCTTGGTCTATTTTCATGGGTGCCAGTCTCTTTGAAGCGATTTATAGCATATTGAACTGCACATCGCGAGCACTTCACTTCTCGGGCTATTTTAACCTGAGACATTCCTTGTTCATGTAAAATCTTAATTCTTAGACGCTGTTCAGCACTAAGTTCAGATTTTTTCGGCATGACTAACACGTTAAATGTTAGTCTTTAGAATTGTGATAGGAATAGTTGCGTAGAAGACGTGTATGTTCACTGCAAGCACTGATAACACACTATAACCTGAAACGCAAAAAAAGCAAATTCGAAGAAACACCGCTTAGGAGCACACCTGGATGTCATAAATATTTTCTTTTATCTTAATTTGGTTAAAAATTGCCGCTAATACAATAGCTAAACCATAAAACACACACTTGACCGCTATATAATGAGATAGTGACTAACAATATGGGGTGCCTAATACTTTTGCACGCAGCTGTATAATACAATTGAATTCTAAAAGTTTTTTGTCTAACTCTACTTTTACTTTCACTCACACAAATGCAAAGCTCAGCTTAAGTCTAACGGACTATACGTCGCGTCGCAGAAAGTGATATTATTTATTTAATTATTTAATTCATTAAATATTTTCTTAAGGTGCGTTGTATGGACGGGTGACGGTAGAGTGTTCTTCTACAATCCGACGGCGCGTCTGTCAGTGTGGGAACGCCCGGCGCAGTTGGCGGGGAGAGCGGATGTGGATCAAGCTGTGTCACATCCGCCACACCAGCGGGATCAGGTATGAATGGCTACCATTATAATTAGAACTGTGAAAAAGTATAAGGCGACTTTGCAAGCTTATATAGCGTGCACTATATACATATATACATACTAGCTGCGCCCCGCGGATTTCCGGGATGTAAAGTACCCTATGTGTTATTCCTGGACGTCAGCTTCCTGTATACAAAATTTTATTAAAATCGGTTCAGCCGTTTGAGCGTGAAGAAGTAACAAACATACACACACACTCACAAACTTTCGCAATTATAACATTAGTAGGATATACAGGGTGACTGGTGAATTACTATCAATATTTAAGGAGAATACTTGGTACATGATTCTCATTCGAATTATGTAAAAAAAATGGGCACTTAATTTTTGACAAAATTTCCGTATGAATAAATAAAGTGTTGACACGTTCCAAGTGTTCAAGTGTGGACGCGTGCGGCGGCGTGCTGATACAACACTACGTCACGACACGCGTATGTGTGAGTGTGTGTGTATACTTAATCTGTAGGGTGTTCACACGATGCGTAATTAATTACATAACTTTTGGTTAACTTTACTTAGAAGTTTATTAATATTTATGTTATATTAATTTTTATTTTGTCATATAAGATCGTCAAATATCACGTCCTCAAATATCGATAGTAATTCACCAGTCACCCTGTATATATTTTTATAATATTTATATTATATCTTCCCAGCAACGTAAGGATGCACCAGCTGCAACTACCACGACGCCAGCGAAGAACGCCAACGGTGAACTGAAGAGAGGTGCTTCTGATTCATCAGACTCTGAGACTGAACCCGCCAAGAAAGCAAAGTCTGAAGAAAGTGAGTTATATATTTAATTATTTATTGTAAAGGGGCAACCGAGCAGACTGCCTATAGTCCGTCAGACTTAAGCTGAGCTTTGCATTTGTGTGAGTGAAAGTAAAAGTAGAGTTAGACAACAAACTTTTAGAATTAAATGTTATTATATTTTAAATAGATACATAACATAAGGACTATAAAATAAGCAAAACTTATAAAAAGCCAGATGGAAATACTGAATGAATATTATGGAAAAAAATATTGATTAATAAAAATTTTGAAAAAACTACAAATTCTTCGTCTCGTGACATTCAATATTTGATTTTGCTATCAGTACAAAAGATGAAGTGAGGAAGGTGCGGGGCGGAGTAAAAGCAGAATAAACCGGTTAAAATCTAGAAAAGAACATGGTATTCAAAAATTTGACATCACACCTACACTATCCGCGTACACTCACACAAATGCAAAGCTCAGCTTAAATGAAACGCTCTGAATTATTTATACATTTTTACATCAAAAAATTTTGTACAATGATTTAGGCATATAAGAAAGTGCCTGTGTATAGTTTAATATACATTTTTGGTACTGAAGTGTTGTTTTGGATTAATCATGTATATTGGTACGAGAATGATTCTTTCCATACATTTTATAATTAAGTTTCTAAAAAATCTTTAATATTGTATTGTAACAACTCAAATCCCACTCTTGATTTTTGGTAGCCACAGTAACAGCATCTCTTTTCTTTTATATCACCTATCATTATGACATTAAAAATTCATCATATTTAACTTACTATAGTAACTATAACACTAAATCCAGCGGTATAAACATCTCAAAATTGCAGCTGATGTATTAATTATCAAAAATATTAATATGACCATCATCATCATCCTATCAGAGCCCACTGTTGAGCAAAGGCCTCTTTCTCTCATGGAGATTTGAGCATAAATCACCACACTTGCTCATGACGGGTTGGTGATTTCAAACCTATAATTGTGAAACTATAAGTCCAGTATTCCTCACGATGTTTTCGTTCATATGTCAGTGGTGTCTAAATACTCTTATAAAGTAAATATGACTTTCAAAATCACATTGGTACTTGCCAGGATCGAACCCTCGTTCGCGACAACGAGAGGCGGGCCCTTTAAACACAAGGCCACCATTGATTTTAGATTTAGACCCAGTTTCACCAATCATTGTTAAATAAGTAACATCGTGTTAAGGCGTTTGTTGCTGTGTTAGATGCATCGAGCGTCCCACCACGCACAAATGTCCGTTTAAATGTCTTAACAAGCCACTAATATTAATTCCTGCTCTGGAGCTCCGTCTAACAAGTGACGTATCGAGGGATATATACGATCAAAGTATAAAGTGGTGCATCGTGGCAAACGTGCCGTGTTAACGCTATAGTTTCCACTTGGTCGTCTTATAACAAGAACGAATAACTTGGTAGTGGGTCATTTGACGTGACGTTTAATAATGCGTTGTTAATTTGTCATCGTGGGACGTAAATATTTTAACAGACATTTATAATTTTGAAGGTTGGTTAGTAAATGCTATGCTGTGTTTAGATTAAACAAACATTGATTGGTGAAACTGGGTCTTAATATGTTAATATCAAATTCCAGCCAAGAAGAAGCCCGGTGTATCAGCCGGTGTCATCGATATGGGCAAGGAGGCAGCCATGGAGGCCGAGGCTAGGGCTGCGCCAAAGAGGGCTTTGGTGCCGTTCGAGCAGCGAGTGAGGGCCTTCCTACAGCTGCTGCACGAGAGCGACGTATCAGCCTTCTCACCGTGGGAGAAGGAACTGCACAAGATTGTGTTTGATAGCAGATACCTGCTGTTGGACTCGAAGGAGAGGAAACAGGTAATTTATAGCTGGTTATATAGAAACAGCAACCTAAGATGAGCTATGAGATGATTGTGGTTTAGTCACTTATAGTACAGAAATAGGTTGGGAAAGGGGTTTAGGTTGGTCCAGAGAGAGTATACTATATTAGCTGCCAGGTCAGGAATAGCTGGTTGTACAGAGATGGCCAGATAAGATGAGCTATGAGATAATTGTGGTTAGGAAGCCACTTGTTGTATAAAAATACTATAGCAAAGTTAACTGCTTGGGTTGAACCAGGGAGAGAATTCTATATTACCTGTCAGGTCAGGAATAGCTGGTTAAATATTTATCGCAACCTTATTGGAAGTTGCATAAGAAGTTTCATTTCAATAAATCTTCCTTTAGCTTACAATAACGCTTAAGTCATTTTTACCAACTTTACAGACGACGATAATACTGTCTATTTTAAACTATGTTTTTTTCTATTGCAACTTGATACATACACTAGTAATCGGTCAAGACATAATTATTTATACATATTTAGACGATTTCGGTTCGACGCCCAATTGCATTAAAATGTAAAAATCGTGAATTTTCTACTTGAGCGATGTTGTTAGCTAAGGGACGAAATGTCTTTTAGTCTTTTTAATCCTGGTCTATCAAACTTATATTATAATCCTTGTCTAGCTATTTGAATGTGACTAAACTCAAAGTAATTTCCAGGTGTTCGATAAGTACGTGAGGGAGCGAGCGGAGGAGGAACGGAAAGAAAAGAAGAACAGAATTCAACAGAAGAAGCTGGCCTTTAGGGCGCTCATGGATGAAGCTAAGCTGCACTCCAAGTAGGTTTAACATATATGTACTATATAAATATTTCAACAAAACAAAAAAGTACGTCAGCTACATTCTCAATTTCTTGGAAATTTTCAATATTTTTGATGTAAATCGTCGTGAATTTGTACGCGGAAGATTTGGGAGCGAGAATTATAAAAGCTAAATCTCTCTACAACCTACTAAAAGACTTGAGCTTGTCCAGAATTCACATTAATACATTCTTGGAACATACATCAAAGGCAGCCCTAGTAGGTTCTTTTCAAATTTGGTTTGGTAGAGGAGCTTGTACAGTGGTGGTGAGCGTTTAACGCGTTAGATAGGGGCTCCTTAAACCTACACCTGGGTTGTAAGTCCCAGTCACTGTTGAAGCTCCTCTCACTACAACGATGGACCCGACACACGCACCGTGAATACATTGAATGATGAGAGGTTTAGTCTATATTTATTCAACTGATTTTATGATCATTATTAATAGTTAAGGTTGTGAGTTCAAATCCTTCATCAATGTGATCATTTTTTGTTTAATATGTTTTATACCGTCTAAAGCTTGTACCAATGAAATTTTATATATATGTATATCAAAATAAGTAAACATGAACAGATTATTATTGCAATTTCATACCTTTCGATGAAACTTTACACATAAGAATGATATACAAGCACTAATATCTAATGTTTATCAATACAGATCTTCATTCACCGAGTTCTCGAGCAAGTACAGCAGGGACGAGAGGTTCAAGAACATTGAGAAGATGAGGGACAGGGAGACGTACTTCAACGAGTACATCGCTGAGGTCCGCAAGAAGGAGAAGGATGACAAGGACAGGAAGAGGGAACAGGTGAGTTAGAGAGAGATAGCAGGAGAGGAGGTGTGACTGTGTGTGTGTGTGTGTATCTGTGTGTTTACATGTACCTGTGTGTGTACATATGTGTGTGTGGTCATCTCAATCGGTTATATTTGTATGCTATGTACATAATATATGATCAATATCAGCTTTGAATTATATTATATACATTTTTTTTTCTATTTTTATTCTTTATTTTTTTTATCTGTGAGATGTGCTTTATCTATGTCAAGTTGAAATATTTTTTTTTGTTGGAACTTCTTTACTATAGGTAAATGTATAGCTTGAGCAAAGAGATTTATTATATAATGGATATATGTAAAGTCTCAGGTTCGAATCCCGAGACGTTTATGTTTGTTTTACATAAGTAATGGGTTCGATTCCCGTCCAATGCCGCTATGCGAATTGTATATTTTTCATACTTTTGATTATAAATATGTTTGTACTGAAATATTCTATGAAAATATCTGAATCATTTGTTGTTTATATTTGAAATAACTCATCTTTATATAATTTTTGGTTCGGTGTAAATTTTTCAACATATACTATGTTATATATGCATATATGTTATATGTTAAAAAAATTATATATATATGAAAAATTTCCATCGAATCGACAATGCTATGAAGATTATTCTGATTTTTTTTCTATATTAATGTGTTGTGATTTTTTTTGAAAACGACCTACCTATTGTTCATTACTAGTTTTGGTTAAAAAATTATGATTTTCATACAAAAATTATAATTAAAAAAAAGTCGCTTTCAAAAAACTTTCGACACTATTTATATCGTTATCAGAACCACATGCTCTTGAAACGTGTCTGTTTTTTTTTTTATAAAATAAGCGAAAACAGGGAAACGAGGTGCCACCGGGCGGATGAGGCGGAAATGGACACGGATGCGGCATAAATAAATAATACCTAGACCTACCGGGCCCAAACGAAGGCCTAGCGAAGGCCTACCGAAGGCCTAGTTACCATGTAGGTTCATACGACTTGAAGAAATTTATTAATACATATAACTTGATAATAGTATAGATTAACTTAACACTCGTTAAAAGAAATAATGTATGTGAACGAAAAAAAAATAAGGAAAATTTATCTAAAAAAAATAAATTGCTTTTTAGACAAAATACGTTTTTGATGTACAAAAAGTACCTTCAAGAGATCGTCGGAGGGCGGCCAACACAAGGTTAGATATAGTTTATAAGATGATAGTACAGTATTAAAATGAAGTGTGTTCACATGTGTACACTCCCCCAAAAAAAATGTATGCATATGCATGCAAGAATGCATCAAGGTGATGGTTAAAGCTCATTGTAATGTAAATAAACAAAAATATACGGGGATTTAGATGATATTATATTATTTTTTGTTTAATCCATTTATTTTTTCAGGTGTATTTTTTTTCTGTTTTTATGTTTTGTATAAATTTTAAAAATTACTGAACGGATGTTTTTTTTTGTTTATCGGTTGTCTACCGACATGTTTCCGGTTTTTCAATATAGTAAATAGTAATTATTTAAGTGAATAAATATTGTAAAGCTTTGGATAATATTATAAATATAAAATATAGAAGATTATATGTAATTAAATTTACAGTCTTGCGGGTGATACGACTTAAAGAACGGGTTCGATTCCCGTTTTTGATCAATGTTTATCTATATATTAATATCATATTAAAAGAACAACTCAAAGAGGTCCCGGGTTCAATTCCCGGTGTCCGAAGAAAATTTCATATGTGCTCATGGCTCAAATGTTAAATGTGTTACAATCATTTATGATAATCATTTCGGGTTCGATTCCCGTATGTATTTTTTCCTATATAAAACTATTTTTATATTAAATTAAAAGTCATTATCAAATTAATATATAATTTTCTTATTTAATACATTTGTAGTGTTTAACGTCACCTGTAAGGCTTAAAATTAATGTTTTGTCAGGTTTAGTATGTAAGGAAACGGAAGTGGGATGTTATTATATGTGAAAAAATGTGGTGAAGCGTATATCTATATTTATGTAAACAGATTTTCGAGTTTCATGAAAATCGGTTCAGCAAAACTCATTGAATAGATTGTCCGAAATCAACTTAATCCAAAGATGATGTAGAAAATCTTAATATACAATGATTTTACACAAAGAACCTCATTAAGAGCTAGTACTTTGAAACAAATGTCTATTTTGTCAAAGAATAATATCCTAAGAATGTAATAATATACTATGATATATGGTTTCACAATTCCAAAAAAAAAATTCCAGACGCCCCACTCCCGTTGGAATAATCATCTTTTTTTCCAGGAATTAATGATTTTTTGTTCCACAGCAACTAATTCAGATACATTCTTCTTTTCAGCTATTAATCAATATTTATTTCAGCTTTTAGTTTAAGAGCGACAGAGTGTCGTACGATTTTGTTATAGGACGGTGTGCTTGGCGTTGAAGTAAAAAAATACATACATATATAAAAAAAAGCTTATTTTCTTTAATAGTTCGCATAACTTTGATAAAATACCGTCTTATACTAAAAATCGCACAACACGTCCAAATATAAGCACCATGTATAGAAAAAATACTGATTTTTATTCTAACGTTTTAGGCGAAAACGGAGTACTTAGCGCTATTGAAGGAAAAGAGTGTTGATAGGCACTCTAGGTGGCTCGATGTTAAGAAGAAAATTGATACTGACACGAGATATAAAGCTGTTGAGAGTAGTTCGCTGAGAGAGGATTACTTCAGAGAGTACTGTAAGATGGTTAAAGAAGAGAAGAAGAAGGAAAAGGACGGAAAGGAGAAGGGTGAGTTGCGTAGGAGAGAGAAAGAGTGTGAGATTAGACGTTTATATATAGAAATGATTTGATTTGTAACAGAAATTACTGTTTAACAGACAATTTTTGTAATTATTGTTCTATCATTCTACTAGTTGGTTATTGATGAAAATTTTATTTTAACTATAAAGTTGATTTTTATGAAAATTAAGCAGTTTTGAGATAATTTTATTTTCTATACTGTAATGCTCTTTATAATACTGTATAACAGACCATTTTTCTAATAATTGTTCTATCATTTTACTACAATAGTTTGGTATTGATGAAACTTAATTAATATAGATAACTATAAAGTTGTTTTTTATAAAAATGAATCAGTTTTGAGATAATTTTTTTCTATACTGTAATGCTCTTTATAGTAATATTTTCTGTTTGCACAGAACGCGAGAGAGGCAATAAGAAGGACAAGAAAGACAAAGAGAGGGAGAAGGAAAAGGACCGCGAGAAGGAGACGAAGAAGGAGAAGAAGAAAGAGAAGGCTGCTGACGTACGTACTGTGTGAAAGAGATAGAAATAACATTACATATTGTAGTGTATGTATCTATACAATAGATATAACACTGTCTCACTACTACCCCCGCCTAGAGCGCACGCACGTCCCCATTCTGCTGCACGCTAGTCGAGAGTCTGCCGAGCGTATGCCGCATCTCTAGTGGGGTACGTGAGACAGTGTATTATATCTATTGTATAGATACATAAACTACATATATAATACTTAATTCTTCTTATACATTGATGATTGTATGTAAATGAGTTATGTTCAAATATAAAGAAATGTATTTGAAAAGCGAATCTGTTTCGGACATGCTGCGTCACGGATACCGCGGTCTATTCTGGTGGGGATGGGGTATATTTTGACCCCCAAATAATGTCATTGACCCCATCGATTGGGGTGTGTTGTCAGACGACTGTCATAATCTGCGGGGGTTGATGAGTACCCCACGCGAGCATAAAATATAATGGCGGTTATTTCAGTGGATTTAGCGACGTTTTTTTTTATACATATTATTATCGGACAAGCAGCCGTGAGGTATTGACAGGTTTTGAACCTACATCGGACCCGCAGATTTATGACAGGCGTAGGTCTTGGTCACATCTAGCTATTATATAGTGTGAATGCTAAGGGCAATTTTGGAGACTCGATTGTAATGGTCCACGGTTCAAACGTTAGATGTGGCCATAGCCTTAAACGCTCTGTGTGTATGCGATGCGATGGTATTGAGTAACGAGCCTTATTTTACGCTATTAAGGTCGTTACTCGCTTAAAATTTACTGTGATGGCTCTGCGTTTAACATTTGATGTTCAATATATTATTAAATGTGTTTTAATGTTAAAATCAGAGCTAAAACTAATGTCGGTATCTCGAGAATCGCAGAAGCATGTCCGATGCAGGTTCATTTATGTCATATACCTCTTAACGGCTGTATTGTCTCCAGAAACAGTTGGAGCAGTCTACTGAGGACGAAAAAAAGCAGCCGACGCCACCGCCGGACCAGTGGGCCGATATCCTGGGGATACCGGGAGAAGAACAGAAGGAAAAGAACGCCAAAGAAGCTAAGATTAAGGAGAAGAAGGATTCAGAAAACAGCGAAACTGAATCACCATCCTCGGAAAAGGAAATGCTATCACCGAAACAATTAAGATCCTCGAAGAAAGATCTACAGAATCAGGAGAAGAAATCACCAATAAAATCACCGCCCAAGAAGAGGAAGCAGGAGTTCAAATCTCCCGAACCGGAGCCGGAGAAGAAGGGCAAGAAGAAGACCGAAAAGACCGAGAAGACTGAGAAGACGGAGAAAAGACGGCGGAAGAAGTCTGAGAAAGAATAGTGTTTACTTTACGTGTTTTTTAAACGCTGATCATTAGAACAGCGCAGGCGACAACTGTGCAACTTGGACAAATAAACAGTATAGTGTGGGGTTAAGGGGTTCGAACCCTAAAAATGACTATATTACGACAGGACGTTCATCACACGACCCCCAAACCCCCACAGACATATTGAAACCGTGCGTTTTGTAATATATGTATTTTGTGAGAGTTTTTTCTTTATCCGACATATTATATATAATTTTTTACATTAATTTTAATATAATTTTTCTCTACTAATATTTCAAAACGCACGGAAATATTTTCGTTATAATATAAGTATACGATGAACAGTGAACTTTGTGGAATTAAGCCGCGATATTTAGCATTGGAAGGATAATATTGTAATTTTATATCTCTAAATGTATCGAGAAGTGTTTGTAATATAATATACATGTGCTGTTCGATGGTTTTGATCGTGAAAATAGTTTTTAACCGATTATAAAGAAGAAGTAAATGTATTTTTCTTAATAAATATATAGTATTAATTGTCGCACAATATTAAAATTAGGACGCAATGTTGAATATCGCCGGCGTATTTTTTATTATTTCTAAATGGAATCATGTTTCGGAAGAATGTATATATATTGTAAATTATATAAAAAAAATATTCACTAAATACTACGATTGTAAGTGTATATGAAATTTTGACATTAATTATTCTGTTTAAATTATATGAAAAATTGGTTTTAACTAAGTTACATTGCGTCGCAAGATCGTATTTCTCATTATAGTAATACAAATGTATGTATGTGTGATTTTACAATGGATTTTAATACATTTTTCATTAAATCCATGCCAATTAGATTATAAATATCCTAATATATCAATAGATTTCAATGTACTAAAATGAAATGGTTTTTTCTTAATGTTTTTTATCACGTCGACATATGAGGGTAGTCATAAATTCGTCGTTAGCCATAAGACTGTAAATAGGTCCGTAACATACAGTTACATATGTATATAGTATTTTGTTAGTGTAATAATTGTGGTATTAAATAATGTTGTATGCAGGTGATGTTTTATTTTATTTTTTTATATTATTATATGTATATATTATTTTCGTTTTATTTAATTTGATGTTAATTTACACATAGCCACATTTTTTGTACTATATTCTACATTTTTTATAGCCATAACCTAGACTATTTGTTCATTTGCTCATATAGCCACATTTAATACTGTTTTTATTCACATAGCCACATATTCTTTTCATATAGCCACATCTCTGACAATGTTTCCCATTCTCATAGCTATATTTCATCTCATGTTCTTCATTTATATACTCAAACTTTGACCATGCTGTTTTTCATTCATCAAGCCTTAACTCTGACAATCTTATTCTCATTTACATAGCTAAATCTCGACAATATTCTTCATTCACATATCCACACCCAAGAAACTAAATTCTATATAGTATATAAAACAATTAATTATCAGTTACATATTAGTTTCCATTTAAACTGCATATTTTGATAAGTAAATCATTAACACTAGGACGCGCCAGAGAATTCTGAGACGGAGGAATCTACGAAGGAGAGCGAGGCGGCCAAGCAGAGGGCTGCGCGTGCGCAGGCCTCGATCAAGGAGAGAGAGAGACAGGTGCAGCGGGCGCTGGCCACCAGCCTGCGGGACAGAGACAAGGAGAGGGAGTACCACAAGAGGGACGAGGCGGTGCAGGTGAGAGAGAGATATAGATATATATACAGAGAAATTAATATTGTTTACATTATCTATCTTGTTTCGATGGCGTTGTAACATATGTGCATATTATAGAAATCTTTATTAGTCTGTTGGTTTATATATACATATATATGAAGTTTGTCCATTACCAAAATAACCTATAATATAATTACAGACTATTTTTACTGCTAATATACTTAAGTGTATATTTAAATCTGATTTGTATGCACAATATTATATATATACTAAGTAAATGCTATTGAAGCATTTCTTTCAAATACTTAAAATATGTGTAGACATTGTAGGCTTTGGAACTTCTATATGATGTGTGTATTATATACAAATCATCATTATATACTTGGTTATCCCAAATATGCATATATATTATGTATATTGACATGGTGTTGCCATAAAATTTGCACTATACCTGACGATATGTTTTAAGAATGTACCAGTAACACGTACTTAGTGTTTAAGGCGCAGAGACTTTCATATGCTCTTAAACAGTATGTAATCATAATTTTGACTATGTTCCAGCACTTCAACGCACTTCTAGCTGATCTGGTACGGAACCCGGACCTGACGTGGCGCGAGGCGAAGAAACAGCTGAAGAAAGATCATAGATATAGTCTGGCTGAAGAACTCAGTAAGGATGATAAGGTATAAAATATAATGTATACTATAAATTTAACTAGTATTATATACTAGCTGCGTCCCGCGGTGCTACCTGCGGATTTCCGGGATGTAAGGTAGCCTATGAGTTATTCGTGGACGTCAGCTTCCTGTATACAAAATTTTATCAGAATCGGTTCAGCCGTTTGAGCGTGAAGAAGTAACAAACACACACACTCACAAACTTTCGCAATTATAATATTAGTAGAATTATACGTGAAAAGTGATTTGATCTGTTTTGGTTGCCTATACAGGGTGACTGGTGAATTACTATCAATATTTAAGGAGAATACTCGGTACATGATTCTCATTCGAATTATGTAAAAAAATAGGTACTTAATTTTTGACCAAATTTCCGTATAAATAAATAAAGTGTAGACACGTTCCAAGTGTAGACGCGTGCGGCAGCGTGCTGATACAACAACACGCCGCCGCGCGCGTATGTGTGAGTGTGTGTGTATACCTAATCTGTAGGGTGTTCATACGATGCGTAATTAATTACATAACTTTTGGTTAACTTTACTTAGAAGTTTATTAATATTTATGTTATATTAATTTTTATTTTGTCATATATGATCGTCAAATATCACGTCCTCAAATATCGATAGTAATTCACCAGTCACCCTGTATATTTCTTAGAAACGAATTCAGAATTGACCTTTTTTAAATAATATTCAATACAATTGCATTATTAAATTTACATTAAACTAAAAACAATTTTAAATTAATAACTATCTCGATTTAAACTTATCGTAAACATAAATCTGAATATATTATAAAGTAGTAAAAAGCGTGGGTTACTTGATATTGAATGTTAAAATCATTCTAAAGGCAACTATCTATGAGGGGAAAGATATGAAATGTAGTCAAATGTACACTGAGCCTTTTACTCTTAAATAAAATAATTTCTTTTTAATTGAAAATTATTTACTACTAGCTTCCCGCCCGCAGCTTCGCCCGCGTCGAGTTCGGTTATATCGCGTTTCCAAGAGAACCTTTAAAAATTCTGGGATAAAAACTATCCTATGTTCTTTCTCAAGGTCAACTCTATCTGTGTACCAAATTTCATTAAAATCAGTTCAATTGCGTAGGCGTGACATTGCAACAGACAGACAGACAGAGTTGCTTTCGCGTTTATAATATTAGTAGGGATTTGATAGTTTTACATATAAAGCATATATTTCCATATTTTTTTAAACTATTATTTATTTTCTTATCAACTGATAACACTTTAGAAATATCTATAGATATCAAACATTAATCTATATGTTTATCCCTACAAATGAATATTGTTTACATTTTCTATCTTGTTTCGTTGGCGTCATCTTCCAGGAGAGATTGTTCAGCCAGCACATCAGCGTCGTGTCCAACAAGAGGCGCGACAAGCTGCGGGCGATGCTGACTGAGCTTGGTGTTGACTCTACGGCGCAGTGGAAGGAAGTTAAAACACAGCTACAGGAAAACCCAGCTGCTCCGACGTATAAGAGTGCTGCGCAGGTCGGTTTATGACTTAGTATATTGACAAACACACACACACACCCATATATATATATATATATATATATATATATATATATATATATATATATATATATATATATATGCCCGCGACTTCGTCCGCGAGTTTCATCATTAGTAATATATGTATAGCTGACCGGGCGAACTCTATTCCGTCTTAGAGGCCAGAAATAATTAGGTTTTTCCTGTTTCAATCGAACAGAATGATTGATATATTAGTTAGTTGTCAAATTAAAAGAAGTTAGTTGTCAAAGAAAAGGTTTGCATGGGAATTTTTAGGGTTTTCCCGGACTTTTTTTTTTTCAACTTGTAAATCTTCCCTGAACCTCCACGAACATTTCAAGACTATGATAAGATAAATCCGTTCAGCTGTTCTCGAGTTTTAGTGAGACTAAGGAACAGCAATTCATTTTTATGTATATCTAATATATAAAATTCTCGTGTCACAGTTTTCGTGCCCATACTCCTCCGAAACAACCTGACCGATTTTGATGAAATTTTTTGTGCTTATTCGGTAGCTATGAGAATCGGCCAACATCTATTTTTCATCCCCCTAAATGTTAGGGGTAGTCCACCCCTAAATTTTTTTTTTTATTTATTAGACAAAATTTTTAATTACTATTTTTTTATGATACAACGTACAAAAATACATACAATCCTAAATTTTCACCCTTCTACGATCAACCCTTATTTTTTAATAGCTATTTTAGTAATTTAATCATTTTTCATCTCCGGTCGATAACTGATCAATCGTCATTTAATAAGTTATCCCCGCCAGATATCTACAGGTGTCACTTCTGACCCAGTAAACAGCACGGAGTAGGGATGAGAACGAAGCCGGTCTTCTGTTTCTCTCACACAATTAGACTTCTCTCACTCCCTACACAGTTGTCGGCCATCGTTATTGTTTGTGCATCAAGTGTAGTAGTAACGTTGACAATTATTATTTTGCTAGCTCAGTGTAACTCTCATATTAACTATTAATCATTCCTAATCACTTCAAAACACGGAGATTTATGGCTTTAATAGGTAAACTCCAAAAATATAAATAAAAAAACGTAACAGATATTTCTTGATTATAGGGCGAAACGAAGTTCGCCGGGTCTTCTAGTAGATGTATATATACAAGTTTTTGATAGCAGCTCTGTCTTAATATAGACATAAATACCCAAATTTAAAATAAAATAAATAACAACTCAGGTCCAAAGTCTACAACAAATTCTATACTATTGGAATATGTATGTTATTTTGTTTCATATTTTTATTAATAATCTTTCGACTTTTTAATTAATTATATACATTATGTGTCTTTTAATAGTGGAATAATTTAAGTCATGTACAATTTTTATGTTTATGATACAAGGCAGCTCTAAACAAAATGTATAATATTTTAAAACTCAGATCTCATAGAGATTATAATTATTATCAATTTGTACTGCATAATATCAAATATATACACTAATACTCACATTTATCTATGTTTTGTTCATAAAAGAATTATTATGGGATTTTGGGCTATTATGTACCTGATTTGAGTCTTATTGTCTGACCAAATATACCATATTAATATAAGTACATGCCATATATATTATATAAATTATATAATCTTCCAGATGGAACGTGAATTCCGTGACTATCAAAGGGACAAGCAGAGCAACGCCAAAACGGCTTTAAGACAGCTGCTCCTGGAGACCAGGGCTATCACACACAGAACTCTGGCCGCTGTCAGGGACGGACCACAGGCGTTGACAGCCCTACACGATACTATCAAACACGATGCTAGGTATATATATACACTTACATATACACACACAGATATAATCATCCTATCAGAGCCCACTGTTGAGCAAGGGCCTCTTTCTCACATGGAAAAGTTTTGAGCATTAATCACCACACTTGCTCAAGACGAGCTGGTTTTTTCAAACTTATAATTGTGAAATTATAAGTCCAGGTTTCCTCACGATGTTTTCCTTTACCATCTGTCAGTGGTGTCTAAATACTCTAAAGTACATATGACTCAGAGAAATCACATTGGTACTTGCCAGGATCGAACTCGCGTCCTCATGCATGAGAGGCCTTTAACCACTAAGCCACTAATCACTACACACACACACAGATACCCAACACGTATTGACATACATACACACAGATAGATACATACATACATATAAGAACATATATACAGATAAATCAAAAATAGTTATATGTACTTGCACACACACACAAACACATGCATACATACAGATTAATACATAGATATATAGTCTACTAGCTTTCCGCCCGCAGCTTCGCCGCGTGGAGTTCGGTTATATCGCGTTTCCAAGAGAACCTTTCAAAAGTCTGGGATAAAAACTATCCTATGTTCTTTCTCAAGGTCAACTCTATCTCTGTACCGAATTTCATTAAAATCAGTTCAGTGGTTTAGGCGTGAAAGCGTAGCAGACAGACAGACAGACAGACAGAGTTACTTTCGCATTTATAATATTAGTAGGGATCATCATCATCCTATCAGAGCCCACTGCTGAGCATAGCCTCTTCTCACATGGAGAAGTTATAAATTAAACACTAAATAATTACTAATGGTGAAAAAATTACCTTAAAAGTCGTTAATATAGAAAATATTTCAGCTCAAACTTTCTTCTGATAATTTTCTTCCAATGTAGATACGTGGAATTATCCAATGCTAGTTACACGGATTTGCATTGTGGTTTGAGATATTTATTCCCATTAATACACTATGATCAGTTAAATGAGAATTACACTTACAACAAAAACATTTATGAATATACAGTTTCATATCACACTTGTAACTAAAATGAAATAAAATAACGCTTTCTATATTAAGTACTAATTTAAGTTTTTGTCTTAGTTTTTTGATGATATATTATTTAAAATATACTCAGCAAGTCCTGTTTTAAATACATTAAGTGAGTTTACATTTTTTTTATGTGTGGCTAGTTCATTATATATAGTACATTCTTATAGGAGTCAGTGGTAGCCTAGTGGTTAAAAGGCGCAGGTTCGATCCTGGCAAGTACCAATGTGATTTTTCCGAGTCATTTGTACTTTATAGTATTTAGACATCACTGATTAGTGCATTCCCAAAGAGGGTTGATGTCAGCAGACGGCCGGTAAAAACAATTATTCAAAACTATTCACAACATGTAAGGCAGACCCTGGCTATAGCTGGTAAATTGTCAGTACAGTACAATGTCAAAGTTAACATAACTTGTTGTATGTATCAGATACACGGCCCTGGATCACATTCCCGAGGAGCGGCAGACTATCATCATGAGCTACCTCGAGGAATTGGATAAGAAGGGCCCGCCACCGCCGCCCACAGCCACCGAGCCCACCAGGAGGACCAAGCAGTGACGGGTGGGGAGATATATATATATATATACACTAGCTGCGCCCCACGGTGTTGTTACCCGCGGATTTCCGGGATGTAAAGTAGCCTATGTGTTATTCCTGGACGTCAGCTTCCTGTATACAAAATTTTATCAAAATCTGTTCAGCCGTTTGAGCGTGAAGAAGTAACAAACATACACACACAAACTTTCGCAATGATAATATTAGTAGGATACATATACACACATAAATACCTATATGTTATTTGGCAACCTTGACATAGAAGAGCAATAGTCCATACAAATGTGCCATAAATAAGCATTGAAGCATTTAATAACGAGTAGAAATATCTGTTTTCCTTATAATCTAAATGATTTATGGATTAACATAGTTAATCATAGCGATAGTTATTTCTTAGAACGTTTAATATTAAGACATGGAAGTACTTTATATATAGACTAGAAGACCCGGCGAACTTCACATCACCCTATAATCAAGAAATATCTGTTACGATTTTGTTATTTATATTTTTGGAGTTTACCTATTAAAGCCATAAATCACCGTGTTCTGAAGTGCGACAGAATGATTAACAT
This sequence comes from Danaus chrysippus, assembly GCA_916720795.1. NCBI lineage: Eukaryota > Metazoa > Arthropoda > Insecta > Lepidoptera > Nymphalidae > Danaus > Danaus chrysippus. The sequence continues at coordinate 1,327,848 of CAKASE010000072.1, read as the reverse complement.
ATTAGTTAGTTGTCAAATCTAATGTCAAAAAAAACGTTTGTATCAACATCTACTAATAAATTAAAAATTAATCAAAAAAACATTGTCCAGCGGACAAAATTGTGAATCTAAACCATTCCCAGATCCTTTTGAACGCGCACAAAAAATTTCATCAAAATCGGTCCCGTCGTTTGAGAGAAGTTCAGTGACATACACACTCACAGAAGAATTATATGTATATATAAAGATATATGTTTGTGTAACTCCAAAAATATAAATAAAAAACGTAACAGATATTTCTTAATTATACAGGGTGACTGGTGAATTACTATCAATATTTAAGGAGCATACTCGGTACATGATTCTCATTCGAATTATGTAAAAAAAATAGGTTCTTAATTTTTGACCAAATTTTCGTATAAATAAATAAATAAAGTGTGTACACGTTCCAAGTGTTCCAAGTGTGGACGCGTGCGGCGGCGTGCTGATACAACACTACGCCGCCGCACGCGTCTGTGTGTGTGTGTACGTATACCTAATCTGTAGGGTGTTCACACGATGCGTAATTAATTACATAACTTTTGGTTAACTTTACTTGGAAGTTTATTAATATTTATGTTATATTAATTTTTATTTTGTCATATATGATCGTCAAATATCACGTCCTCAAGTATCGATAGTAATTCACCAGTCACCCCGTAGAGCGATACGAAGTTCGCTGGGTCTTCTAGTATGTATATATTATTTGGCAACCCTGACATAGAAGAACAATAGTTCATACAAATATGTGCCATAAAATAAGCATTGAAGCATTTAAAAAACAAGCACATGTTACCATTTTAAATTGTAGTAGCAATAGTGCTTGTGGCACTAGTTTCATTGTATTGTTCATTGTAGAAAAACGAAAAATATGTATATATGAAATATTAATATCATTTATTATTAGTAAATCTACATTGTTTCATCAAAACCCATTCAGTAGTTACGTGTTTTTTTACCTTCTAATTATCATATACCTATTATTTATTATTTTATTTCCAGTTGTTTGCCGGCGACAGTTCGATCGTCGTGGTGTTTGGGAGCCTTGGTTGCTGTGAATAAAGTGTTAATTATAATTTTAATAAATAAATAAAAGAGGTTTAATGCTCGTTTTATTTAATACAATCAAAAGTCCAAGTCATCGGCCGTTAGCTTGATCCGTCGAGACGGTAGTTCATATATATGAAGAGTGCCGCTGCTGTCACCGGCAGCTATGCGGCATGAACTGGGAAATTAAATTGATAATAATTGGTTATACAGTGTATAATGCTGTTATTTCGTAATAATAAACATTTGGCCGTTTATTGTATGTAAAATAATGATAATGAACCCATAAAACTGAGTATAGTCATACATTTTGATGCAAGACGGCATAAAACTAATAACTATCAATGTTGTATTTTTCTAATTGTAATGATTGTTCGATAAACACTATTAAAAATGATATGTGACGGAAATTATATGTTATTGAAGTCTGTAGTAATTTATTTTACACAAAACTAGTTTTTGCCCGTAAGTTCCGAGTTAATTTCGGCATTATTAATATATGTATGGCTCCCCGGGCAAACTGTATTTACTCTATAGTCCATAAATGATAAGAGATAATTTATTTCTGCTTCTACCAAATAGAATTAAATATCTTATGTCCGTCTCCTTGTTTTAAGCTACCACCGCATCAATCTTCATTCAAACCCGTACAGCCGTTCTCGAGTTATAAATAGTGTAACTAACACGACTTTCTTTTGTATATCTTCTTCTACCTGGCAATTTCCAGCTTTAGCCAGGGTCCGCCTACTTTTATATATATTATTGATAAATCATCTACCCGCTCTGGTTGACAGCGACACAAGTGACAGTCGCGTTTCCCGCCAAACCACTGACAGGTACCACACGCCCGCTACAGATGTTATAAACACGCAGCAGTTCATCACATCCAGCCAGACCGAGCAGCACGCACGGACTACACAGCCAGCTCATGCAAGATATCGGAATATCCAAACATATTATCTGTGGATAAATATAAAATTAGCCAAATAAAATAATATACAGCATAACTAATGTTTTTCATTACCTTCAATGGACTATTCTGGTTGATATCATATACTCTAACTTCAGAATCCATAGAGATGGAAACGAAAATTCCCGGTTTTTGGAAACTGAACGAAATATCTAAAACACAGGTGCCGTGAGGTTGCAGGACTTCGTACACCGGATCATTGTCGATTTGTGGAGTTATTTTGCATAAAAACAGCTGTCCGCTTCTATCTCCGACAACAAATACGTCATTATAACTCTTCTCTTCAGCTGACCGTAACGGATAACTCTTGAAGAAATCAAAACAGGTTATATCCGGAACCGGCATCTTCTTGGAACCGTTTATATTATAACAAATAATGTTCTCGAAAACTTTAGAATAAGAGTTCACTTGCCACGCGTTCAGAGTTCCGTCGCAACCAGACGAAAAAAGAACCTATAATTTAATTTATATTATAAACAATTTTATATATATTAAACTTAAAAACTAAGAATATGCTGAAATTGGTAACCACCAATATTATTTTAATTATAAAAAGAGGTCTAATGACTTTAATTTAACCTGATCTGCTGCACCACGTCTTTTGCCTTTATTATGTATCTGCATCAGCAAATATATGTTAGCCAACGGCGCGTCAGCCCACTGCAAGCCTGATACTCTCCTCGAGCCGTGACATCCCGCTGGTGACGTCAATTGGGTGCCTTCATCAAGACTTCCGTTCCTCAAATTACATAAAACAACCTCCCCGGAAGTAGTGCCATACGCCAGCAGAGCTGCCACGTTAGGATGGTACTTCAGGACAGTTACACAGTTATTCTCACTGATGTCCAACGAATGGACAAATTTATCTTCGCTTCTCTTCAGAGTAAACACTTTAATGATACCGGACGTTTGGCAGAAAGTTTCGTGATGCAATTGACCGATGGAAACAGCTAGGGAATTCCCAGCGCTGCTCCAGGTGACGCCCAAAATAGAGGTTTCATGGTCACCAGCCCCGATGCCGTCTTTAAGCTGCATTTCCTGGAACAACCTAGCACCTAGAACCTCTTCCTCGTCAGAATCTGATGAATTATTGAGGAATTCCGTGTTATTTTGGTCCAATTGGTCCATCATTGCCGGTACCACCTTCCTGAGGAATTCGTTCAGGCCTGGCGGTGGATATTCCATCGCCTCAGCAGGTTTTACATCCTCCGGTTGGGCCAAACAGCCAATATCTTTGGACGTATTAGTCTGCGTACTCATCCCACCCTCATTAAACTCGGTTGTCTGTGAGGAATTAGTCCTCATCGGCTTCTTATCATCTGAAACCGAATCAAAAGCAACCGCCTCGCTATCAAAACTGCTCAAACAGGACATTTTTAAGCAGTCAAGACCGCTACGTAAATAAAATCACACTTGTTTTGTTTTGGTTCAATTGAAAACGGTTGCCATAGCAACTGACTTGTTTTGAATTTGAAAAACAATTCGATGTTTTATTTTTTAAGTTTTTACAACTACCTTTTATCTGCTGATAGTGTTGTTCTTAATAATAATAATAATAATAATAAAATAAACTATTCTTTTCCATTCTTCAATCTCCTTCGTGTGTCCACACAGTACTCAAGATTATAATTCGTCAAACAAATAAAAATATTGACATTGACAAAATATTACACGATTCAAGCATAGACATATCTTTACAAAGAAATGCATTCATTGATTCTGTGGCTGACAAAAATCATATATGTTCATATTAAACAATGTTATATAAAGCCTTATATACTACGGCTTTACCGCGAGTAGACTTAATCTATGAGAAGGCTTATCCCAATTACTATTAACTCACAAATAGGTTTCCTTACCTAGAGGCGCTATACAATGTTGCAAGAAGTTAATTTCGTGAAGATTCTGTCATAATAAATGTACAAATTTAATTGTAACTATGAAATTTTAAATTTAAACCTTCATTCGTGTCCGAATAATGTCTTATCCGACCTACTTTTCTTCAATGTTCTTACCATATTGTTCAAAATGCTCTGTAAATTATATTCTTCATTTTTTTATTTGTTTCTTTATATACTTTTTTACACTTAAAATAAATAGGTCACAATTTTTTATTTGATTTTCAAATACTCTTTATACCATGTCATTCTGTACTGAACAAGTACTTAGTACAAGTGTGTAGTGTACAAGTACAAGAATCGCAATTGAACTTATCAAGATCAAGAATTGTCGTTGTTAACGAAAAATTGTTTTAAAATTATTCAATATAAAATAAGTATATCAAGATATTATTAAAGATCATATTCAAAGCTCAATAGCTAACTTTTATTTGGTACAGTTTCAACTATTCAATATTCGTCTAGGTCTTTTTAAGTGCAAAATAGATTATTTTTATTTCTATCTAATTTCATAATACGTATTTACGCTTATTTATCATATATACATATTTTTTCCGGTTAGCTTATGATTTTCTTCTATTTTAAGATCAAATAGTATTTATATTGTTTAAATATAAATAAAAGATAATTCAGGAACCTTTGTAATGATTTCCCATGACGCTACATGACATATTTCCCTTGCAGATGTTAAGAAGTGTAATTCTTTTTAATTATACAATAGAATATTTTATGTACACTGTTTCATCATCAGCCTATCAGAGCCCAACCCCTTAGCAAGCGCCTCTTTCTCTCTTGGTTTGAGCATTAATCACCACGCTTTCTCAAGACGGGTTGGTGATTTCAAACTTATAATTGTGAAATTACAAGTCCAGGTTTCCTCACGATGTTTTCATTCACCGTCTGTCAGTGGTGTCTAAATAGTTTTAGAAGGTACATATGACTCGGAAAAATCACATTTCTACTAGCTAGGATCGAACCGGCGCCCTCGTGTACGAGAGGCGGGCCTTTAACCACTAGGCCACCACTGGCTACAGTGTTTAGGTCATACATATTCCAGAACTATTGGAAATAATTGATATCGTTTTTGAGTCAGTGGGAATCATGAAAGCTATAGGTAGTTTATTTATAAGATTTACGACCACATTAATGAAATAATAAACAGTAGAAAACATAAATTTTTCAGTTTTGTTGGTCTATTATACTCTTATAACGAGTATAATAGCCTTTTGTAAATAAAAGTTCCTTTTTATTCCTTATTTCAAAATTTTAAGGATTTAAGTGCTCACAAAAATTTATTTTCGTTAATTTTCTTTCAATTATTTCCTTAACAACAGTGGCAACAATAATGTAAGGTCTTTCCAAAATTTATTGTATTATAGTATGCAATAAAATGTAGACGTATTAAAGTCTTTACTGAAATGGAGGAGCAATTCTAGTTTTATACAGTATTTTTCGATCACTTGAACCATTTTAAGTGAATTTATGGTCGAATCTGGATCATTTCAAAATTTAATTTAACTGTGATCACTCTAAGATGAATTTTTATTTCAATGCTAGCTTTTATTCAAACAGTATTTACTACCATATGTACTTTATAACTATTTTTCAGTTTTGAGCCTCAGTTAAAAAAAAATTGAAGTATTTTTAGGAATTCTGCAAAATTTTGTCACTACTATTATTAGAAGCACTAGGAGGCACCTATATACATATTTTAAATGGGAAAGTTATAAAATAGTTAAGAACCTTTTTATTGTAAGTACAATGACCATTCTGAAGAGACGGTCTTTGCTTAAGCGATAACAATATTCCGAGGTTCTAAACCCTATCAGAATGGCCAAGCTATGATTATAGGAATATTTACGTAAATCTTTATATTATAACGAAATAAAAAATATCTATCTTGACTATTCTGTATGTTCCAGATGATCTCCGAATGATGTAATTAAATTAATACAGATGGAACATTAATATTTAAATAATTTACGTTTGACATAAAGTTAAGATCGTGGTTATAAAATTTTATTAGTATATTTCACAAAATAGTCGAAACCAAGTCAGTCACTGCTAAAATATATATATCTCTATCTTTTGTAAAGCTTGCTATGATTTTAATACATACATACATTCATTCATCCATACATACACACGTGCATTCATACATGCACAAATCCAACTTCCATACATCCTCGCAACTTTCGCATTTACTGTTATGTAAAAAGTTGATATTGAAATACGTGAAAAATACTTCGCAGCTTTTTGTCCGATAAATCAAAATGATGGACCCGGATATTAAATTTTAAAAGTTCTAGCAAAACTCACGGGTTACTTCTAGTGTGAAATGGAATAAATTCTTAAAGGATTATGAATGAATAAAGGCGGCTATGTGTTGTAATAATATATTGAAATAAATAGAATTTTTTTTCCTGTACTTATCTCTCTTTATGTATGGTCGCCATAACATGTTCTCTTCTACAAAACAGCTTGTAAATATTTTTTTCTAATTTGGTTTTACGACCGGCCGCCTGCCTGATATCAACCCTCTTTGGGAATGCATTAATCAGTGCTGTCTAAATACTCTTAGAAAGTACATATGATTCGGAAAAATCACATTGATACTTGCCCGGGCCAGGATCGAACCCGCGCCCTTGTACATGAGAGGCGGGTCTTTTAACCAATAGGCCACCAGTGACAATTATTGAAATAATTATATGTTTTCTAATAATCATGTCACAAAGAAAAGTATATAGCTATGATACAAAATTAAATATTAAATAGAATGTGATTTTAGATTAACAATACTTTTAAACAAATTATGTAACCAGAAAGTCTGTAAGGTCATGAGTTCTAACAGTTATTAACAAGATTATACAAAAATGAACCAAATATGATATTTGAATAGATAGTTCGATTCCATGAGTTATATTTCTCACGGGTTTCACTTTATTTCACTTCTGTTATTAATAATATTCAACATAATTTTAAATGGTATGTAGCGGTTAGCACTAAAAATTTTAAGTTCCCTTTAAACGACTTTAACCGCTAGCTTTAATTATAGCTTCGACAAAACAGCGACTTTTTAAATGCTTCAGAGATAGTTTTTTGTGCACAAAAACTTTTTAAATATATCAAATAAACCGTTTTATAATTTATGTCTCTTATCCTTATTCTGCAGAAGGACCGACGCACGGTGGAGCAAGCGTGTCCTTGAGTGGAGACCGCGTCTCGGCAAACGTAGAGTAGGACGCCCCCCAGCTAGGTGGACCGATGACCTTAAAATGGTCGCTGGGTCTCACTGGATGCGGAAGGCAGAGGACCCAGTGTTATGGCGCGTGCTGGGAGAGGCCTATGTCCAGCAGTGGACTGCTATAGGCTGAGTGATGATGATGATGATTGATGACCCTTATTCTTGAGTGAAAAAGAATCACTAAAATATATGATTAATATAGGAGTTTATACTTTTTTTTATTTTTAATGGTCTGAATGCTTAGCTTAGAATTGTAAGCTGTAATAAAACGTATATATTTCTTTTGATCTCTCGTTGCGGAGGGCGCAGGTTCAAACCTGGCAAGTACCAATGTGATTTTTCGGAGTTATATGTACTTTCTGAGAGTATTTAGACATCACTGACATACGGTGAAGGAAAACATCGTGAGGAAACCTGGACTTATAGTTTCACAATTATAAGTTTGAAATCACCAACCCGTCTTGAGCAAGCGTGGGGATTCATGCTCAAACCTTCTCCATTTCCTCACGATGTTTTCCTTCACCGTATTTATTTATTTATTTTTTAACACCAACAAGACATACATTAATAAAATCGAAAAATTTTTTCTATTTAAAACCCAGTTTTCTTGGAATGGTTCTTATTTATATTTGTTAAGTATTAGTAAAGCAGTGTAACAGTCGCAGATCTTTTTCAATATGATGTAAGTCATAGGCCAGTGTAATTGTGAAATGACAATTGACGTTCTAAACGTCTTTGAAACTTGAATAAATTTTTCATGATACGATTTGGAAATTAAGATAAAACAACGGTTTTTAGATCTATCACAGTAGATTTTACCCAACTTTTTGATTATTTTACAGCAAAACGTGATCACTGGCAGACAAGAGGAAAGTATCTGTCAGTCAGACTCGTTTCAAGTCACATTTAGCTAAAAATTTCTTAATTTTCTCTTGTACTGTTCTACATTCAGAGTTCTTATAAAACGCTGTATCTTGAGATTTAGTATTGGGGTCACAGATTTTATATTTTTCATTCCAGGTATTCAATAATTTCTAGTCATGTCCTTCATTAAAATTAGAATATTTTTTATACTATCAAAATCTAAACGAATTAATTAATTAATTAATCTTGGTTAGCAACGTGTGTAAAGTAAACAAAATTATATGATTTACATAAAGGCCTTAAAAAATGTTCCTTTATGCCTTATCATGAGCTGAAATTATTCAGATACTTAAAATTAAATTTGAAGCCCCTACGCCCAAAATAAATGTATATGCACAATTTCATGTTCCATGAAGATAACGGATTTTTATAAAATATAGATTTTTTTTATAATATGTACTGCTTAAATATTTTGTTGATAAATTAACCTACTTTTAAGTAAGAAGGAAGAACGTTTTCTTCTTGTCTCTCTTTTAAAATAAGTAGTTGGTAAAACACATTTTTACTTCTTGCATGTCAGATGAATTGAATTTTTTAAACTTTTGCAAGTCGTAAATTGAACCAAGCATAACAAACTGCGTCTCATTCCATGGAAGAAACAAATTCACGTTTTAAACTTCTAGAAAAAATTTGTTACAGTAAATAATGGTCACAATTAGTCCAGCGGGTTTAAATACGGTAAAATAGTTTAAACGTCTCTCCTAGCTCTTTAAATAATGAGGATACATAATGTTTAAAATTTTTCTTTGTCTATCCCAGCTACATTTTAATTATCTTATCACATTGAACTTTATGTCATTGTTTAATGATTAATTTTAATGTTTTGGAGAAGTTTTCACTATATTGTTCTGGATCTGAACACAATTTTGTATACATTCTGCTTACATACTTCGATGCTCACATGATATTCATACGTTTAAATGAAAGTAATTTGTTTCGGATTACACGTATTTTATAATTGTAGATTATATATTAGAGTTTAGAACTCACATTAATGCATTCTTGGAACGTATATCGAAGGCAGACCTAGTAGGTTCTTTTCAAATTTGGTTAGGTAGGGAGAGGAGCTTTGACAGTGGAGGTGAGCGGATAACGCGCGTTAGTTAAGGGGCCCCTTAAACTTACACTTGGGTCGCAAGTCCCAGGCACTGTTGAAGCTCCTCTCCCTGCAACGCGATGGACCCGGCACCCGCACGGTGAATCCATGGAATGCTGAGTAGTTTCGTCTCTACATTCTCCCGACGTTTCAGTTACTTTGAGATGTGCACATCTCGTCTGCCAGTTATCACGGTTGCTGAAAATTAACCGAAAGATCGGAAGTATGTAGTGTTGTACGATAATAAAGTACGCGTAGTATAATTGAAAAAATATTAGTTTTATTTAAATGAATACTTGCAAATTATATTTATAATTTGGCGGAGGTCCTTGCCGAATTAACGATTTTCCATAACATAAGGAAAAATCAAATAATAGACCAGGCTTAAAATTATTTAATTAAGTTTTATAGAAAATAATAGAAAAAGAGATAGGTTTCACCTCATTATTTTCTTTGATAATTGTTCTATATCAAAGTGATTTTATTTTGTAAATTAAGTATGACATCTAATATGATGATTAACTAACTTACTATGATAATTAACAACTCTAAAAGAGTATTTTAGTACTTTCTGGAGTATTCTTATAAACGTGCATCACATAGTGATACATACAAAATATTATACAGGATGACTGGTGAATTACTATCGATACTTGAGGACGTGATATTTGACGATCATATATGACAAAATAAAAATTAATATGACATAAATATTAATAAACTTCTAAGTAAAGTTAACCAAAAGTTATGTAATTAATTACGCATCGTGTGAACACCCTACAGATTAGGTATACACACACACTCACACATACGCATGCGGCGGCGTAGTGTTGTATCAGCACGCCGCCGCACGCGTCCACACTTGGAACACTTGGAACGTGTCAACACTTTATTTATTTATACGGAAATTTGGTCAAAAATTAAGTGCCTACTTTTTTTACATAATTCGAATGAGAATCATGTACCGAGTATTCTCCTTAAATATTGATAGTAATTCACCAGTCACCCTGTATATCTTTTGTAATGACAACGCAGAAATTTATAAACACTGCTACAAAAATGATATATTATACATATTCTCAATCTGGGCTCTTCGCTATCTTAGAATATATTTTGTGAGAATAACTAAAGTGTTCATAATGGGTATTTTATATTTAGCGATTTAAACAAGATTTAGCAATTTAAACTATTTAAAAGCTATTAATACGGAAGGAGATTATTTTTCATAAGCGAGGGTGCGCGTGCGAGTGTCGCCGCAGCGATGACGGACAACCGTTACACATCTAAAGTCTATGTGGACTGACGAGTGTCGAGCGGCGAGCCCGGCGCAGTGCCCGCTCAGCTGGCCAGCGGCCGCTAGCGGGGGCCAGCGGGGCTAGAGGTGCGCGGGCCCGGACGACGCGAACTATAGACGCAGCGCGCATCCTCGATATATACAATGTAATAAGAAGTTTGTCCGTCGCAAGAAATAAAAAAATTAAATAAATTTTAAACAATTAATATACAAATATAGAAATGAATATAAATTTAAAATTACAATATAAAAGTAATATAGTTATCTATGGAAAATAGTGTCAAAGTTGTTGTACCTTGTTTGTTAAATGGCAGCATTATCTATACATTATTTTCTTACACGGTAATTATATGACAGTTTCATCCCCATTCCCCATGATTCTTAGTGTGGCCAACCTGACGGCTCGTTTATTGTTAGTTTGTAATTTTATTAATTTACATTTTATGATTTTACTATTAATTGCTTTCAAAATTCATTTCTCATGTCTCTCCAGTCCTTCCGGGCCCCTCTGGTGCCTCTGGTGGCAGTCGGCCGCGGCCTTCCTTATGATGGATGTGTTTTACGTCGGTTATCTTCATGGTGAGTGTTTTTTTTTGCACATAGGTACTAATAAATGTTACTTTTTATATTATTGACATATCGTTCTAATTCAAATGTTTATTAAGTAACATTTTTAGTTTTGGTTGATATTAGTGTTTATTATCTGTAGTGATAAGAGTACTAGTTTATTTTAATAGTATATTTTGAATTATTCTCTAAGCGTAACATTGACCGCAGGGTTTTTCAACGTTATATCGTTGCAATGGCCTTCTTTATTATTATGTTTTTCACTCTTTAAAATGCGACTTCTTGTAAGTCGAATATTTAAGTAAGAAATCTATTGTCATTATATAAACTAGAATCATTCGTTACGTTCCAGGACTCGTAAGAATATATAATTCAAGATGAGGGTCGAAGCTGTTGGTGGAGCGTCTGTTAGGACGTGGTCTGCGGACGAGAGGAACCCTTCTATGAAGAGAAGTGTATGTAGCTGATGTACGATAGTAGTGTGACGGTATGTACTTTTAATTTCTCCATAATGTATCTCTTATATTGAGTAAACCATTATCAACACATTCATTTTAGAATTCCTCATGTGCTGTTGATATTATATATAATGAAATCCATATGGCTTCTTTCTAGAATAATTGATTATTATAAAAGTGTTTTAATAGTGTTATACTTTTTAAGTAAAATCAATTTGAGTTTAGTTTAAGTATAAACATTTATAATTTTTGTAGGAATCCAATATTTCAGACAGAATATTAATAATAATTCCATACATTATATAGTATGTTATTAATGATGATACTAACTAGACCGATATATAAAGAATTGTTTTATTTGAATAATAAACCTTGATAGTTATATGAAGTGTAATTTATTTGTGGATATTTTAAGATTAATATAAAATATTATATTTTTATTTTCAAACAATCCTTGATGTAATTGTCTCTGTAGGTCTTTATATATGAACAATATTGTTTGTGAACAGTATTAATATATTGTATTATGTATTACAGATGGTGTTATTGGACTGTACTTGAGATTCATCCATCAGGAGATGACGGCTGATCATCAAGTGTTAGATGAAAACTAACAATGAACCAAGTATTGATAAAACATAGAATTATATGAAGAGGAGAATGACTCGGTTAGTGTAACATATTAGAATAGAGAAGACTTGAAGTATCAACTGTAGCAGTCTCCAGACAATATAAGGAGTGTGTTCACTATAAACATGTACAGTACGCGTTTGATGTGTCTATTGATATCAAAGAACCTCCTGGAATGTACGTATACATAGAAAGATAATTAATTTTAATTTATTTAAAACAATTTAGAGCTCTCCTACAGAAACATCTTCCTCAATCAAAGTACTCATAGTTCCACTACCGTCGTATGTTTTCACTACATGGTCTGTCCATCGATCATGAAATATGTTTGTTTCAAAATATAAAGATAAGTAAAGTTAATGATATCATTAATATTTGGATATCCAAACAAGTCTTTGTAGAGGACCGCAGTCTTAAGAAAAATATTATTATCTAAACACTATATTTGGTGAAGGCTTATTAATTTGATACTTTGGTTTAATTCATTGTTATTTTTATTTTACCTTTTTTGTTGTTAATCTTTGACCACATCCTAAAATATGTGCTATCTTTAATATGAACAATGATAATTTATTATGTAGTGGATAGTCTTTATATGAAATAGTATTATTTGTAACGTTCCAGGACTCGTGAGACTATATAATTCAAGATGAGGGTCGAAGCTGTTTGTAGAGCGTCTGTTAGGACGTGGTCTGCGGACGAGAGGAAACCTTCTATGAAGAGAAGTGTATGTAGCTGAAGTACGATAGTAGTGTGACGGTATGTACTGTTGAATATTTAATATTATTCTGTTATTATTTATAGTAAGGGTGAATATTATTTGCGTTTATTTATTCAATACTTTTATTTTTATTACTTAGTCTTGAAATGTTCGTGGAGGTTCAGGGAAGTTCTGAAGGCTGAAAAAAATTATTCATTTCCAGGAAAACCCTAAAATCAGCCCTTTTCTATATCCCATACAAATGTTTTCTTTGACATTAGATTTGACAACTAACTAATATGTCAATCATTCTGTGCGATTGAAACAGGAAAAATTTAATAAATACCAATACCTGGTTATTTATGACGGGATAGAGTTCGCCCGGTCAGCTATACATATATTACGAAGACGAAGTCGCGGGCAAAAACTAGTTTAATATATTAATGGAGACGTAAAATTTAACAATTTAAATTATTAAACAATTTTAAGTAACCTCATATTGCTATTGGATTATTTTAAAACCATAAATAAAGTACAGCTTTCCTCTTTGTTAAAAAAAATTCTAACGCTTGTTTCTTAGCATCACTTGTATGTTATTTTGTATGTTTGTTACTTACTGTCAGAAATAAATAATAATAATTATAATAATAACTAGCTGCTGCCCGCTGCTCCGTCCGCGTGAACATCACAGTTGTTCTCCGTCACTAAGGCCACTGAACCTGAACTCCTTCCACTTCATGGTTCAACCCGTGAATTTTCGGGATCGGGTAATCGGCATTATGTAATCGGATAATCGGGATAAAAAGTAGCCGAAGTCATTTTCCTGGGCTTCATTTATATACATACTAAAATTCATCACGAACGGTTCAACGGCTTAGGAATTAAAACTTAACAGACGTACAGTTACTTTCCTATTTATAATATTAGTAGGGATTTGAAAAATAATAAATAAACACTGTTATAAAATACTAAATTATAAAGTTGATATTTGTTTAATAACACAAAAAAGGATAGAGTTATAAATGGAAGCAGTTTATCCCTACTAATATTATAAATGCGAAAGTAACTCTGTCTGTCTATCTGTTACGCTTTCAAACCTGAACCGTTGAACTGATTTTAATGAAATTTGGTACAGAGATGGAGTTGACCTTGAGAAAGAACATGGGACAGTTTTTATCCCAGACTTTGAAAAGTTCTCTTGGGCGAAGCTGCGGGCGGAAAGCTAGTTATAAAAGTACCACATATCTTTTTATAAGTGTTTGTAATCCAATTTTACATATGGTTCTGGAAATAAAGTGATTTATTTATTTATTTAATATAACGGTATCCTTACAGATATCTAATCATAATATGAGGCGAGTGCAGTGTACACAATGGGAAAAGAGTACGTCCATGTGTTTTAGCCTAAAGTGAATGGAATTGCTCACATGTACCCAAAGTGCACACTCGCCTTGTATGACATAATCAATGGAATAGAAATATCTAGCACTCCACGAACTTAAACACTGAACGAATCTCTTTTTTTTTCATTCTAGTTTTATTTTGAATAATTAAAAATATGCTACTTTTAGTCTGTCATTTTATAAGCGAGTGTTTTTGTAATTTTTTTTAAATATTTAATAATTTATTTTAAACTGACAATAATTGAAGTATGTAAGTGTCTTTGTATGTCTTTATATAAGAACAATATTGTATTATGTATTACAGATGGTGTTATTGGACTGTACTTGAGATTCATCCATCAGGAGATGACGGCTGATCATCAAGTGTTAGATGAAAACTAACAATGAACCAAGTATTGATAAAACATAGAATTATATGAAGAGGAGACTGACTCGGTTAGTGTAACATGTTAGAATAGAGAAGACTTGAAATATCAACTGTAGCAGTCTCCAGACAATATAAGGAGTGTGTTCACTATAAACATGTACAGTACGAGTTTGATGTGTCTATTGATATCAAAGAACCTCCTGGAATGTATGTATACATAGAAAGATTATTAATTTTAATTTATTTAAAACAATTTAGAGCTCTCCTACAGAAACATCTTCCTCAATCAAAGTACTCATAGTTCCACTACCGTCGTATGTTTTCACTACATGGTCTGTCCATCGATCATGAAATATGTTTGTTTCAAAATATAAAGATAAGTAAAGTTAATGATATCCAAACAAGTCTTTGTAGAGGACCGCAGTCTTAAGAAAAATATTATTATCTAAACGTTATATTTGGCGAAGGCTCATTATTTGATAGTTTGGTTTATTTCATTATTATTTTTATTTTAACTTTTTTGTTGTTAATCTTTGACCACATCCTAAAATATGTGCTATCTTTAATATGAGCAATGATAATTTATTATGAAGTGGATAGTCTTTATATGAAATAGTATTATTTGTAACGTTCCAGGACTCGTGAGAATATATAATTCAAGATGAGGGTCGAAGCTGTTGGTGGAGCGTCTGTTAGGACGTGGTCTGCGGACGAGAGGCAACCTTCTATGAAGAGAAGTGTATGTAGCTGATGTACGATAGTAGTGTGACGGTATGTACTGTTTAATATTTAATATTATTCTGTTATTATTTATAGTAAGGGTGAATCATTGTTCATGTTCATTTATCAATATTTTTATTTTATTACATTAACTGAATGCTTCCGACACGTCATAATGATTAAATAAATAAAGATTGTAATTATAATAGTAACTGTCTCTTGCCCGCGTCTCCGTCTGCGTGTACATCACAGTTGTTCTCTGTCACTATGGCCACTGAATCTGAAATGTTTCCACTTCATGGTTCCACCCGCGTAGTATTGGGATTGGGGTCGGGATTGTGTCAACGGATAATCGGGATAAAAAGAAGCCCAAGTCCTTTTCCTGGGCTTCATTTATATCCATACTAAAATTCATCACAAACTGTTCAGCGGGTTAGGAATGAAAACTTAACAAACAAACAGACAGTTTGTTTGTTAAGTTATATTCGTAATTATAATATTAGTAGGGATTTGATAATAATTGCAATCACTAACAGTCATCATGCTATCAATAATGGTTTACAAAACAAAACCATCTGTAGTTAGCAGAATTAATGAGTTGAAAATAAATAAATGATTAATAAAATAAAAACACTTATATTTTGTTAATCATTCGTTTATATACAACTGAATGCATAATAATTACAAATATGCTACTTTTTAGTTTGGTATTTTATGAGAGTGTTTTTGTAATTTTTTTTAAACATTTAATAATTTATTTTAAACCGCCAATAATTGAAATAAGTGTCTTTGTATGTCTTTATATAAGAACAATATTGTATTATGTATTACAGATGGTGTTATTGGACTGTACTTGAGATTCATCCATCAGGAGATGACGGCTGATCATCAAGTGTTAGATGAAAACTAACAATGAACCAGGTAGCTATTAATGAAACATGAGTGTGTGATAACATAATAATAATAATAATAAGCCTTTTTATTCCTTATTTCTACAATGGTACAGTTACATTATAGTATATATGTATATTTATTTATTCGATTTTATAATTAGTGTTAGTATGTTAGTGTTATGAAATATGGACCCCTATTTGGGTAAAGGCCTCCTCCATCCTCTTCCACGACTCCCTGTCCTTGCCTAACTTGATCCATTCTTTTCCTGCTATGTATATTATCTCATCAGACCACCGTTTTATTGGTCTACCAACATTCCTTTTCCCCTCTGGTCCTTTCCATCGTGTAGCTTCGATAGTCCATCGCTTGTCTGTATAACGTGAGATATGTCCGGCCCACCTCCACTTTAATTGTAATGCGTGCTTCAAAGCATCGGTGAGTTTAGTTTTTTGACGGATGTGTTCGCTCTTAATCTTATGTATTTTTCTGATTTTCATTATACTTCTTTCCATTGATGTTTGGCTGCATTTGATTTTATGTTTTATTTTGCTTGTAAATATCCAAGTTTGGCAACCATACAACAAACAGGGTAACAAACATGTATCATATACTATCTTCTTCATGTATAACCTGTAATTCCCTTTTAGGATTTCCTTTAATGCCCAGAATTTTTTCCAGGTTGTGTTAACTCTTCTTGTGACTTCTTCTTCGTTGTTCGACTTTTTAAATGACATTTGTTTTCCTAAGTAGATGTAGTGATTAACATATTCTATATTGTTATTTTTTATTGTAATTGGGTGTTCGCGATAATTGGTTAATATCTTGGTTTTGTTTGTATTCATTTCTAAGCCGATTTTAGAACTTTCTCAGTCTAGCGATCGCATCATATCCCCTGGGTCTTTAGCTGTTTCGGCCAATATGACGATATCATCAGCGAACCTCAAATGGTTTACATAATGTCCTTTTATATATATACCTTTCTTTTTCCAATCTAGTTTTTGAAAAATAATCTCAACTATAATACTGCTATGAAAAGCTTTGGAGATAGAGCATCGCCCTGCCTTACTCCTCGTTCTATGTTTATTTCGTCTCCTCTTGTTTCTAATTTTACTCTGCTCGTACTTTGTGTATAGATATTTTTCAAGATGTTTATATATTTGTAGTGAACATTTGATTGTTGTAGTGCGTGCCAAATTGAAGAATGACTAATTGTGTCGAAGGCTTTGCTGTAGTCAATGAAGGCCACATACAGGGGTCTGTTGAATTCTCTATATTTTTCTATAATTTGTTCTAGTGTTTGTATGTGGTCCATTGTGCTGAAGCCTGACCTGAAACCTGCTTGTTCTTTAGGTTGTTGTTTATCAATATCGTCTGATATCCTTTTTAGAATTATGGATGAGAATAACTTGTATGTACTTGCTAGTAAGCTTATGGGTCTGTAATTTCCTATATCTAAGGGGCTTCCTGTTTTGAACAGTAGAATTATGTCTGATGTACACCATTCTGTTGGTACTTTTTGGACATCTAAGTATCATGTTAAACAATCTTGTGAGATGGTGAGTTAAGATAGGTGCTCCTATTTTGAGTTCTTCGTTGCACAGTCCATCTGCTCCGGGACTCTTCTCAGCTTTTAACCTTTTTATATGTGCATAAACTTCGGAGTCATCGATTGGATTGATGCAGTCTGTTATGTTCATGTGAGTTGTTTCTATTTCTAAGTCCGTACTATCTTGCTTCTTGTATAGGTTTTTGTAGAAGTCTGTTGCGTGTTTTAATACATCTTTTCTTGATTTTGTTTCCAGTGAGTTATGTTCGAGTTTATGAATCCATGATTTATGTGTCGTTAATTGTTTAAAGGCTCTTTTGGTACTTCTAAAATTGTTAATGTTTCTTGAAATAGTCTCATATCTGTGATTGGTATAGTCCTTTCGGATCGATCTATTAGTCTCTTTGTATAGTCTGCTGAGTTCTTGATTCATTTCTTTTGTTTTATTCTGTGTGCGTAGTAGCTCTGTACGTCTTTATATAAGCTTGACAGTGACTTCAGAAAAGATGTTGTGTTGGCGAGGGTGTGTGGTATTTTTACGTTTTAAACATTCTGTTATACCTCTTTCTAGGATACTGTAGTATGTTTGGATATCAATATGGTCTGTTTCTATATTTTCTGTGTATTCTCGTAGCTTTGTGATGTAGTTTTCAATTTCTGCTTTTGTCTTGGGAATATAATTAGGAGTTGTGAATGTTTTTCTGCTCTTTATTGGACGAGTTAAAAGTACTGTTGCTCTCAGCAGTCTATGGTCAGAAGGAAATTTAAGTCTGTTAAGTACCTCAATGTTAGTTATTAGTTTATGATGATTTATCAATATGTAATCTATTTCGTTTTTAGTATTTCCATAAGGTGATACCCAAGTCCACCTGCGGTATTCTTTCTTTTTGAAAAAGGAATTCATGATTGACAGTCTTTGTTCATAAGCAAAGCTTAGGAGCCGTTCGCCTCTTTCATTGCACACTCCGTAACCATATTTTCCCATCACTGGGTAGTTGTCTGTTTTTGGGTGGCCTATTTTGGCATTAAAATCTTCCATTACTATTATCTTTCCTTCCGCCAAGGTGTGACCATATTCTATGTTTTTGTAGGACTTTTCAATTTCTTCATCTATTGAGCTTTCTGTGGGTGCATGTGCTTGAATTATGGATAAGGAGAAGCATTCAAATTTAAGTTGTAAAAGTGCTGCCCTTTCAGAGACTCCTATAAAGTTAGTAATGTTGTTCTTGTATTTTTTCTTTATGAGAAATCCTACTCCATATAGTCCTTTGGTTTCACCAATGTAGCAGAAAATGAGATCGTTGTATTCTTCAATTCTACATCCAATTCTTCGAAATTCTGCGAGCCCTATAATGTCCCAATTAATGCAATTTAGAGCACTAGTTAATTCAAGAAATCGTTCTTTTGATGCAAGTGTTCTTACATTGTAAGTGCAAATCTTTAGTGTTGATTTTGTATCTTTTGTTTTTATATTTGATTTTTTACTGATAACACTAGACACAATATATTAAAGACAATGAGCTACACATTATATGGAGAGGGAAGTGACTGAGATTTAAACATATTAGAATGTAAAAGACTTGAAGTATCAAGTGTAGTGTTGAAGGTGTAGTGTTGCAGCGGCTCAAACAGTCAATGTCTTTTAATACAAGCTTTATCCATACATTTGTATGTAGCTCCTGCGGGACTTGCTTCATGTTAAGAATCATTGTTTCAGTAGCTTCTGATGAGTTCACTAACAGAGGCTGTTAGCTGTTAAGATTGTTAACTTACTGTTGTTACATATTATTATAGGTGTTATTTTATTATATGTGTAAGGCGCCGTCACAGTATCTATAATATACAGGGTGACTGGTGAATTACTATCAATACTTGAGGACGTGATATTTGACGATCATATATGACAAAATAAAAATTAATATAACATAAATATTAATAAACTTCTAAGTAAAGTTAACCAAAAGTTATGTAATTAATTACGCATCGTATGAACACCCTACAGATTAGGTATACACTCACACTCACACATACGCGAGAGGGGCGTGGTGTTGTATCAGCACGCCGCCGCACGCGTCCACACTTGGAACACTTGGAACGTGTCAACACTTTATTTATTTATACGGAAATTTTGTCAAAAATTAAGTGCATATTTTTTTTACATAATTCGAATGAGAATCATGTACCGAGTATGCTCCTTAAATATTGATAGTAATTCACCAGTCACCCTGTATATAAACATAATGTATCCACTTGACTATAGCTGTGAGCTTAGAGACTTGGACAGTAACACTAGATTTTGACATCGCCAGGGGGCGCTGCGCTTTCTTAGTGGTTCAAATGACCTAGCTTAGTAGGAGTACCATCGAAAATCTTCGATCTCATTAATTAGCTTACTATAGTTTTTATAAAATGAAATTAAGATTTTTGTACACATATGTGATTTTTATTATTCTAAAATTTCGGAATCCCGACGTTCCGGTTATACTCTGATCACGAACAGATGAGTTGAAAGTGTCTGTTAGTTAGTCTTATTATTTGTCTTCTTTCTGCCACTATCGATTTCTTGATTGAAACTAATATTTTCGTTTTACAACTATATGCATCATATTACTTTGTAGCAACCTTGATCACAACGTCAAAGCTTGTTAAAACGACCCTATATCCAGACTCAACACATTCGTTGAGGACGCTTCGTTAATCAACGTCATTTACAGCCTCACAAAGTCATCTCATCCTGACTCACAGCTTAGAGACTTCGACAGCGTCTAAGACCTTTAAGACCTACTCTTTAAATTCCGACGTGGAGCGGGTTTATAGTGTTTCAAGTCTTTAATGCTGTATACAGTCAACTGTTAATTGTGTATTTAAAAATTTGCTGGTTTCAAGAGAATGGTCACACTAGATAGAAGACTTGTGACGTCATTCTGTGTGTTTAGAGAGGGGCGGGTTTGGTGAGGGAGCATCGCTCGTTAGGGTTCGATTAGCTAAACGCAATCGCCTCCAAGGACCTCTAAAAGCTCTACAAATCAATTTTTATAATGATCGCCTAGACGGGTGACAGGTTGTATAAGTTGTCCCCCTGTCATAGTAGGAAGGTGTGGGAATTGTGAGTCGAAAACATGTAGCACTGTATGTATAAGTGAGTAGGTTGTACTACAATTATCTCACACGGCTGGTGGATCACTTATTAACACTATCACTACACACACACACACATACTGTCCTTCACTAAACGGATGTCTCTGTACAGGTAATACTTGGACACGGAGCTGTGGATTCTGTTGGTGAGGTCGAGATCAGTGTATAAGAAACTAGTTCCTTACTTAATTTTCATTATAATATACATAAAAATAAGTTTTGTAGTTTTCCTGGTACCTCTGGTTGCCGCCTTACATATGTAATTAGTGTTTCCTTTTTACTTTTTAACAAGTACAGAGCACCCTCTCTCTCCCCGATCACTAAAGGCGGGCTCCTCAATACTCGTTAATCATGAGCAATATCCCGATACCGAAAACACCAACACATCTAGAGCTATTCAAGGAAGATACTTCATTGAGCTCCTACTAAGTATATCGTCGCACAACTTTAAGAAGCGGCCAAAGCCTTTAGTTAATAGTTATGCTTATGGAAGATAAAAGGAGTATCTTCATCATCAGAAATGATGTTCAGTGTCAGCAAAAGATGCAAATAATCAGTTTAACTTATATTTTTTATTAAAGTTAACATTTAAACTTAGTTTAATATGTATTTTCTAAAGTAGCGTCTTCAATGCATAAAATGTAATAAAATTCACACTAATTGATTTGAAAGTCAGGGGAAAATGTAGGTCTATTAAAAACTTTTTTCCGTATTACTCTTAATTCTTTTAATTAATTTTAAACAAAATTATTTATGAAATAACTTGATTTTATTAAGTAAAAATTAGAAATATTTAAAATGAATGAATTAATTTAAAAATTTTGCAGCCTTTGGTTCGACGGTCGGTGGATGCAATGAAACCAAAATTATTTGACTTAATTTAATTAAAAGTAAGTTACAACTAGGGTGTGACTATGTTGCACGAAGGTTGAACAAATAGTGACATTAATTTAATCAAATTCTTAAAAGAAATCTTATAATCTAAAAACATAAAAGAAATATAAAACCAAAAAGTGTCTTCACACGGAACTGCTGAGTCAGACCCGTGTAGGATAGCCGAGTTTACCCAGAAGTTTAAAAATATATATGTTTTTATACTTTTAATATTTCATTTACAGTAATAAAATAATCTTTTGTCCTTGGTGTCTATTGAAATTTGTGTCACATTGCAGAAAGTAAAGGAAGTTTTCGTTGACGAACGCCGTAAATTCTAGAATTGAAAGACCCTGTATTTTTTATAATAAAAATCCAAATAAGTAATGTTTTTAAATAAAAATTAAAAAATATATAAATAAAAATACTTCAACTGCGAATCCTAAAATATTAAAAACAACAGGAAAGTGATAATCTAGAATTTCCAGATAAAAATTCAAAAAGAAAACTAAATCGTGTCTATGATTTCTTTACTGTTTATTTTATATCTGTATTTAAATAGATGTAACTCTATTTCAATTCATAATTAAATAAAGAGGTCAATCCTCTTTTGGTCAGTATTTTACAGTAGTGACTGTTTAGCTTTAAGATTCTTGTTTGGTGAAAAAAAATGCATACCAAATAAATGAATTGTGGGCTCTGACAGAAATTATGCCTACCTGCATGCCTTCTGACTTAAAACTACCCACTAAAATAAACAACTACTACTCTCAAAGATAGAGTTGGGGCATCACGGGATGGTATTCTACTTTGGTATAATAATATATTTTTTCCAAAGTAAACAAAGAATTAATTAATACTACTTTTACTTTAGCGAAACCATTATTATATCCAATAAAATATAATATGTATGATACCTGATTGCTGTAGTACTTTTTTACGTTTAAAATTAAAAATATGAAGCTCTTAGTGAAAAGAAAAACAAGTTTTACTTTAAAAAATACATTTATACAGTTAAAACAGCCATGTTTTGACACTTAAAAAAAATAAACTTAATAAACATGTCTTCAAATATATATACATAGGTTCATTTTTATATAAATTTAAATGGAACAAAACACTTATTAATATGGAAAAATATATATCTTCTTCTACCTGGCAATTTCCCAGCTTTAGCCAGGGTCTGCCTTACATGTTGTGAATAGTTTTGGCTAATTGTTTTTACGACCGGCCGCCTGCCTGACATCAACCCTCTTTGGGAATGCATTAATTAATGTGTCTAAATACTCTTAGAAAGTACATATGACTCGGAAAAATCACATTGGTACTTGCCAGGATCGAACCCGGGCACTCATGCACGAGAGGCGGGCCTTTTAACCATTAGGCCACCACTGACTTCAATATATATGTACATTTAAATTAATTTTATTAAAAGAAAAACTGTCATCTGATTTTTTTTTTTGTCATTGTTTATCAATTCAAAACTATAGACGCTCTCCTTTTTCGATAAAACTTATAATAAAGGTACATTTTTTGAGTACATATTATAGGTGACAATGAATCAAGCTCACATTTTTTTCATTCTTTCAACTAAAACTATCTTTAAAAATCAATGCATATGCATCATGATGATGCTTTTGTGTTGTCTGATATCAGTGAAGCTCGTGTACGTGTATATGTTGCATGATAATCCCGAAGGTAGCGGTGGACTTGTGGAGACGATCCCTCGAAGATAGTATCTGGTTCGGCCGTTATGCTCAAAGGGAAACGCGTACCCACCGCCGCTGTCTCCTTTACAGAGGCTCGTACCTTAGACAAAATGAAATACAAATAGATTACTAATAACTAAACTCAATTGAAACTAATATTCTAGGATAACTTCGTATATTTTATTATTTTAACTACATACTTCTTAAATTTCTGTTATTTTGAATAGCAATTGACATTTTACTTCTTGTTTTTGTGATCACATTTAAAGCATTCACAATCTCAGTAAAAAATTTTCTTTATTTAATTGCTTCAAGCACATATCGGAATTTAAAGAAAGCATCAAAATTAGTAAACAACATGATTCCTTCAATATACGTGCTTATTATTTGGCCCAGTATTAATAACAAACTTTCCCTCCAAGGACACCTTGTTCAATTAAAATAATAATATAAAGAAATTCATAATTGTGCTTATATCTTATAAGAGTAGATAGTTGGAGAGTTCAATGTATTTTTATTAAACAACTAGTTTTTGCCCGCGACTTCGTCCGCGTTAGTTTGGTCAAGAGTAATATATGTATAGCTGACCAGGCGAACTCTATTCCGTCTCAGAGGCCATAAATAATCAGGTTTTTCCTGTTTCAATCAAAAAGAATGATTGACATATTAGTTAGTTGTCAAATGTAATGTTAAAAAAAAACGTTTGTATGAGAAATAGAAAAGGGCTGTTTTTAGAATTTTCACGGCAATTATTCCAATTTTTCTCACCTTTTATACCTTCCCTGGACTTCCAGGAGTATTTCAAGACTAAAATTAGGCAAATTGGTTCAGCCGTTCTCGAGTTTTAGCGAGACTAAGGAACAGCAATCCATTTTTATATATATAGAAGAGAAGATAGAAGATTCATTTATAAGTTCTTTAAACTATTTAAACTCTTTTTGCATAATCAGGAAGCGTATACACATGTTGCTAAAACTTTATCCTTACCGTTAGCGTATCCACCACAGAATTTATCACCGCTGAAGAATTCTTGGTAGAAATCTGGCGTGTTCTGCAGACAGATGTCAAAATCAACATAAGGCACGTCGAGAACCTTCAGTGTTGGTGATACAGAATCAGTGTGGACCGTCGTAAGACCCCAGCCAGCTACCTGGAGATAGATTGAAAATATATAATGAGATGTAATGCTTTCGTGAGCATTTAAGTGAAATTAATAAGATTATGGTGGCCTAGAGGTTAAAGGCACGCACTCGTACATGAGGACGTAGTTTCAAAACCTGGCAAATACCAATTATTACCAAGTCACATGTACTCTGTAAGAGTATTTAGACACCACTGATAAATGAAGGAAAATATGAGGAAACCTGGACTTATAATGTCAAATTATAAGTTTGAAATCGCATCCGTCTTGAGTTATCGTGATGATTAATGCTCTTATCTTTAAGTGAAACGACCTTTGATGAGCAATTTGGACCAATATGCTGCTGATGAAAATGAAGTATAATATATGTATATACAAACATGGAATTACCTTTCCAAGGTCACCATTTTTGATCACCATTTCCGTCGTATTATGAGGAAAATGCAGACATATAGGTCGTATGTATGGACGGTATGAAAAGGGCTGGGTAACAATCACGACTGCCAGGTCATGTTGATAGTTCAAAGAAGATCCCCGATAGTAATGAGACACGTAGATAGATTGCACCTGGAAAAATTACATCAGCTTCATAATTTTGCAACAAATTTGCCACAATTTTGCATCAGTAGCACAATTTTGCAACAAATTTGCCATTGAATATCAAATTCACATGCTAATTCATTGTTTTATTTCAATTTTACTAGCTAAAACAGGTTTTAATATTTACTTGATATCATATATATTTTGTTTAACCAATTAACTTATATTACTTACACCAGACTACACAATTTTGGGCTATTGAAATCAAAATATGATTGAAAAATAAATTATGATATTAAGTAGCCATTTGTTAATAAAATATTGTGTTTTATTCAAATAAAAAAGAAGGAGGTACAAATATGTAGCTAAATATATTTACGAATATAATCTTGTATATTTGGTTCTACAATCTTCTATACTATGTATAATAGTATACAGGGTGACTGGTGAATTACTATCGATATTTGAGGACGTGATATTTGACGATCATATATGACAAAATAAAAATTAATATAACATAAATATTAATAAACTTCTAAGTAAAGTTAACCAAAAGTTATGTAATTAATTACGCATCGTGTGAACACCCTACAGATTAGGTATACACTGACACTCACACATACGCATGTCGTGACGTGGTGTTGTATCAACACGTCGCCGCACGCGTCCACACTTGAACACTTGGAACGTGTCAACACTTTACTTATTTATACGGAAATTTTGTCAAAAATTAAGTGCCTATTTTTTTTACATAATTCGAATGAGAATCATGTACCGAGTATGCTCCTTAAATATTGATAGTAATTCACCAGTCACCCTGTATAGTACTAGCTTTACGCTTAAAGTTTGGTTACATCGCGTTTCCAAGAGAAACTTTCTAAAATATGAGATAAAGACTATCCTATGTTCTTTCTAAAGGTTAACTCCATCTCTGTACCAAATTTCATTAAAATCAGTTCAGTGGTTTAGGCGTGAAAGCTTAACGGACAAAAACTCAAACAGAGAGACAGACAGAGTTTCTTTCGCATTTTTTATATTTAGTAGGGATACTATGTATAAGATATAAAGAATATCTTTCGAAGTCCACTCACATCTGAAGTCTGCTGATAACCCATATCCGATGGATGGTCCCAGTCTCTATGCAGCTTGCCAACCGCCACTGCGTAGTTTTCTGCTGGCTCAATTTTTTCGGTGTACCAAAAGCAATGAGCGGCTAAAATATACAAGAAATTTAGCTAATTAAAATAAAATATTTCAAAAATCTAGGTTAGCCAAAAAAGAATTTCACTATAAATCTCCTATTACACTTAAGGTGGCACTTTACTTGGCATTTATTTGTTGTGTTCGGCCAAATATGACCATGTGGAGGATTATTTGTCTTCATTTCACATATGCACAAATAAGACGCATACACAAATAATCAAAAACGCGTCAAACTCAAAACTCAAATAACTTTATTAAATATAGAATCATTACACTTTCTTATTGATGGTCACTTGAGACACTACCACCGGTTCGGAAAAGAAAATACCCTGACCTGAGAAGAACCGGCGAAAGAAACTTAGCGGGTTTTAAATATATATATTTGTCTCATATATTATATACACAATTTAATATGAGATGAAATAGCCAGGAGGCGATCGTTTCATTCCCAAGTGTGCTATCGATCATAAACTCATTAATTGTATAGTAACCTTTTGCACACATTACATAAGCGTTCCTTAATATTTTTTTTTAAATTTAGCAACAGAGGCATTTTGAACGCTTTCTGGGATCCTGTTGTAAAACCGTATACATTGCCCCACAAAGGAGTTACTGACTCTATGTAGTCGAGTAACAGGAGTAACAAGTTTATGTTTGTTCCTTGTACCAATGCTATGAGTATCACATTTTCTCATGAAATCATTAATATTTTTTCGTACATCCATAACATTGCAGAATATATATTGAGAAGCAACAGTCAATATCTTGATTTCTTTAAATTTATTCCTTAACGATTCTTTAGCTCAAGGCTATTCAAGCTACACTATAAGCTATTTTTTAGTCAAGACGTGTTGTTGGCATGCCAAGTGTGGATGTCTTGTTTAAGCTATTTGGACTACGTACAAATAGGGCAAATGCGGCGAATACGCAACGCCAAGTAAAGTGCCACCTTAATAGAATATACAAACATAGAGATTATAAATTAAATGTCAGAAATTCATTACGAAAGGCTTTACATAAGTCGAATAACAGATGAAACTCAATTAGTGATAATAATATCTTCTTCTGTTACATTAAAGTACATATATTTGCTAGAAGATTGTTTTAAATAAAAACGACATCAAAATTAGTAGCATAGGAAAATATTTTGAAAGCATTCGGTAGACTCAATACCAGAGATCAGAACTGTGTCGCTGACCAAAGAAGCACCGCATATCTGTGTCGGATTTTTCGGTGAATTATCCCACTTGATGTAGATCCCCGCGTGCCAGGGAACTTCGCCGAAGTCAGCCATCCGCCCGCCAAGCACCAAAGGAGTCGCGCGTGGCGTTAAAGTACCACATTCTATAATAAATGCATCAAATATTGCTTATTATTTATCATCCAATTGGTAAAAAAGGGGGTGTTATGTACACGATTTAGAAGTTATACTTCTTTGGCGTTTAGAAAAAATAACTAAAATGCTGTAGTGGTTAACGATAAATATAAAAAAAATATCAAATAAGATAATTGAAATAAAATATAATATAATATAATATACAACTTGAACATAGATATATATTAAAATGCCACCTAGAACTAACTTCACGATGTCGCTGTCGGTGCGAGAGCATCAATTAAAATTTAATATATATTAAAAATTTTATATATTTTTATTTGCTAATCAAAACTAATTTTTAATGTAGTACAAATAAAATTGAGAATAGTTTGCATCTCATTTTTGCTGTCGTCATCAGCCTATCAGAGCCCACTGCTGAGCCTCTTCTTACATGGAGAAGGTTTGAGCATTAATCACCACGACTCAAGATGGGTTGGTGATTTCAAACTTATAATTTGATATTATAAGTCCAGGTTTCCTCATATTTACCTTCACCGTCTATCAGTGGTGTCTAAATACTTTTAGAAAGTATATATGACTTAGAAAAATCATTACTACTACGAGAGGCAGACCTTTTAACCACTAGGCCACCACTGACTGTGAATTCTATATTCAACTCACCAGGTTCACACTTCGGTTGGGAAGACCATTGTCCATCCAGGCACACCATGTATGGTAAGTCGTTGATACTATAGTAATTGGGCTCTCTGCATTGCGGTTGTACAACGGTATCCTCCACTTCATATTCTTCGCAAGGCCTGGTCCCGTCATTTTCAGTAAAACATATGTACTCGATACTAGGTGATGCATCCAATTTACATGTCCCTGAAAATGATGTAAAAATCTTTTAAAATTGTTTTGTTGTAATGATATGATGTTGGAAGCGACTAGGACTTGAGGTGTCAAAGTGCTTTACTAATTTAGATGCTGTTCCAGCTACTAGACATCAACTCATCCAGGATTCGTTTCATCTACTTTCAGTTCCGCATCTTTTAAACCACAGTTTTCTATTAAATAAAAACTATCAAACAGTTTTGGACCGCATTTCAAATTCATGCCATTTCAAGCCTTAAATGTTGGAAAAATATATTTTATTTTTTTCAAATGACTTTCAAAATCAAGGATTGAAAGGTTTAGAAATCCGGACGAAATCAGGAGAAAATTCTTGTATAAAGTATTTTTTACAACTAAATCTTACGGGCACAATAAGGCAAATCGCTAAACCATGTCCCTTCAAGACAGTAAGTGGCTGCTATCCCAACAACTTTGAATCCTGGGTAGCACGTAAGGCTCAGAACCACCAAATTTTCTTGAACACTCCTAGGAACATATTTGGTACCATCAGCTAAGCTGTATAACCCAAACTTTGGATGATCTGGCAAGATGCAAGAAGAACGAGTTCTGTAAATATATATGTATGATATTAATACAAAAATTATGAGAAGAGTATCAATTATAAGTTGTTTTTAAAAGAATGACTAAGAAAATACAGTGAATTAAGCTTTGGAATGCAGAAAAGTGAGACTAAAACTTTAAATTTTAATTTATTGCAAACCACAAACAGCATACGATAAAGCTTTAAATTAGCTGACTAACAATTAAATGATTGTCTATAGTAGGACTTTTAATCAATGTGTATTATGTAGAAAATAAAACAATATAGGGACTAGGCCATCGTAAAAAGCTGCTAGACAAAATATTAGGTACATTCTAGAGTCCTATGATAAAACAAATATTATAGACAAGATTAGAACCCAAAATCCATTCAGGTTCTACAAATTTCTTACTTCTCTGTGGTAGTAGATGTTGTTGTGGAAGACGTCTTATTACATACAAGATCCCATTCGTCAGAATTATCAGCGCATTCCTGCAACTGGAATTATACATTTTGGATTATTGGAATATTTCTAACAAAATCTATTTATTTTATTGTAGAACTAGACATAAAACACTATACAAGCTCTTCCATGGCCATACATTGTGCTCCGACATTCTCCAGCAGATTCCTATAAATGTACCAAGATCCATCCCTAGATACCCCATCACGAATATTTTTATTCGGAAAGGTTCCAGGACCAACGTAGGAAAATATTCTCCTTTGAACAGACTCATGGCATCATATAACGAACTTTCGTCCAAGGGTGATATCGACATTTTTCATCCTCAAAATTGTGCCAAATTTGTTAGGAAGTGTTTAGATGCTATTTACGACGAGGAACGCTGGTAGTAATTGTTGACAGTTATTTATAGCACTAACTTGATTAAGTAGATTAATATTGGTACCAGTTTTGTTTCTTAGTTTTTAACTTTGTTTTAACCTAGTTCATATTTTGCTTTGTTTATCTTAGTTTTATACCGTTTAGTCTGTATTTTAGAAAAAAAAACAATGTTGTATACACCTGTAAAGGCTAATCATACTGATTTATATTTAGTGCATATAATGCTGTGTGAGTTATTATGTTAAGTCGATGGTGTATCTGAATAAATAAATAAAATAAAACTAGCTTTCCGCCCGCAGCTTCGCCCGCGTGGAGTTCGGTTATATCGCGTTTCCAAGAGTACCTTTCAAAAGTCTGGGATAAAAACTATTCTATGTTCTTTCTCAAGGTCAACTCTATCTCTGTGCCAAATTTCATTAAAATCAGTTCAGTGGTTTAGGCGTGAAAGCGTAACAAACAGACAGACAGACAGAGTTACTTTCGCATTTATAATATTAGTAGGGATACGTCACTATCATCTTTATAACTTACATTATTGCACTCGGCCCCAGCATCTACGCAAGCGCCATACGCACATTGGAATAAATGAGATGGGCAAATAGTGCTGGCGCAAGTCTCCAAGATCTCATCACTATTGTCACTACACTCAGTGGTCCCATCACAAATCTGATAAACTTCTATCATTTCACCGTTCTTGCAAATAAATTTTTCTCTGGAATTAAAAAACAAACCACAATTAAGATGATTGAGTTTTTTTAATAAGAACCATTTTTTAATTTAAGAAATTCTGTATATTTTAAGGTATACAGAAATATGACATTCTCACATTATATTATTAAGATTAAAAGTACCTAAGATATAACAATTCATTGGTTAAATATAACAACTAATAAAGTTATTATCATGGAACTACAAAGACGAAATGCCATCACCATTGATTGCTTCTTCTACCTGGCAATTTCCCAGCTTTAGCCAGGGTCTGCCTTACATGTTGCAAATAGTTTTGGCTAATTGTTTTTTACGACTGGCCTGCCTGACATCAACCCTTTTTGGGAATGCATTAATCTGCGATGTTTAAATACTCTTAGAAAGTACATATGACTCCAAAAAATCACATTGGTACTTGCCAGGGCCAGGATCGAACCCGCGCCCTCATGCATGAGAGGCGGGCCTTTAACCACTAGACCACCACTGACTTAACATTATTTATTCATTGTATTACAACAAAATAGCAATGAGAAAATGATCCTTCAAACCATAGTACGTGTTCCCACCATACAATATAATACTCACCCATATATATTATTTTTCTTCTGACAGGCTGGTTGAAGTTCATCTGAATTGTCCATACATTCTTTGACACCATTGCAAGAAGCTGTTCCATCAACGCAAGCTCCGTACGTGCAGCGAAAGTGGTAATATGGGCACCTGGAAATAATGGTCTATTAGAACTTTTATGCTGGCTTCATTCGCTTCGAATCGTGGAATATTTTGTCAATGGAACGTCTTTATTTTTTGGACGAATTATAGCCATGATTACTGTGTGGATTAAACACGAGCTGTCGGTACTTATAATGTATTAATACATCTTATATATTTTTTTCAGATTTAGATAATTGAAAGTGTAAGAAGAAAAAGCTCTACGATATTAGATATTTTCTCGGAACGAGTAACAAACCTGGGTATTGACTTAATTATTAAAATTAATATAAGTCACAACGAATTTGAACGCCATGTAAAAAAATAAAAATATATTTAGATACACAGCAAAAGATCACTGATACACTAAATCATGCTAAAAGACTTAAATTTTAATAGACAAGACAGAGAACAAGATCAAATCCAAAAAAGACCATAGTATATTATTAACAGTCAATATTAAACGCGTAAAAGGATGAAAAAAAACGAAAAGACCGTAAATAAAACTCTTTAAAGAATAACTTCATCTAAGCTGACTTACAGCCTGAATATTTTGATAAAATATTCCTTAACAAATTAATATGTCTGTGAGAGATCGCTATAAGCGATAAGACCGCCTTTGCGCACCATGTACTTATTTTATGATTTGTATTTCCCCTTTTTTTTCCATGTGTTGTGCAATAAAGCATTTTAAATAAATAAATAAATATGCTGTTAATAAATTAAAATTATCTTTATATACGTAATGGACCAAATCTAAAGCATATTTTACTTTTATATTTAAATAGGATATAAACTAGAATATCTTAATCACCTCACATTCCTACATATGTGAAATGTTTCGTCTGATCCGTCGGGACAGTCTCCAACGCCATCACACTTCTTGTCAACGCTGATGCAGGTTCCATCGCTGCACTGGAAGTGCAAGGTGTCACTGTGAGGAAGAAAGACTAACTTATACTAAGACTACAAATATACAAATGAAAGTGTGTTAAAATTTAAATGAAAATAATATTTTTCGAATATACTACACGACTGGCAGACCCTGGCTAAAGCTGGGAGGTTGCCAGGAAGAAGAAGAAGATACTAAATGACTTTATTTTTGTAAAAAACTACATACTCTCAACGTTTCGGCAATTTTTCAGCAACCGTGATCATTAAGACGAGATGTGAATGTCTAAATGTTATGATGTTGAAGTGGTTTTCCTTCTTGTATGTAAAATATACTGAACGGACTTTGATGAAACTTTCCAATAATATAGCTTAGACGTCAAAGTAGGAAATAGTATATAATGTATCTTTTATAAGATGCAGTTCCCTCGGGAATACGTCCCTACACCTGTATAGTGTATGAACTCACGTGACATACGATAGATGTCGCTGACGGTTGGTTCACATATCTTTAAATGAGCAATTCTTGTACAAATATTTATATATAATTGGAATCTCGGAATCGGCTCTAACGATTTTCGGGGGCGATAAATCAATCTAGATAGGAATAATTTACAGAAAAAGATATTTTCTTTAAAAAAATAATAAAAAGGAGTCGTTTAAAATATGACTCTTCCTGACATCTATTGGCGAATAGTAATACTACTTTTTACTAATTGCTTTAATGACACAACAGCAGATGGCGTTGTTAAGTAACAGGAAGTCGATGAGTGTTTTGACGTTAGACTAAGAAATTAATTGTTGATTTATATTGTTTTGTTTCTTCTTAACGTGTTCACTTAAAAATGCCAAAACGAAATAAAACAAAAAATAAAATAAATATTAATAATCCCTAAATACGAGCAAAGCTCGGTAACCAGATTTTATATATATTAACCTATTGTATATACTAGAAGACCCGGCGAACTTCGTATCGCCCTATAATCAAGAAATATCTGTTTCGTTTTTCTATTCATATTTTTGGAGTTTACCTATTAAAGCCATAAATCTCCGTGTTTTGAAGTGCGACAGAATGATTGACATATTAGTTACTTGTCAAATCTAATGTCAAAAAAAACGTTTGTATCAACAACTATTAATAAATTAAAAATTTATTTAAAAAACATTATCCAGCAGACAAAATTGTGAATCTAAACAATTCCCAGATCCCCTTGAACACACATAAAAAATTTCATCAAAATCGGTCCAGTCGTTTGAGAGAAGTTCAGTGACATACACACTCACAGAAGAATTATATATATATAAAGATTACTTTTTATTCTCTGAAGACAATACTAAAGACTATGCAAAGACATTGGCAAAAACTAGTTATTTACATATTAATAAGATCTTAAAGTGCTCGCAATTGTACAATGATGTTGTCATTATATCAAGTACTTACCTGATTCTCAAGATTTTAATTCACCAGAAATGAACTCGTACTTAACTGCACTAGTTACATTTTATAAGATTAAAGAGAACTCAAAAATAACCGAAAAATATGATGAAAATAAAGAGAAAAGAGAAAGGCTTACAATCTCTAGTAAGCAGTACTTAAATGTAAATCAAGAATCTATTTCAAAAGTCTTTCTCATAAATTAAACATACTTTCATTGGGTCAAGTAGATTATAAGTAAAGAAATATTTAAAACGAATTAACGCCCTAAAAAAATAATTTAATTGCTTCTTATTTTAATAAAAGCCGAAACAGTGTATATAATCTTAAGGAAAACAATTAATATTAATAACTAGTAAGCCATTGTTTCTGCTAAAAGGAATTCAATATTACTCACTCGCAATCTGTCCCACGTTTGAAACGATCCAAAATAGAATCACTGAAAACAGAAAAATATAACATTATAATAGACTACACCAAAAAATAAATAAATATTATGGAAGAAACGTTTGTTTGTTTTATTAATATAATATAATACATGACTCAAAGTTAAATGAGACGAAACCTCTCGTCATTCCATGTATTCACGGTGCGTGTGTCGGGTCCATCGTTGTAGTGAGAGGAGCTTCAACAGTGACTGGGACTTGTGACCCAGGTGTAGGTTTAAGGGACCCTATCTACTGTATAAATTCCTATCTCCTAACCAAATTTGAAGCTACTAGGGCTGCCTTCGAAGTACATTCTAAGAATGAATAAATGTGAGATCTGGACAGTACTAAGTCTTTGAGTAGGTTGTAGAGAGATTTAGCTGTTATACCTCTCGCTCCCACCTCTACCGCGTACAAATCCACGACGAACCTATTTCGAGTTAGTTCGTTAGTGAGCTCGTAATATTTATTGACCTTGATGGTCTTTGAGGATGTTGGTTTCCCAAGGAACCGTAAGCTTTATAACCACAACGCGCTTTAAAATTCGTGAATAT
Source organism: Danaus chrysippus (assembly GCA_916720795.1). Classification (NCBI taxonomy): domain Eukaryota; kingdom Metazoa; phylum Arthropoda; class Insecta; order Lepidoptera; family Nymphalidae; genus Danaus; species Danaus chrysippus. Next base: position 1,293,144 of record CAKASE010000072.1, on the reverse strand, counting down.
AAAAATACATATATCTGGTCTGGAGACCGACGCACAAATATCCTCGGATATTTTGTATTGTTTCTCATACGTATCCATCATGATAGTCCATTCCGGAGCCGCTTTAAGGATGGAGTATGGCTTGACTTTTGATTTTACCTTAAATAATCTTATCATTTTAGTGCGTTAGAATTATAACTTTGTTTTAAAGTCGATAAATCTTTCGCAACACATATTGAACAATCCTAATATATATGACATTAAAAATAGATATTTTTAAGTAATGAACAAAAAATACTAGTGTTTGAAGCTAGCCATGATATTATTTTTAACACGCTTATATTATCTTGGGCTGTATGTATGTAACGGAATCTTTGAGCACGATTTTCACCGGTTTCTAAACATCTGATTAACTTGAAACTTTACATATGTCTCAAGGACCAATGACAATACAATAATTCGTTAATAATTTCCCATTAACCTTGTTAGAGCCGCCAGGATTAATATATTCTTTTCATAGATCCTCTATGAGAATGAAAGGGACAGAGCTAGTTGCGATTTGGGCATGTCTACAAAAAACTAATTGATAATCTGACAAAAAATATGTAAAATAAATAGTAATTTAAATTACAAAAGTGTGTTTGTTTTAGTTTTTTTTTATTATGCTTTTGTTTTTATAACATGTTATTTTATATTAACAGGAACTGTATCCAATGCGAAACACATGATTTTAGTTCCTAATCCTTGTTTGTATAAAACTTCGTACTGTCAGTTTGTTCGTTTGCCAGTCATTTAACATATACTATCATATAACCAAGTACAGTTAGTTTTATTTAATAAGAAAGAACGGTAAGGAAAACGTATATAATTACGACTGGTTTTCCTTACGTCATTATTGGGACTTTGAGCCACAATAATATTCCTTTTACAAACGGGAAAAACATAATTCATACAAATATATATTATTATTTTAATAACATACTATTGATTTGATTATATCCCAATAATATTACTAAATTTGTTCATAAAATTCCTTTAGGGACTACATCGTGTTATGCTGGCGATTAAAACTTTACGCGATTCTCTTAAAATTTAATACAAAGTCATCGCTTCAGTTAGAAAAGAAACAGTTTTCAAATGCATTTTCAATACAGAATATAAAATATGTTATATATTTTATTAAGTCCAATATTACCAATTATTTTATCAATTGTAACATGTAAACAAAATGAAAATATGCATAAATTAAGTACCTTAGGTTTGTCCTATTGTTCGACGCTAGAATAACGTTACACCAACCTGAAAAATAATAAACAAAAATTTAAATACAAAAATAAGCAAATTCAAAAATTATAATACTTTTCTGTTAATTCTCAAAGGATGGAAGTCTTTTTACTGACATCTATATATATATATATATATATATATATATATATATATATATATATATATATATATATATATATATATATATATATATATATATATATATAAAAGAAAGTCGTGTTAGTGACTCCACTTATAACCCAAGAACGGCTGAACCGATTTAGCTGAAAATTGGCATGGAGGTAGTTTAGAACCAAGAAATTGCAATAGGATACTTTTTATCCCATTCGACAGCATTCCCGTGGGACTTGACATGAAACGTCAGTCACTATAAAACGTGGAATAACGAAACACAATTGACAGCTATGCAATTGACGTATAATGACAGATATGTAACTACGTATGGATGACAATTTGATATTTGTAAGAAATCTTCTATATAAAAATAAGTCCGGTTTTCCACCCTGACGCTATAACTTCAGAACGAAAGAACCAAGAAAAGGGGGAAAATCTTTTGTCACATACAGCGCCATCATGCATAACATGTACTACAAATCAATATTTTAAGTAGATGGTGCCGGTGCATGATACATTGTTTGAAGGCTACTCATTGTTCTCTGCTCAGTTAATTTTATGTGACAAACCGGTATTGTGTTTGTAGTTTAAACTCTTAAAACCATTTAGTATTTGCGGGATAAATTTAGAAAATCAAATCGTTCACGAGTTTGGAAACTTATTTGTGTTAAAGTTAGACCAAAAAACAAAAAATGTGGTTTACAAAGGAGCACTTCAATGAAACGGATAATTTGCGGACACGTATAACGCTTCGATTCGGTATCTACTTTGGATTCACTTTCATTTACTTAGAGAAGTTCAACTAAATAACACTTCATTTCTGTAATCGAAATGAATTCATTACTGTTGTGAAATGAAATAAAAATTTTCCTTTTCAAATATAAAACAAAAAAATTCTTCATCTTTTAATCACCAAACGAAATGTTATATAAAAAACTTCTGGTGGCGAAACGGAGTTCGCCGGGTTTACTAGTAATTAATAATTATGGAAGGTTAAAATTATCAACTGCCACCTAAGTAGTCACCTGTAGTGATGTCACAACAATGAAAATTGGTTGGTATAAATAGAGGCGAGGGTAGGATTTAAAAACAGGCTCTCTCGAGACGAGTTCGAGAAGGTATATACATATATGTATATAAATATACCTATACAATTATATACCATACTTATACTTTGTATGAATATGGCCGCAAAGCAGCAAAAGCTCTTTTTTCTAAAACTTCAATAAACTGGTATAGTCCGTTAGATTTAGCTGAGCTTTGCATTTGTGTGAGTAGAAAAAGACAAAAAACTTTTAGAATTCAATTTTATTATATTTTAAATAGATACATAACATAAATCCTATAAAATAAGCAAAACTTGTAAAAGGCTAGATGGAAATATTATGAATATTTTGGAAAGAAAAAATATTGAGTGATAAAAATTTTGAAAAAACTATACAAATTCTTCTTCACTTGACATTGCGTTTTTAACATTTGATTTTGCTACCAGTACAAAGGGTGAAGTGAGGAAGATGCGGGGCGGAGTAAAAGCAGAATAAACCGGTTCAAAACTAGAAAAGAACGTGGCATTCTACAATTTGACATCACACCTACACTATATGTATACACTCACACAAATGCAAAGCTCAGCTTAAATCAAACGCACTATAATAGTTTTTTGAATCTCTTTAGTTGGTGAAGGTAAGGGGCTGTCGCAATAAGTTAACTAAAAATACTGATTGAGCAGAAGTTTTTGATACCCTTTATATATATGTAGTTCACAATCCATCTTCTATATCTTCTTCTTCTATATATATAAAAATGGATTGCTGTTCCTTAGTCTCGCTAAAACTCGAGAACGGCGGAACCGATTTGGCTAATTTTAGTCTTGAAATACTTCTGGAAGTCCAGGGAAGGTTCAAAAGGTGAGAAAAATTGGAATAATTGCCGGAAAAACCCTAAAAACAGCCCTTTTCTATTTCCCATACAAACGTTTTTTTTTGACATTAGATTTGACAACTAACTAATATTTCAATCATTCTGTTTGATTGAAACAGGAAAAACCTGATTATTTATAGCCTCTAAGACGGAATAGAGTTCGCCTGGTCAGCTATACCTACATATATTACTCTTGACCAAACTAACGCGGACGAAGTCGCGGGCAAAAACTAGTATATATATATAAATGAATCCATTTTTCCCTTGGTCACGGCATCACTCGTGAATGGCTGGACCGATTCCACTATTCTTTTTTTGTTGTATTTGTTATTATTAGAAGAAGAGTCTTATGTAAGAAAAAATTACTAAAAAAATTACTACAATATTTCACTTTATAAATACAATAATGTGTCACTGGCAGTAATAATCACGTAGTTACTATTAAAACAAATTTAAATGCTCTTTGCAAATATATCGGCCGGAGTTGGTCTGTGGCCGGAGTTTTAATACCAAAATACCTACATAATTCATTTATCATTTCTTAGTGTACTTTTCACATTGGTTTCTACAGGATAATTTGTAGTGTGTATAACAGTTATTTCTTGATTATAGGGCGGTACGAAGTTCGCCGGGTCAGCTAGTATATATATCTTTTGGTTCTATCCAACAGCCTAGAGATTCAACTTTCATTATATGCAGAGTAAAATATGTTTGTAGATTCTACGAGGCGTTTTTGCTAACTAATTACATATATATATTTTTATTTCCTATAAAAAATCATCGGTTATATAAAATAAGACTTTATAAATATGAAATAATTATTATTATTTTGAACATATACTGTAATTATTTCTTGATGATTATTTTTCTACTATATATCTTCTTCTACCTTGCTATTTCCCAGCTTCAGCCAGGGTCTGCCTTAAATGTTGTAAATAGTTTTGGCAAATTCTTTTTACGAAGTGCCGCCTGCCTGACATCCAGTGGCGGCGTAAGGCGTGGGCGACGTGGGCCACCGCCTACGGCCTCGCGGTACAAGGGGCCTCGCGGCTCAAAAAATTTTAAAGGGAGATTCAAAAAATATATTTATAAATAAATGTTGTTTTTAAACGTATTTTTATAGACTGACAACATTTGCCGCCGACCAGAGTGCGGGGAATCCCTGGTTTTATTTGCTTACGTTCTTTACTTGTAAGCCAACCAATCAAAGTACGCAACGCACTCGCTAGGCACATACCAAAAGAAACGCATAATTTAATCGTTATTTAATATTCTTTATTTTTATGACTGTACTTACCTATTTTGATAAGAATAGTGTGTTCAACGTTTTAATAATATTTAGCGAATAAATAGATAGTGTTAAAGTACATTGCTTGCTCCTGAAAACAGTGACGTTTTTTGTTTTTGTATTCTTTGTGATTTGTAATACCTACACCGGTACATACATAAAGTAAGAAATATTAAATTGATAATAAGTATGTAACGCAGTAATTACTTGTATATAAAATACGCTTTATAATATCTTTTGAAGGAAACCAAAGCTTTAAAGGTAAAAGTTTTTTAAAACGAGCAGGTAGTAAGAGCTTCAGGTTGCCATAGAACAGGGCCTCGCGAAATCTGTCTTGCCCACATCAAATTTAGGTCTTTCCCCGCCACTGCTGACATCAACCCTTTTTGGGAATGCATTAATCAGTGATGTCTAAATACTTTCAGAAAGTACATATGACTCGGAAAAATCACATTGGTATTTGCAAGGATCGAACCCGCGCCCTCATGCATGAGTGGCGAGCCTTTAAACCACTAGGCCACCACTGACTTCTATTTTTACTACTATATACATATATAAATAAAAATGCTTTTTAAATCCTACATATTAATATTTTTGTCACTCAACATATTATTTTGACAGTGAATAATTCTACTATGAAATGAAGAAATAAAAAAATTATAAACCCCCTTTTATCAGACTATAATAATTGGAAAATCACAAAAAAAATCTTCTTACCACAAATAAAAGGTCAAAGGTCAATCACATACATAAAAACCCAAACATATTTTATGTTCCTTTTATATAAGAATTAAAACGTTATACATATAGACCTCTTTTTATCAGACTATAATAATTATCGTAAAATCACCAAAAAAATCTTCTTCCAGCTAATGAAAAGGTCAAAGGTCAACATACATATAAACCCAAACATTTTATCTTAAATCACGCAATTCTTACAATAACTATTCGATAAAAACGTGCAATTTACTTAATTTATCCCTTTTAGAGAAATCAAATTCATTACATTTACATGTTAAAAATGTAACTTGTTTTCCTTATAGTCAATAATTCTGTAATATTAATAACTAATCCCTACTAATATTATAAATGCGAAAGTAACTCTGTCTGTCCGTGTCTGTTACGCTTTCACGCCTGAACCACTGAACTGATTTTAATGAAATTTTGTACAGACATAGACATAGACCTTGAGAAAGAACATAGGATAGTTTTATCCCAGACTTTTGAAAGGTTCTCTTGGAAACGCGATATAACCGAACTCGACGCGGGCGAGGCTGCGGGCGGAAAGCTAGTTTTCTTATATAAATGAAAAATGTAGGAATCGATTACTCACCGAAAATAATAGCCCACCTCAAAATGTTGCACATTCTCTTAAAACTAATATTTTTTTATATATCACGATAAATTTTCACTATTAATACTAAAAATACTTAATTTTTACACACGACATGTTTATGGTACGACAAGTTTTGTACTGAAGTATACCTACTGACGAAGTTGCTACAAAGATTTATCTAAGCGCGTAAGAATTTATTGGGAAAATCATTATTGTTGTAAACATAATGCTTTAAAAATAAATAAATAGTTCAAAATAAACAACAAAATTCATGAGAAACTTATTTTCAAACAATATTTTAAATTGTTAATAAGATACTAGCTTCTATCGCGACTTCGTCTGCATCAGTCAGAATTAGGAACATAGCTGACCGGGCGAACTGTTTCGCTTTAGAGGCAGTAAATAAACAGATTTTGGATTTTATTGAGATGACATGAGACAGAAAATGCTTAAAAAATAAGATTATTTGCAAGCAATGGCAAAAACATATGCAGTTATTAAGTATTTTAATAGGTATATATCTCGTTAAAATAGTCCAACAACTTTTATCTTTTGTATTATAAACAAAATACGGGTTTCTTTTCAAAATTATTTTATACATAACAATTATATTGTTATTTATAAAATATACATATATTGTATGTTACTTTAATATCGGATTGTAAGTATTATTACTTAAAATTGGGAATTTTGAGTCTTTATTTTGAGCGAAGAAGATTTTTTTTTTTATCATTTTTATACTGTCTTGATTCGCGTAATATTTTGTCAATGTCAATTTTTTTATTTGTTGGACGAATTATAATGTTGAGTACTTTGTGGAAACACAAATAAAGTTTGTCGAAGCGTAGAAGATGACTTACTTTCAAAATAGAACCTATTAGAAAAAATCTATTTATTATGATTTTTAGACAGGAAGAGATATTTTTTGTGTTCACAGAGAATTAGTATAAGTTTAAATTCTAGTAGGTATTTAGAGAGGTTAAAGAAAACTTCTTTGGTTTTTCTAAATACTTTTATCAGAAGATACAGATGTTACTAAGACAAGCAATCGTAGCGGAATGATATTTAAATTTGAAATATAAAAGAAGTGACTTATGTAAATAGATAAAAAAGATTACAAATTTATGTAGAATATCGTAGTTTATATAGACAAAATGTCATATAAAATAAATGTAGTGCAGGTCCACAATAGGCGCCAACATCTAGTTTATGGGTCAATAATCTTTTCTCCTATTAGTAATAAGTAATTTTGATAAACAGATGCAGTATTTTTGACAGGAACTAATACTCGTAGCTCATTAAAACGAAATACTTCAGAAATAGTTATAAATCATTACTGTCTATAAAATTCTGCTTATTACTTGTCGTAGTCAGTGTTGGCCTAGTGGTTAAGGGACCCGCCTCTCGTTGCCGAGGGCGCGGGTTTAAACCTGGCAAGTATGTACTAATGTGATTTTTCCGAGTCATATGTACTTTCTGAGAGTATTTAGACATCACTGACATACGGTGAAGGAAAACATCGTGAGGAAACCTGGACTTATAGTTTCACAATTATAAGTTTGAAATCACCAACCCGTCTTGAGCAAGCGTGGTGATTAATGCTCAAACCTTCTCCATGTGAGAAGAGGCTCAGCAGTGGGCTCTGATAGGCTGATGACATGACTTGTCGTAGAATGTAAAATAATGGAATTTTAAGCAAAAATATCTGCATCTATCTAAGAATTTTTCTTCAGGTCACCCTTTAAGTGACCTACTATATAACCAGGTTTGAAAAGCAAGTTATGGTCCTCGTAGTATTTTATAACAGACCCTAAAAATTACAATATGATTAGAAGTTAAGTTAGTGGTGGCCTAGTGGTTAAAAAGCCCGCCTGTCATACTCGAGTGAGCGGGTTCGATCCTGGCAAGTACCAATGTGATTTTTCCGAGTCATATGTACTTTCTAAGAGTATTTAGACATCACTGATTAATGCATTCCCAAAGAGGGTTGATGTCAGACAGGCGGCCGGTAGTAAAAACAATTAGCCAAAACTATTCACAACATGTAAGGCAGACCCTGGCTAAAGCTATGATATTGCCAGGAAGAAGAAGTAATTAAGTTTCTTAAAATATTAATAGTCGAGTAAAAAAGTATTTGCCACATAAAGTACTGAAGATTATTTAAGGTTATTTGAATAAAACTAATATTTTTCGGATATACTACGTTTTTTTCTAATAAACTACATACTCCTGAGTTTCGGCTACTTTTCATCAACCGTGATCATTAAGACGAGATGTGAATGTCTGTCAGTTGGTCTTGTTATTGATCTACCGTCATCGATTTCTTAATTTACTGACGTATTAAAATTCACGTCAAAATTACTCAATAATTATAGACTATTTATTATATTATTCACTCCAAATTTAACCCAATTTAACACAATACATCCATGATAAGTCAGGATAACTTACTATTACAGAAATCAATAAAAATAACAAAATAGGTATATATAAAATTATTATTGATTGTGATAATTACAAAAAAAATTCATTATTGAAATTAATATTATATTTTTTTAACTATACGACTATTTATAATTATTATTATTTTATTTTGCAAATAAAACAATTTAACTCTTTTCTAAATTAAGACGCCATTTTGTGAATTGTCAAATAAACGAGAACTTTGACAGATTGTATGCATTTCTTATCTTTCGTTGCTTGGAGACGAGTTTTGTCAATTTATAACTTCAAAATAGCACAAAAGACTAAAAAAGACCAGATTTTTTCTACATCATGAGCGGTGACACAATATACGAAGCGCCCAGACGATTCAATGTATCGAAAATGAGAGTCCACGACTATTTATACGGTATGTTACTGTTTTTACGGAATATAACCGTATCCGTACAAGTATTACTTTAAGTAAACAATGAATACTATCGTAATTAAGATTTATAACTAAATTATTTTACTGAGAATTACTTATTTTAAGTTACAATCGTAATTTTAAGTAGATTAAAGTTATTCATTGTATTCTAAACTGATAATTTATTTGTCAATTTTATAATAAATTGTTTAGATTCTACGTACATCGTATCTGGTGCAAGGGACTACGCTCGGACTGCGTTTAAAGCGGCCATGGCTTCAGCACAAGTGGTTTGTTATTTGACAGAATTATAGAAGTAAGATTGAATAGAATTAAATAATCAAGGATATATCTTATTTTAACAAAATGCACATAAAATTTAACTTAGTTTTCCTGATAGTACTCATTTTTGACTACTTTTTACAATAATACCGAAGTCTTTTGGTGACACTTCCATCTCGTCTGTTCATCACGATTGCTGTAAAGGAACCGAAATTTCGATATTAAGTAGACATAGAATAGTAAAAAATACGAAGTGTGCAATAATAATATTAAGTTTCATTTAAATGAGTACATGCGAAAATCTTAGATGTCAAAATACACATAAAAACAAAACCTAAACATACGCTCTTTTTATTTTATCTCAATTAATATGAATTTGTAGAAAATACCTATCAAACACATTACATAGAAAGCGTTTCTCGTTTCTACTATAATACTACGTTAATACTATACAAGATTATTAATGAAATACTGTTGACGTGGAGTATGTAGTGACGAAAAGTTTGTATAATAAAGTATAAATTCAATCACTAATATTATATTGTATTTAATAATAAGACAAGAAGTGGAAATTAATGACTATTCTCTATCTCTTTCTTATTCTATCTCTCTCTCTCTCTCTCTCTCTAAACGTACGAAGATTTATATAGTGACATATTGTATCAAATACCTACTACCGGCTTTGACAGGGACCTTCTTTCATATCTTGAGTCCCGCCAAAAGTTTAACTTTATTATTCTTTTAACACTTAACTTACGAAAATATTACTAATACAAGAATTAGCTAGTATATACATAATATATTAAAAGCTAAATTCATCCACAGCGGTAGGTCACAAAATTAAGAAATCGATGGCGGTAGGTGATAAAATAACAAGACCGACTGACAGACACTCACATCTCGTCTACCCGTGATCACGGTTGCTATAAAGTAACCGAAACGTCGGGAGTATGTGGTTTATAGTCAAAAAATCGCGTAGTAAATACGAAAATATTAGTTTAATTTAAATGTGTACTCGCGTAAATCTTATATCTAATAAGCTAAATTCATTATAGGTTATCCAACCAGTGTACAAGACAATGTTCTCGGAACTGCGCCAATTCCCAAGGATGCAAGTCGGTAAATATATTAATTTAACCTAATTTTGTACCTTCACGAATAGTACAAAGGGTACGTCTAATGACTGTACTATACGTACTCCTGAAATCAAGTAATCTTGATAGAAATTCTTTTTTTTATTTGGTACTTTGAAACTAATTTGTGGGTTCATTGACCTTGTTTGAAATAATAATTAAATATTAATGCCAAAGTTTCTTTGATTGTTTCTTAATAACGAAGAAATTACTTGGTCAATTTAAATATTTTATTAAATAATAGTGGAGTTATGCTTTTGACGTAAAAGGAAATCTTGTAGACTACAAATAATTTAGAGGTGGCAGACAGGATTTTTATAATTTACTAGTTTTTGCCCGCGACTTGGTCCGCGTTAATTTCATCATTAGTAATATATGTATTGCTGACCGGGCGAACTCTATTCCGTCCTAGAGGTCATAAATAATTAGGTTTTTCCTGTTTCAATCGAACAGAATGATTGACATATTAGTTAGTTGTCAAATCTAATGTCAAAGAAAACATTTGTATGGGAAATAGAAAAGGGCTGTTTTTAGGGTTTTCCCGGAAATGAATCAATTTTTCTCACCTTTTATACCTTCCCTGAACCTCCACGAACATTTCAAGACTAAGATAACATAAATCCATTCAGATGTTCTCGAGTTTTAGCGAGACTAAGGAACAGCAATCCATTTTTATATATATAGAAGATGTACCTATTGCAAAAAATGTTTATGAACTCTCTAATTCTTTTTAGTGTACCACCCCAACTGTCGTTTACCCGGGCATATAGATCGCTCGTACAGGGCTTACTTGGAGCGGACAAGAGGTGAGAGGGCTGGACCACTTCAACTTGGAGGAAAAGATCGCTTCAAATTCACAGCTATGTAAGATCTTCAATAGAAATATTTAATTTAATCCCGGTACCAATTTGTGTAAATTTTTTGGGCACATATTTGTCAGTATTAAAGAATATTATGAAGGAAATATTTCTTTTCTAGCTTTCCGCCCGCAGCTTCGCCCGCGTGGAGTTCGGTTATATTGCGTTTCCAAGAGAACCTTTTAATAGTGATAAAAACTATCCTATGATCTTACTTAAGGTCAACTCTATCTCTGTACCAAATTTCATTGAAATCAGTTCAGTGGTTTATGCGTGAAAGCGCAACAGACAGACTTACTATCGCATTTATAATATTAGTAGAGATTGTTTGGAAGTTATAAGTCTGCTAGCTTTAGTTCAATTGATTATTTTCATTCATTGATATTACAGCATCAAGATATTTATATCTTAAAATAGACATATAAATATGTTTCAGATGTCTTGTAGTTGTTTTTACTTAACAACCTTCTCCATGTGAGAAGAGGCCTTCGCTCAGCAGTTCTCTGATAGGCTGATGACGACGACAACAATTTTGTAATATCTAAGTCACCTATTTTTTCCAATATATGTCATATTTCAGGCCAAAAAAGCTTCTAAATCTTAAAAGCGCTACCCCTGATTTCCACCCCACAACGCCTCATCAGCCACGCACCAGCTCAAAGCCAAGAAACAGAGGCACGCAGAGTTTGTACCGGTAGGAATTAACAGCATAATATTCTTTGTCCAAAACATCAAGTGACTGCTTATATTATCTTGGTCTGTATGTATGTAACGGAATCTTTGAGCACGATTTTCACCGGTTTCTAAACATCTGATTAACTTGAAACTTTACATATGTCTCAAGGACCAATGACAATACAATAATTCGTTAACAATTTCCCATTATCCTTGTTAGGGCCGCCAGGATTAATATATTCTTTTCATAGATCCTCTATGAGAGTGAAAGGGACAGAGCTAGTGTGTGATCTGCGCATGTCCACAAAAAACTAATTGATAAATCGTACTAACAAATATAAAATGAATAATAGTCACAAGCGTTTTTTTGTTTTTTAAACTAATATTTTATTATTTAATAGTTTTGGAAGATGTACTAAAACAAATTGTGGACTTATTGTAATGATCAGATGATTTAAGACTTATTGAACTTTTATCAAGAGACTAGTTTTTGCCCGCGACTTCGTCCGCGTTAGTTTCGTCATTAGTAATATATGTATAGCTGACCGGGCGAACTCTATTCCGTTTTAGAGGCCATTAATAATCAGGTTTCTCCTGCTTCAATCGAACAGAATGATTGACATATTAGTTAGTTGGGGCATTTCACGTGAAGCGGACAGGAAAAAAAAAGTGAGGTTTGGAAAATCGATCATATTGGGACCATTTATACTTCTAGTAGATATGAGTGTAAACACAGAATATTTTTTTTTGTATAATGTATATTTCACAAGTTATGGGTATCTAAAGAGTTGTCGTAATTGAAATAGTAAATTTTATGAAGGTATTTTTTCAAATTAAATAATTTTACAATAAATTATATATCATAGCGATACTTATCGGAAAAGACTGTTCTTTTTAACAATACAAAAAAAATAAAAAATAGGTTTTGTTTTCATGTCCAAAACCGGAAGTAAACTTTTCAAACTTGAATTTCATTCACTTCGACCATTTTTATTTTTTATTTTTTTTATTCAAAATATAGCTTAACATATATCAAAAATACCCTAAAAAAATTAAAATGGGATTTCTATTAGTTTAGGAGTTACATTGATATATGTGCACACGCGTCGCAATGGGCGTGATGTCTGACGCTAGCTTAGATCGGCTGGTGTGCGTTAAACATCATGTCTTGTATAACTGGTGTGGTAGAATAATTAAAACATCATAAAACATTATTGTAACAATGCAAGAACTAGTTTATTTTGTAATTTTTAATTTTGTAGATGAGTTATCTGTTATGCGACGCTTTGGACCTTTTGAAACCTCATTCTTACATTGCAGAGGAACAGGCGCTTTATTTAAAACTCTTAAGGAGACTGTCGATGAAGGACAAATTGTCGTAGAATGTGATTTTTCAGAAAATTAAAGTTTTGTTGTCCAAGATGCTGCTCAATCTTTTCAATGGAATACCGAACAAACAACACTTCTAACGTTGGTTTTTGACTATAGAGACGGTAGTGAAGTAAAGGACGGCAGCATCGTTATGATCTCTGACGACTTGATACATTATACACCTTCTAAACTTTCCAAAAGATACTACACAAGTATCTTTTGGAAAAATCAATAGTATTGTATCTAAAATAATATACATAGCCGACGGGGCTTCCCAACATTTTAAAAACAGATTCAACTTTGTGTATCTGTTTCATTACAAACGAGATATTAATGCAGATGCAGAGTTGCATTTTCATGCAACGTCTCACGGAAAAGGGCCATGCGATGGTCTAGGAGGGAATCTCAAACGTTTAGCTGCGCGTGCAAGTCTACAGTAATCTTCGAGTAAAGCAATCGTAACACCAATACGATTATACGTTTGGGCAAAATCATCTTCAAAACAAACAGCCATTTACTTCTGTTCTAAAGACGACATAGAACGCCAGAGAAATTGTTTGCAACCTCGGTTTGAATCTACAGTCACGATTTCAGGAACCAAAAAGTTTCACAGCTTTATTTCAACAACCATGACATTCTTGTGAAGAGGACCAGTTCTAGCAAAGATTTTAAAGTAGTAAAAATTACAAAATAAACTAGTTCTTGCATTGTTACAATAATGTTTTATGATGTTTTAATTATTCTACCACACCAGTTATACAAGACATGATGTTTAACGCACACCAGCCGATCTAAGCTAGCGTCAGACATCACGCCCATTGCGACGCGTGTGCACATATATCAATGTAACTCCTAAACTAATAGAAATCCCATTTTAATTTTTTTAGGGTATTTTTGATATATGTTAAGCTATATTTTGAATAAAAAAAATAAAAAATAAAAATGGTCGAAGTGAATGAAATTCAAGTTTGAAAAGTTTACTTCCGGTTTTGGACATGAAAACAAAACCTATTTTTTATTTTTTTTGTATTGTTAAAAAGAACAGTCTTTTCCGATAAGTATCGCTATGATATATAATTTATTGTAAAATTATTTAATTTGAAAAAATACCTTCATAAAATTTACTATTTCAATTACGACAACGCTTTAGATACCCATAACTTGTGAAATATACATTATACAAAAAAAATATTCTGTGTTTACACTCATATCTACTAGAAGTATAAATGGTCCCAATATGATCGATTTTCCAAACCTCACTTTTTTTTTCCTGTCCGCTTCACGTGAAATGCCCCAGTTGTCAAATCTAATGTCAAAAAAACGTTTGTATGGGAAATAGAAAAGGGCTGTTTTTATGGTTTTCCCAGTAATGAATCAATTTTCTTTCAGGTTTTATAGGTACCTTCCCTGAACCTCCACGAATATTTCAAGACTAAGATAAAATAAATCCGTTTAGCTGTTCTCGAGTTTTAGCGAGACTAAGGAACAGCAATCCATTTTTATATATATAGAAGATAATTACGTTCTATTCTTAGCTCTAACAAAGGATTTTTAGGTATATAATGATCGCAATTCTTCTATAAAAGAAAAAAAACTGGAAGTATAAATGACACCCGGATATAACGAAGTTCCTTTCGATTAATTAGTGAAGGAATTAAATTATATTTTTTTAATTATTAACAAATATAATGTAACTAGCTGCTCCCCGCGGTGTTACCCGTGGATTTCCGGGATTTCGGAGATTTCCGCGATGTAAAGTAGCCTATGTGTTATTTCTGGACGTCAGCTTCCTGTATACAATTTTTTATCAAAATCAGTCCAACCGTTTGAGCCTTAAGAAGTAACAAACATACACACACACTCACAAACTTTCGCAATTATAATATTAGTTGGATATAAACTTAATCATTAGTCTCAACTTAAGTAATAGCTTCTACATTATATGTCGAGGAATAAAGGTCATATTTTTTTTGCAGTGAGTCTTCAGCTCAGACTATACCGTGGGGACCGGACGCCAAGGTTGCAGATAATGCTCTGGAAACGCCAGAGGTTATGTACCTAGATGCATTGGAATGGGGTGAGATACAAAAGAAAAGGTTTACACGAAATAATACACACAAAATATTCCAGCTAGCTATTTAACAACAGAGATAAATTCAGAATATTGGATTTTGTGGCATAGAAGTAAATTTACAAAATAAAAAATATTGTGCGTGGAGTCGCTCCAAAGAAGTGAAACTTCGTAATAGAATGAAAATAGGAAAGGGTGGAAATTGATGATTAAGAAATTTTTGTCGTTTCTTTAAGATAAATTTTATTGACAGTACTTACAAGTCATAATTGATTGCCCGCATGCTTTCGAGCGACACACATCCTCTCGTTCTGTCTCTTTTTATCTCCTCGGAGCGTTAAATGTTTAACGCAACAATGTTGGAAATCACGTTAGAAGTTTCACGTCAAAAAAATACTTTATTAAAATGGCTGTCAAATGACGTAATGATTTCTACATGACCATTTTACTCTAGACAAAATTGTTTTCTGCGATATTTTCATAAAACTCCATGATCCAAGAGATATATTTCACCTTAAAACTTATTTAAACCTTATTCCAGTTCAACAACTGCCAATAAAAAGAAACAACTAATTCTAATTAATATGATGATTTATATTACCAGGTCCTGGATGTCCATACCGTCTTGGAGACCTGCCAGCAGATTTCCATACAACAGAAATAATTAACAAGTAAATATATTTAAAATAAGTAACTGGTTGTCTAGTGGCGCGGGTTCGATCCTCGCAAGTACCAATGTGATTTTTCTAAGTGAAATGTACTTTCTAAGAGTATTTAGACATCACTGACATACGGTGAAGGAAAACATCATGAGGAAACCTGGACTTATAATATCACAATTACAAGCTTGAAATCACCAACCCGTCTTGAGCGAGCGTGGTGATTAATGCTCAAACCTTCTCCATTTGAGAAGAGGCCTTACAGCAGTGGACTCTGATAGGCTGATGATGATATTTAAAATATTTTTTCATTAGAATGCTTGAGTTTTTAGGACTATACATATATGTTATATAGTTTCAAAAACTTGGTTTGAACTAAGCATACTTTATACATTTTTAGCGAACTTTGAATCTGATATGTGAATTTATTAATTGTCGTATCGTCTTTTTCATGTTATTTATTATTTACCATTTATAATATTTGCAGAATGCGCCACGCGAGAAAATGGAATGAAATTGTTGAGAAGGGCCAGTTCCCGAATTATATGAAGAAACAAAATGCTATAATCACGGACGTTGAAACTAAGGATTGGATATTTAGAGAAGCGGTTAGTAAAATACTCGTATAGCTCGCAAATTTAATACGACGTAGTTTAACAGACTATAAGAAATGCCTCATTAAGACTGCTAAGGTAACTAAAATGATCTTATCGTCAATATTTTTGACAAACGACAATGAAATCACTATATAAATTTCTTTTATTCATCTCATGTTCTTGGGAAATCATTTTAAACTACGCTTAATAGTTACACACTAAAAATAAGCCTTCCGCCAAAAAAGTTTTAGCTTCCAAATATACAAAAATTCATATATCTGATGTAATTATGTTAAATTAAACTTTACATACTATCTAGGAGATATTAAATTTCTACTACTAGCTACTTTACTTTTATTTTATTATTACTACTACCAGCTTAATAGTTACATAATAAAATTAAGCCTTCCTCCAAAAATGTTTTAGCTTCCAAATATACAAGAATCCATATATTTGTTATTATTTAGGAGATAGACGAACTTCAAGACATTCGCCTGGCGCTCTTGAACAAGTTAAAATCTGAACAGCAACAGAAGAGGAACAGTCGCATCAGCACCAAGCTGGCCAAGCTGTGGGCGGACAAGAAAGACGCGATGGAACAAAAGATAGACAAAATACGACGCACGAGGGACAGAGGTATAATCTATTAGAGTTAAGCTTTAGAATTCAATTTTATTATACATTTTAAATAGATACATAAGTGCTATAAGCAAAACTTGTAAAAGGCCAGATGGAAATATTATGGAAAAAAAATTCATTAATAAATATTTTGACAAAACTATACAAATTCTTCTTCACATTGAGTTTTCAACATTTGACGCTGCTATCAGTACAAAGGGTGAAGTGCGGAAGGTGCGGGGCGAAGTAAAAGCAGTATAAACCGGTTCAAAACTAGAAAAAAATGTGACATTCAATAATTTGACATCACACCTACACTATCCGTGTACACTCACACATGTAAAGCTCAGCTTAAATCAAACGCACTATAGTTAAGTATATATATATGTAAGTAATCCTCTTACTTAGACATTTTCTTTATGAGTGTAATGTGATTTAGCTTCCAAAATCATATTTTTGATGACCAAAATATTTTTCCACTTAATATACTATTTGTAATAGGGAATAGGAAAAAAAGATGAAGCCAAAAACTAAGTTGTTTATAATTAGATAGATAGATTGATCAGTGGCGGCTGTACCTTAAGTGCACTCGTGCGCTGAACCACCAATTCGAAAGATTTAAAAATTACAAAATAATACTTCATCTTTATTTTTAAATTACCATTTTAATATTTATTTTCTAAACATACAAAAACGTATAAAAAATTAAATTTCTAATTATAGTCACAAAGTTTGTGCGCTTAACTAAACTAATATCTCGTGCGCTTCGGCGAGTGCACGAGGACGGCTAATACATCTTGTATGAGACACGCATTAATACGCCTGACGCGTGAAACAAAAGATAGTTCATAGAAATGTACCGAGTAACGAGTCGGTTCTCGAGCGCCGCACGAGCGGCCGAAGATTACCGAGAGCACCCGATGTATGACGAATTGGAATTGAAAAGAATCAAAACTTTTCTCCGAAATACTATGCACTTGATAAATGCACTTTCTATGCTTAGTATTGAAAAAAATAATTATACAAACAATACTCGATTTTAATAAAAAGGTGATTGAACATTTCGCTTCAGAAAAAATGTTTAAAAAATAAACATATTTTAAGTATGTCTATTGGTTTTTTGTTGCATTTTCTAATTTTAATATTTTATTAAAGTGCACCACCAGTTCGATAACCCACCGGCCGCCACTGAGATTGATAATGTTTAAAGACAAACTTTGAAAATAATCGTCGCTGTCTCTTGTTAGTTGCTGATTTGATTTTAATGCAACAGTTCAAATTATTTACTAGCTAGCTAATTATTCCCTACGGTTGTATCCGCATATTAAACTCCATTGATATTATTTTTTCATCGTTATACAGATTTATTCGATTAAAAAAAATACTGAAATCAGATATCTAAGTAGTAAAAATTTAACTGCCTCAAAACAACGCACTTTCTATTAAATAAAACATTTTAAATCAGCCTTTATTTGAAGAGGTAATAACCTAACAAAGGATTAGCGTAATTAAGAAATTCCTGTATTTTAAAATCGGTTAAAAAGTGGTCAAAGTTTCTTCTTATGACATAACCTTCCTGCTAGTGAATTTCTCATTAAAATCAGTCCAGGCATTCGGAAGATAGTCAAAACTAATAGACAGATAGATGTTTTTTTAAATTTTGATGAAAAAATATGTTACTAAGAAATTACACACATGCAATACTGTTTATTTTATAAGAATATTTAAATAGACAGCTATATCTGTACATTTAGAAAGAAAATTCAACAAATAAATATGCTTATAATAAGTTTGATGTCACACTACATACGTAGCGTTTTCTGTCTCATTTAATAAACGTTACAATGGTAATGTGATCTCAGACTTTCGCGAGTATTCATTTAAATTAAACTAACATTTTTCGTATGTACTACGCGTATTTTGTTATTTTAACTACATACTCCCGATCTTTCGGTTACTTTTCATCAACCGTGATCATTAAGACGAGATTACAATGGTAGTAAAATTATTGAAATACTTTTAACGCTCCGTATGTAGTGTGAAAGTAAACACAACTCCTAATGAAAACTGAGAGTAAGCTTATAATTATTTTTCACGTTAATAGTATAAATGTCATCAGCCTATGAACGCCCACTGCTGAGCATAGCCTCTTCTCACATGGAGAAGGTTTGAGCATTAATCACCACGCTTGCTCAAGACGGGTTGGTGATTTCAAACTTATAATTATGAAACTATAAGTCCAGGTTTCCTCACGATGTTTTCCTTGACAGTATAAATGTATTGCAGAACTAAGGAAATTAAGTTCCCGAGGACGAGGTCGGAAAGTTGTGGAGTCTGAACACGCGCCCCTAGCGAGACTTGGATACCGAGCTAGCCGCAGACACGCTGAGATCATTTACGACCCGTCATTACTTGGTGATTTATATTTATTTATTTATTTATTTAAAAGATACATCAACATCACACATATTCAGCACATATAAACAACAGATAAAATAGAAAAATATCTAGGACCTGATATGAGTGACAATTACAGATGTACACAACATTCACACAAAGAAAAAAATAAAACTTATTGTCTACCTGTTGAATTTAAGTGATATATTACTGAACTAATAGTACAGAATTAATTTAAGAAATAATGTCTAATATCTAAATCTCTCTACAACCTACTAAAAGACTTGAGCTGTCCAGAACTAACATTAATTTATTCTTGGACCGTACTTCGAAGGCGGCTCTAGTAGGTTCTTTTCAAATTTGGTAGAGAAAGAAGCTTGGACGGCGGTGAACGTTTAACGTTAGGGGTCCCTTAAAGCTACACCTGGTTTAGTCCCAGTCACTGTTGAAGCTCCTCTCACTACAACGATGGACCCGACACACGCACCGTGAATACATGGAATGATGAGAAGTTTTGTCTCATAAAACAGACAAAACACTAGAACTGACTATTACAGAAATTTCCATGGAGATTTCTTTTTGTATTTTCATTACTGGCGTATAACTTTCCATTATAGATTCCTTCAAACAACTTTATAGACACATTAGTTGTATTTAAGAAGATATTTTGTTATTCGCAGCCAGATCCTTCTATAAGATCTCTCATAGGATATAACTTTACTTAATAATTAGGACGATAAAAGTCTAAATAAGCTCTAAATTCTCTGACATAGCTTGTTTTCTCCACAGTTCATGAAGACCATAGAAAATTAGCTGAACCACCGGCATGGCTTGAGCAGTGTGGACAAAACCTCACCAAATCCTGTTCAGGGCATCACCTGCCGCGTGACGTCACACAGCTCTGCGAGCGAGAGACCAAGTGGAGCGAACAGTTCCTGGCGAACTTACACTCTGACCTCAAGAGTAAGTTGGCTCATGAATGATCGTGTATGTTCGTTTTTTTTTCGTGTATGCTCGTGTATGTTCGGGTATTTTCGTATTGTGTCTAATTAGGGAATAAAATTAGCTCGTTCTAAAAAGTATATAAGAACACAAAATATGAGAAGCATATATACATATAAAGAAAATTAATGTTTTCGAATTTACTACGGTTATTATATTATTTTAATTTCATACTCCCGACGTTTCGGTTACTTTGCAAAAACTGGCAGACGATATAAAAATCACAGTTGCTGCAAAGTAACCGAAACGTCAGGATTATGAAGTTAAAATAAGAAAAAAATCGCAGTAAATCCGAATAATATTAGTTACATTTAAATGAATACTCGTAAATCTCGCTAGACATATACATATAGACGGTGAAGAAAAACATCGTGAGGAAACCTGGACTTATACACAATTATAAGTTTGAAAACACCAATCCGTCTGGAGCAAGCGTGGTGATTAATGCTCTAACCTTCTCCATGTGAGAAGAGGCCTTTGCTCAGCAGTGGGCTCTTATAGGATGATGATATACATACATTTTTTCTTGATTCAATCACAACGTTAACTTATTTGGTTCATATACAATTGTGTCATTCAATATAATTGATCTATTGTATATCTAGATTTTGGTAGCACTGATTGTGATGGAAATACAGTCAAAATTATATAAATATACATACAACATGTATTATATAAATTTATATTATATAAACTAGCTTTCCGCCCGCAGCTTCGCCCGCAGTTCGGAGTTCGGAGTTCGGCTATATCACGTTTCCAAGAGAACCTTTAGAGAATATTCTTTCTCGAGGTCGACTCTATCTCTGAACTAAATTTCATTAAAATCAGTTCAGTGGTTTAGGCGTGAAAGCGTAACAGACAGACAGAGTTACTTTCGCATTTATAATATAAGTAGGGATTTTGTATATAATGATGGAAATATCATCGTAGAAGCGAGACTGGGTGCTGCAAAAATAACAGCTGGCCCACTGCGGGTACTTCGCCCTCGACAACTACCGACTATCACTCGGCCTCCCACACCTGAAGTGGAGGGAGTTGGGGATGATGATGAATCTGCCCACCAGGCGGCGCTAGTACTGCAAAGAGTCATACGTGGCAGGGCTGTGCAAGTATTGGTGAGTATTAACAATGTTTTAACAGACTACAATAATATTTATCACAAGAATCAGTGCTGTGAAGGAGTCAGTTGTGGCCTAGTGGTTAAAAGGCCCGCCTCATACATGAGGGCGCGGGTTCGATCCTGGCAAGTACCAATGTGATTTTTCAGAATCATATGTACTTTCTAAGAGTAATTAGACATCACTGATTAATGTTGATTCCCAAAGAGGGTTGATGTCAGGCAGGCGGCCGGTCGTAACAACAATTAGACAAAACTATTCACAACATGTAAGGCTCTGGCTAAAGCTAGCAAAATTGCCAGGAAGAAGATTTATTACTAGAATAATCTGGATTTAAATATACTTCTTACATTTGAATACAATTTGTAAATATATTTTGTGCTTTACACGTGTTATTAGAGCATATTTTTTGGTGAGTTAGTTATATTTTGGATTTTTTTGGAGTTCGGAGATTTTGAAAGCTACAATCGTGGTGAAACTGCATATTATTATGATTAAGGTTATATAAAAACACTTCATCACTCTAGAAGAAAAAGATTTTGATAGCAATGATGATATTTAGACTTTCGCCAATATTCATTTAAATGAAACTAATTTAAATGATCACTAAGTAACCAAAACATCGGGAGTATGTAGTTAAAATAATAAAAAACGCATAGTAATCCCAACCTATTAGTTTTATTTATATAAACAGCATTTTTTTCTTGGCAGATGTTCGAAGGACGCACCAGGGCAGCAGAACTCACAGAAGAATTGAAAACAACACACGGTCTACAACGAGAGGACAGGGAGAGGATCGCTAGAGAGGAGTCTAAGGCCAGGGACTATCAGGCGCTGAGGGCTGAGACTGAACAGAAGGTGAGGAAGGGAATTACAAGGAATATGAAGGAAGTTTTTATATATGTATGGTATTTATGTAAAAGCAAGGAAAATGAATAGAAGGTGAGGAAGTGATGAAAGGGAATGACAAGGAATATGAAGGAAGTTTTTGTATATATATGGTATTTATGTGAAAGCAAGAAAAAAAATATATAGATATATATGTATATACAGTTTTTCTTGGGAGTTTGAGTTTTCTTGGATTTTTTTTGGGTTTTCTTTAGTTTGGGGTTTTTTTAGATTTTCGTTTTTATGAGTTTTTATTTGAGTTCTTGCGTTTTCCAAAGTTTTTTTTTGCTTCTTTCTAGGTTTATATGGCTTTATAAACCTATAGGAATATATATATATATATATATATATATATATATATATATATATATATATATATATATATATATATATATAGACATATACTTTGATGTTGCTTGCTAATAATCAGATAATCATAAGCATATCTCTATTTATTTAAATATAATATTTCTCAACCTGAAATTACCTTGATCAAACAGGAGCAGGCGATCTCTTCATTGGTCCAGGAGCTGTGTGGAGGCGCGGTGTCAGCGGCGCTGGACTTCTTGGAGAAAGAACTTAGAAGATTGAGAGAGGAGAGGAGACAACACGCCTTTATACTCATTGCACGTGAGTATAGGACTACATACACTTGTTCCAGGGCTTTAGATAATGATGAGATCTAAGTTTTTCGCGAGTACTCAAATGAAACCAATATTTTCGGATTTTACATCCCGTCTGCCCGTGATCACGGTTGATGAAAAGTAGCCGAAACGTCGGTAGTATGTAGTTTGTAATCAAAAATAAAAAACGCGAAGTAAAATCCGAAAATATTAGTTTTACTTTAGATAATGATTTAAAGGGATAGAGATATATAAGACCATAAAAACGATCATTATTTTTACTTGGAGATAGTTAGGGGTCCCTTAAACCTACACCTGGGTCACAAGTCCCAGTCACTGTTGAAGCTCCTCTCACTACAACGATGGACCAGACACACGCACCGTGAATACATGGAATGATGAGAGGTTTCGTCTCTCTATATATATTAAACCTACACCTGGGTCACAAGTCCCAGTCACTGTTGAAGCTCCTCTCACTACAACGATGGACCCGACACACGCACCGTGAATACATGGAATGATGAGAGGTTTCGTCTCTCTATATATATTAAACCTACACCTGGGTCACAAGTCCCAGTCACTGTTGAAGCTCCTCTCACTACAACGATGGACCCGACACACGCACCGTGAATACATTGAATGATGAGAGGTTTCGTCTCTCTATATATATTAAACCTACACCTGGGTCACAAGTCCCAGTCACTGTTGAAGCTCCTCTCACTACAACGATGGACCCGACACACGCACCGTGAATACATTGAATGATGAGAGGTTTCGTCTCTCTATATATATTAAACCTACACCTGGGTCACAAGTCCCAGTCACTGTTGAAGCTCCTCTCACTACAACGATGGACCCGACACACGCACCGTGAATACATGGAATGATGAGAGGTTTCGTCTCTCTATATATATTAAACCTACACCTGGGTCACAAGTCCCAGTCACTGTTGAAGCTCCTCTCACTACAACGATGGACCCGACACACGCACCGTGAATACATTGAATGATGAGAGGTTTCGTCTCTCTATATATATTAAACCTACACCTGGGTCACAAGTCCCAGTCACTGTTGAAGCTCCTCTCACTACAACGATGGACCCGACACACGCACCGTGAATACATGGAATGATGAGATTTGTCTCATATAGGATACAACTGACTTCTTTAAGAGAATAAATAAAACTATACAACTTAGTATATATATTACTTATTTCCAATTTTCTCAGAATTATTAATAATGATATATAAACGTGCTCTTTAAATAGTCTTTCCTCTTCACGATACATCACACCAGTCAAAACCATTCTTCTTTTTTTAGTCAATATATCTCCCATTATATTAACTTACTCTTTAGTCAGTACAGCTCCTTTTTATTTTTATAACCATATATTTCGCTCATACTTTTTGAAAAATACTTTTTCAAAAATTAGACCATAGTGATCTATGCATATCTTTATGCTCAGTCTTTTTAAAGTTTTTGACTTTTTTGTACTCAAGTTCTTTTATTATTAAATTGAATAAATTCAAAACGTTATAACTATGAGCTTATAATTAATTTGCAAGCTATGACCTTCTTTCACTTTAAATATCCTTTAACAGTTGTTACAATTTATTATAGTTGTAGAATAAAGTGTAGTTGTAGTATAAATTTACATTTGATATTACAGTACGTGAGAAGACAATGAGAGAAGCAGCAGAGGCTGGCAGAAGACAGAAAGAAGAACATCGGAGAAGAGAACATGACGAAATATTTAAGAGGGTAGGACTCACTTATTGCTTAAATGAATATTAGATAGGGAATACTGAATTATTAATTAAGGCCTCTTGTAATATTATGGAGAAGATATGAGCATTAATCACCACGCTTGCTCAAGACGGTTTGGTGATTTCAAACTTATAATTTATTATTATAAGTCCAGGTTTCCTCATATTTTCCTTCATCTGTCAGTGATGTCTAAATACTCTTAGAAAGTACATATGACTCGGAACAACCTCATTGGTACTTGCCAGGATCGAACCCGCCTTCATGTAAGGCGGACCTTTAATTAGTTTAAACGTATAAATATGATATATTTTCTTTCTTTATTATTTCAGGTTCTAGGAGTAACACAAGAAACGGTAGATGCGTACCTCCAAGATGTATTACTAGATGGCGTTGCTCTCGCCGCAGAAGAAGATGCTGTAAGAAAGGTTCTCTCATCCGCTGAAAAGATTGAGAAAGAGATGGCGGATTCCGGTTCAATGTGAGTAACTTGAAAATCACTACATAGGAAAAAACAGTCGCTTTCTGTACCTATATATATATGTTTGTACTCTCAAATCTCTAAAACTACGCAACGGATTTTGATGCGGTTTTTTAAATAGATAGAACAATTAATGAGGAAGGTTTTATGTATAATAATATTAAATAGTTGAGAAAAAATGATATTTTTGATATTTATAAAGTTTTCAATAAGATCTAAGACTTTAGCGAGTATTCATTTAAATGAAACTTATATTTTCGGATTATTAAGGAACCGAAACGTCGAGAGTATGTAGTTTAAAACGATGAAACACGTAGTATTCCGTTAATACAAGTTTTATTTGAACGTATAGATTTAAGATTTTAACAAAATCATTAAAAAATATATCAAGTTGTCATATAAAGCCAGTACTTTTAAATAACAAATAAACTTCAACTAGAACAAACTAATCTTAAACCAAAACACCTCCAATAAGTTAAATTCAATTTATAAACACACAAATCGTGACAATTACTTTCCCTCGTAAAAGTGAACAAACCAAACGTCATCGCTTTAACGTCACTTCGGGTGTATTCGGGAATTTAATGTTCGGTTTAAATTAATGTTTTTTCTTTAAATGTAATTTGTTATTTTTATTCTAAGATCGACAGCGGAACAAAACGAGGTTGTAGCTGAGCTTGTACAACAGTTCCTTCTACCCGAAGCTCACAAGACAGCGTCCAGGCACAAGATAGCTACCATACAGAAAGGAAGACTGGAAGGGGCAAGAGCGAGCATTATGGGAGTATTGATAGATGCTGAAAATGTTGAGGGTAGGCGGACAGAGAAATTTAAACTTTATTATATGATATATAAGCTTTAATTTTGCCTGTTACATTACTACTTTGGGTTTTTTAGCCAGAGTAACTATTGTGACAGTGTTAATAGTTACTGAAGAAATTTAAACTTTATCATATGATAAATAAGCTTTAATTTTGCCTGTTACATTACATACTATGGGTTTTTTAGTCAGAGCAATTATTGTAGGAGTGTGGTTAGAGAATTAAATTGTTGAGAGTAGACGGACAAAGATAATTTAAACCTTAATTTATGATATATAAGCTTTAATTTTGCTTGTCACATTACTTCTATTTGTATATACAATTATCAGCTTCTTAATTATTTATTTAAGATTTACATAAATATTTCGAAATCAGAGAATATATTTAAAAGTAACAAATTTGAGAATTATGAATCCTAAAGTTGTTTTTTTGTTATATGTCGATGGCTCCTATGTATGAGGGCCAATGTGCAAAATGTTAATTTTTCAGTAGAGTCATTTTAAGTTTGATTTCAATGTGTCTTGTACATGCAACTGATGCTTTTGAAACTTTGCATAGCAACTATGACATACATGTACGTTATATAAGATTGATAAACTTTTTTTGTAAACGTTAAATAATGTGTTAATTTTACTGCAATAAAAACTAAGTCTTTCCACCAACAAGTACACATTTTTTAGATGGATATTGTAGAATACAGTATGAAGGGTTTAAAGCAAAAAGATGAAAATGGCTAAATTGCTACATTGGACCTTATACATAGTTATTAATTTTTTTTTAATATTTCGTGTATTAATATGTTTTTATCTTATATTTCAGCGACTTGTCCACGCTGTGGCAGACCATTGGATGAACAATATCAATGCATTATCTGTAAACCAACTGCAACGACTGCCAGAGACGATCCTAGATGGAAACATTCAAGACGTGAGTTAATATTAACTCTAGTATATATATATATATATATATATATATATATATATATATATATATATATATATATATATATATATATATATGTCGTGAAGGCCTAGTGGTTAAACGCCCGCCTCTCGTGCACGAGGGCGCCGGTTCGATCCTGGCAAGTACCAATGTGATTGTTCCGAGTCATATGTACTTTATAAGAGTATTTAGACATCACTGACAGATGAAGGAAAGTATAAGGAAACATGGACTTATCAAATTATAAGTTTGAAATCACCAACCCGTCTTGAGCGAGTGTTGTGATTAAAGCTCAAACCTTGTCCATGTGAGAAGAGGCCTTACAGCAGTGGGCTCTGATAGGCGTATTACATATTTCAAACAGTAAAACTAACTAAACAATATCGATGTATTTAAATAATTAACTTACTTCTAGTTGAATCAATACTTTTATTAACTTGTCTAATAACTAAATATTTTCTTTTTAAGGTCGAGAAGTGAAAGAGAAGAGTTTATCAGAACGATATCCAGTTAAGCACGAGATACGATGCATGCTGAATACTTTAATTTATGAAGGTGAGATAAAAACATATATTACTTATATTTTTATTACATACTAGCTTTCCGCCCGCAAGTTCAACCGCGTGGAGTTCGGTTATATCGCGTTTCCAAGAGAACCTTTCAAAAGTCTGGGTTAAAAACTATCCTATGTTCTTTCTCAAGGTCAACTCTGTCTCTGTACCAAATTTCATTAAAATCAGTTCAGTGGTTTAGGCGTGAAAGCGTAACAGACAGACAGACAGAGTTACTTTCGCATTTATAATTTTAGTAGGGATTTATGTTAAAAATACAAATTATATAGTGGCAACCAGAGGTTCCAGGAAAACTACAAAACGTATATGTATATTGTAATAAGAATTACATATTAAAACTTATAACCTACACCTAAGACTACATGATTTACCCGATGTTATGATAGCAATACCATTCCATAGCTTGTGTGTATCAGGAATCTTCTGGTTCACACGCTTGGTGTTCGTTCCGCGGAGTCAGCGGCGTCAAGAGTTATATATTATACATACAACGATGTTATTATTTATTTTTGTTAATTTGTGAAGTAATCGCCACAATTTTTTTCATTTAGTCATTTTAAAAGTAAATTAGTTTCTGTATACTATTTCTAATGAAATCTTCACACCAGCGGTTGAAACGTCGCGTTCCGAACGCCGAGAGAGGGAATCTATAACCAGATATATATCGAGTCGTCTGAGAGAAGAAATGGAAGTAAATATAGACGTCGTAGAAATAATTAATGAAGGTAGGTACAATATAAATATGTAACTAAAATTGTACCTTGAGGGACACCCTAATAAAAATGTTGACCAACCCATAGTAAATTCAAATTTTATTATTATAAACATTTATATATATATATATATATAAAACAATTAAATTTAATAGACAATATAATGTATTTATAATTAATTTAATCGAATTTCCATTAACGCGTGATTAATTCAAATTTTATTATAATATACCTATTTATTAATAAAAACAATTAAATTCAGTATCATAATAATATATTTATAAACAAGTATATCCAATTTTTAAGTCATTTTTGGCCTAGTGGTTAAAAGGCCCGCCTCTCATTCATGAGGGCGCGGGTTCGATCCTGGCCCTGGCAAGTACCAATGTGATTTTTCCAAGTCTTATGTACTTTATAAGAGTATTTGGACATCGTTGATTAATGCATTCCCAAAGAGGGTTGATGTCAGGCAGTCGGCCGGTAAAAATTATTAACCAAAACTATTCACAACATGTAAGACAGACCCTGGCTAAAGCTGGAAAATTGCCGGGAAGAAGAAGAAGAATTATTAATAAAAACAATTAAAATCAGTATAATAATAATATATTTATAATTCATTATATCGAATTTTCGGTATATGTTAAAGATTGATTTAAATTTAAGCCATTAATAGATTTATATGTTTTTTATAGCGATTGCAGTAAGTACAGGAGAGTTGATTGTGACAAAGAGACCTGATTATCATTACTACATGACCAGAATATGTGAAGATGCTTTGGAAAGAACGATACCATTCGGAAAACCACCATGTAAGTTACTCAATGATTATTACGTTAAAAAAAGCTTGAACAATCAATGCATTCTTGGAACGTACATCGAAGGCAGCCCTAGTAGGTTCTTTTCAAATTTGGTTAGGTAAGGAGAAGAGCTTGGACAGTGAAGGTGAGCGTATAACGCGTGTTATTTAAGGGGCCCCTTAAACCTACACCTGGGTCGCAAGTCCCAGGCACTGTTAAAGCTCCTCTCACTAAAACGATGGACCCGACACCCGCACGGTGAATCCATGGAATGCTGAGAAGTTTCGTCTCATTGAGCAATAAAACGAATAATGAAATTAAAATTAATTATTATCAATTATGTATATTTGTCAAAAATATTTTTTAGTAAGAAACATTTAAATGTAAGTTTTTCGGTTATTAGGTTATTTTATATCTTCATAATCCTGAAGTTTTTGTTTCTTTAAAGCAACAATTACTAAGACGAGATGAAAATTTTCATTTCGTCAATTAAAGCTAGTCAGATATAAAATAATAAGAAAAGCATAGTATCCAAAAACTTAGTTTCATTTAAATGAGAACACTAGAAAATCTAAGTTTTCATTAGAATCAAACATAGATTATTGTAGAATGATAATTTTGTGAAATAAAGACCGTCAAATATAAAATAATAGGCATAATATACAACAAGAATAGTTTCATTTAAATGTGTATACTCAAAAATCTTTATCATCATTACAATCAAATATGTCATATGTAGGTATTATTGTAGAAAGATCGTGAAGTCCTGAATAGTAATGAAGTAAGTAATGAGAACTAAGATTTTCGAGTATTCATTTAAATGAAACTAATATTTTCGTACCGAAAACTAAGTAACCGCAACATCGGGAGCATAAAGTTAGCCTTATAAAATACACTTAGTAATGCCACAATATTAATTTAAGTTGGTAATGAAATGTTCAACGATCAGGTCCCAAGGAACTTCCATCTGAGATAAGGAGGAAGGTGGAAGAGGCAGCTGCCTTGGAGGACCCGACCTGCCGCTGTGACGATGACAAGAGTAAAGTGAAGTTCGGCATCAGTGAGTATTAGTAACATACTAATATATAAATATAAAGTACATATAAAAGTCAGTGGTGGCCTAATGGTTAGAGGGCCCGCCTCTCGTTGCCGAGGGCGCGGGTTCGATCCTGGCCCGGGCAGGTACCAAAGTGATTTTTCCGAGTCATATGTACTTTATAAGAGTATTTAGATATCACTGATTAATGCATTCCCAAAAGAGGGTTGATGTCAGCCAGGCGGCCGGTGGTAAAAAACAATTAGCAAAAACTAGTCACAACATGTAAGGCAGACCCTAGCTAAAGCTGGGAAATTGCCAGGTACAAGAATAATATATAAATATTAATTTAATAAAACTCCCGACCCAATTAGAAACATGAAGAGAACTAACCTAGACTTTTTCAACGAGCCCAAACTCGATGGGTTTAAACCAGGGTTACACTTCTATCTACTTTCACACCTAACAAACGATTTGACATTGAAGACCTGAACCGATTTCCACCAAACATAGCTAAGAACACTCTCGACGTAATATGCCTTTCAAACAAAAAAACCGCATTAAAATCGTATCATCCGTTTGGGAGCTATGTTGCCTCAGACAGACACACACACGGCCACTTCAAACTTAAAACACCCGGTCGTTTTTGCGTCGGGGATTAAAATAATAATAATAGCCTTTTATTCAGATCTATAAAACAATTAAATGATAAAATAACAAAGAAAACTTGAATTTAATATACCTTAATCTAGTCTCTTATTTCAATTTTACATATTTTCTGTAGACCTCTTTGCCAATTGACAAAGGCCTCCTCTAAAATTTTCCACTCACATCTTTCTCATATAAAATGATAATAATAATAATAACGCTTGGAATTCCACCAAAGAAGTAAAACTTCGTAATGAAATGAAAAAAGGAAAGGGTAGAAATTGTTATCAAAGGATTTTTCAGTGTTTCTTTATGATAGACTTTATTAATATTACTTACAAGTCACTATTGATTGCATGCGTTCGAGCGACACGCATTCTCTCTTGCTCTGTCTTCTTTTTTTCTCCGCTCCAGAAGCGTTAAACGTTTAACGCAACCATGTTGAAAGTTGCATAAGAAGTTTGACTACATTAATTTATTACGCAATATTCATTTCTTTCTTCTTAATTTAGTAATTTTTTTGAAAATATTATAATATTACCTATCACAGTACTCCAATGTTATACTCGTAATTCTTCCAACAAATAAAAACGTTGATATTAACAAAATATTCTAAATTCCAGTGCCTTAAGCCTTAAGCCTTGTGCCTTAAGGCAGAAGCCTTAGTATAAAAAAAATGTAATAGTTTAATATGGAACTCTTATTATCCTTTATATTTTAAGTGAAAACCAGGTTATTTTTATTTCAAACAACTTAAGCAATTCAAGATCTAATTTCGATAACCAAACTTTCTTTTTTGTAAAAGCAGTAAATTTCTATTTCTCTTAGAAATATTATCTGTACATTCTTCAACTATTTTGACATAAAAGTCACGACTATGAAAAAAGTTTCGGAATAAAATGTATTATGAATTTTAAATAGAATTACTTAAAAAAATATTTTTAAAACAGTTGTTGTCGTATATTAATTCATTATTATATAATGGCTGTAACGTTTTGCATGAAACTTTTTACACAGGTGCAATGGATGTGAAGGCGAAATCAGAGCTCCTGCCATCAGAGCTGCGAATTCTGGAAGAACTGCGCCGGTGCAAGTGTGATACGAGCCCCTCACCCAGCCCCATCATCGAGTGTGAGTGTGATAGACATCGTGATATGATGCACACACACGCACGCACACACACACGCACACACGATTTTAGTAAAAAATTTGCAATTCAGGTCCTAACTCTACAACAAATTCTATATTATTGGATTATATTATTATGTTTACAATTTTTCA
Organism: Danaus chrysippus; assembly: GCA_916720795.1. NCBI lineage: Eukaryota > Metazoa > Arthropoda > Insecta > Lepidoptera > Nymphalidae > Danaus > Danaus chrysippus. Next base: position 1,261,027 of record CAKASE010000072.1, on the reverse strand, counting down.
TGTCGAAGTTATTTTTTATTTAAAATTGCTTCGTTAGACCTATTTAGTAGTAATCAGCCAAGTATATATGGTACAAAAATACTTGTCTATGAACAGACGTGTAAAGAATTAAAAATTTAGCTCCATACCTACTTTATGTACAGAATCACAATAATTCGCTTTTCTATGACCGTATACAATTTTAATATTACAAAATAATTTACCATATTTTTGCTAGAAAATAAGAAAACGATTCACAATAATAATATACCTATTATTTATTTTATCTTTTGTACTAACAAAATTTATGACAAGATTAAATATTACTATTTGTAGTGTTTGTATCTATACAATATATAATACACTGTCTCACGTACCCCACTAGAGGGGATGCATGCGCTCGGCAGACTCACGACTAGCGTGACACAGAACGGGGACGTGCGTGCGCTCTATACGGGGTAGTAGTGAGACAGTGACTAGTTATACTTACATATAGGACCAGGGATCCTATAATATTGAAATAAAACTTCTATTATCCCAGTTTTGTTTTACAAAACATGTTCTATCTCTATAGATGCTGTACCGCTAATAGTCCAAAACATTAACTGGTGGCAACTGAAAACCAGCGCTATAATAAATCTAAATTTATTGCAGCAGTACGCTGAGTAGCCTTTTTGGTTAAAACACCTCAATTCTGTCTCTAGTAACTCGATAAGATTAACAATAACTTTAAAATTTTTTAATGTTTTACCTTTTTCTTAAGTAAAAATTTCGTAATTATTAAGTAAGAAGTCGAATTAAGTAAGAAGTTTGCTTATATCGTAATTTTGTATGCAAATTTCCTTTTTATTTATTTTTTTGTTCGCTGTATGTTTTATATATTTATTCTTTGTAATGCTGTTTTAACTGAAATAAATTATTTTATTATTATTATTATCTCATCTAATAAGCCAATATTTCCACAGCGTCATCATCAAACGATTTCAGCAGTTCAGACTTCACGGACGCCATAGAAGAGGAGGGGAATGAAAATCAATGATTATTTAATAAATCAATTTTATTTGTTACATTATTTAATATTGTTATAAATTAAAACAATAAATACTACGTGTATTTTAATTATTCATTATCAAAAATGTGTCGAGTATAACGATTTTGTTTTAAATATATAATGATTTTTATTTGTGCTTTTAATTAACCGATATCTTATTACATTTACAAATTTATATAGTTAGAAATGAAAAACACGTTATGACTTTTAAAAACAAACGTTCGCCGGCCAATGGACAATTTATTAATATTATTCTTCTCTTGACAATAATTGAGAACAAAAAGTGTCAGATTGTCAGTAATGGCGCTCCTTATATAGGTGGCTTGAGGGTTGATAGTTTAAATAAATTATTTATCATAATATATAATATTACATAACATGAAGTTCTATGAAATTTTAAAATTATATATATAGATATGTTTCTTATATTAACACAAAGTCGTTCCCTCTTGGTGACGCTGTCAAAGTCATGAGAATAACAGAAAAACTAAATCGTTGATTGTCAAATCAACTTCCGAGGTATGTATAAGCTTGAAAAACCTATATAAATAACTCTTAATATATATTTTATGCTTATTAAGTAAATATGTGCAAAATTAAAGCTTTTCAAGCATAACAAAATATAAATTGCAGGTAAAAATACAAAAAATAATGTATTATAGTAGATTTTCTTATTATCACAAAAAAAATATTAGTTTTAAATAAATATTAGCATAATTAATTATAAATATTATTCTAACTTGAATTATTGTTATACTCAGCCTAAACAAAAAACAGAATTGTTGTGTTCAACCAAGTATTGCCAACATAAAAAAACAATATAGTATTGCCATATAACAAAATGAATATGTTATATATTAAAGTATATACACTTAATTTAATAATATATATGTTAGCTGGAGACCAATAATGAAATAAATGGTACGATTATATTTATTAAAGCTAAATATTCCGTGTTTGAGGAATTGCAGGCGTCTGCGTCGTTGCAACTCTGAAGACAACCGTGGACATATCTAAGAAAAATATATATATGTATATTTATATATTACTAGCTCTCCGCCCGCAGCTTCGCCCGCGTGGAGTTCGGTTATATCGTTTCAAGAGAACCATTCAAAAGTCTGGGATAAAAACTATCCTATGTTCTTTCTCAAGGTCAACTCTATGTCTGTACCAAATTTCATTTAAATCAGTTCAGTGGTTTAGTCGTGAAAACGTAACAGACAGACAGAGTTACTTTCGCATTTATAATATTAGTAGGGATATATTGTTTAATTATAAGTATTTTCCTATAATAGATTTCTGTCTTACTCGAGTGTTGAATCAACAAGAAAGAGAAACTCTTTATACAATTCAATATACTTAAATTTTAAGTTATATCGTACATATAAAATCTTTATATGTTGTATAAAGAATATACATATCATTTTATCTTTGTTTGTTAGCAGTACTTTTGTATTTGTGTCTCTTTCTTTGTCTTTATGTGTGTGTGTGTGTGTGTGTGTTTGTGTGTGTGTGTGTGTGTGTATGTGTGTATCTCACCTGTCGTTATAGTAAAACCTTCCACAGTGCGACATCCGTATGATCTCAGTGTCGGTGGTAGCCGTGCCTGAGTCTAGACCACAGCCACGGACTGTTATAGACTCGCCGGTATCATCTATACAAATAAACATATCATATAGAAACTGTTTGGTCTAGACTGTATAGTCTAGATAACTATTTGAGACAACCAATTAAAAGGGTATTTGTAACAGGAAGGACAGTCTGCATTAAACTATGTACTTAACGCACAAGATATAATATCCTGTGATTGATCTGACGATATCATGTTAAAAATTGTATGTAAAGGTTTTTGTATATGTGTGTATTTTTAAATACGCCATGGCTATATTGTTTAAGGAAATAGAATATGAAAAAATCGTTATTTCAAACACTTTTATGTCCATGAATAATAAGAGAAAATAAGAGTTAATATGTTATACAGTTGATGAAAATAAGTACAAGTAATAAACTTATAGTTTTAAAACAACATTACATCAACTTTAATATAAAAAAGGATATTTATTTATGAGATGTTAATCTACGAGATTTATGCTAATTCACAAACTTACTTACTATCTTCACAAATCAAACAATTTCTACGTGACAATATGAAATTTCAATTAAAAAATCTACATGTTTCTTTTATTTAGATTACAATTCATCCATTTAATTTAATTTAATCAAAAATATCTCCTAACGTAGTTATCCGAAGACATATCTACTGTAAAATATCTCGTGTATGTCATTTATTGAAGAGTCAGTATCCGCGGCTCAATACTCACATACTTCAAGTGCATTGCTTGAGAGTTGAGACTAGCACTTTATTACATTACTATACAATTTTAAACGAACAAAATTTATAATATAAACTAAATAATCTTAGTATAAAGTTTATATACAGCTCATACTCATTAAATTCAACCATGAATTTTGTTTAGAAAAACTATCTTTATATCTATCAAGTCTAAGGTTGTTTTTATGTTAACAATTTCTTCTGAATGCCTGATATTACTATAAATATCGTAAAAAAATAAGAGATGGCGCCACTTTATTAAGGATAATTTTAGTTTTAATATAAGCGCCATCTAGTATAAATTTAAGAACTAATATCGATCGACTTAACTCGGAATATTTCTACTATTTTGCTTTGACATACAACATTAAATTAACAAAAATAAGTTAATACTATCGTGTGTATAGATTTAGTACTCAAAATTAAACACTCAATATTCAATTATTAAAGCTTTACTCACCAAAAACACCCGCCATTTTGATGCACGACGTAGCCGGAAATAATCCATCTCTTCCCTTCCTGCCTCCCATACAAGGACCCTCGAGCATGTTTAAGCTGTGGTTATTATGAAACGGATCATCACAAGGCGGGAACTGGCCGTTCATTGACACGCACTTGAAGCAATCTATTGTGTGAACTGAAATAAATAATATTATATTTTCAGTACATTAAATTGTATATTTATATTAAAACAGCACAAACATCAGAGAATATTACTCATATAGTAATGTGTAGTGTGTTAAAACAATACATATAGTGACCTACGTGCAGTGCCGGCGTTAGGGCGGCGCGATGGGGCGACGGCCCAGGGCACCAAATTTGGGGGGCGATTAGTGGAGGTAGAATACTTATAAATAAAAAAAATAAAATAGGAGCTACATAACTTTCTACGTCCACGTCGTTAGCTCTGGTTTGCTAAAGGAAAGATGGAAGATAGAATATAGAATTGTTAATACACGTTCAGTGTTCACATTGGTTCAGAAAAAAATGAAGACTCGATTTTGATTTCTTCAAGTGGGCGCCAAAATATTCTTGCCCAGGGTGTGAGTCCCTCTAACGCCGGCATAGACTTTAAACTAGTAGCGACATCGTTGTACTTCATATAAGTGTTGTTATGTGTTTGGGCGGGAAATACACGGAATGAAAGAATATTATAGCTTATATATTATTCAGATATCTAAACTACGTTATTTGAAACTTTAACCAAAATAATTACAGCAAATAATACGTCAAAGAGCAAAACAATGTATTGTTTTAAAATTGTAAACACATTATCTTTTACACATACCTATGTATATAAATATGTTTCAGGTAAATGTCTACATCTACACAGCCAAACAAAATGACTTTAATTCAGATATATTTTAAATAATACTAAAACGGTGGTTATTAATTTACTTTTTAGTTTTTTTGTATATTCGATGTAAGTAAGCGATTTTAATATACTCGTAAACCTAGGATAATAACAAATCCACATAAAATCGTGTGTTACGTACGCGCTACATATTAAAAATAAATGAACATCGCCGGGGTAACATCGTTGTATGTATAATATATAACTCTTGACGCCGCTGACTCCGCGGAACGAACACCAAGCGTGTGAACCAGAAGATTCCTGATACACACAAGCTATGGAATGGTATTGCTATCATAACATCGGGACAATCATGTAGTCTTAGGTGTAGGTTATAAGTTTTAATATGTAATTCGTATTTTAATATACATATAAGTTTCGTAGTTTTCCTTGAACCTCTGGTTGCTCTTTATAATTCGTATATCTAAATATTTAAGAATTAAATCATATTTATTATCAAATAGTGTATAAATCACGTTACTTCTCTGAAATAGTTCGTTCTAAATATACATATGTGTGTTTACCGTAAGTAACACATTGCAGGAGAGTGAACAGCGCGATAGTGATGTCCTTGAACCGGTGTAACATTTCTGAAAAATATAATGAAAATAATTATACCGGTTTTTTTATAAAAAAATATTATTGTTATTATTTATATGATTATAGATATCAGTAATTTGTTTTATATATAATATAATAAAATAAACAGGATTTTTATCAAATTAATTTTGAGTTGTATTGTCATGTCTAAAATTTTAACATATTTTGATATGAATATAACAATTTTTTTAACATTTTATATTTAATATGGTATATTTAATTAATTACTGATTTCGTTGGTTCAAATCTTGCGCGACTACCTTTCTTTTCGGTCAAGTGACTACTAACTCACTATTTGCTTAGCATGATTTTTACTCAAAATTACTACATATTATTTCCAATTTGCTTTTAAAAATCTACGTTAAAACTATAATATGAGATTTGATTTTATGTTTTAAATATGGCTTTCATCCGTTCAAATACTTTTCCAAGATACGATCCAAGATTATGTAAAAATAATAAAGGAAAAACTATTATATATCTATATGTAGTGTGACTTGAACTTGGAGTAAGCTTACAGCTGTTCAAATTTGCAGCTGACACCTGGAGAAATTGTTCCAGGTGTTGGAGTTAATACAATTGGTTTATAAGAAGGAATCATAATATTGAAGCTTATAGAAACTTGACAAATGCTATATTTGGTATTTGTTTGACAATTTTTTTTATGCTATGTCTTCATTCGCACTGGAATCGTGTAATATTCTGCCAATGTCGACGTTTTTATTTGTTAGACGATTTAAAATCTTAAGTACTGTGTGAAAACACGAAGGAGTTTGTTTAATTATTATTATATAAAGAAGACTAGTGATTTTAATCTTATATTTTATTTAAAATAAATGTCAAAATATATTAGTTGACAAATGACAGTGTCATTTGATAGTTTTTTCAAAAAATTAATTGGTTACAGACACCTTAAAACATCCGAGATATTTTATCTTATTTTAAGTTTGTTTTGTCAGTTTTTTATTGATTTTGTATACAATATAATTAATTAACTGCTGCTTAAAACATACAGCTTTATGACTTCTGGTTTTCAGATGCTGAAAAATTGTTTAAAATCTTTATAAATAGTAATAGCTTGGAAATTAAAATACGATATCTTATACACACTCTATGTAATAATAAAATATACATATATATCGTTTTTTCAACAGATTGCATAAATTTTTTCGACTCAACATTTTTGTCGGTTTCCCTGTGATGTTTTCAATGTATACAAAACCTTTTTGCAATTAATTACCCGCTGTGGTTTTTCCAGTCTGTATTATAAAAAGAGCTATTGTTTTTTGCTTAAAGTAATTATCGCGATACAATAAGACTATTTTAATTTATTCTTGTTCTAAATACATAACAAAATTAACTGAATTTTAAGGAGATTTATATTTTAAAATAGTACAAGGATTTCTCTGTACATCCAAAACCATTTATAAGCTCAGCTCATATATTTAATAATCTTTTATTTATTTAATTGAAATATAAAGATATGTTATTGATTAAGCGCAAATTATTTTATTTATAAACATTACCAATACAGATTACTTATAATTAGTATTTAATTATAACTTGTGTATCGATTTGAAAACATTACATTATAAAATAAACAAATCGAACCTCACCTCCTTGTTCGTTGATCGATAATTTCTACAAAACAACGATTTAGAACAAAACGAATCCACAAATGGTTTTTTTTTGTATTAATATAATTATTATTATAATAGGAACGTGATACTTCGTATGTTTTGTGATATTGACTAAAGTGTAAAAGCTTTGAGATCTGTGAGTTAAAATTACACTATTGGTTTTAGGGTTGCCATGTTGGATGCTTTCGTTTGATTTTATATTTAGGGAAAATAGTTGATAAATTTTCCTTATAAACTCGACATTATAGTTTTTTTTATTATTCGTTTTAGTTTTTAATTGGATTTGGCCAAGAATTAATACTATGTCGTTAATAAATTCTTTATTACTAAATTAGCTATGATATTTTTATTTATGAAACAATTAAAATAAAATATGATTAGAGATTTAGGCGAAAGCCTGTTAAAATCGATGTGAAAATGGAATTCAAATTAATATCGTCATTTCTGAGATTAGCGGGAACAAACGATAATTCTAACAGTTATTATTCAAAGAAAAACTTTAGTAATTTCCTAATTATCATTTGTATGGAATATCACCTGTTAACAAAAAAATCATCAAGTACTTTTTACTATAC